>CM066332.1:126894096-127559096 GCA_033807585.1 Hydrophis major
ATATAAACTGTTCAAATTGCCAGTGCAAGACTATCTTTCTCTTTCTCTTAAAGCAACAAATTTTGAAAGTGTATTTAAATTAACTAAGAGGGGGCCAGAAATCCCATTCACCAAGGGAAAACAAAAACAAAAAGCTTCCTGTTGCCTCCCTGTGAATTGTTCTGTTTATCTCTGCTGAAGAATGGTCCAGAGATCCCCCCTTCAGCATCTTTGCATCTTTACTATCTCAAAAATTCAATCTACAAAACAAGAAAGAGAGTGTAAACCCTTGCTCACTGATTGTTTTCAAGAGGAAAGAGGAAAACAGTTTGAGTAGGTTAAAACCTGTTTGACACAAAGAAACTTTTGTTTCTCCAGCCCAGGAAAACAGGCCTCCTGTCAGTTTATTAGGGTTATAAACCTATTCTCAGATATCAGCAACAGCTAAGCAAAGTAATAACCCTTTACTTACTGACTCTCAATACTATTTCATTACTTTCATTATCTCAAAACTTATAACTTTCTACCTCAAGACCTATATCAAAGATTAGATAATGATATCTCCAGATCAATTTCTTTAAAATAATTAATTTTTATCAAATGATTAATTGATTTATTGTTTTTATTGATTAGCATGATTTAGTGTTTACTGCATATAGTGTAATTACTGAATATCTGATTAGTAAAATCAGTGATTTAGTGAATTTAATTGACCAGTGTGTTTAGTAATTACTGTAATAAATTAGGCTGTTTGTTGCTTTGCAAAATTATTTGATTAGAGTGATTTGAATAACCATTTGATTGATTGATTTTTAATAATAAGTAACTTTATTTTTGATTTGTTCTCTAATATATCAATTAACATTTATTAATTACCAACATTCATTAAGTAACTGTCTACCTATCACATTAACTAGCTATTGTAATTGTTTAGTGTACTATTGCCATTGCCCATGCCAGCCAAAAACTCCAAACCAAAACAAAAGAAAAATATCTCTACCAATGACCTCCCAGACTGCTGCACATCTTTCAAATGTCTTGAAACCATCAATGAAAGCAAAATTTACATCAAATGCCACCTATGCAATAATCTAGCCCGCCTTGCCTGCTTAAACGCAAACAAAAGCCTAGCTGACATGGTTAAAAATTCAAATACATTCTTTTATCTATTTCCATCATGTTCTCCTAAGCTAAGCAAACTGAGTACCCTACCTGACAGAGTTGGAAGCATAGAATCGCTCATTCACTCAATAGAAGAATGCTTAGCAACACGTTTTGAAACAACTATACAAGCAAGCCTAATCTCTCTTGAAACAAAAAATACAGCACAGATAAGTGAGTACCCATCAGCTCAAAATCAAATCCCACAACAACCACAACTGCTACCTCAACTACAATCACAACTACAACCAAAAATAACCACCAAGCCACAGCCACTATCCCTTCAAATAATTCCACAAATAATATCTCCTTACTCATCAGAGACACCATGGAACGTGAACAGAAATATCCAAATGCCATCTTATTTGGTCTCGAAGACACCAACGAATCAGACAACATCACCAAAGTTCACGATATCATAAGCAACTCAAATACAACAAAAATCTCTCCTGAAGATATCATTGAAATAACCAGAGATGGCCCTGGGTACAAATACAATGACGGCTCTATGGCCCCAAGATTTTGTAGAGTTGTATGCAAAAATGAGTCCAGCAAACGCATATGCATTCATACAATAAACGCCGTTGCAAAAACCAATCCCAACCACAAAAAACTTCGCTCAAGACCAGACTTATCCATACTGCAAAGAATCCACTCCTGTGAACTCCACGCAGAACTCAAAAATTATTTAGACAATGGAGAAAAGGACCTATACATTGACTACAGAGCTGATTGCATCAAAAGAAAGTCACACAACCCACAACTCTGCATCCAACCCCACCCCATCCAATCCAACATCACTCAAAACTAGGCACGCACACCCCTAACAACATCTATTCCAATGACAACTGGCCTTAAATGCAAGCTACTCAATGCAAGAAGCTTAATAAATAAAATATCTGAATTTCTCCTCTTACTAAATACAGCTAAATTGGACATTATATTTGTCTGTGAAACATGGCTCAATGCATCTCTCCCTGACTCCATTACCACAGTAATAGACTATCATGTTTACTGATCAGATCGTGAAATCCGTACAAGAGGTGGTGTTGCTATCTTCTATAAAAAGTCCCTACATCTAAAAAACACCCGAGTTATCCAGGAGCTTGCTATTCCTGAGATCATCGTCCATGAACTGTCCTTAAATATCACATTTCAGTTCTTACTATGTTACAGAGCCCCTGATTATGACATTGAACATGCAAACAAGCTAAATACACTACTAACATGGGCAGCATCTGCCCACACGCTTTTATCTTTCTTGGTAACTTCAATTTACCTCATATTAACTGGATGGTTCAGAAGTTATCCACTTCTTTCTTCCCTCCTGCACAAATCTTAGTCCAGCTGAGTCCTCCTCTTCGGGGTGGCCATTTTAGACCACCGCTTCAGTCATCTTCAGGGGGAAAAGACCAAGCCCAGGAGGGGAGATGCGGCTCCCCTCAACCTGGCTTGTAGCTTCCCCTTACTCCACCACCCCTCCAAGGCAGCTTCAGCCCCTAATTGTGATGATCAGGACTCTCCAACAAAAGAGCACTGACTATAGCCACAGACAGTTGCAATCTATGGTCCATCAGTGAGGAGGGCTCAACCCAGAAGCTAAAGCCAACCTCTTTAACACATTCTTTGGCTTAGTATTTGTAAACAGCAAATTCTTAGTACTTCCTAGTCGAACCACAGACAACTACAACGATCTAATACATATCGATTTTACAGAAGACAATGTTGAAAAAGCACTACACAATCTAAAACCATCTCTATCTATTGGACTGGACGGAATATGTGCCTACTTCTTAAAAAAGCTATCCACTGCCATAGCCGAACCACTAAGCATAATCTTTGAAAAATCTTTCAGGACCAGCTCCTTGCCAAAACTATGGTCACAAGCCACAGTCATCCCCATCTTCAAAAAGGGAGACCCCAGCCTTGTTGAAAATTACAGACCAATCTCTTTATGCTGCGTCACCTGTAAAGTCATGGAATCAATTATTAACCAATCCATCATCCTCCACTTAGAAACAAACAACCTACTCTCTAATAAACAATTTGGTTTCAGGAAAAAAACTATCCTGTAATCTGCAACTCTTACACTGCAAAAACATATGAACTGCACAACTCGATCAGGGCAAAGCCATAGATGCAATCTACATAGACTTCTGCAAAGCCTTTGATTCAGTGGTACATGACAAACTACTCCTAAAACTAAAATCTTACATTATCTCTGGACACCTGCATAACTAGATAGAAACATTCCTGTCAAACAGACAACAAATGGTCAAAATTGGGAGCGACCTATCAAATTCTGTACCTATCAACAGTGGTGTCCCCCAAGACAATGTTCTAGGACCAACTTTTTTCATACTCTACATAAATGACCTCTGTGATCATATTAAGAGCAATTGTGTTCTCTTCGCTGATGATATAAAGCTATTCAACACCACAGACAATACTGCTACCCTTCAAAAAGACCTTGACTATATATCAGAATGATCAAACAAATGGCAACTTCAAATCTCAACAAATAAATGCTCTGTCCTACATATTGGCAAAAAAAATCAGAAAATAAAATACAGGCTGAATAGTCAAGACCTTGTTCATGATCCAAACTCTGTCAAGGATCTTGGAGTACTCATCTCTAATGATCTAAGTGCAAGAGCCCACTGTAACGACATAGCCAAAAAGGCATTAAGAGTTGTTAACCTAATCTTACATAGCTTTTTCTCTGGTAATATTACACTAATAACCAGAGCATACAAAACATTTGCTAGACCAATACTCGAATACAGCTCATCAATCTGGAACCCACATTACATATCTGTTATTAACACAGTTGAGAAAGTCCAGAAATATTTCACAAGAAGAGTTCTCTACTCCTCTACTCATTGCAGAATACCTTATGCCACCAGACTCGAAATTCTAGACCTAGAAAACCTAGAACTTCGCCACCTTTGATCTGATCTTAGTATAGTATATAAAATCATACATTGCAATGTCCTACCTGTCAATGAATACTTCAGCATCAACCATAACAACACAAGAGCAAACTATAGATACAAACCTAAGGTTAATCACACCAAACTTGATTGCAGGAAATATGACCTCAGCAACAGAGTGGTCAACGTCTGGAATACTCCACTGACTCTGTGGTTTCTTCCCCAAACCCCTAAAACTTTCACCTTAGACTGTCTACTATTGACCTCACCCCTTTCCTAAGAGGTCTGTAGGGATCGTGCATTAGCGCACCAATGTGCCTACCGTCCCTATCCTATTGTTTCTTTTATTTTTTATTTTTCTTATATGTATCCATGTATTCATAACTATATTTTTACTTATACCTATAATCTTGTAAGCAATTGACAAAAATAAATAAATAAAATAAATAAATAAAATAAATTCCTCCTTCCTGTTAGCCCAGGAATTCTGGGAGTTGAAGTCCACAAGTCAAACTTGCCAAGTTTGAAGACCCTTGGTTTAGAGCACAGCTGATTCACATGGCAGAGTGGTTTGCCATGCCTCAGCTGTTTTCTTCACAGGGACTGCTGTAGAAAGTAAGTATTATAGCTTTTTGAATTGTGGAGCGCATGCATGGAGCGTGCATTTGGCGTGAACGTGCAATAACCAAACTAGTTGTTATACCAGTGGATTCCCACCCCTGCTAAGAACCACTGAACTGAAAGATTTCAGCAACCTCCCTTCTTTTTTTTAACATAAATAAATAAATACCGGGGACAGAAAGATTCTTAAAATTGTTTACTGCAGAAATATTTCCAGCCCATGAGTTGAGCATTTACTTATTCCCACAATATTGGAAAGAGGACTGTGTATCTTTGCTTCAGACAGACAATTCTGAAAGCACTTAGTTATAGCACCGCTTCAGCATGCCATCCTTTAATTTCACTCCAACTGAGCAAAAAGCTGACATATAAATGATATCTTTCTTCTTTCACATCACAATTGTTAGCCTCCTGTTAAGCCCAAAGAGTCACAATTTCTGAGGTGCTGCCTATAGGAGAGGCTACGGAAGCATTTGGCAGGGTGTAGAGAGGTTTTTTTTGTGTTTTGCAATTTTTACTCAAGGCAAGTTCTTACTCCCAAAGATGTCCATCATCAGAGAAAAACCAAGTGTTCTCTCAAGGGGACTGAATTTTCTATTAGGAATGAGATTAAAATCTTCATTTTCCACTATCTGGGGATAAAAAAGGGGAGGCAGATCCTGGGGTTTTGAAAGGGAAAATGAAAGGGAAAGATCCTCAATATGAACTTGATTCTTGTTATCTAAAGAGAGACTACATGCAGAAGAAATTCAAAATGAGATAAATTGTATTTTTCACAACCATAGCAGAGATGGTTGATTGTTGCCTTTTTCTGAGATATTTATCCATTCCCTGGTCCAACCAATAGTCCAGTGCTTTGCTGGTGATTTCCCATTAAGGTTTCAACCAAGTCCAAGTATATTTAGCTATTTTAGAATCAGCTGGTATTTGCAAGATAATGCTGTCTACCCAAGCTACTAAAATATTAACCTTACTACCACAGTGCTACACAGTTCAATTAAGCAACCATTGCATATCCCAAAAGTGCAGAGTCTCTGGGTGCTGAGCTTTCTATAGAAAACCAGGGAAGTCTAGTATCCCATGGCCATCAGCAACTCTCCAAACGCTTTCTGATGGCTCCAATGTCCTATGAGCGAATGCTGAAGATATTCAGTGGCCAAACTTCCAGTCAATTTGAGGCAGGAAATGCACAATTATGGTGCATTGCAATTTGCACAAGTGGATTATAAAATAAAGTTTCAATTGAGTGAACTCAGTTCTAAAATGGTGAAGAAGTTAGGGTTAGTACTGCAGCCTACTTCTGCTAACTGTTGGCTGCCTGCAATTTGGCAGATCGAATCTCACCAGGCTCAAGCCTTCTGCTCTTCCGAGGTGGGTAAAATGAGGACCCAGATTGTTGAGGGCAATAGGTTGACTCTGTAAACAGCTTAGAGAGGGCTGTAAAGTACTGTGAAATGGTATATAAGTCTAAGTGCTATTGTTATTGCTTAGACTATCAAAAAGTTGCTAGCAGTGCCATGTATAGCACAGACAAAGAGAAAAAGAGCTGTGCTTAGGCATGGCTGCCAACTCTCACGCAATCAGCGTGAGACTCACGCAATTCAACCAATTTTGACTGTCTCACTCTGATAAACGAAATCTCACACTAAACCCCCAAAATGGAATGTACAAAAATAAATATATCTCTACATTCTCTGATATTCCGAATATCGATATGCCCAAGCCCAAAGTTTCGAGAAGTGAAGCCTCCGATCCTGGGCGGCTTCAGAGGGCGAACAGAGCATGTGCGAGAGGACGTTGCCCGCATTGATTTCTGTACTGGGGTGAGGAGAGAATTCCACGCTGCAGGAAGCGGTTGCTCCTTTCCGCTCTAGGATGTCACAACTCTCTGGGCTTAACCCTTGTGCTGCACTCTGCTCTGGCAGGCGGAGATGAGAGAGATGAACTCTCTATCCCCCATGAAGTAGTACGACTACAGGGCATCCCTGGGCCTTTCTCGAGAGCTGAGCTCCCATCCCCTCCCCGCACCTGTCTGGTCTCAAGGCCGCTGGGATTGGGGCGCAAAGGCGCGTCCCTCTCCGGCCTCCCTCTCGCAAGGAGAGCTGCCGTGGCTGGCCTCTTGCGCGCCTCGGCTTCTCTCGCTCCCCAGCCTGATGGGAAGTCCCTGGAGAGGGAGGGGGAAGAGGGGGGGAGGGCTCCTTCCCGGGTACATTGTGTCCCTCCCCCCGCCCTTTGCACTTAGATATGCGCCCCCCCCCAGCCTCCCCTGGGTCCAAGAGGCTGCAAGAGGGTCTGGCAGGGAGGAGCCTCTCCAGGAAGGGGGTCCCGCCAGAGGGCAGGCTGGAGCGGGGCGGGGGGGCTCGCAAGGAGGGGGTGTTCCTGTCCCCTCCGAGCCCCAATTGCAGCCGGTGCAGGAGTTTCTCTCTTTTTAGGCTTCTTTCCCCACTTGATGCCAGGAACGTTTGGATGCTCTTTGGGAGCCCCTGGGAAGGAATCTCGCCTTGAGGGGTCTCCCCACAAATGCCAAGCAAAGGGGGGGAGTGGCCACTGTCCTCTCCTCTCCTCCCCCAGACAATCCAGGACTTCCCTGCAGGGGAGCAGCTGATGGCAGCATTGCTGGGGGTCCCATGCACAGACTGGGAGGGGGGCGTTTGGGGAATGAAGGACACCAGCCTCCCCCCCCCATTCTGTGTGCGTGTGTGTGTGTGTGTCCATCTGCCTGCCTGGCCCTTTCCGACCCTTCAGCTGGACTGTGAGGCTGGTGGGTCCAAGACTCAGCCTGGATCCCCCTCCCCTCCGCAGGTGGGAGGCCCAGAGGGTGGGAGAGGGCTGGGAAGGGCCGTTTCTGCCCAGCTCCAAGGCCGGGAACCCTGGCAAGGCCCCCTCCACCCCCGGGGCCATGTGAGGGAGGCTTCTGTGGCCCTGAAGAGGCAGCTTGGAGGGGCCGGATCCCAGGCACTTGGGACGCCCCTCTCAGCCAGGGACCCTGGAGGAAGAGGAGAGCCGGAGCAGCCCAAAGGGACGGAGCAGATGGGCAGAGGCCCAAGAATGTGGACCCTTTCCGGCCAAGATGGTCAGTGAACTGCATTATTAATATCTTACAAATCCGGTTCAAGTACATTGGTGCTGCTTGCATGTATGTATGTATGTATATGTCCAAATCATGACTAAAGTATGCATCAGATTGCACCATTTAAAATGTAAAATTGTCAAAGCTCCCTACCGTGGAAGGGGGGACACCCCCCTTCCACACCATCCCCCCTCGGTCGCTCCGCTCCCTCGCAGTGTCTCACTCCGAACTATCACTCAAGGTTGCCAGCCCTGGCTTAGAGCAGGAAGTAGCTATCTTTAAAGTAAAAAGCATATCTTTCTAATCACTCTACCTTTTTTTTCCCCTTAAAGTGATTTTGTTCCATTGTCATATTGTTGGCACCTAGGCGAGGAGGAATTGAAGAACACACAAGGAGGCCTTCAAGTTCCTCCCTCCCTTTCTGGTAGACTTACTTACATATGACTTCTATGGTAAAGCACACAATACTTCAATCCTCCCTTCCACAGCTGCAATTTTATGCTTTATGCTGCTTATAATTACTAAAACAAAAATAGCTTATTCATGCTCTTTCTATAAAGAGAAAAAAGAGCCTGAATAATTACAGCTTCTCTTGAAATCATAGCCCATAAAACACTAGCTACAAGAGAAACATAGCTTCCACTGTCTCAGAAATAAGTTAATATTTTGCCATAGGAGAAAATAATAATATTTTTAATGATAATATTTTTTAAAAAATCACAATGTTAAAAAATACAAATTTTCAGCACAATGATAAACCTCGAATAAGGTAGCTCAACTGTAGAGAATAAGGGAAACGGCTGAGGTAAATAGGCAAGAACCATTGCAGACTCAGGTAGACTGCTCAGTCATTCAGACAACTGGATCTTTCTGAAAGGACCAGCCTAATGTCAAGTGGATAAGGTTATAAAAACCAGCAACTGAAGGAGGACATGTTCACTGTTATGAACTAATAAAAGCGCTCAAATAAAGTTTTAACAAACCTTAAGAAAAAGCAGGGTTCTAATCCTATACTTCTGATTGGCCGATAATAGCGATATCGGATTAGTCCGTTCTGGGGAATCTGATTGGCTGTTAACGAGCCACTCTCATTGGTTCAAGGGTTTAACACTTCCATGTTTCTCATTGGCTAATAGGTCAGCAGCCTGCCCTATAAAAGGGCTGCTGCTGCCCTAGGGTTTTGCTCTCTTCAGAATGATTAATAAAGAGTTGAAGTTCACTCTTCACTACCTCATCTCTGTTCCTTGCACCCATGCGCAGAACTTAACACTGGCGATGAGGATGGGATATGGAGACATCAGAGCTGACTGAACACTACAGAGCACCAAACAGAGCACGTGGCTGAAGGCGCATCGACCATGGAAACCATGTCCGGCGGTGCCATACCACCCGCTCCATTTGACCCGGCACAAGAAGACTGGGATTCTTACATGGACCGGTTCCAGATGTTTCTAGAGACCAACAACTTGAAGGATGCCACTCCGGGGAAAAAGCGAGCAGTGTTCCTGACCCATTGCGGGCCTGCCGTCTTTAAGATGGCCAAGGCACTAGCGAAACCGGCTGAGGTGAAAACCATGGACTGGGACGTCCTCGCACCCCTTCTACGGGCCCACTATGCACCCACCGTACCAACGTTTGTCTGAAGACATGAATTTTATTAGAGGGACCCGGGGAAAGGAGAGAGTGTTGCAGATTTCATCACGGTTCTCCAGAACATGGGAGGCCTCTGTGGGTTTACAGACCTCGAAGAAGAAGCTCTGAGAGACCGAATAATTCTGGGATTAGAAGACCACACGACGCAGAGCAAGATCATGGCCAAAGGGGACATCGACCTTGCTGATGTCATCAAGGACGCTACTGCAGCAGAAGCAACCAGGAAGTTGGCCGCCCGAATGCGCCGCACCAACGCACCGCTCCGTCAACTCGCCAGGGATACCTCACCTCGACTAGAGAGGCACACAACAGCGACCCACCACGAGGACCTCGAATCGCCATCAGAAAGTGATGAGGAGGAGGTCAACTGGCTCCGGTCTGAACGTGACCAACGCCACCAGCGGAATCAAAGACTACCGCACCAATACGCGGATTGTGGGGCAAACCACCCATGATCAGACTGCAAATTCCTCGACGCACTCTGCCATTTCTGTGGGAAAAGAGGCCACATCGGGAAGGTCTATAGAAGCAAGCAAGGATCCAGCCCACTTCAGAGAGGAAACAACTACCGCCAGACCACAGGGAATCGCCCTGTGAGTCGGGAACATTTGAACCACCAATGGAACAACCACTCCTACAGAAATAAAACACTGGCCATTTGAACGAGATGAGAAGAGGCACACCAAACCATTACAATCGGTCACACCTCATTGCTAGATGCAAAGAAGATCCGAGTGAAGGTTGCCGTAGAAAACCAGCCTTGCATGATGGAAGTCAATTCAGGATTGTCCCTCTCGATGGTTTCCTGGAAGACTCTTAAACAATTAATCCCTGCCATCCAGCGTCAAGACCTCAGAGCCCAAAGAATCATACTCAAATATTATCAGGGGAACCGAATTCCGGTCGTTGGATCCAGCCAAGTCCAAGTATCATTCAAAAATCGTACTGCGTCATTACAATTGACCGTCGTCGACCGTGACTGGCCTAGCTTGTTAGGCCTTCAATGTTTCTCCCCACTCGGGATCGAGGTAGCCGGCATTCACCAAACCAGAAGCGATGACTGGGAAGAGGCCCTCGTCCAGGAATTCCAGGATGTCTTTTCAGACAAACTAGGTGAATACAAGGGGACCCCAATATCATTTAACCTTAACCCTGAAGTAGCCCCCATTCACCTTAAGCCTCGTCGGGTACCTTTTGCCCTTAAACCAAAAATTGACAAGCAGCTCGATAAATTAATAGCCCAGGGTGTTTTAGAACCAACTGACCACTCTCGTTGGGATATCCCAATCGTAACACCCATCAAACCGGGTGGATCGTTAAGGATTTGTGGGGACTACCGGACCATGCTCAATCACGCCCTTCAACAGAATGCTTACCCTTCTCCATTCCCTGGGGGGGTGGAAAAGTCTTCGCTAAATTGGATTTAGCACAGGAATACCAACAACTACCTGTGGATAAAAGAACTGCAGAGGGACAGATGATCGTCACGCACTGAGGCGCCTTTAAGTGCAACCAACTCCAATTCGGAGTGAGCATAGCCCCAGGGATTTTTCAAAGTCTGATGGAGAGACTCTTGCAAGGGATCAAGGGGGTCGTGCCTTACTTTGATGACATTTTAATTGCTGCCCCGAATAGAGAAATACTAGAAAAGCGTCTAAAACTGGTTCTCCAGAAATTTAAAGACTCTGGCCTTTAGGTTAAAAAAAATAAATGTCAATTGTGTACAGATAAAGTAGAGTTCCTGGGGTACCTAATCGATAAACAAAGCATTCACCCCACTAATAGCAAACTAAGGGCAATCAAAAACGGCCCAAGACCCAGAAATAGGACTGATCTCCAAGCTTTCCTGGGGCTCATTAACTTTTACAACATCTTCTTGCCCCAGAAAGCGACCGTTGCTGAGCACCTACATAGACTTCTTCACAAAAAAGCAACCTGGGTCTGGGGACACCGAGAGGAGCACACATTCCGACAAGTGAAAAACTAACGAACCTCAGATGCTGTTTTAATGCAGTATAACGAGACTTTGCCTTTAACAATTACATGTGACGCATCACCATTTGGAGTAGGAGCCATTTTGAGCCATGTGTTACCAAATGGTAGTGAGACCCCTATTGCCTATTTTTCAAGGACCCTATCAAAGGCTGAACGTAACTATAGCCAGATCGACAAAGAGGCTCTTGCTGTTGTATCTGCTGTGAAACGGTTTCATGAATATGTGTATGGACGAGTTTTTACTATTGTTACCGACCACAAACCTTTGCTAGGGATTATAGCAGGAGACAAGCCAACCCCCTATATATTGTCATCTAGAATGACTCGCTGGTCGGAGTTTTTAGCTGCGTACAACTATAAATTACAACACCGCCCGGGGAAAGCCATTCCCCATGCTGATGCATTGAGCTGTGCCCCACTTCCAGAAACCGTCAACGACCCAGCTCCAATCCTTATGACACTCCAGATTGAAACGCAACATTCACCACTGCTAACAGCCAGAGACATTGCAATTGAAACAAAACGAGATCCTGTCTTGGCGCGAGTTCTTAGCTGGGTCGAACGAGGATGGCCAATAGAACAAACCCCTGACGACTTCACCCCCTTCAAGAACCGGCAAACAGAACTTTTTTTGCAAAACGGCTGCATCCTATGGGGAGATAGAGTCGTTGTCCCAGAGCGGTTACAACGAGCAATATTGAAAACATTGCATGATGGTCACCCCGGCATCGTGCGTATGAAAGCGCTCGCACGAAGCTACGCATGGTGGCCGGGCATCGACAAACAGATCGATGCCTGGGTAAAGACTTGTTTAAAGTGCCAAGAAGTCAGCAGTGCCCCACCTAGAGCAACTCCAACAGAATGTGAAACCCCCTGGGGGCCATGGTCCCGCATCCACGTTGATTTTGCGGGACCTACTAAAGGACATACGTTCCTCCTAACAGTGGATGCCTATTCCAACTGGCTCGAGATCCACAAAATGAAGAGTACTACAACGAGTCCATCATCCAGAAATTGAACAGCCTATTCGCGATGCATGGACTGCCAGACATTCTGGTCTCCGACAACGGACCCCAGTTTACCTCTCTACCCTTTGAACAATACTTAGCGGACCAGGGTATTCGCCCTGCGCTAACTTCACCAGCGCACCCTGCGGCTAATGGAAGAGCCAAGTGCATGGTACAATTTGTTAAAAAAACCCTCCACAAAATGGACTATGGGGACATTGATGACAAAATAAACAGAATACTCCTACTCCAACACATCACTTCGCACAGCGTCACCAACAAGACCCCAGCTGAACTGTTGATAGGACGCAACATCCGTTCCCACCTCGACCGGCTTCACCCGTCCTACGAGCCAGAGAAACCCTGTGGATCTACCGGAAAATGCTGCGAGTTCAAGGTAGGCGACTTAGTTTTCGCCAAAAAGCTCTCCGGCGAACCATTATGGATCGAAGCAACCATAATTCAAACCACCGGGCCCAAATCGTACCGTGTGCAAACCTGCGATGGAAAAATATGGAAACGCCATATAGATCAGCTTCGCTCTAGGCTACAACCCAGTTCCCGTGACTCCTGTGACTCCCAAACTCAGGGGGGAGGGGATGTCAAAGAAACCGAATTCGAGATGGTGGAAAGCAGAAGTGAAGGAAGTCAGCAATCGAGCGTGATAAATGAAGAAGAATCAGGGAGGGGACTCTGCTCGCTACAGAGGAATACCTCAACGGAGGCGAGCCCGCAAAGATCGGAGGACAACAATGACAGCATTAGCGGCACTGAGTCGTCCAGTGAGAATGCGGAACTGCCTGTACCAGATATGTCCAAAAACGTCCCACTGAAACCGGACGACAGACAGGAACCGGTGGGACAGTGCAAATCCAACAGACAGTTAAAACAACCTGCATATCTTAGGGATTACGTCACTGCACCCCTCAAACGGAACCCGGGGGGAAAGGGTGTTATGAACTAATAAAAGCGCTCAAATAAAGTTTTAACAAACCTTAAGAAAAAGCAGGGTTCTAATCCTGCACTTCTGATTGGCCGATAATAGCGATATCGGATTGGTCCATTCTGGGGAATCTGATTGGCTGTTAACGAGCCACTCTCATTGGTTCAAGGGTTTAACACTTCCATGTTTCTCATTGGCTAATAGGTCAGCAGCTTGCCCTATAAAAGGGCTGCTGCTGCCCTAGGGTTTTGCTCTGTTCAGAATGATTAATAAAGAGTTGAAGTTCACTCTTCACTACCTCGTCTCTGTTCCTTGCATCCATGCGCAGAACTTAACATTTACTGTAGGAATCCAGCCATCATAAAAGGTGTTTCTTTGTGTCTGTTCAGTATCAGATATATGGTTGATAGAAAGTTAGCTATAGCACTGGTTTGTCGTCCTTCCTCATTCTCATACGTGCAGTGGTGGTATGCTGCTGGTTTGCACTGGTTCGAGCAATCTGGTAGCGCCAGTCAAGCAGTTGGCCCCACTCACCTGTCCCCACCCTTTCCTGTCCTATATTTCCTTTGTTTGTAGCTCAGCTGATAGGCATGGTAGAGCAGATTGCTGTGCCTTAGCTGTTTTACTTGCCAGCGCTGACAGTAAGGTAAGTCAAAGCACCTGCCCACAGAATCAGTAGTAAAATATTTTGAATTCCACCACTCTACATGTGTTTTCAATACTTTACTCGATGGACTTTTTTCTCCCTTTAATCTGCATGAAGATAAATGTGCAAAAAGAAAATAGTTTACAAATATATTATTAAGAAGAAACACTAGGACAAATTAGGACTTTGCAATCACAGAAGTTGATTTTCGATTCCAGCTTGAGTTCTATAAAGCAGTTGCCAGCCCTTACATCCCATCATCATCTTTTCTCTCCTTTTGACAAAAATTGCCAGACCATGGAACAGTATATCATCATCCAATCATCATATGGTCAGGTGACCATTGAAAATGTAATAGTAGAGAGAAGATGAGGAGGACAGTGGCAAGAATTATCATGCTGCTATCAGCTCCAGCATAGACTCTGACAAATGTTCTGTATATATCAAGTTTGCCAGTGAGCCCTTTGAATGAAGGAGTCCTTGAACTCCTGTACATTAGAATGAACCCTTCCTTTCTCGGGCTGGTTCTCTATTTAGTTCCTCGTGCAACATTTCTTTTTTTCTAGTCCAACTTGCAGAATTGTCTTAGGGTGAAGAAATGGCTAATGAGGAATTAGGAGTTGAATGTTTTCTGATACATAGGCTATCAAAGAACTGAACCTTTCTCTCTCACCGTCCAATCTTTTGTGTCGAAGGAATGTTCTCTTTAATAAGAAGAATTATTTTCCCTTACTCTTTAACACAGTTTGCTTTCCATAAGTAGAAAAATAAGTTCAGGCTGTCCTTGATTCTAATTGCAGCTGAAAACTTTCATATATATTTTGGAATATCATACTCTCCTTCCTATTACAAGTAACTATGACAGGGAGAATTAATAGACATCCAGTACATCATTTCATATTACTCCTAACATTACAGCCAGTAATAGACATTGGCAGCCAGCTTCCTCAACAGTTCTGAGTAGGTGTGGCTCCTGGATATTTAAGACGCAACATCAGGGACAAGGACTATAGAGAAAATCCCACAATTATTTCCCATTAAGCAGCTCAGAATAACTTTTTCCACTCCATTTCTCCAACCTCATTATTTTTTTTTCAAAAGTGAGGTTATCATACAGGTTTTGGTTTGTATGATTCTTTTCTCAATATACTGCATATATAGTGTGGGTATTTACTGGCTTTCATGTTGGTCAAATATTTTCATTCTATCTAATATATCTGCCTATCTGTCTAACTATCCATCTATTATAAATGGGCAGCCTTTTTCTGTCTGTCTGTCTGTCTCTATCAACTTACCTACCTACCTATCTATATCTATCTATCTATCAATCTATCAGTCTATCTTTCTGGGTGGCTGGCTAGCTGACTAACTAGCTATCATCTATGTATCTCACAAGTTGACAGCCTCTTTCTTTTTTTCTTTCTTTCTTTCTTTCTTTCTTTTCTATCATCAGCTAGCTGATGTATCTATCACAAGGACAGCCATTGTCTGTCTGTCTGTCTGTCCATCCATCCATAATCTGTCTGTCTGTCTATCTATCTATCTATCTATCTATCTATCTATCTATCTATCTATCTATCTGTCATCTATCATCTCCTCTCCCTCTCTTTCTTCATTCTGTGAATTTGAGACAATTAATTTAAAAATATTCTCAAAATATATTTAAAACATGCATTCCAATTCATTTTAATTTAGGAGTTTTTTTAAAAAACAACAACAACAAAAAAAACATTGTCGGATGAATGCAGAAATGGACCCAGCATGGCAGATCTGCTTTTTCTCCAAATGATGAAAGTGTTTTGCAGTTGCATGGCAACACCGGTGTTCAAGACAACAATAATGATTACAAAGGGACTTATTTATTTATCGCCACTGTGCTATGTAGGCAGAAGCTACATTCTCTGGAAAAAAATGGGACTTCTGAATATTTAAGGGCCAGTTCAAGTGCAACATTGGGAAGAGGCAGTGTGTGTGTGGGGGAAATATCCCATAACTTCTCAGCACGAGGCCAAGGAAAAGAAGCACTCCAATTGGTTCTATGTATAGAATAGAATATCATATAACAAGGGCAGGGGTTCAATTTTTTTAACCGGTTCTGTGGGTGTGGCTTAGTTGATGGGTGTGGCTTGCTGGTCATGAGACTGGGTGGGCGTGGCCAACTCGACGTCACTCACATCAAGGGGTTCTTCTCCTCGCCTGGTCTCTCATGATAGTGGGGAATGCTGCAATGGTCGTAAGTGTGAAAAATGGTCATAAGTCACTTTTTTCAGTGCCATTGTAACTTTGAATGGTCACCAGTTTTAGACCAAAACTCAAAAAGGGTATGTAAACTCATGTTCGAATGTCAATCTTTCTAGCTAGCCAAGAAGCCTTGCTGAATGTCCCTCATCTTGGTTCCTTGCCATTATAAGCTTCTTTCTAGCAGCTCTGCTTCATTATTCAATTATTTCTTCAAAGTGCTAACTCCAACAGGGGAGTATTTCCTCCCAACAGCAGTGTAAAAAGCTTAAAACAACCCTTCCCCTTTACCAGCAAAAAAAAACCCCTCCTTTGGAGACAGTAAGTCTAGGCATACTGCCAAAAAAGCAAGAAGGGTGGAAAAAAACAAAAGGAGATTTCTTTCAACAACCGGTTCTCCGAACTGCTTAGAAAGTTAACAACCGGTTCTAGCGAATAGGTGAGAACCTGTAGAATCCCACCCCTGAACAAGGGTCTTCAAACTTGGCAAGTTTAAAACTTGTAGACTTCAACTCCCAGAATTCCTAACATGACTTGAGGAGGAATTCTGGGAGTCTAAGTCTTAAAACTGTCAAGTTTGAAGACTCCTGTCGTATAAGGATAACAGTTTACTATGATACTAGAAAGGACAACATCATTTGATATTTCATAAAGGATTATAAGACTCAACAACAACAAATCCTGGGAAATTCTGGGAGTTAGAGCCCACATATCTTAAAATTGCTAAGGTTAGGAAACACTGTTCTATACTAAGATAATATACCAGTGGAAGAATTGTGTGAATTGCCAATATTTGATGTGAAGGGAAAAGAATTGTGTGAATTGCCAATATTTGATGTGAAGGGAAAAGAAATCAACTTCAATACTTTGCTAGCAGATTGAAAGAAAACAACCGTTAACCTAACACTTATGGATATGTAATGGATCAGTTTGCTGTTTGGTAGGAAAATGAGTTGTAGTATAAATTCTACCTTTGGATTTTACAGAAGCTTTTGAAAATTGTACTAAAGCTGTTTCCTTTTCTTCCTCCTTTGTTCTTTGATTTCCTCCGATTTCTTTCTCTTTCGATCTTTTTCCCCTTTTTTCCTTTCAGGAGGAGATTGTCTGCTCCCTTTCCACCACCATAATCTTCCTCCTTCTATTGTCAGGCTTATTCAGAGTTCTTTTGTGTACTTTTAATTTATGTCTGTTTCCACTCAATTGGCTTAGCCATTTGGGCATCCCCGTGAGGTGCTGTTTGGATATTCTGTCTCAAGCATCAGAAACACCTCTTGTCTATTTTTGCCTTAGTCAGAGAGAATGTTATTTTTTTTCTCCTTTGTCTGAGGAGCTGCTCCTGTGCTTTTAATAATAGCTTAATGCATCCAGATTCAGTAAATGCAGCTGCGGTTAGGCAATGGCTCCTGTCAGAGAAACAAAGGTGACAAATGCAGACTTTTCTATTTTGGTGCAATACTCTTAAAGCAAGCCACATAATTTTCTGCTCAAAATTGGCCTTTTTAAAGAGCTGGTTGTATTTATGCACCCTTTTCCCTTTTTTTGTATTAAAAATGAGGCATATTGTCTACTTGTGACTTACTAGAAGATAAAATGCCTGGGTTTATTCCTAATGCAAGCTAAGAGTAATGAACAGTAAAGGTGTATGGGTGGATCAACTGTGTAACTGATGCTTTCAGAAAAGAAAAGAAAATACCTGCATGACATTATTTTTTGTGTGTTTGTGTATGTGTGTTTCTCTTTGGACTTCAGGATGATCTTCAGCCTGTTGCATCTGAAACCAACTGGGAATCAGTCACAAGCCCGGTCTTGGTAAATAATTGTTAATCTATTTTTTTTAAAGAAGAGGAAGTAACTTAAAATCAATTGAGAACCACCGCAAGGAGATAAATTGGATTTAAGCATTCCGCAAAGCTATTATATAATTTGTTTTATTTTGGCTTAGTGCATTATGAGAAATGAAATGATTACAGCTTGTTCAGCAAACCAGTGTTAAGCAATTAATGTGATGTGTCAAACAGATCGCTATAACGCTGGCAGGGTTACTAGCAGAGACATTTCTACTACTAATACTGCTTTGGGATTTGTTGATAGCAATGAAATCCAGCTTATATTTTTCAATGAATCGGTCAATCATCAATTTTTCCACCAATTCAGTCCAAAGTTTTATCTGTCAATATCCTGACTATTCAGAATAGATATTAGTTATTTGATTTGGATTCCTTGGAAACAGCATTACAGAACATTATGGAGTAGGAAAAGAATAGGATGGTTTTACATGAGGAAAGTCCAAGGTACCATCTTTAGCAATCCCAGTTTAAACAGATAAGTAAAAGGTATTGGCCACCCCACTCTATCAGATGATGTGGGGAATCAGTGCTATTCAGAATAAATCAGAGTTTTCCAAACTTGGCACCCATCAAAGATCTCAAGAACTGTACCTCTCAAAATTCGTACACGTCATGGAAACCATCTTGAGGCTAGGGAAAGCTACAGAAGTTTAAGTCTGGGTAGATGGATAAATAGGTTAATCTGGATAAACTCCTGTGTATTTGCTGTGGGTGCTCAAATGAACCCTCACACTTCTTACTTGCCTCAAAGACACAAGGAAAAAATGAGTTTCATGTCCAAATTTTCATTATTAACGATGCTCGGGAAATAATTTGCTACTGGTTTGGATGTTATTACAGAACAATAGAGGGCATCAATAATCTTGTCATGATTCAAAGATGATTCAGAAGCCTGCAATGCAGCGAGGTAGAAGCAGCATTTTTCAGAGTTCAGCCTGAAAACAGACATCATTGATTTAAGGAGTCAACTCTTTAAATCAGCCATATTGGAAAAGTCTGGGAAAAAGACACGGCGAGTTTAAAGATATGCTGCAATTTATTCTCCTCTGCAGTTTGAAACACTCCTTCTGAATCATTTCCAAAGCATGAACATCCCTGCAAGCTATCTTCAAGAATGTACACTTAATCTGTTCTTTTATTGAGCAAACTGCAGTGGTTTCTTTTAAAATTACTTACTTTCTAATTCCAGCATTAGATTTCATTTATACATTGGGTAACCACAAAACATCATTTTTGTTTGACATTTTGTTTAAAACGAGCCACTAATATTTCTTCCCAAGCAACAATCAATTGTTGAATGGAAAGAATTAGGTTTATAATCCAGCAAGTCTTAATTTGGTCTGTTAAATAATTCTTCTTTGTCTTACCCTTGAGATGCAGTGCTTAAGCCATAGGGCATTTTTAAAAAATTTTTTCCTTTAATACTGTTCATATTCTCGGCAACAAAAAACAAAAAAGACAGACTTGTTTAGTTTAAACCTAGCAACTAGATTTCCCTGAGAATCTGCTATCTAGTTGTTTTAGAGTATGAGATTGTTCTCCTGACTTGTCTCCACCTCACTCCTCTGTCAAGAAAATAGAGCTTCCTTTTTCAGTATGGACATTGTGTTTTGAAAATCTATTTTTACAAATGCCAGGATTTTGTACAAAAGGAAAGTAATAGTAGTGATCCTGTTCTTTGCTCACCTTGATGTCTTCAAGTTTCTCTCTGGTTCATTATCTCAACACATCTCACCTCTAGCTAGACTGCAGCAATAAAAAAATATCAGACACAAAGTACTTCATGACCACAGAACTTGCTTCTTTACAATTCTTGTTCCAACTTTCTATTTCACATCTAACATAACTTTTCCTTAAAATACCTCTTGGCTTATTCTTATTTTTTTAACCCTTGAAAAACGTGTGTCTTGGACATTCATTCCATTTACTCTACCTATGTTAGAGTCTTCTTGACTCTCTGACAATTGTATCCTTTTTCCTTACTGAGTCTTATGCTTGGAAGTATTCTTGAGAATGTTTCCAGAAGACCATTTCTCCTTTAAATTCTTCTTCAAAGCCCACCTTTGGATAAAGTTCGAGTCATCTCCCATTTCCTGCATGTCATGTCTAGTAACATGTCTAGTAACTAAATACTAGAGAGTGGAGTCCTGGCTTAGAGGTGGAGGTCTCACCTCGCAATCAGGAGGCTGTGAATTTGATCCTAGGTAGAGGCAGATATTTCTCTCTCTGGGCACGATGTGATTATATCTGCTGAATATTACTCCTCACCGATGACAGGAAGGGCATCCGGCCAGTAAAAACTAAGTTCCATTCAGTTGCCCAGACTCCACCCTACAAGGGATTATGGCGTCATTAAAAGAAGATGATGATTGTAACTAAATGCTAGAATTTTTTCTTTCCCTCCATTCCTCCCCTTCTTCATTATTTTTCTTCTTTTTTTTAATAGAGGTGCTATTTTGATTTTATTCTCTTCATTACCAAGATCCAAATAAAACCCAATAAACAAAACAATAACTATGAAAAGGGTATTTAGAAATCAGGATCTGCCTGTTACTTCAGTGATGGACAAGGTTTGGGGTCTGCAGTTGAACCTCCCCCACTTTTTAGTGTGTCATGGGAAGCTATCTGGTAACATGCGGTCACAACAAAGGGTGGAACTGAACATTTTTAACTTCTTTCAGGGAGCTGGGAGTGTGAAGAATAGCAAGAAACTGCGGGGAGGCAAATTGCTCAAACATGACAAACTCTAAAATTGTTTTCTGGTCAGAATCAGGTCCTTTGAGAGATTAAGCATGTGGGAGTAGTAGATGAGGCCTCATGCTTCCCTGTCACTTAACTTTTCAATAAAACAAAAACAAAAACCAAAAACCTTAGCTAAGTTGGGTCCCTTTTATCACAAGATTCTATGAACATAATCTTGGGATGCTGATGTTTTTATGCAGATCACAGATTGGCCATCCTCACTGTTTACCTTCATGAGCCATTGTCCTGTCCTTTCATCTTTCCAGCCTCTATGCATTCGGCTGGGAAATTTAGACTTGCTCTGTATAACCGGAGGAGAAGCTATACTGGCATTTGCTGTATTTCAAGGAAAGTGTATATCTTAGCAAGAACGTACTTTATTTGAGAGCTGTGATTTGCATCAAGCAAATGTAAGTCAAAATTCATCTGAGAACTTCTCACTAAGATTGAGAAAAACAAGCACCGTTCTCTGTACACTTTAAAAGGTAAAGTTTTCTCCTTTTAAATCAAGTCCAATTTTAGGGGACAGTGTTCATCTCCATTTCTTATCTGAAGGAGTCAACATTGTCCAAAGATCCTTTCTGTGGTCATGTGGCCAGTATGACTATATGCTGAAGTGCACAGAACAATATTACCTTCCAGCGATGTGGTACCTATTTATCTACTTGCATGTTCATGCTTTCGAACTGCTAGATGGGCAGGAGCTGGGGCAAGTAATGGAAGCTCACCCCATCATCTGACACTTGGTCTCAAACCTGGACTGTCAGCTTTAAAACAGTGCCTTTAACCACTGAGCCATCATGCCCACTTTGAACACCTCGGTCCCATACAATTACACATGCATTATCATGTATACATTTTTGTTTACAAAGACATATACCTAGCGGACACAAGGGTTGCTTTCAGTAATGTTTAGTTCTAGCAGTGCAATAATTCATTGTTGCTATTAAATCTGGAAAGAGTTGTTTTGATCTCTTTGTTCTTTTCTACATAATGCTCAAAGCACTCTGCCCTATATGTCATTCTTAGGGCATTTCCTATCGCTCTCCATCAGTGACTGACCCCACTCTTACGATGGAAGCCTTGGATCAAACCATTGCTGGGTTTGATACTGTGGAGGAATTGCTCAAGCACTTTAATCCAGACACATGGCAAGAAGATATGGATCACCTGTACACAGAGAGTGCCCCACCTCGAGGCAGAAGTTTCTATGAGAGGAAGTCGAAAGGTAAGAAGCAAAAATGGTTAGATGGATGCATGGCAGAGTAATGGCAGAGTAATCTGTTCAATACAATATTAATTTTGTGACTGACATGGTTAAAATCCTTGGAGGGATGTTGTAAAATTTTAGCAAGCATATTTCGTTCAGTAAGAATTAAAATTCTTAACAACCAGTCTACATAATGAACATAAAATCCACCTGCTCTTACGGGTGCTGATACCAGCTGTTCTTCTAAGTGTGGTGTGATTTTTTATTTTTTTTAAAAAAAATTTATTGGTTTTTAAAAACAGATATAAACAAACAAAGCATAAAAACATCAAGCTGTCTTCCATAGGTGTACATACAGTGTGCCGGTTGGTTTACAAATTGTTTTGTGCTTCCATTTCGTAGTCTTCAATTACAATTACATTACATATAATCTCATATTGTCAATCAAAAACTAAATACCTTAGTATCATCATTAATCAATCATTTGACTATACTTTTATTCATTCATGTTTTACAAGATAACCATAATTTACTTAATTTATTGTATAACAGTTCATATTATCATCCCAGATCTATCCTAAAATCATTTTGTAGTTATAATAAGAAAGAAGTACATCTTTATATATTTATTATTTTCTAGAAATCTACATGTTTCATTACTGTACTTTGTTATCTAACCATTGATAGAAAAGATCCCAAATTTTATAAAATTGTTTATCCTCTTGTTCTCTAATTTCAAATGTCAATCTACTCATTTCAGCACATTCCAATATTTTCTTAATGATTTCCTCCTGTGATAGTATCTTCTCATTTTTCCAGTTTTTAGCAAATACAATCCTAGCCGCTGTTAATACATTTACAGTCAGGTATTTCAAGTCTTTACTATATATTTCAGGTAAAATTCCCAGTAAAATATATATCTGGTTTCAAGTCTATATGTTTTTTTATCATTTTTTCCAACCACATGTGGATTTTAGTCCAGTATTTTTTAGCATCTGCACAAGTCCACCACATATGGTAAAATGAGCCAGGTGTCTGATGACATTTCCAACATTTTTCAGATTTATTCTTGAACATTCTTGCTATTCTTGTCAGGGGAAATGCCATCTGTAAAACATCTTATACAAATTTTCTTTATATGCTGTTGACATTGTCATTTTATAATTTTGAGACCACAATTTTTGCCATTTCTCTAAATCAATCCTATACCCAAAATTCTTCCCCCAAGCAATCACAGTTTCTTTAACTTGTTCTTCTTCTAGTTTAATTTCTAATAAATATCCATACATTTTTTTAATCACCTTTTCATCAGTACCTGTCAAAATCTTATCTAAATCAGTCAATTTATCATAGAAATCTTCTGTTTTGGAATCTTTATCATACCTTGAATGTATTTGCGCATATGAAAACCAATTCATCTTCATACCTTGTTCCTCTAGTTTTTGCATAGATTTAAGTTCACCCTTTTCATTCAGTATTTCACCATATCTGTTTGTTCCTTTTTGTATATTATAGGATACGAAAATGCTTCAATAGTTGATAACCAGACTGGAATTTTCAAATAACATTGTCTTTTAATCTTCTCCCAGTTTAACCACAGAGACTCCCATATATAATGTCTTCTAAAATACCCCTGGGTTTTAGTTCCTTTGTACCATAAAAAAGCATGCCACCCCAACAACAGATCATGTCCTTCTAATGTCAACAATCTAGCATTTCTTAGTGTTATTCATTCCTTAACCCACATCAAATTTGTAGCTTGGTAGTACAATTCCCAATTAGGCAAACCAAATCCTCCTCTAATTCTAGCATCTTGCAAAAGTTTTAACTTTATTCTTGCTTTCTTATCTTGCCATATATATTTCAACACGATTTTATTTAAATCTTCAAAATAATCTTTTCCAAGCCTAATTGGAATTGTTTGAAACAGATATAAAATTCTGGGTAATATATTCATCTTGATTGTTGAGATTCTCCCTATTAGTGAGAGTTGTAAGTTTTCCCATTTCGCCAGATCTAGCGCTATCTGCTGTTTAAGTTTAATATAATTATTCTCTTTTAATGTACTACATCTTGCTGTCAAATATATCCCCAAATACTTGATCTTATTCGTAACTTGAATTTTCAATAGGTCTGCCAGTTCTTCCTTTTGTCTTAATGGCATATTCTTTGTCAAAATCTTTGTCTTATCTTTATTTATTTTCAAACCAGCCACCTTTCCATATGTCTCTATATTTTCTATCAATTTTGATACTGTTTCTAAAGGGTCTTCTAAGATGAAAACCAGATCATCCGCAAATGCTTGCAGCTTAAATTCTTCCTTTTTTATTTTCATTCCTTTTATATTCTTTTCATCTCTAATATTTCTGTTTAACACTTCCAAAGTTAACACAAACAACAAAGGTGATAGTGGGCACCCTTGTCTTGTTCCTTTTCTTATATTAATAGAGTCTGTCAGCTCTCACTCTATCATTACCTTTGCTGTTTGCTTATAGTATATAGCTTTTATTACTTGGATGAATTTTCTAGCAAAACCCATCTGTTCCAGCAGTAATAACATGAATCGCCAATTCACATTGTCAAATACCTTTTGAGCATCTAGAAATGCTCTAGAGCCATTTGTTTTTCAGGATGTGCCTTGTAGTATTCCAAGGTATCCAAGATTACTCTCATATTGTCTTTAATTTGTCTCTTTGGCAGAAATCCATTTTGATCAAGATGGATAAAATTATTTAAATATTTTTTAAGTTTTTCTGACAATATTGAAGCAAAGATTTTGTAATCTGCATTTAGTAAAGAAATGGGTCTATACTTCTTAATTTGTTATAGGTCGCCATCCTCTTTAGGAATAAGTGTAATATAAGCTTCTGACCATGATTTAGGTATCTTCTTCTTTAACATAACTTCATTTATAACTTCTAGCAATGGAAGATTCAACGATTCTTGTAATGTTTTATAAAATTCTGCTGGAAGTCCATCTGGGCCTGGTGCCTTTCCATTATTTTGCTTCTTGAGTGCTTTGGTTAACTCCATCATCGTTATGTTGCTTTCTAACATTTTTTTCAGTCTCTTTAGGTATCTGAGGTAAATTAGCATTCTGTAAGTACTGCTTAACTCTCTCTTCATCAATATTCTCTTGCATATATAATTTTCCATAAAAGTCTCGTATGATTTCCTTCTTCTCTTTGCTACCATGGCAAACTTGTCCTTGGTCATCTATTAATTGCAATATTTTCCTTGATTCTTTCTCCTTTCTCAGTTTATATGCTAGCCATCTACCTGGTTTATTTGCGTCTTCAAAGTAGTTCTGTTTGGCACCTCTAATTTTCTGTGCTAATTCTTCTTTTTCTATTTGACCCATTTTTATTTTTTTTTAAGTGATTATCTCCCTCTTATGCTGCAGTGAGATAATTAAGATGGTTGCAGAGGACAAGAGTAGGTAGATAATGCAATATCAACTTTAAATAATCAGAAATCCATACCTCTAATAAGGGTTTTCCAATTTCTTAAGTTTTTCAATGTCCAGAAACCCTTTTGTCCCTTAGCTTCAACTTTCAGAATAATTCACTTTCAATTTCCAATATGTCCAAACATATCTGCTTTTTCCATGGGGTGGAAGAGTGAAGAAAAAAAAAAAGTTCCCTTTAACAGCTTCTCCGCCTCTTTCGATCTTCTTAGGGATACAATGTATCCTCCAGCAATTCAAACAGCTCAGTTCCAACCAATTTGAAAGATGTTACTTGACCCGGCTCAGACAGCACTTTCACTCTTCTTACTTCCTCCAGCGCAATCTTACCCGGTTGCTGGCTTCTTCGTGGCGGCCATTGCTGACTGCCGCTCCACCGCCTTGGGAAAAAGGGGTTTTTCCGGAGGAGGAGGGGGTCTGATTATTTAAAGTTGATATTGCAAGTGGGAAGGGAGAGAAAAAAAAATTGGAGCAGAAGCTGAAAAAGGAGGAGATTGCCTAGAATCCCAAAGAAAGGTATATGGTAATTGGACCTCTTTGATTAAACATTAACCCCAGAAAGAGAAAGAGAAGAAGGAAGAAAAGTATTAATTTTTGGAATTTTTTTTTGAATTATTTTTGATTAAAAATATTTGTGGTTGTTTTGGGAAAAGTTTCTCTTTTCATGATGGCATCGCTTGTGGATGAACTAAAGACTGAATATCAAAAATATAAAAAGGAAGATACTTTGGGCACTTTGTTTCAATTCTTAGAAATGGCGTTATGTACTTATGAAAAGTTGACTATGCAGCAGAAGGACTGGGACAAAGAAGAAGAGGAAGAAGAAGCCATCTTTGATGAACAATGGGTTCTTTCCGGGGAGGAGGAGAAAAAGGATAAGAAAAAGGGGATTTTAAGAATTATAAAAACAACCAAAGAAGAGAAAAATGAGCGGAAAAGTGGAGGCAAGGTTAGAAAGCAAAGGAAAGGGAGTAAGAAAAGAGAGGAGGAAAGAGAAAGGGGTAAAAAGGGCAAGGAGAAGAATAAACAAGAGAGAAAGGGGGGGAGGAGAAGCCTCAATGGGGGGAAGCAAGATCTAAAGAAAAAAAGTTTATTCAGAGACAATGGGTGAATTTAATTTAGGATAAAAGAGGGATTCTGGAGGGTACATAAGATTGTGTTTTTTATATGTGTATTTAGAGTATAAAATTCATTGTGTAATTTTAGAATCTATTAAACAGAATCCCAAGAAAAATTGTTATATGAAGTACTTTTAAGTTAGGGTAATGAGTTATAGACGTTACTCCAATTGGTGTATAGGAGAAGTATAATAAAAGAAAAAAGATGAATGGATAGTTGGAAATAGAACAGACAAAGAATATTATTGAAAATGGCAATAAGATATGAAAGGATATATAAAGGTTTTGTTATGGGTTTTTTTTTGGATTTTGTATATTGAAAAAAGGCAAAAAAAAAATTTTAATTAATAAGAAATAATTTGGATGAAAAGGAGAAGTTGGGATAAGATATGAAGTTAAATAGATGAAGTATTGATACTATAATTTGGAATTGTTATGTTCCATTGGTTTTCTTCTTTTATTATTTTTTCTTAGAAAAGAACTTATAAGCTGTTATGCCTTGTGCATTGTTTATATAAAACTGATAAAAATGGTTTACATATATATAAAAAAAAGAAAATGATAATAAGATATGGAAGGATAGATAAAGTGAATATGATGTTTGAATTTGTGTCTGTGTGAAGAGTTTCAACCCTGGATCAGACAACCTTCAGAAAAGATCTTTTAGTTTTGTTTGTTTTACTGTGTTTTCTGTAAAATTAATAAAATTTGTTTAAAAAAGAAAAAGAAAATGGTAATAAGATATGGAAGGATATATAAAGGTTTTGTTGTGGGTTTTTTTTGTATATTGATAAAAGGCAATAAAATTTTAATTAACAAGAAATAATTTGGATGAAAAGGAGAAGCTGGGATAAGATAGGAAGTTAAATAGATAAAGTAAATATTGATATTATAATTTGGAATCATTATGTTCTATTTGTTTTCTTCTTTAATTTTTATTATTATTATTTTTAGAAAAGAATTTATAAGCTGTTATGCCTTAATTGTTTGTGCACTGTTTTTGTAAAATTGATAAAATTGGTTTATAAAAAAAAAAGAAAAGAAAATGATTATAAGATATGGAAGGATATATAAAGTGAATATGATGTTTGAATTTGTGTCTGTGTGAAGAGTTTCAATCCAGGATCAGGCAGCCTTCAGAAAAGATGTTTTAGTTTTGTTTATGTTTTGTGTTTTGTATGTTTATGAAAGGCAATAAAATTTAATAAGCAAGAAATATAATTTGGATAAAAGGAGAAGTCTGGATAAGATATGAAGTTAAATAGATAATGTAAATATTGATATTACAATTTGGAGTTATTTTATATGTTCTATTGGCTTTCTTCTTTAATTATTATTTTTTTTTTAGAAAAGATTTTTTAAGTTGTTATGCCTGGATTGTGTATTGTCTTTTGTAAAATTAATAAAATTTGTTTAAAAAAAAAAAAAAGAGTAGGTAGATAATGGTAATTAGGTAACTGGTAATTAGACCATCCATGTCTTATATGCAGCAACTGGCTTTAACATAAAGCCCTAAAGCATTTGTTCCCTGGAAAAATGGTAAGCAATGTCCAGATTTTATTAGGTGAGCCCAAGGCAGCTGGATATATCAGAGGACACTTTAGTCAGTTGAGCAAACTAAAAAAAAAAAAATTCTGCCTGGAGCAAATACTTATTCCTTATACAGTACTATATTGGTTTGAGAAATTCAGCACCCAATGTAATATATGCATTACTGTTCGAAGTGGATGCATCTATGATTCTTGATGCATTGCAAGTTGTCTTTTCACCATTTTGATTGACAGTGTATGTATGTCTACATACGTGTGTGTGTGTGTAGGCATAAAAGTCACAATGCATGCCTTTATTTTCTGGAGGGTGTTTGTATGTGTGTCTCTGTTGTGCCTGTACGTGTCTCTATTTAATAATGGCAAACTCATTTTCCAAATAACTATGTGGCCAAAATCCTTCTACCCATACTAAAAATGGGGATGCCATCAAGCTTTGGAGGACCTAAGGTTTGAAAAAATATGAAGAATTCCAAAAAAGAATGTAAAGAGGTCTGAACATACTGCACGTACTCATCATATGTGTATATATGATTGCTTGATTGCACCTGCAATTTCTGTATATATTTGAATGCTATCCAATCATATGGAAAACTTGAACATTCATAAAGTTACAATGTTGATATTATTATATTATATCCATTACATTACATTATGTTACAAGTCTATCGAGATTCTCGGTGATCCAAGAGATGGTTGTCCCAAAGGTACTTTTTCTAAGACTGCTGGACTTTATTTTTCCTTGAAGACATTTTGCTTCTCATCCAAGAAGCTTTTTCAGTTCTGACTGAATGGTGGAGGATGGAAGGATTTATATTCTTTGCAGTCATCGGGTCATTAGCACTCTTTCTGAGAGCCCTTGAGGCCACTTGGAGGCCCTCAGGGTCACCTGAATAGTGCAGATGGGTGTAGAATCTCCTTGCAAAGCGTGGTGTGTTATATTGTGTTACAGTACATATAGCACAGTACAGTACAGCACAATACACTACATAATCATAGGTTGCCCAATGCCCAATAACCTGAGCAGAAAATGCAACAATCTTTTCAACAAGATACTCTTTAAAGCTTAAGAGAATAGACTGGTCTTTTATAGTTCCCTGAATGTCACTAGGGTGGGAGACCTACAGATCTCTGGAGGGATGTCATTCAAAAGGACAGATATTGTGACAGAGAAGGTGTTCTTCCTTGGTCCCACAAGATGGCATTGCAATCAGTGTTGTTGATATTTGCATTGCATTTGTGTTGGAAGCACCAAGGTGCTTCCAGGTTCAAAGCATTGCCGGGGACATCACAGATGTCCAAGGGATGTCCAGGAGCTCCAGGAGCTGGAGCAAAGACAGTAATGCCTTCACTCTTCACTCTGACCACACTGTGTGCATTATGCATGGGCATAAACAATTGGATACTGACAGTCCCTCAAATAACATGCCATATGCCATGAAGGTTTCTACAGATGATAAAACGGTTTGAATGGTATATGGATAACTTGCACCTTGAATTGCACCTAGAAAGCAACCTAGAAAGTAACTGAAAGCCAGTGCTGCCTCTAAATATGGGTATCAAAACTGCATGCCACACATACTGAACCAGTTGCAGCTTTTTCAGGGTCTTCAAGGGCAGCCCCATGTAGAGCATATTGCAGTAATACAAATAGGAGGTGACCAAGGCAAGGGTGACTGTGAACAAGGCTTCCCACCCTCTTTACCTCAGCCATTAATAAAAATGTGTAAAAATTACAGCGCCAAAAATCTAAAACCACTAACTCAGATTGGATGAGGAACAATTGATGAACATTTTTGTTTCAGCTAAATGTCCATTTAATTGTTGTGCCACTGAATCCATACTTAACTAGCTTGCTCAGTTAATTCCATACTTAACCATCAGAATATCATGGTGTAATTGGCTTGGTTGAAATCACGGTATATTATGTCTGAAACATTTCCACCTTTTACTAATTGTAAATGTCATTATAACCCAATCATGAAAATAAGGTAATCTTAGAGTGGCAAGATTCATTCTCCACAAATCTATAGAATAGAATAGAATAGAATAGAATAGAATAGAATAGAATAGAATAGAATAGAATAGAACACTTTATTTGCCAAGTGTGATTGGACACACAAGGAATTTGTCTTGGTGTAAATACTCTCAGTATACATAAAGAAAAGATACATTCGTTAAGAATCAAGAGTCATAACATACAACACTTAATGATAGTCATAGGGTACAATAAGCAATCAAATCATACAAGGAAACAGTCAATATAAATTGTTAGGATACAAGCGACAAAGTTACAGTCCTACAATCACAAGTGGGAGGGGATGGGTGATAAGGAGGGAGGAGAAGATTGCAGACTTTGTCTGTTAATTACCATCTTACTTTTAAAATGATTTACAATACTAATAGAGTTGGAAGGGACACTGGAGATCTTCTAGTCGAAACCCTGCTGAAGCAGAAGACCCTGTCCCTGTCCAATCTCTTATAAAAAGCCTCGAGTGATGGATCATTCACAACTTCTAAAGACAAGCTGTTGGACTGTTAATTGTTCTCACTGTCAGGACATGCCTCCTTAATTCCACTTTTTCTATCCTTGATTGGTTTCCATCCATTGTTTCTTGTCTTGTTTTGGAAAATAGGTTGACCCCCCTCTTCTTAGAGAATAAATAATAAGAACATTATTATTACCCCAAAGGTGCTTTTTTCAAGACGATACTGGACATTCTAGTTTTTCCTTTGAAGACTTTTCACTTCTCAACCAAGAAGATTCTTCAGCTCAGATGCTCTTGGATGAGAAGCAAAACGTTTTCAAAGAAAGTCCAGTGGCCTCTTGAAAAAAGCATTTTTGGGACAACCATGACCTGGATGACTGAGAATCTCCATAGACAACATTATTGTTATTTAATAATATTGAATAAATAAGAACAAATGTAAGAACAAATGCTTACAGGTCTGTTTCTTTATATGATGGTTGAGAATTTTCAGACCAGCATGGTCTGCAGTTTCCTAGACACTTATTTTCTCATTTAAAAAAAAAAAAAAAGATAGCAAAAATATTAGTTCTCTTTCAGTCATCTGGCACTTTCCCAGTTCTCTCAGATTTCCCCAAAGATAATATATAAGGGTTTAGCGTGACTGTCAGCTAGCTCCTTTCCTACCTTACCGTGCATTTCATTTGGCCCTGGAGATTTAAGGTCATTCTGAGTAAATAGGTCTTTCCTTGTATTTCTATCAAACTGAAGCTTATTCATGCATTCGGTATGATAAGTAGTTGCTTCTGTGGGATTTTTAGACATATGTAAGTCACACAGTGTGGCAGTCTGACTTTTCCAGGCTAGAAAAATATCACCAGCTATACAACATGTTCCTGGATTGAGAAAGGGAAAGAACAATGTTGACACAATAGTCAAAACAAATCTGTTGTATTCATTGTTTTTCATATCTTCATAAAGAACCAACAGGGAGAGGTAAGCAAAGGAAAGTAAGGATTGTGAACCTTTTGAACAGAATAGAATAATGAATAGAATAGAATAATGAATAGAATAGAATAGAATAGAATAGAATAGAATAGAATAGAATAGAATAGAATAGAATTCTTTATTGGCCAAGTGTGATTGGACACACAAGGAATTTATTTTGGTGCAAATGCTTCCAGTGTTCATAAAAAGAAAAAAAATAAAATTGTCAAGAATCATAGATATAACACTTAACAGTAGTCAAAGGGTACAAATAAGCAGTCAAATCATACTAGGAACCATAATAATAAGCTATCTAATCATACTAGTAAACAGTCAATTAAAAATCATAAGGATACAAACAACAAAGTTACATTCATGCACTCATAAATGGGAGGAGATGGGTGGAAGGAAGGGTGAGAAGATGAATAGTAATAGTAGTGCAGACTTAGAAATAGTTGGACAGTGTTGATGGAATTATTTATTTAGTGGAGTGATGATGTTGGGGGAAAATCTATTCTTATGTCTGGTTGTTCTGGTGTGTGGTGCTCTATAGTGTCATTTTGAGGGAAGGAGTTGAAACAATTGATGTCCAGGATGTGAGGGTTTTGGTTTTTTATAAATCAAGATGTAGGAAGGGTTCAGATGAAGTCACCAGAAAACAGTATGATCATACAACACATGTATGAAAATGAACCATTATAGGTCAAACATCAGAAACAAAATATATAGATTGTCTTAAGTCAGGGGTGTCAAACCGCAGGCCAGATGTGTCACGCACAGGCCATGCCCACCCCAGCTCCACAAATAGGAAAAATATCAGGAAATGTCACATGATGCAACATGGTGCCACAAGTTTGACAGCTGTGCCTTAAGTGAAGTAAATGCTGTCAACAGAACCAGTTTATCCTTTCAGATATTACCATTTATTTACTACCATACTATTACCATCTGGCAGGTGGTACAGAATAATAAAAACAAGGACAAATAGGCTGAAAAACAGCTTCTATCCCAGGGCCAGTAGTTCTTTTGAATTCTGCTGTATAGCGCAGTGCTGTTGTGGTGTTGAGGGTTTTCGGTTCAATGTGTAAAGGATGAAGAATGTGTGTTTGTGCTTATTTTCACGGTCATGGTCATGATGTGCACTGAAGATGGTGTTTAATTTTGTTGTACGAGGTGCAATGACAATAAAGTAAACTAAAGTAGATGCTAATTAGGCTGTGTTGGAGAACTGAGGAGGGATGAAATGCTACACAAGATTGTACCACTGTACACCTGACTTGAGAATAATTAATTGGTGTAGCAGGCTGCCTCCAATTATTGTGGGTGCTCCTCCCTGGAGGTTTTTAAGAAGGCATTTGTCTAGAATATCAGAAAGTCTCCTGCTTTTGCAGGGGAGTTGGTGTTATGAACTAATAAAACGCTTAAATAAAGTTTTATCAAACCGTTAGAAAATAGCAGGGTTCTAATCCTGCACTTCTGATTGGCCGATAATAGCGATATCGGATTGGTCCGTTCAGCAGAATCTGATTGGCTGTTAACAAGCCACTTTCATTGGTTAAAGGGGTTAACACTCCATGTTTCTCATTGGTTATTAGATCAGCAGCTTGCTATAAAAAAGCTGCTGCTGCCCTAGGTTTTTGCTCTGTTCAGAATGATTAATAAAGAGTTGAAGTTCACTGTTCAACGTCTCGTCTCTGTTCATTGCGCCCATGCGCAGAACTTAACACTGGCGACGAAGGTGGGATGCGGAGATGTCAGAGCTGACTGAACACTGCAGAGCACCAAACAGAGCACGTGGCTGAAGGTGCATCAACGGCAGAAACCATGTCCGGCGGAAACCATGTCCGGTGGCACCATACCACCCGCTCCATTCGACCCGGCACAAGAAGACTGGGACTCATACATGGACCGGTTCCAGATGTTTCTGGAGACCAACAACTTGAAGGATGGCACTACTGGAAAAAAGCGAGCGGTATTCCTGACTCACTGCGGACCTGCCGTTTTCAAGATGGCCAAGGCACTGGCGAAACCGGCTGAGGTGAAATCCATGGACTGGGATGTCCTCAAGCCCCTCCTACGGGCCCACTATGCACCTACCGTACCAACGCTTGTCCGAAGACATGAATTTTACCAGAGAGACCAGCGGAAAGGAGAAAGCGTTGCAGATCTCTGGAACCTGGGAGGCCTCTGCGGGTTCGCTGACCTCGAAGAAGCTCTAAGACACCGAATAGTTCTGGGTTTAGATGCACCACACGTGCAAAGAAAGCTGATGGTGAAAGGCGACATCAGCCTTGCAGATACCATCGCTGATGCTACTGCAGCAGAAGCAACCAGGAAGTCGGCTGCCCGAATGCGCCGCACCAACGCCCTACTCCGCCAACTCGCCAGTGAAACCTCACCTCGCCTAGAGGGAATATAACGGCAACCCATCACAAGGACCTCGAATTGTCATCAGAAAGTGATGAGGAAGAGATCAACCAGCTCTGGTCTGAACGAGACCAATGCCACCAGCGTAATCAGAGACTGCAGCATCAATGCGCAGGTTGTGGGGCAAACCACCCATGATCAGACTGCAAATTCCTCGACGCGCTCTGCCATGTTTGTGGGAAGAGAGGCCACATCGGAAAGGTCTGTAGAAGCAAGCAAGGATCCAGCCCATATCAGAGGGGGACCAACTACTGCCAAAACACAGAAAATCGTCCTGTAAGTCGGGAACATTTGAACCACCAATGGAACAACCATGCCTACAGAAATAAACCACTAGCCAATTCAATGAAACAAGAAGAGGCACACCAAACCATTACAATTGGTCACACCTCATCATTAAATGCAAAGAAGATCCGAGTGAAGGTCGCCATTGAAAACCAGCCCTGCGTGATGGAAGTCGATTCAGGATCGTACCTCTTGATGGTTTCCTGGAAGACCCTTAAACAATTAATCCCTGCCGTCCAGAAGCAAGACCTCAGAACCCAAAGAATCATACTCAAGGATTATCAGGGAAACCGAATTCCGGTCGTTGGATCCAGCATAGTCCAGGTCTCATTCAAAAAGCGTACTGCATCTTTACCATTGATAGTCATCAACCGGAATCGGCCTAGCTTGTTAGGCCTTCAATGGTTCATTCCACTTGCGATTAAGGTAGCCGGCATTCACCAAACCAGTAGCAATGACTGGGAGGAAGCCCTCGTCCAGGAATTCCAGGACGTCTTTGCAGACAAACTAGGCGAGTACAAGGGGACCCCAATATCATTTAACCTTAACCCTGAAGTAGCCCCCATCCGCCTTAAGCCTCGTTGGGTACCTTTTGCCCTTAAACCAAAGATTGACGAGCAACTTGATAAATTAATAGCCCAGGGTGTTTTAGAACCAACAGACCACACTCCTTGGGAAACCCCCAATCGTCACACCCATCAAACCGGATGGATCATTAAGGATTTGTGGGGACTCCCGTACCACCCTGAATCACGCCCTTCAACAGAACACTTACCCGGTGCCAGTGGTACAACACATCCTCCATTCCCTGGGGGGTGGAAAAGTCTTTGCTAAATTGGATTTAGCACAGGCGTACCAACAACTGCCTGTAGACAAGAAAACAGCAGAGGCACAAACAATCGTTACGCACCGAGGCGCCTTTAAGTGCAACCGACTCCAATTCGGAGTTAGCGTAGCCCCAGGGATTTTTCAGAGTTTGATGGAGAGACTCTTACAGAGGATAAAAGGGGTCGTACCTTACTTTGATGATGTTTTAATTGCTGCCCCGAATAGAGAAATACTAAAGGAGCGTCTTAAACTGGTTCTCCAGAAATTTAAAAACTCCAGCCTTAAGGTTAAGAAAAATAAATGTCAACTGTGTACAGATAAAGTAGGGTTCCTGGGGTACCTAATCGATAAACAAGGCATTCACCCCACCAATAGCAAACTAAAAGCAATCAAGAACGCCCCAAGACCCAGAAATAAGACTGATCTCCAAGCTTTCCTGGGGCTCATTACTTTTTATAAAATCTTCCTGCCCCACAAAGCAACCGTAGCTGAGCCCCTACATAGGCTCCTCGACAAAAAAGCAACCTGGGTCTGGGGGCACCAAGAGGAGCACGCGTTCTGACAAGTGAAAAACCTATTAACTTCAGATTCTGTTTTAATGCAGTGTAACGAGACTTTGCCTTTAACAATTACATGTGACGCGTCACCATTTGGAGTAGGAGCCATTTTGAGCCATGTGTTACCAAACGGTAGTGGAGACCCTATTGCCTATTTTTCAAGGACTCTATCAAAGACTGAACGTAACTATAGTCAAATCAATAAAGAGGCTCTTGCTGTTGTATCTGCTATAAAATGGTTTCATGAATATGTATAGGGACGAGTTTTTACTATTGTTACCGACCACAAACCTTTGCTGGGGATTATAGCCGGAGACAAGCCAACCCCCTATATATTATCACCTAGAATGACTCGCTGGTCGGAGTTTTTGGCTGCCTACAATTATAGGCTGTAACACCGCCTGGGGAAAACCATTCCCCACACTGATGTGCTGAGCCATGCACCACTTCCGGAAACCATCGACGACCCAGCTCCAACCCTTACAACACTCCAGATTGAAACGCTACATTCACCGCCGCTAACAGCTAGAGATATCGCAATCGAAACAAAACGTGATCCTATCTTAACAAGAGTTCTTAGCTGGGTCGAATGGGAATGGCCAGTAGATCAAACCCCTGATGACTTCACCCCCTTCAAGAACAGGCAAACAGAACTTTTTTTTGCAAAAAGGCTGCATCCTATGGGTGGATAGAGTCATCGTCCCAGAGCGGTTACAACGAGCAGTATAAAAGATATTGCATGAGGGTCACCCCGGCATCATGCGTATGAAAGTGCTCGCACGAAGCTACGCGTGGTGGCCGGGCATCGCAAACAGATTGAAGCCTGGGTAAAGACTTGTTTTAAGTGCCAGGAAGTTAGCAATACCCCACCGAAAGCAACCCCAACAGAATGGGAAACACCCCGGGGACCGTGGTCCCGCATCCACATTGACTTTGCGGGACCTACTAAGGGACATACATTCCTCCTAACAGTGGATGCCTATTCAAACTGGCTTGAGATCCACAAAATGAAGAGTACTACAACCGAGTCCGTCATCTGGAAGTTGAACAGGCTATTTGCGACGCATGGACTGCCAGACGTTCTGGTATCCAACAAAGGAACCCAGTTTACCACTCTACCCTTTGAACAATACTTAGCGGACCGGGGTATTCACCATGTGCTAACTTCACCAGTGCACCCTGCGGCTAACGGAAGAGCCGAGCGCATGGTACAATTTGTTAAAAAAAAAACCTCTACAAAATGGACTATGGGGACATTGAAGATAAGATAAACAGAATACTCCTTCTCCAACACATCACTCCACACAGTGTCACCAACAAGACTCCAGCTGAACTATTAATGGGACGCAAACTCCATTCCCACCTCGACCGGCTTCACCCGTCTTAGGAGCCAGAGAAACCCTGTGGATCTAACGGAAAATGCCATGAGTTCAAGATAGACGACTTAGTTTTCGCCAGAAACCTTTCTGGCGAACCATTGTGGGTCGAGGCAACTGTAATTCAAGCCACTGGACCCAGGTCGTACCGGGTGAAAACCTGCAATGGAAAAATAGGGAAATGCCATATAGATCAGCTTCGCTCAAGGCTACAACCTAGTTTCCATGACTCCGGTAACTCCCAAACTGAGGGGGGAGGGGATGTCAAAGAAACCGAATTTGAGATGGCGGAAAGCAGGAACGAAAGAAGTCAGCAATCGGGCATAACAAATGAAGAAGAATCAGGGAGGGGAATGTCCTCGCCACAGAGGAACACCTCAACAGAGGCAAGCCCGCAAAGGCCAGAGGACAACAACGAGAACATTAGTGGCACCGAGTCATCCAAGGAGGAACCCCCGGCACCCGACTTGCCCAAAAATGTCCCGCCGAAACCGGGTTACAGACAGGAACCAGTGGGACAGTGTAAATCTAATAGACAGTCAAAACAACCTTCATACCTCAGAGATTATGTCACCGCACCCCCTAAATGGAACCCGGGGAGAAGGGGTGTTATGAACTGATAAAACACTTCAATAAAGTTTTATCAAACCTTTAGAAAATAGCAGGATTCTAATCCTGCACTTCTGATTGGCCAATAATAGCGATATCGGATTGGTCCATTCAGGAGAATCTGATTGGCTGTTAATGAGCCACTCTCATTGGTTAAAGGGGTTAACACTCCACGTTTCTCATTGGTTACTAGATCAGCAGCTTGCCTATAAAAAGGCTGCTGCTGCCCTAGGTTTTTGCTCTGTTCAGAATGATTAATAAAGAGTTGAAGTTCACTGTTCACCGTCTCGTCTCCGTTCTTTGTGCCCATGCGCAGATCTTAACAGTTGGACTGGAAGACCTCTAAGGTTCCTTCCAACTCTGTTATTCTGATTGCCAGATCAAGCTTACTTATAAGGAAAAGATGCTTTCAGAAAGGAAAAGTGTACATGTGGTTAAATGTACACTCAAATCAGTGGGATTTGAATGCATCAACTTTTAGATTTCACTCGTAAAGATTCATTCATCCTTAGAGAAACACATTTTCGTTCTGTAAATTATATTATTCCACAGCACACAAAATGCTATTCAAGGAATAATTGAGCCAGTTGGGGCCCTGTTGATACAAGTTTAGCACACTGTGAGAGATTTACAGGTTAAACAAATTTGCTGCTGCCACTGGGTTATGCTTTTTAAAACAAGGGTTAAGAAAATAAAGGAATATCACCGTGTAGTGTTTTTCCAACACACACTGTGAAAATGGAACAAGTTGCACAGTGAAACATAAAACCTTCCTGTGAATTCCTAGTGTTCTGAATCATCTCATCTATTCGTCATTAATATTTTTCCCCAGTTCAAACCAAAATCAAACAAAGGAATTTGATGTCTTCCAGATTGACAAGGCAATGTCAGCGAGTAACTGGAATCTTCCATGTATTTTTCTTTGAAGGGTTCTGGGCCATCTGCCAATTAGCCAAAGTATTTTGATTGCTGAATGCAAAATACATTTCTGCTGCTCGCTTGCAGCAAATGTTTGTCCTTTCTTATGTGTGGAGTAATCCTTACTCCAAGACTGCTGTTTTAAAATGATTTATATATGCATTTGCATAGATTTCAAGAACGCCGGATTCCAAATGCATAATTTTAAAAAAGGTCGAATAATTAAAATAAACATAATATATGCATCCAAAAAGGCCATACATTTTCAGTGCCTTCCTGGGCATTATCAGGGTGGAAGTCATTCAGGTCTCCAGGGTGATGCAGTTTCAAAGGGCAGGCACTGTGACAGAGAAGGCATGTTTTGGATAGATGGTTTCATTCAATGGAGAAAACCTAGAATGTACCAATTCTCTCAGAACCCAGCCAAGCAAGCAGAAACAATCAGAGACAGATAGCAATAGCAACAGCACTTAGACTTATATACTGCTTCACAGTGCTCTACAGCCCTCTCTAAGCAGTTTTACAGAGCCAGCCTATTGCTCCCAACAGTGTGGCTCCTCATTTTACCCACCTCAGAAGGATGGAAGGCTGAGTCAACCTTGAGTCTGGTGGCATTCGATCTGCCAAATTGCAGGCAGCTGGCTGTCAGCAGAAGTAGTTTGCCGTACTTGCACACTAACCAGTGTACCACTGAGGCTCTTTTCCATGAAGAGTTAAAGCATGATTATTACCACTTTGAATTGCATCCAAGATCCTGGCAACCTATACAGCTCACAGAACAGGTGTCATATGATCATGTCATCTCTCTATATCAGGACTGTCAAACTCCAGGCCCACTGGCTGGGTGCATCTTGTGTTGACCATGTCCACACCCAGTTTAGCAAAGAGGGGGGGACGATGTGAGTTTGACACCCCTGCTCTCTATCATAACCATTCTGTGTATAACCCAATTTTTTTGTGATGTGTGGAGAGGTGACTTTGAGGCATTGTTGATTCCTGGTGACCTCCGAAACAATCCCTGCAGTTTTTGGAACAATTCACCATTGACTTCTTTGTCACCAAATTATTTCTGTACTTAAGGCAAGACTGGAACTCATGGTCTCCCAGATTCTAGTCTGATTCCTTAACCCCAATGCTGTACAATGCATTTAGTTACATACAATGCAACATTGATTAATTTGAAAGATTTATTAGATTGCCTGTCTCATCATTCAAAGATTTGCACAAATTTACATTTAAACGAATACCGTTGGGCAAGGGTGTCAAACTCATGTCGTCACATTGTCGTAATGTGACGTATCGTGATTTCTCCCCATCACTAAACTGGGTGTGGGTGTGGCCAGTGCATGACGCATCCAGCCCGAGGGTCGCGAGATTGACACCCCTGCCATTGGTCCATGAAAAAGAAAACCAATTTTATTATTATTTATTATTATTTATCTCACCTGTATTACTTTATACAGTAAGTAACTCAAGATGGCAAACATAACTAATACTGGTCTATGGAGATTCTCAGTCATCCAGGTCATAATTTTCTCAAAAGTGCTTTTTATTTTGTTTTCTTCAAAGACAACTGGACTATGTTTCATTTGAGGAAGAAGAATAAAATACTTCGTTCCTTATCTAAGAAACTTTATCAGTTGTGATTAGATGGTGAGGGAATCAATTACAACTGAAGAAGCTTCTTGGATAATAAGCGAAATGGTTTTTTTTCTTCTTCTTTCTCAAATAAAAAACAGTTGCCAGTTGCCTTTTGAACAAAAGAAAAGACAAATAGCACCTTTGAGATACCTAATGTGCCTTCCTATTTTCCATAGCAACAACAACCTTGTAGAATAGATTGGGCTGAGAGAGAATGACTGGCCCAAAGTCATCCATCTGGCTTTCATGCTGGAACTCATCGTATCCTGGTCTCTAGGTGAGCACCTTAACCACGAAGCTGAACTGGCTCTCATAGGAAATTTTAGATTTTCACAGGGCTGCCTCATGTGATAAAATATTGAATGTAGCTATTTTCTCATTAAAGTGCATCTGAATATTTCCCAAGAGAGCTATCTAATCCTTTTCTCTTGTAGAGAAGGATAAAGGCTTCCTGCTGCACTGAACCTTATTCAACCGTCACTGGATGGGTTCAGACATTATACTAAGCCACAGTGTGATTTGTTACATTACACATTGTTTTGCACAGATGAAGCTATTATGAATCATGGCTTGATATGAACTACTAGTCCATTTTGTATGGCTAGATGAATGATGACTAAAATAAACCATGGCTTAATTTAATTGTGAAATTGGTCTATCTGAGCTCCAGCAGATTCTTATATTTTGGTTGTTCTTGATCTTAGAAGCTTGCTTGTTTCTTATCCTCATTTACCATTTATCTTCTAGTTCTAACTAGATTTGTTGTCTGGGTCATTTTAGATTATTAACCATAACCCAACCTGGCAACATTTGGTATAATGTTGGGATTATTGACCATGCCAGATTTTCCCCCATCTTGTCTATGAAATACAGTTTGTCAGTCTTATAAGGGTTCCTTCCATTCTCATTTTGGTGAAAATAGCAATAGCAACAGCACTTAGACTTATATACCGCTTCACAGTGCTTTACAGCCCTCTCTAAGCAGTTTACAGAGTCAGCCTATTGCTCCCAACAATCTGAGTCCTCATTTTACCCACCTCAGAAGGATGGAAGGCTGAATCAACCTTGAGCCTGGTGAGATTTGAACTGCCAAATTGCAGGCAGCCGTTAGGCAGCAGAGGTAGCCTGCAGTACTGCACTCTAACCACTGCGCCACTGAGGCTCACTGAAAATCATTCCCAAATCTAGTAAGTTCCTCGGAGGTTTAGCAACAGGCACACTGAAACTAATTCTACATCAAATTATTCATTTACGTTTCATGGAAACATTTCTCCAGCCCCAACATTCCACCTTCAACAAGTTCTTATGCTAACTAAATTAAAATTCATGATGAAAAATATGAGAATATCTTATGTGTAGTTTTGGTTTTTAGAAAAGAGTTTAATTTAGGCCTGCTGATAGTGATAGCATGTATTAAGTAATTGTGGAACAGCTCATTCTGAGACTTGCCACATTCTTCAAATGCAGGTGACATTTTAATCAGGCACATTACCTAACTACTTCCATATATTTTACTTGTAGCTGTAGAGATGGACTATAATGGTCTACAGCATAATAATAAATGAAGAAGTGCCAAATGATTCTCTGGAAACAGTAGCTTATCACTATAGAAAATTTACTCATTGCACCTGTGAACTCCTATTTACAAATTACTTCCATGTGAATGTATGCCTACATAAAGGTGAGGTTGCTTATGGGTGCAATCCAGCAAATATGAGAGACAGAGAGAGAGAGAGGCTTTCCCGTCACTACAAATTAAGAGAAAATGTGATGCTTGGTACGACCAATTTATCTCCAAGGCATAAACCCTTTCTTTAAAAAGAATAGGTGTTCTGTAAAGCCAGATTCATTCTTGGCTTAAATCCATGGATATCACACAAACAGACCCTTTGTGACAGCAGTAATTTCATTCTGGTGATGCGACTTGACCTTCTTCCTTTGAGGTAATTGACATGCCAAGTTATATGAGCCATAGAATTCATTTCTTGTGAATGGTTGACATTCCATTCAATAGCCCAGCCTGCTGAATGGGTCTCTTTAAGACTCAACCTTTTCACCCAAAATGTTTCACCTTGGATGGTCCAGTTGAAGAATAATACAAACACTCCCATGTGTGTAGCTACAGAAACTTTACCTTTTCCAACTAACTAAATAAACAAAAATAAGTACATGCTAAAAGAAAAAAAGTATTTGATTTCATTCATGTACTTTTAATATCTTCATTTAAAATGTCTTGTTTTCAATTGCTTGAGGGTTACTGCTATAATGTTTTCTTTCCCAACTGGTTCATGAAATTATACATAATAGGCTGCTGCACCTCAGCTGAGTTTAAAAAAAAAGCACATCTCACCAGCATTGATACATAGGGCAGTCTTTGAGCCCTGCATGCGCACTCTCAGAAGCTGTAGGAAAACATTTGGAAAGCTGCGACTGGATATGCCCACAATTAGTGACAATGAAAAATTAATCTCATTGAAAAGCTTTTCTTCCTCATAAGTAGAATAAGGCAGAATGGCCAGACATGAAAGGCAGAAGAATTTGAAGAATGACAGAGCATCAAATTTCACCCTTTAAGAGGAATAATCAATAGTTTTCTATTCTTCTTCTTTGCTATGCACACCAGATCTTGCTTCCAGTGCTTGAGTGCACTGGTAACTCCCATTGATTTTATGGTTAAATCTCAAGGAGAGAGATACATCTTTGTAGAGATAATGGCATTCTTGGGAAAATAGCAAATGGGGGACATATTATTAAAGATTCATGTATTTAATATCAGAATTTAATTATTCTGATAGCCTGGGCATCCATTCCCATATGTAAAAAATATGTATATGAAAATATTGAGAATTTTTACATTTGAGATCCTGCATCAGATCATTGAAATGTTGCCTGGTCAGTGTGTTTTCTTTCAAGATTTCATGCAGAATCTTGTTTGTAATCTCAGAAGTATTATCCACTTAAAAAAAATCTCACAACAAATGACTGGAAGCTATTGGCGACTGCAGTTTTAATACATAAATTGTAATTTCATCTTTGGATCATTCAAAGTCCTCCTTAGCTATCACCATCATTTCCACCAGGTGTTTCCTGTCTGACATTAATAGAGTATTTGAAAGCAGAAGTCTAGAATCATTCTTATAAAGCATGGGTGTCAAACTCACTGCATCACATGACATATCATGACATTTTCCCCCTTTGTGGAGCTGGGTGGGCGTAGCCTGTGTGTGATACATCCGGTCCACAGGACACCGGTTTGGCATCCCTGCTATAAAGTAAAAGCAATGGTGATTAAATTCCGTTCCAAACATACCAAATTGTAAAACTCATCCCCTCCTTTCTGTTCCTTTAATATGCTTTAAAAGGGATTTTAAAAACGAAATGAAACAGGAAAAAAGTGAGAGAAGAAAAGAATAAGGACGAAGTTATCAGGGGTCCTTGGTGCTCTCTGAGCTTGTTTGTTTTTTTGCAGACATGTCATTACCCTAACTAAGTAACATCATGAGCACTAGCACTGATGATGTTACCTAGTTAGGGTAATGAAACGTCTGCAAGAAAACAAGCTCAGACACCACCAAGGACTCCTCACTTCGACCCTGAGTTACGAATATTCTCCTTTATTTGTACAAAGTTATCAGTCTTTCTGTTACATGAAAAGAAAGATAAATCTTAAACCCATTTTATCAGCATAAGGTATTGTTTTCTATGTCTAAGAATATTTTTTGACACCCATCCTTGGTAAATCCATAGTTCTTCATCATCTATATATATATATATATATATATAAAAGCAAAATACCACTCATGCATCATCACAAAATCTCCAGGACTGTAAAGTCTACAAACTTGAAATTTGGCACGTATGTTCCTCTTGGCTTCTAGGTACTCACTAAGAAAAGATTTTTCAAAATGACCATCAGAGCATTTGTATTTTGTAAATTATTAACACATGATGATGTTAAGGAGTTCTACTTCCCCTTCCATCTGAAAAGAAATCTGTTCCAAATGCAAAACACAAGCAGAGGAGAGGAGTTTCGGTTTTAGTTTCACAGCAGCAACCAGCTTTAGTACAGAACAGTTGAGCTAAGCCAAGATTTGGTTCTTTAAAAAGCAAACATGAAGCCATTCAAGATACTCTCTTTAGAATGATGATCAAAAGTAGTTTTGTGGTTTCATTATCAGCAAACAAGAGGTACAGTTCAGATGGAATTAAAAAACAAGGTCGTAAGCTCAGATACTTGGTTAAATTTGGAATATTTGTAACACAAAATACAGAACACTTTGTATATAAGTTACTATTGAAATAGGATTTGGAATCTGAACAGGTTAAAGTTTTCATGGTCCAATGGATGCAGAACTCAAACAAAACAATTGATATCTCACAATCTGAGTATCAACAGAAAAACAAGGTTAATTTCACTGGAAATAATACATTAAGAGAAAATTGATATAAGATGTTTTTCCTCCAATATGTTACCAAGTGATGATTACTAAACAAGACATGTATTTGGGAAATTTTTAAAATTTTTGTTAAAAATGTAAAAAATCAAGTTGGACCATTTTATTCTAAGTAATAACAAAGTAATAAAGTACAACTATTCTGGAAGATGATAAGATGAAACAAATTATAAATATTGACATCCTTTTTTATCTGTTTATTATTAAAGGTTATATACCTATAACATACATTGTGTTTATAAAGGATAACTGTCATCAAGATATTTTAGGCTTTTCGGTGGAAATCACATTTAACTTCTTTGTTAAATGAATGGCAGCTTAAATTATGGAAGCATGAAACCATGTCTAAAATTATATGAAAACAAAGCTTGATGTTAGCTTCAACTTCATCTAGAAGTCACTTATAAAGTATAATTCTATATATGGTACTGTCGTGTCCGCAAAAGAAGCCAGGAGTCGGTGACTAAGTTTCAAGCTCTTTATTTAACAGTCGTGAACCGAACCGGCGAAAAGGAAAAAGCCCGCGGCCTTTATCCTTTTCGCTGCGGCGGCCGCGGCCAATGGCAGCGATTCAAGTCTCCCGCTCTTGGAGTGATCCAATCACGGGAGACTTCAATCGGGCCAATCAGCGCGGCTCGCCTGGCCAATCAGAAATCCCCACGCTTTAGCCAATCAAAGCGCGGGGATTTCAAGTATGCAAATTAAGGACAGAACACCCCTCCCCTCTTGGTATAGTCCATCACGTTGCGTAGTCACGTAGGTAGGCGGGGCTCCGTCTAGTCCTACTTGACCTGCGCAACTCAGTTGCAAGCTGGATTTCGGCCGGAGCGGTCATGTTTTTGGCTGCTCCCTCTTCTGTGCGAACCGGCTGGATGATCGGGCCGGTTCTTTCTCCGTGGCTCCCACCTGGGCCTTCCGGGTTGGTTGAGCTATGGGTTTCGCCGCTCCCGCTTGGCTTCTCCGAGTCGGTTGAGCTGGCCAGGTGGTTCTTCTCCGGTGGGGGATCGCGATGGCTGCGTTCCGGTAAGTACTGCTGGTTTATTTTTTCTGGCGTTTGTTTATTCAGGTATTCCCTCCCCCCTTGGTTCGTGTTTTGGGGGTTGAGGTCCGTTGCTGTTCGTGACCTGAGCTGGTCTATGTGTCGTTTCCAGGCTCGCCCATCGGTGGTTTGGAGCCGGTACGACCGTGGACCTGTGATTTGAGTGATGACGGCTGGGATCCATAGGGGGTCCCCTGTCAGATTTTTCACGTACACTATGTCACCGGGGGCAAAGGTCCGGTATTTTGTACTTGAGTCTGGGGGTCGCTCCGGGTTATATGTTGGGTGTAACCTGTCGAGCGGGGACCTCAGCTTCCTTCCCATTAGCAACTCGGCTGGGCTTTTGTTGGTAGTGGTGTTTGGGGTGATGTGTTGTATAAAGAGGAGTTTATTTATTTTGTCGTTGATCTCCCCGTGGTCCATTTTCCGGATGGTTTTTTTGGTAAATTGTACCATCCGTTCCGCCCTACCGTTCGCCGCCGGATGCGCCGGTGCTGTTAATGCGTGGCGGATGCCCTTCTCCGCCAGGAACTTCTCGAAATCGAGGGAAGTAAACTGGGGCCCGTTGTCTGAGACGACGACGTCTGGGAGGCCGTGTGTGGAAAAGAGTTTGCAAAGTTCTTTGATAACGGCCTCCGTGGTAGTAGATTTCATGTCGCTTACCTCCAACCAGTTGGAGTAAGCGTCAACTGTGATCAGAAAGGTATGTCCATTCGTGGGACCGGCAAAGTCTAAATGGATTCTGGACCAGGGTCCCCTTGGTGTTTCCCAGTCCAGGATGGGTGCTGCGGGTGGGCTGGGTCTGGTCTCCTGGCATCATTGGCATTTGGCTACCCATGCCTCTATCTGCTTGTCCATCCCTGGCCACCAAGCGTAACTCCTGGCCAGGGCTTTAGTTCTGACGATGCCAGGATGCCCTTTGTGCAGCATCTCTAAGACCCTCCCTTGCAACCTGTCCGGGATGACCACCCTGTCACCCCACAAGATACATCCCTTGAGTAGTGAGAGTTCAGTCTGGCGGTTTCGGAATGTCTTAACGGATTCGTCACTGTCCCTTTCAGGCCAACCTTTTTCCACCCAATGTAAAATTCGCGCCAGACGCCTGTCCTTTATAGTTTCCCTGGCAATGTCTGACGCGGTAATGGGTAGGTTGGGCAAATTTTCGATGTTAAGGGTGTTTGTTGTTGGTGCTGGGTCAGGATCAGAGTCTGGTAAAGGCGAGCGGCTTAAAGCGTCCGCGTGCGAAATTTTCTTACCTGGCTTGTGTAACAGTTCGTAGCTGTAGGCTGCCAGGAACTCGGACCACCTTGTCATCCGGGGTGATAAAATGTTCGGGGTGGCTCGATTTCCTGCGAGGATGCCCAGCAACGGCTTGTGATCTGTCACAATGGTAAACGGGCGGCCATAAAGGTATTCGTGGAATCGCTTAACGGCGGCAACTATAGCCAAAGCTTCTTTGTCCAGCTGGCTATAGTTCCGCTCCGGTTTAGTTAGAGTCCTGGAAAAGAAAGCGATGGGTGCTTCTCTTTTGTCGGGGAGAGTATGGCTGAGGACAGCGCCGACGCCGAAAGGTGATGCGTCGCAAGTGACAACCAAGGGCAAGGTTTCTCTGAATTGAATCAAGACGGCATCAGAGGTGAGGAGGTCTTTGGTTTTTTGAAAGGCGGCTTGCTCTCGTCTCCCCCAAGTCCAGGTTGCCGCCTTATCCAGGAGCCTATGCAAAGGCTCCGCCGCCGTAGCCTTTTGGGGTAGGAAAACATTATAAAAATTCAGCAAGCCTAAGAAAGCCTGTAGTTCCGTTTTAGACCTTGGGGTGGGGGCTTCTTTGATGGCTTTCACTTTTTTAATTGTAGGGTGAATGCCATGCCGGTCTAGAAGGTAGCCCAAGAATTCCACTCGTTCTGTGCATAGTTGGCATTTTTCTCGTTTAACTTTAAGTCCCGTTACTTTAAATTTTGTTAAGACCTCCCTGAGTCGGTTTTCTAATTCGGCTTCGTTTGGCGCCGCCACTAATACGTCATCAAAGTAGGGCACCACCCCCTTGATGCCCTGCAGTAAACGTTCCATCAGGCTCTGAAAGATGCCTGGTGCCACGCTGACTCCGAATTGGAGCCGGTTACATTTGAATGCCCCCCGATGGGTAACGATGGTCTGGGCTTCCGCTGTTTTTTCGTCGACCGGCAACTGCTGATATGCCTGGGCGAGATCGAGCTTGGCAAAGACCTTGCCCCCTCCCAGTGAGTGCAGTAGGTGTTGCACGATTGGGACAGGGTAGGCGCTTTGTTGCAACGCACCATTTAGGGTGGCCTTATAGTCCCCACAAATTCTCACGGACCCGTCTGGCTTGACTGGGGTCACTATAGGGGTCTCCCATCGGGCATGGTCTATCGGCTGCAACACCCCCTGTTTGACGAGCTTGTCGATCTGCTCGTCAATTTTAGGTTTTAGGGCGAATGGTACCCTCCTAGGTTTTAGTCGCTTAGGGGGAACCCTAGGGTCTAGGTCAAATGAGATAAGGGGCCCCTGGTACTTGCCCAGGCTTCCATCGAAGACCTCCCGGAACTCCTGGGCTAGTCGCTGTTCCCAGCCGTCGTCGACGACGTGGTTGACTCCTGTCAGCGCGATGTCAAGCGGGGCGAACCATTGTAGGCCCAGCAGGCTTGGGCGGTCGCGATCGACGATTGTGAGTGGGAGTTGTTCGGTGCGGCCTTTGTAAGTTACATTAAAGTTCTTGGTGCCCACTACCGGGACGCGGTTCCCCTGGTAGTCTTTTATAATGATTTTTTGGGCATTAATGTTCCTCTTATGGAGGGTGGGCACTAGCCGTTTTATCTCGTGCCATGCAATCATGGAGAGGTAGGACCCGGAGTCCACCTCCATCTTGCATGGTTGGCCTTCAATATGGACTTCTACGTGTACCTTTCTGGCGCCGTCGGAGATGGCGTGGCCGATGGTTACCGTCTGGTGGGTATCTTCCTTGCGCCGACTGTCGCCGCCTCTTGAAGATCGTTGGATTCGGTCCCACCGACCGTCCGATTGGCGATCTCTGGTCCTGGGCGGGGGGCTTTCCTTGTTTCGGTCGTGATGTTCCCATCTGGGCGGGCTGCGGGTCTTCTTTTGGCGGCAAACTCGAGTGATGTGTCCCCTTCTTTCACAATGCCTACAGATAGAGTCAAAAAATCGGCATTCTGATCTGGGGTGGTCGCTGCCGCACCCGGCACAGATGGTCCTCGACCTACGACCTCTTCGGTTCCGTTGGTCGCCGCGACCCGTCTGCACGAGATGTATGTCCTCCTCGTCTTCTGACGTGCTGGACGTAGACTGGAATTCTCCGTAGTGTGCTGTTGATTCGCTTTTAGGGTCGGCCGACCTTGCCGGGTTGTTGTTTCCGCCTTTCGCGTCTGATTTTCGCATGCTGTCAGCGGAAGTGCGGGTTGCTTCTGCGGCTGCGGCTGCGGTGAGGGCGTCTGCTAGGCTGATGTCGCCTTTGGCCATAAGCCGGCTCTGGAGTGTAGGGTCCCATAGGCCGAGTATGAATCGGTCTCTTAGGAGGCTGTTCAGACCTTCAAACTCGCAGAGTCCTCCTAGGCGCCGCAATTCGGCGACGAAATCGCTCAGTTTTTCGCCTGGTTTCTGATCTCGGCGGTAAAATTCGTTGCGCCGGATCAGGATGGGGACCTCGGGGGCGTAATGGCGCCGCAGGATAAGTTCGAGGACGTCCCAGTCCATGGCGGTTGCGTCTGCCGGCTTGGCCAATGCCTTGGCCATCTGGAAGACCTCGGTTCCGCAATGGGTGAGGAAGACGGCGCGTTTTAGCGGGCCCGGGGCATCCTTCATTCCGGTGCACTCGAGGTACATGCGGAAACGGTCTGAAAACGATTCCCAGTCCTCGGTGGCGGGGTTGAAGGGGGCGGGCGGTGCGATTTTCGCCATCTCCATGCTGAAACTGGCTCTTGTTGGACACGGGGTTCGGTTCAGGGTCGAGATCCCATCCTCGTCGCCAGTGTCGTGTCCGCAAAAGAAGCCAGGAGTCGGTGACTAAGTTTCAAGCTCTTTATTTAACAGTCGTGAACCGAACCGGCGAAAAGGAAAAAGCCCGCGGCTTTTATCCTTTTCGCTGCGGCGGCCGCGGCCAATGGCAGCGATTCAAGTCTCCCGCTCTTGGAGTGATCCAATCACGGGAGACTTCAATCGGGCCAATCAGCGCGGCTCGCCTGGCCAATCAGAAATCCCCGCGCTTTAGCCAATCAAAGCGCGGGGATTTCAAGTATGCAAATTAAGGACAGAACAGGTACAATAATGGATTCCTAAGTGCTCTCTGAGCTTGATTTTTGTACTCTACAATTCTATATATGAGTTAGTGCCATAACCGAGATTTGGAGTCTTTTAAAATAAAGATTCTGCATGCTTTGATTATAATTGCTTATTTTTTATTGAATATCCCTCTCAGGTAATTTACAATTTTATATAAATAAGAGCGAAATAAAGCAGTTTTCAAAGTGTTAAACACATTAAATTGATGTAAACACACCATTTTAATCCAAGCTGATATATAAAGACACCAAAAAGTGAGATGTTTGTTCCAATGCAATAATTTCCATTTTCTTTTCATGGTTATTGTTCTGCAAACATTTCCATGCAAATATTTGTATTTTTGGTGGTGCAGTGGTTATAATGCAGCATTTCAGGCAAACTCTGCCCACAGCCTGGAGTTCGATCCTGATGCAGCTCAAAGTTGACTCAACCTTCCATCCTTCTGAAGTTCATAAAACGTGAACCCACATTGCTGGAGACAATATACAAATAACGCTTATCACCCAGAGATTTCTGTAAGCATTGCAGGATATATAAGCCTAAATGCTATTGCCAATGTTATTGCTATTTTTGTAATTTCTATGTGTTTTTCTTTGCTTTTAAAAATATAGTTTTAAAGCTTTCATCAGACAAAGCCCCCATTCCAAGATCTGCACAGCCTGGCGGTGACTGTATTGTAATAAAAATTAATTTAGCCCAGAGATTAATTGTCAGAGTATATTCATGAACTGGAATAGAGCATGGTAACAAGGTCAGCCAATGAATAGGCATAGCAACTAAATCACCCAATGAGGATAGATTGGAAACTGAAACTAGCCTAGGCTAGAAACTGAAACTAAAAGTAGCCCAGGTGTGGCTCTATATGAAGCTCTGCAACTCTGCAGCTATGTTGAATCTCTGAGTCTGTCTATTGAAGATGAAACTAACTTGCTTGCTGAAGACTGGAGCTCTGCTCTGAACTTGCAGCATGTTTCTGTTTGAGTTTGCTCCATGTTGGAGAAATCTACAACTGGTTTGTAAAATCTTATTATGCTTATAAAGATGTTAAAAGAAGCATCAGCCATCTGTGTTTGTTTTTCTGGCGCTGAATTATCGCTGCAAAACTCTCAATATTAATGGATTCATTGACTTCTATGGGGAAGAGGTATTTTATTCACAAGTCTGCTCTCTCTCTTTTTTTCCTCCTGATTCCATTTTGCCTGTTTCAGTTGATTTAGACAGGCTGAATGATGAGGCAAAGCGTTATAGCTGCACTCCAAGGAATTACTCTGTCAACATTAGGGAGGAGCTGAAGCAAACCAACGCCGTCTTTTTCCCTCGCTGCCTCCTTGTCCAGCGCTGTGGAGGGAACTGTGGTTGTGGAACGACAAATGGGAAATGCGCCTGTACAGCAGGGAAACTGGTGAAGAAGTATCACGAGGTATATTTGCTTTTTATGTCATTTTTTTAAAAAGTGTATGTTTGTCAAGTGCCATTGTCTTTTTTTTTTTTTTTTAGCTAAAGATAAGTACAGGTAGTCCTCAACTTATGACCACAATTGAGCCCTAAATTTCTGTTGCTAAGTGAGACAGTTGTTAAGTGAGTTTTGCCCCATTTGATGACCTTTCTTGCCACAATTGTTAAGTGAATCACTGCAATTGTTTCAAGAGTGGCATAGTGGTTAGAATGCAGTACTACAGGCTACTTCTGCTGACTGCCGGCTGACTGCAATTTGGCAGTTGGAATCTCACCAGGCTCAAGGTTGACTTAGGGGTGGGTAAAATGAGGACCCAGATTGTTGGGGGCAATGTGCTGACTCTGTAAACCGCTTAGAGAGGGCCATAAAGCGGTATATAAGAGAGGGCCACTGTGAAGGGCCACTGTGAGAGGGCCACTGTGAAGCGGTATATAAGTCTTAAGTGCTATTGCTACTGTTTTGTGAGTAACACAGTGGTTAAGTGGATCTGCCTCACCCATCGACTTCACTAGTCAGAAGGGCACTTGTCCTGGGCCACTGCAACGGTCATAAATATGAACCCATTGCCAAGCATCCAAATTTCGATCAGGTGACCTTGGGGATTCTTGAACAGTTGTAAGTATGAAAAAACTCAAGAGTTACTTTTTTAAGTGCTGTGGTAATTTTAAACAGTCCCTAAAGGAATAGTTGCAGAGGGGGTATTCAGCCAGTTCTGACAGGTTCTGGAGAACTAGTAGTGGAAATTTTGAGTAGTTCAGAGAACCAACAAATACCACTTCTGACTGGCTGCAACCCCATCTATTCTCTGCCTCCTGAGTCCCAGCTGATCAGCTGGGTCTTCTTTTGTTGCCCTGCACAGGAGAAAAGAGCTGGAAAGCAGGTTAATGGGGTGGGGAGGGAATGGGATTTTACAGCCTCCTTCCCCTGGAGTCGGGTGGGAATCCTTCCCCTGCCACACCCACTCAGCCACACCATGCCCACCAAGCTACACCCATAGAACCAGCAGTAAAAAAAAATTGAATACCACCACTGAATAATTGTCAGTCAAGGACCACCTGTAAGGTTACTTCTTGACGCTCATTCAATTAAGAATGTTTCCCACATCAGTAGATAAATGCACATTTGGATGGTTCTGACTGGCTGAAAATCCTTTTTTTTCCTTCCTAGAATACCGGCACCTCTCACAAATCATTGTTAACTGCCATAAAATTTACTAATGACAATCAAGATGGACATATCCAATAAATATATCTCTTCTATAAAGACAAAACCACTATGAATTTTAATGCCAAAGCACTGTGACATCTGATTCAGCGTTTTCTTTAAAAAAAAAAAAATTCTAAGGGATGCAACCATTTAAATAATGGCATGGGAGCAAGATAGGGTCTTATGTCAGGAAAAGGTATAATTGGGGTTAGCAGGTCAACCTGACACTGTTGTAAATTGCAAGCAAAGAGTGGCTATTTGTCCTCCTCCTCCTCATGAGATAAAGCATGAAAAAAGTATCTTGTTCTATATCCATTAGAGTAATAGTGTAAGGAAAGGATGTATTGTATCAGTTCTCCTAGTCTTGCTTCTGGGTCTTTAGACAAGTATGTAGGAACAAAAAGCATGAGGATGGTGATTAAAATAAACAAATACCATTTAAAATAAACTTTTGCAGAGCTGCAGCTTGGTAAAGGCTGCTGCCCTGCTTCAACGCTGCTCTCTGAGGGATATGATTGTTGAACTGACTTTAGGAGCAGGGTATATTCATTTGTGCAGACTGCCTGGTCTTCTTGTTCTTGTTAGTCACGAAGTCATGTCTGACCCATTGCAACCCCATGGCAGAGGTGGTATTGAACCGGTTCGCACCTTTTTGGGAGAACCGGTAGCAGTGATTTGGTATGGGTCACAGAACTGGTGGCGACCCCTGGCTGGCCACACTCCCAAACAGGGTCGCCCCATCGCCCGGACATCTGCTTGTCCCAGTTGCTCTCCTAGCTTTCCATATCACGTGGTGGCCATGGGGCAGCTCAGGTGGATGTGCGCATGTGCAGCAGCCTTGGGACATCTGCCTGCCTGCCTGCCCACCCTCCCAGAGCACGTTTTCTTCCTTCTCCCGGTGGCGGACGCACCTCTTGCAGCCTAGGCCAGCCCGGCCCAGCCAGCAAGCAGGTGGGTGGGCGGATATCCTGGGCCATCTGCCCCCCCCCATCACCAACGCCCATGCTTGGTTGATGCCTCTTCACTTTGCCTGAAGCAACTAGTCCTGCCCCTCACCCTCCCCTCCCTCACCTGGCCTGAGAAGGTAAGGGCGACGGCAGGGGATAGCAAAGCGGCCAGGTCCCTATCTTCCCCTCTCTCTCCCCTACTCTTTGTGTCTGTGTGTCAGTCGCGAGTGGAGGAAGAGAAGGGTCGCCTGAAGGGAATGGCTGAACAAGGATCACCAGCTGCGCTGGGAGCATCTCATCGATTTCCGTTTAACATCACCGTTGCCTTCAGCTCCAGCCACGTGGAGGCAGACGCGCGTGTCTGCTTGCCATTCCCACCTTCCCACCCCATTTGCGCGTGGCGACCCTTCCCCCACCCCCAATGAGGGAGAAGACTGCGTTTCTCCTTCCTCCTCTCCCCTGTCCTCTTTCGGGGGCTTCCCACCCACCACTCTGCTTGCTCTGTGCGTGGGTCTGGCCAGCTGCCTCTTCCCTACGCTGCCTTCCCCTCAGCGATTCCATTCAGCACTCGCCCCCTCTCAGCCCTCCACACACACACACACACACACACACACCCTGCACAAACCTGCTCAATCCCCCACCCCGCCTCAGGTCATGAAAGAGATGCGCAAAGGAAAAGGAGGTGGGACTGATGCTATGGAAGACGCCACCCACGAAGGAAGAAAAGGCCTGGGAAAAGGGAAAGAGCTTTTGTGCGCGTTCTCTCCTGAGCCCTACTGCCCGCAAATGCCCCCTCCTCACCACTTCTCCTTATCCCAGCCCTGCCAGTGTAGTCTGCAAATCACCCCCACCTTCCACTCCATGACACAAAGCTCGACAGCCCCCCAAATGCTGCAGAGCTCCACCCCACAGCATATTGCAAAGCTCAACCTCTCTCTTTCCCACCCCGAACACCATCACTCGCCATGCTCCACACTACAACCAGCAGAAAGCAAGTCAATGCAGCTTTCCTCCTTCTTCAGGTTAGAGAGAGGGTGGAAACCTTCCACTTGGGTGGTTCATGCCCTGTGGAAGCTCCTCTGTTTGCCGCTGTCCCTTGAAAGTAGCGAAGAGCGCTTGGCTTAGAGAGCCGTAGCTTAGAGAGAGAGACAGACAGACAGACAGACAGACTGACACTGACACAAACACACAGAGAGAAAGAGAGAGAGTAGGGAAGAGAGAGGGGAAGATAAGGAGAGGGGCAGAGAGAGAGAGAGATACAGAGTGGGAGAGACCCATAGAGAGAGAGACACAGAGAGGGAGGAGTAGAGAGAGAGAGAGAGAAAGAGGGAAAGAAAAAAAGAGGGAATGAAAGAGGAAGGGAAAGAGATAAGAAAGAAAAGAAAGAAAAAAGAGAAAGGAAGCAAAAAAGAAGAAAAGGGATAGATAAAGAAAGGGAGAGATGAAAGGAAGGGACAAAGAAAGAAAGAGAAAGAAAGAAAGAAAGAAAGAAAGAAAGAAAGAAAGAAAGAAAGAGAAAGAAAGAAAGAAAGAAAGAAAGAAAGAAAGAAAGAAAGAAAGAAAGAAAGAAAGAGAGAGAGAGAGAGAGAGAGAGAGAGAGAGGGAGGGAGGGAGGGAGGGAGGGAGGGAGGGAGGGAGGGAGGGAGGAGACCATGAATGAGATATATGGATGGGTAGATAAATCCATATAGGAGGGAGGGAGGGAGGGAGGGAGAGAGAGAGAAAAGAAAGGAGAGGAAGGAAGGACACAAACCTGCTTCAGAAGACTCTTTGAAGACTCTTGATGATCTCGGAGTTCATCTTGTCCAAACCCCTTCTCCAGCAGGAGTTCCTTACAGAATCAGAATAGCAGGGTTAGAAGTAAGTGTGTCTGTCTGTCTGTCTGTCTGTCAAAACTCCAAAACAGGTCAAGTAACTCTGGGGAGATCAGTCATAAATTAGAACATTTGCTAAGCAACCGGCCATTAAGCGAGGACCACTTGTATTTGGTTTGCTGGTCACATGATCACCTGGCCACGGCCATCCACATGGCCACAAAGACATGCCCACCCAGTCACATGGTCACAAACCCATGCCCATCTGGTCATGTGACCAAGCCACACCCACACACCCACATGACCACCATATCACACCCACAAATTAAGCCACACCTACAGAACTGGTAGTAAAAAAATGTGAACACCACCACTGCCCCATGGACAATGTTTCTCCAGGCCTTCCTGTCCTCTACCATCTTCTGGAGACCATTGAAGCTCATGCTGACTGCTTCTGTGACTCCATCCAGTCACTCATTCTCTGCTGTCCCCTTCTTCTTTTGCCCTCAATCGTTCCCAGCATTAGGCTCTTCTCCAGTGAGTCCTTCCTTCATATTTGAGATTCATCTTCAGGATCTGGCCTTCTAAAGAGCAGTCAGGGTGGATCTCCTCTAGGACTGACTGGTTTGATCACCTTGCAGTCCAAGGGACTCACAGGAGTCTTCTTCAGCACCATAGTTCAAAGACCTCAATTTTTTGGTACTCAGCCTATGGTCCAACTTTCACAGCCATACATTGCCACTGGGAAAACCATAGCCTTGACTATACACATTTTTGTTGGCAGGGTGATGTCTCTACTTTTTAGTATGCTGTCTAGATATGCCATAGCTTTCCTCTCCAGGAGTAAGCGTCTTTTAATTTCTTGGCTATAGTCCTCATCTGTGGTGATCTTGGAGCCCAGGAAAATAAAATAAAATCTGTCACTACCTCCGTTTCTTCCCCATCTATTTGCCAAGAATTGAGAGGGCCAGATGCCATGATCTTAATTTTCTTAGTTGCCTGGGCTAGTGATGTGGAAAAATTTATAAAAGCAGTTTGAATTTAGCAGGAAAAATGCATATACCAATTCCAAAATGGAGATGGAATACCTACCTCGCAGCCAAAGGTTAATATAATTTATGATGAATCTGCTGAATTTTAATAATTCTGTTGCCTGTTGACATGTCAGATAGTAGCCAATGGAATGATTATGTGGTCAGTTCCATGTGGAAAGTCCTACTTTCCTGGGCTCAATATATAAAATAAAGGAAATTTACTTATATGATGTGCCATAGGGGTATTTCTATTCTTATGATATTACAGACTAATATTATTAAAGATGGTTTTCTAGCTTCACCCTCAAATGACCTGTCAATGATAAATTTAGATGTGCTGTATATGTATCCTTTACTCAGTGGTGGGACTCAAATTTTTTTACTACTGGTTCTGGTGGGCATGGCAGGGAAAGGATATTGTAAAATCTCCAATTAGAGGTGGTATTTGCCAGTTTGCCGAACTACTCAAAATTTCTGCTACTGGTTCTCCAGAACTGGTCAGAACCTGCTGAATACTACCTCTGTCTTTACTGCTGAATTAACAGTACAATGAGTGTAAATTTAATATTAATAAGACCCATGAAAATAAATCTATTTTGGATACATCAAAGGGTAAGATTGATGTGAACTCAGGAACGGTTCATTCATTATTTCTTCTTCTTTTCTTCCTCTTCCTCCTCCTCCTCTTTTTCTTCTTCCCCTCCTCCTCCTCCTCTTCCTCCTCCTCCTCTTTCTGTGTATGTATGTTTTCTCGCTCTCTCTCCCTCTCTCCCTTCATTCAGAAGGAAGGCTGTTGACCATTGCTTTGCTCCATATTAATCTAGCTACTTTTTTTTTATAACTGACAGTAGTACACTGACTTCCTTTGTATCTTAGAATCAATATAACCATTTAAAAAGGAGAACATGCCAGTTTCACAAGGAACTCAGGATTTTCAAAATTAACCTTATATACATGGTAGAGGAGAATCCCTTTTCTCAATACCTTAAGAAGGGAAAGGACCAGCTGAGAAGTTTGTTTGCTGATGTGTTGGTTATTATCCATGTAGATATTACTTGTTATCAGGTATTCAAAGGTTTTGAAAGAACTGTGCTGCAAAAGAAAGGCAAGTCACATTATGCCATCATTAGGAACGATAGAAATCCATTCACATGAAAGTCTTGTTGATAATACTCTTGAAAGCTACTGGTCTTTAATTAAAATAGATAAATAATAACTTGACATATGGTGATGCCAGTATGCCCTATTCACATCACAAAGGAACTGTTAAAAAATTCAAAAGAAAGGCTGTGGACCATTGATTTATCTGAAAATGTCCCTCTACCCATCTAGAGAAAAAGGGTAAGCTATGGATTGTGAGAAGTATTCTAGAGGACTGAGGGATGAGAAGACCATTAGAAAATGGTAAGGAGCCTGATAGAACTATGAAAATTGTCTATCTGTGATATAACTAACATTTATGCCCAGTTGACTAGAAGTCCACCTTGTGGTTTTTTGCCGCATGCATTGTCAGCATTTTACATTTTGTATATAAATTATTATAAATTCTATAACACTGAAATCCCTAATTATGAATGGATAATATTCTGTTTATTCCAGATCTGGAAGGAAAACAATACTGAAATAAGGTGTAGTCGTCTTCAGTTTGAGTTTTTTTTTTCAATCTTACATGGTCCAAAATGTTCATAAGCAACATTGTGCATTAATTTACTAGACACATGTTTCTAAAACAGTATCTTTTTTAGATACACTTGCCCTTCCTTATTGTGTCAGCACGATGCTTTCCAGAAGCACTTTTTTCTGCTGGCCAGCTTCACTTTAGGGAACAATCAACAGATCTCTTGTTTGGCTGCTGTGACAATTAGCACAGCATTTAGAATAGAATAACAGAGTTGGAAGAGACCTTGGAGGTCTTCTAGTCCAAACAGCTGTTTAGGCAGGAAACCCTACACTGCTTCAGACAAATGGTTATCCAAACTCTTCTTAAAAACTTCCAGTGTTGGAGCATTCACAAACTCTGGAGGTTGTGAATTTTTCTGATAGTTGTTCAGCTTCACCACAGCTTTAACTCTTCATGGACAGGCCCATTGTGATGATAGGGGACATGTCTTACCAAGTTACCTGGGCCTCCTTTTGACCTGTGGACTCTTATGGGTAAGATGCTCCATCACTTGTTCCAGCCATTTGGCCAAAGAAGACCAAGTTGGGTCAAGGAGCAGATCCTAAATTCAGAAGAAGGTAGTGCAAGCAACCTTGAAAGATAATCTCCATAAAGGTGAAAGAGGGAACAGAAAAGGAAGACTCTCACAAAAAAGCCAAAGGGACATTGAAACAATATTCCTTTGTAATATTTGTAATATTTATAATATTACAAAATAAGATTCCCATATACAATATCTCTCAGTGAGAATAAGTCCTTTAGAGTGGCAGTTGCCACAGATATATTAATACAGGCATGTGAGAGAGTGAATACCTGTGAAACTAAGATAACTGCAAATAGCCTGATCATCCATTCCTAATGATAAACCACAATTCCCCACACAATTTCAACTCTGGGCCTCAAATTTAATTTATTTCCATATAAAAAAAAAATCTGCAATTCATCCAGTGGATTGTTCAACCCTCACTAGTAAATCAAAAAGGTGATTTTTTTTTATTTATTTTTTTTAAAAAGAGGAACAGAAATATAAAGAGTGATGGAGTTTGTATGTCAAGCCAATTCTTCACTAAAGGAAAGTACCTAAGTAAAACCCTTCAGGGTTTTCAATAGAGTCACAAGGCAAAAATTCTGGACAGGCTCATATTTTTCTTCTTCTTTTATATTGTCAATTCTATAGGAACGCATAAGGACATCATAATATTTTATATTCCTATAAATCTGGCATACCAGTTGTACTTTCCATCTCAGTTTTATTATCATGGATCCACTTTGGGGACTGATATGGCCTTTGACATATTAAGGGATTGTGAGAAGAATGTTTTCTTAGGGGCTCCATAGTTATTTACTGTAGTAATTCATTACTACATTTATGCCTCACATCTTAGGTCATTGAAGGTTTCTACCTTCACTGTTTTCTACCACCACTTTTCCTGCATCAGACATAAACTTGTACATTCTTGTGTGCCTCTTTTACCCCAGATTCTCCATTCATATATTCACATTGTATATGTGAAAAAGTCCAAAAACTGCAATCTTTCTCACAGGGGTATTGTTTCAGCCCCTTGACTATTTTGGTTACCTTTACCCATATTCTTTTCAATTGTACAGTACCCTTTTGGAGATGGGATGATCAAAATCGCTTGGGGGTGGGGGGTGGGGGAAACAAAGCCACCAAATTTAATCCCTTATTCATTGCAGGAAACCAGATTAAATCTTCCAAAGAACCAAACTGTTCTTTGTTTATAGCAAAGAAGCATCCATCGTTCCATTAAGGAATTGTCTCCATTACCAAATTGCCTTATTCCAAAGACAGGATTGGTGAAAATTATGAAGTTCCAAACAGATTATAGCAGGGGTATCAAACTCAAGGCCCAGGGGCCAGATACAGACCACGGGGTGCTTAGATCTGGCCCATGGGGCTGCCCTGGAAACAACAAAGGACTAGCCTGCAGTGCCTCTGCCAGCGAAAACAGAGCTCGGGAAGGTTGCACAAGGCTTTCCCACATTCCATTTTTGGCTACGGCGGCTCTCCTGAGCTCTCTTTTTGTTGGCAGAGGGCTGCAGGAGGCCATCATAGCGAAAAACGGAGCATGGGAGGGCCTTGCGCAGCCATCCCAAGCTTACTTTTCACTGGCAGAATGCTGGGACCGCCCACAGTTGCCCCCAACACGAGTGATATTGAGCTGGCCACACCCACCTGCCCCCCCAGAGGTCAAACACATCCTTGATGTGGCCCTCAATGAAATTGAATTTGACGCCCCTGGATTATAGTTACAATAAGCATCTTCTCTTATATTTTTTCAGTGGTGGCATATGACCCATATGCCTCAATCCAAGAGTTTGTGATGATTAGGCATCATTTGTCTCTTTTTTGTGTGTGGGGGGGTGTCCTCATTTTTTTTTTATCCCAGTTAACACCACCATCTCCTTCTCCATTTCCTCCTTCTATTTTCTATTTTCTTCTCCTCCCTTTTCCTTTCTCCCGTTTCTCCTCTCCTAAGGATGATTACCAGGGAAGATACAAATCACTTCTACTAAACATTCTGACCGTCACCTCACAATTGATGAAATTCTCTTGAAATTAATCCAAGAGATTCATACGGCCTTATCATCATAGCCTCCTCTTTCCTATACTTCCAAAATACCTGGAGGATACTAGATGAAAGTTGATGGAGGGAAAAGCTTCTTTTGAACTTGAACTAGACATGCAAAAGATCAGTATGTAATCAAAGGCTGAAGAATAATATTACCTTTCCATATTATTGAGAGGTGGTGTACCTGGAAGATTCGTACATGTTCTAATTGCCTTCTGATTCCCTTTTTATCTAACTAGGTGCTGAGATTTAGCCCTGAAGCAGGTAATTTCAGGAGGAGAGGCAGAACCAAGCCCAACATGTCACTGATCGATATTCAACTGGAGCACCATGAACGTTGCGACTGCATCTGCAGTGCGAGGCCACCGCGATAAAAGCAGAGTGCCTGGTTTTATGTGCAAAATAAAAGGGAGAAGGAGCTGTCCATGCTAATTTGCCTAGTGACTACCGAACTATGCTAAAAAGCCTGCATCTGTAGCCTTTTGATTTGAAGTGCTAAATGCCAATGACAGCTTACCCTTAATAAAGCAGATTGACAACTCTGAATGCAAATCTGGGATTGAGTTTAGAAAACAAGTGAACTTGAGGGCTGAATGTTTTCAGGCCTATTTTGAAAATCAAGCTGCATGAAGACAGCATTCGTTTGGCTGAGTTCCTAGTTGGCTTTTAAAACCCTTCATGCGTGCATGTACTCACGATACTTTTGCACAAAATCCTTTGCACAAACACCCTTAAGCACACTTACAGTCCAACTTAAGGAAAAAGGAAACCCTGTAGGGGCAACATGGCTAATTTAGTCATTTTAGCCATTTAGAACCAAATTAGCCAATGGCTAATTTATAGACAGCCACCAACACATACAGGTATATTAGGTTTACAGAATCCTGGTGCTACAGTGGAAGTATAAAAGTAGCAATAGTATCTGGCATCTAACCATACAGGCATCACACCTAGATATATGCATTATACTAGTCTGATCAGAGCAAGCAAGTTTGAAAATTAAACAAGCTGGAGCCAAGGCTGTTAGAATCCACATAGGTAGTCTTCTTATATGACCTCCATTGGGACTAGAACTCCCATTACTAAGCAATATGACTCATTAAACAACTCATCACATTATTGCACCTCATTTCATGATCTTTTTTCTTTTTTGCCATGGTCATTAAAATCCCCCGGTCTTTAAGTGAATTTGGCTTTACTCCTTGGCTTTGTTCATCAGAAGCCACCTGGGGAGATTGCAAATCACATGACTCCCAGGATGCTGCAACCATTGTAAATACATGTCAGTTGCAAATCTGCTGAATCATGATCACGTGACCGCAAGGACACTGCAGCAGTCATAAGTGTGAGGACCAGTCATAAGTCACTCTTCTTTTTTCAGCACCAACATAACTTTGAATGGTCATGAACTGAATGGTTGTAACTCAAGGACTACCTGTATATAATCCTGTTATTTACATAGTTGTATGAATCATTCTTCCTTGAACTAGCCTTGTTCCCTTAAAGTACAGGTTTCAAAATATGCTGATACTCATTCAAATTATCATCTTTTATGGATAGCAAAGTTTTATGGGTACCAAACATTTCAGAATATTGTTAGAATAGAATCAATCTGTTCTCAAGAGTTACACTCTTCTTCAGGCAGTAGTCTAAAGGTCCCTATACTTCCCATTTTAAAGTTTTAGAAAAACTTCATAGAATTGTTGCTATCCAGCTTGAAAAGATTCTTCCCCAGCCTTGTAAATAAACACACCTTTTGGGTTTTGACAACCTTTCCCAAATCGGTTCCTACCAGGTGTATTAAATCAAACTAAGAATCCTGGAAGCAGCCCAACACATATGGAGAACCTGAAGTTGGAGGAGAAAAGCTACACTGAACCCTTCAACACACAATTGAACTGAAAGGAAATGATATACTCAATCATCTAATTCAGTGGTTATAATTTTGACAAGCTCTTCACTTCTGAGTTTCATGCCAATCTGATTTAAATAAACCAAGTAATGCACACATTTTTTTTAAAATGCAATATAGTTCCAAATAGAGCAGAGCAGAGCAGAGCAGAGCAGAGCAGAGTAGAGTAGAGTAGAACAGAATTCTTTATTGGCCAAGTGTGATTGGACACACAAGGAATTTGTCTTAGGTGCATATGCTCTCAGTATACATAAAAGAAAAAATAATACATTCATCAAGAATCATAACATACACACTTAGTGATAGTCATAAGTCACTAAATAAGCAATCCATCATACTAGGAAACAAAACAATATAAATCAGAGATACAAGCAACAAGGTTATAGTCATAAGTGGGAGGAGATAGGTACGAGGAAGGATGAGAAAAAGAATAGTAATACAGTCTTACTAAATAGTTTGACAATGTTTTGGGAATTAGTTGTTGAGCAGAGTGATGGCATTTGAGAAAAAACTGTCCTTGTGTCTAGTTGTTCTGGTGTGCAGTGCCCTATAGCGTCATTTTGAGTGAAGACATTAAAACAATTTATGTCCAGGATGTAAGGGGTCTGTAGATATTTTCACAGCCTTCTTATTGACTCATGCAGTATAGAATAGAAATAGAATAGAAATAGAATACCTTTATTGTCATTGCATTCTATGAATAAAATGAAATTTGAAAGCTACTCCAGCACAGTGCCCCAAACACCACATCACAATCACACTACAGAGTATTTAAAAATTAAAATAATTAAAATAATAACAATAATTTAAAACCTAGTCTAAAACCTATCTAAGTTAGATAGTTTAAAAATGCCACTATATACATAGGACTAAATCACAAATGCACTGTTTGATTCAAGACAATTATTGCCTTGGAAAAAAACTGTTTCTCAGTCTATTAGCCCACATTTTAAGACACCTATAACATCTCCCTGATAATAACAGTTCGAAATATGAATGACCAGGAGGAGAACAGTTTGTGGAGATTTTTAGTGCTCTGGAGAGGAGTCTGGTCTTCGCAATCTCTTCCAAAGAAGAAAGAGAGCAACCAATTATTTTTTTTGTGCTGTGGAGCATCTTCTTATCCACTGCAGAGCATCCAGCATACCACACTGTTACACAGTATGCCAAAATGCTCTCAATGGTAGAACAGGTCCTCAATGGAAGGCAGGTTGGAAGCAATTGTTTTTTCTGAAGTTCTAATTATCCATTGAAGTTTGTGTCTGTCTGGTTAGGTTCCAGAGCCAAACCAGACAGTTATAGAGGTGCAGATTACAGACTCAATAATTCCTCTGTAGAATTGAAGCAGCTGTTGGGCTGCTCCATCCTATGAGCTTTTCCGTCCTATGAGGGCTCTTTCTAACTGAGAATATTTGTGGTATAATTGGAATAGCTTGCTGTGATTCTAAAATAACCTCTCTCAATTTCAAAACATCTTTCAAATCAACATTTGCCCATTCCAAACAAAGACAGAGAACTCCAGACATAAAGAAACAACGCATCTCACTAACAATCCAAATAAAATGCATCTTGTTTAGTGAGAGCCATCAGCAGATTCAAAAGTTGGAGCTGGGATTTCTTGCTTCTCTCTCCTTCTCTCCCATTTTATATAATATTTTACCTGCTAGTGTGTTCAAACTGGATCTAATTCTAATAAACTTGTCATTCGAATAACAAAGCTTGCCATTCATATTAACATAACCTTTCCCAAACTGGATTCCTCTAGCTATCCTGGACTATAATATCTAGACAGCTTTTAGCCCATAAACTGTAGGCCAAACTCTCAAAACTCGCTGGAACAGGAATTGTAGTGAAAGGCAGAAGATTGGTATACAGGTAATCTTCGACTTACATCACAATTGAGCTCAAAACGTCCATTGCTAAGGGAGACAGTTGCTAAGTGAGTTTTGCTCCCATTTTACGACTTTTCTTGCCACACTTGTTAAATGAATCAAGGCAGTTGTTAAGTTAGTAAACTGGTTGTTAAGTGAATCTGGCCTCCCTATTGACTGCTTGTCAAAACATCACAAAATGTGACACTGCAAAATTTGAGTCAGTTGCCAAGCATCTCAGTTTCAATCACATCACCATGGGGAGATGATCTTAAGTGCGAAAAGGATCATAAGTCCTTTTTTTTTTCAGGGTTGTCCTAACTTTGAATGATCACTAACTGAACTGTTGTAAGTCAAGGATTACCAGTAGAGCTCTCAAGGGTTCAAAAGTGCCTCGTGCTTTTGGTAAAGCTGTGCAGGGTTTCAAGTCTGAAGTCAATAAGATGCTTCAAAGCACACAAGAATGAAAACATGTACCTGGCATCTTTTTGCCTTTGAATAGGAAGTGCTGCACAATATTATTTAGCTGTAATCGTCACAATAATTGGCAAATCAATATTTTTATGCTTCAAAGGCAGCTCCATAGCTGATACAGCATTTTCACAACAAGGATGAGATCCTTACCAGTGACATCTAGTTTTGGCTTCTGAAAGGCACATTTAAAAATCAGCTGCATTTTTAAATTTTAAGTACATACCAAATACAATATTCTTCACATTACACAAAACAGTATTAATTTACTGCCATCCATAGTAGTTCCCATGGCTGGCTGTAATTTCCTGGGACTTAAAACCAAAAAAGAATAATTGTATTTTGAATAAGTAATTTATTGCCTTGAGCCTTACTTAGTTTTGCAAAAATAAATGTTGATTGGGTTCATGCAATATTAATAATATTTCATTTAGTTCCTGGCTGTTGATAAAGGATTTGAAAAGCTGCAGGATGGTTTCCTGTGGCTTTGAACCCCTCATAGGAAAGTTCCTTGATTGACTATATTTTCCAATTATTTTGTCTGTGTATGTGTTCTGTACTTCTTAAATGCACACATATACTAACTCCTTTCTTGTATGAGATGTCTAAATAAAAGTGTAAGGCAGTTCATGGTGAAGAGAACTGAATGTTTAGTTTTAAATGTAAAAGAGAAAATAGGTAGAAGGTTTCCATTGATAAAATTACACTTTATTTTTCTATATTGTTTTCTGATTCCATGCTTTAAGAAAGAAAAAAAATGGTTTTACAATAGCATTTCATATATAAAAATAAATTTGGCTTCTTATCAGGTAATATTGCGGATTTCTAAACCACTATTGTTCTGCTATTCTCTAACTTGGTTCCTTTTATTAAGCTGAATGTTTCATTTGCTCTCTTGTTTTCTTCATCAGATTTTTCCTGAAATACAGCTCAAATTTTGAAGAAGTTACCACTTCCTATTGTAATGAAATACTGGAGAATATAAATATTTCTTCTGTGTTTCTTTGTTTTCCTTTCTTCCTATGAAATCTGCTTGTTTCGGTTACCTTTTGAGGCACTTAATTCAGTACCCAAATTTTATTTTAAAGGAGTAGTTATTAAGTCAAAGATGTATTAAACCTTATATTTTAAAAAGTTTATTCCCTAAATATCTTGGTCAACATTTCCCACATTTCCATATGAAAACTGAGAAAATAGCACAATGAACCAGTTCCTTTATCATCTGTAATGGAAATTATTAACTAAGCCATAGTTAATAGTTAAAAGCAATTGTTTAGTTTAACTATTGCTGGTGCTGTTTAACTGGATTATGAATTTGGTGTAGCTTGACTAGAGCTTTGAATCTTGACAACTCTACTTCAAAGAAAGGTAATTATGGAATTACCCATTTTAAAGTATAAGTGTTCAGTAAATAAAAGCAGCCCAAATATCACAAACTAGTCCTTAATTAATTACTGTCTTTCAGTACATTTCTGGCAACTTCAGCATGATGACATTGGTCTAGTAAATCAGTCATGTGGTAGAATGCACTGAATTTACAACATTTTGACATTTTGAAAATAACTGTTCATATTGCAACTATTTTTGTGGTGGATTCAGTCATTTCTTTCTTAACTAAGGCATATTTCGGGCAAAAGAGAGAAAGGGGGAGAATTCAATCCATTGACAGTTTGATTCGGTTCATAACAGATTGAAAAACCCATTTACTCCCAAGTATTAAACAAATTGGAGAGAAAAAAATGGTCAAATTCATGTGTCCAAGAGAAGGGCAAATGGAAAAATATGTATTGCCATTTCACAACACAAGCCCTTTTATGATATTGAATGCACCTATATGGTTCCAAGGGTGCTTTTTCAAAAAGTGACTGGGCTTTCTTTGTTTTTGCTTTGAGGACATTTTGCTTTTAATCAAAGAAGCTTCTTCAGTTCTTCAGAAGCATTCTTGGTTGAGAAGCAAAATGTCTTCAGGCAAACACAAAGAAAGTCCAGTTTCCTTTTGAAAAAGCATCTGTGAGACAACCATGACCTGGATGACTGAGAATCTCCACAGACAGTATAAGAGGCACTGCTAGAGTCATGGTATCATTGTGCATGTTTCATTAATCTGATGAAAACTCCAAATATAGTTGATGCATTAGGTCAACTGACTGATTATATGGCAGTGCTTTTCTAAGTATCTTGCTGTACTATATGTACAAAGCAAACAAGATATTTAAAAGTAAGAACAAGGAAAGGGAGAAAACAGCCAGTAGAAACTAATTACTGGTGGAGAAGAAAATATTGATATTATAGGAATGTGACCTCCCAGCAAAAACAAAAGAGTTTTCAGAGAAATGTGGTGGGTTATAATTACCATAGTCACAACCATCACAAGAAAGAGTTGGGATTATATTAATATGTATATATGGGCTTAGTTACAGATAGTGTGCCTGTGTTCCAGCATACTACATTCTACACTACAACTATACTATAAATTAGCATTTGAACTGACCCTCATCCTTAGGGAAAGCAAGAATCATTGGTGTAAATAAGCACAAGTAACATAAGCAAAATGCACAGTGTAGTTTCCTCCAATGTCTCTCTCTTGGGTCAACATATTCTGTCCATAAGAGCTACAGTGGCACGGTGGTTAGAATGCAGTACTGCAGGCTACTTCTGATGACTGCCGTCTGACTGCAATTTGGCAGTTCAAATCCCACTAGGCTGAAGGTTGACTCAGCCTTCCAGCCTTCCAAGATCAGTAAAATGAGGACCCAGATCACTGGGGGCAATATGCAGACTCTGTAAACCACTTAGAGAGGGCTGTAAAGCATTGTGAAGCAATATATAAGTCTAAGTGCTATTGCTAGTGCTATATTAGCATAGACTACATTGCTCATATATAATGGTCCATGTAAAATGAGTGAGATCTTGTATGCTTACTCAATGCCTAGAGATATCTAGATATTCCAAAACTATCAGCATATCTTCTTGTGCTAGCTCAGAAAGTAGGCATCCACTTAATCTTCTACTATGCCATTTGAACCCTGTTATTTTGGAGGATTGCACTTTCAATAAAGCAATACTGTGGTTTGTATCGAGTTGATAAGACAAATTGATAGCCCAGGAACAAAAATGGATGATCCCACTGAAAATTATTGGTCTTATGTTTTCATCACAATCCTCTCAAAAGTTCTCCTACACCCCGCTGAGCTGTATACAAAGTAAACAATGCAATATGTACTAAGATTATGAAGTATTCTGTCTCCCCTTGTGTGTATGTGTCTTTTATATATATATATATCAGATCTCTTGTACAAATGCAATTTTCAATGCTTCTGGAAATACAATTGAAAAAAAAATCACTGTAATCTTGTTCGGATCAAATTTGCTATCCTGTGCAATTTATATATGTATTGTTGTTTTTGTTATTGTATCCCTAAAATGCTGCCTTTTATAGAGTGAACACTTTAGTAGTATAGCACATATAATTGTGTTTTAAAATCAATTACAAATAAACAAGTTCTTGAAGGAAGAATGCTGGATTTATTAATACGTGTCAGTGTTCTTAAATTCTGCTGAAAGGGCAATTTAAGCGGTACTCTTTGTTATTTTATTTTTCTAGTCAGCAAGTGCCCAATTTCATGCAAAGCTTTAGACTTTATACAATTTCCTTTCCTCTAAACTAATCCACGTATATTCCCAATCATGCACAGTTAATGAAATAGAGGATGAAAACACCCTTTCCCCCCTAAATTATAGGTACTTGTTCTTAACCATGACAGTGGCAAAATAGCAAAATGTAAGTCATAACATCTGAATACTGATTGTAACCTTTTGTAGTACAATGTGATAAATCTCACAAGTGTCAAGAGGCAAAATTTGTATCACAATGTTTGTGCCCTCTCACCCCACAAAGAGATCTATGCCTAACCGTTCCTTTTCATTTAGAAGAGACAAGTAGTTTGATTTGATAGAAGCAACATGATATTTAAAGCAGCCATTTATTCAGGCAGCCATGAGGACTAGTCACCTGTTGCATTTTTAAAAGAACAGAGTAACTTCTATATACAGCACAAAGAAATCACAATAAAGCAGACCCATAATCAAGCATGACGGGTAGCATTCAATCTAGCATATCAATATAACCCTACAAGACACTTTTACATGTAGGCTGATACTGCAGACTGTCTGGCTTCTCAAAGCTACTGATCTGACAAACCTGATTTGCTAGGGAGTGGCTCACTAAGATTGAAAATACAGAATAACAGAGTTGCAAGGGACCTTGGAGGTCTTCTAGTCCAACCCCTATATCATTCAGGAAACCCTATATCATTTCAGACTAATGATTGTCCAATCTCTTCTTAAAAACTTCCAGTGTTGGAGCATATGCAACTTCTGGAGGCAAATTGTTCCACTGATGAATTATTGTAACTGTCAGAAAATTTCTCCTTAGTTCTAGGTTGCTTCTCTCCTTGATTAGTTTCCACCCATGGCTTCTTGTCCTGCCTTCAGGTGCTTTGGAGAATAGCTTGACTTCCTCTTCTTTGGGGCAGCCCCTCAGATATTGGAACACTGCTACTATGTCACCCCTAGTCCTTCTTTTCATTAGACTAGACGTACCCAATTCCAGCAACCATTCTTCATATGTTTTAGCCTTCAGATCCCTAATCTTCTTTGTTGCTTAATTCTCATTACTCTCATTATTCTATCAGTGATGCAAGATCACTTTTTAATTCAAATGATCCCAGGTTCAGTTCTTAGTGTATCTCCTTTAGATATCATTCATTTACATATAGTATACAAACATTTCATATCACAAACTTTCTTATTCATCGTTGTTGTTGTTGTTATTATTATTATTGTTGTTGTTGTTGTTGTTGTTATTATCTCTTTATAACATGAAGTCACAGTTGCCAGTTTTTAGCTGGAGTTGGCCTTCATTGGCATAGGATTTTTCCAAATTATCTAGGATGTGGTAATGAGTATGTGGATCCAAGCAGAGTGCCCTTTTGCAATTAACAAAACTTTAGTCAACGTCCAGATTTTCAAAGTGTTGTCCAAAATATTTTGGCATGGCACCAAGTGTGCCAATAACCACTATGACCACTACAGCTGGATTATGCCACAATCTTTCAACATCAATTTTCATTTCTTTTTTTTTTTTTTTGGTAAAAGTTTTATTGATTTTAGCCACAGACAAAAAACATTTCATTTCTTGATGCTCTGTGAACTTCTCCAATTCTTTTACTTCTAGTCTACTACTGTATCTCCTGATTTTGCCATTTCACATCCACACATTGTGCTGAAGATGATTAATTGCACAGTTAGCCAGGTGTTTGTGCTGGATTTAGTATTTTATTGATACACTGTTCAATCTGAGGGGAAAATGTATCAAATCTTTGGGTATGCGAGAGGTGAAAAGGAAGCAGTGGCTAAGGATATCCTACATAAAACACTTTGGGTGAGAGAAAATTTTCATCAGATTTCATCAAATCTTACAGCGATCCACAGCTCCAGATGCAGAAAGCATGAATGTATGCAATTTCTGTAGCAAGCAAGCATAACATGGAATGTAACAGACATCAAACAGCTCAAAGAGGGATTAGGAATATTTTTTCAGGTGCTTAATCTAGTCTTTAAAATGCAACATCATTTATGAGAACTTACTCTGGGCCTGACCAACCAGAACAATTTATTCCTCTCTTCTACTATTTCAATTACATCCTTCCCCAAGATGAGTTCAAAAGCAGCTTACATAATTGAAATACTGCCACAGTAAAAGCACATAAAAATAGAACTGGCATCAACACAGAGCCCTCAGCAACATTGGATGAATGCTAAAACTAAGAAGTCTCAGAAAATCAAAATAGTATCTTGAAATAAATATGAGGAAGTTTCAGGGAAAAGGGGCCAATATCTTTTTTTCCTTCACAAAAGTGGGAGGCACTCATATATATCATTGTCCAAAATCAGAACCAAGGCAATTCAAGGGTCTCTAAGCAAAACAGACACCATCCAGGGACCCTGATCTAAAAGATAAGAGCAAACTATAATCAGCCTTGCTCAGTCTCAATACCTATTGGAACCAGGTGCACAAAACATAATTTTAGACCATACGCAGCCATTACTGTCAGACTAATAAATTGATGCAACATCCCATCCATTTGAAAGTGGGACTTGCTTATGGATACTAAATATTTATTCTGAAAAACAAAATGAGCACCCAGCACATTTCCCTCCAAATTTCTAAAGCAGGAGGGCTGGATTATATAATTTGTACCTAAACCTGTATCCTCACTGCATCACTCCCTTGTATGTTGGTGGTACAAAGTCTGTCAAGGTTACAGTCATTACTTAACCACAGCAAATCCCCACTTAATGGCTGCAGTTAGGATTGACAATGCTATAGGTGAGCAATGTAGTCATTAAGTGAAACATCATGTAACTGTACCAGACTTACATCAACTCCACTGCAGTTGTTAAGTGACAAAGTTTCCACCTGGGCATCTTGTATTAATGCTAAGAACTATTGTATGACCAACAAATCCAACTCTCCATGCTATGACAGCACTTCCATTTTTGAAAAGCTGCTATCACATATCCCCTTATCTCCGTGTTTCTTCATTTTAGCAACTTGAAAATGTGGGTTTCAGTTCCCAGAATGCCCCAGCCAGCAGTTCTGGGAGTTGAAGTCCACATATCTTCAAGCTGTCAAAGTTAAGAAACAGTGCCCTTATCCTTTTTGTCTTCAGGCTAAACATTCACAGTTCTAGCACTGATAATGTTTCTAACGAAACATTTGCAAGAAAACAAACAAGGTCAGAGAGCACCAAGGTCCCTACAGTTGAGCCCTGAGCTATAAATATTCTCTTATATTGATACCCAGTTCTTTCAACATTCTTCATAACATTTAATCTCCAATACCTCACTGTCCACAGTGGCTTTTCTTGGCTCTGTTTTCAATTCCGCAACATTCTTTTTCTATTGTGCCAAGCAGAATTAAACCCCTTATTCTAGAGTTCCTTCTGACCAATGCAGCACAGAAACTATTTTTTCCTTCCACCTCCACATGCCCCCTTGACGTAGCCCAAAGCTCTTCTGACAACTGATTAGATTATTTAGTTTAGATTATTATGTTACAGCTTTAATCTTATCAATGTTAGGTGAGGTCTGTAAACCACTCAGGGTCAGGTATGATTGGAGGGGCACATAAGCCTAGTTAAATAAATATATTGGAGGAAAAAGAGAAAGATCTAATAAATCAAAGTGATGGGCTTTATCATCAGAAATGAAAACACTGTATTATGGGTATGAGATACAAATAAACAGATCAGCCCAATGAAGAAGACCACATGGATTTATAATGATGCAGCTTTTTGAAAAACTCAAATGGTGTTCACAGCACACTTACATCCCGATCATAATTCTCATTGTATCCCATTTTCTGCCACTAATGTAATTTGATTCAAAAGTCTTAGATTTACCTGGTATTCTAGAAGAAACTAACCGTAGCTTAAATGAAATGGTTTCCAGTTTCAGTAAACCAAAATAGTTCCTTCTGCATTACATCATGTTTGAAACAACCATTACACGTTTGGATATTCAATCAAGATGTGTAGAACTGTGTATTGGGAAAAAAAACTGTTGTGTATGCATAAAGATTTAATAAAGTGTGAGCTTGGAGTTAAGTGCAGGGTACTGGCCCTGCACTTCTGATTGGCTGTTAAGCGGCCGGACCGGATTGGCCCGTCCCGGGGAATCCGATTGGCCCTTAACAGAGAGTTCCTATTGGTTATAGGAGCTAGCGCTCCTAGCTTGTTATTGGTTAAAAGTTACAGGGTTTGCCTATATAAGGCGGGTTTAACTGCTATTGAGTGAGAAGTCACAATGTAAATAAAGAGCTGAAGTTTACCGTTCAGAGGCTTGTCTCCATTCTTTCTCGCCCATGCTCAAAACTTAACAAAAACTGTTATATTTCTTCCCTCGATTTTAATGAAGACTCTTTAGTCCATTTTAAACCTTTGACAGAGAAAAGTAAGCAAATCAGCTTTCTGCAAGAAATATAGTTTGCAAACAACTGAATTCCTTCAGACTAAAAGAATTTATTAATTAACTATCCCTTTAACTTTTGTACTTTGTATAGAAACAAAAATATCACAAATTTAAAAAAAGAATTGGCACATGATATTAAATCATTACTATCCAATTTAGGATAAGAGGACATGTGGGTTTAGCTATCTGGAAGATGATGGTGGTTAATTATATTTCTAATTATCCCATATTCTTTTATCCTTCATGTGCATACAGCTTCAGCCAAAGCTAACTTAAATTACTTCCACACAAAAAAACATTTTTAAAAATCCATCAAATTACATGTAATAAAAGATACATTCCATTCCCACACTGTTTTTTTGCTTAGTGAAATTTTAGGGGATATTCTCATTCTTCTTTCAGACTTACAAGATTCTCTTATTGTAATGTTGGAAGAAATATCCTCCTGGGTTCAGTTCCAAGTGGGAAAAAAGACACTGGAATCATGGAACTTGCTTGGAAAGAAGCATTAATGGTGGACAGGATCACATGGCTGGGTGATCACATGCTTCAGGATGTTGAGTGAAGAAAGGAAAAAGGGTTGAGATGCTGAGAGTGTCTGAGTTTCATACCCTCTGTTGGACCCCACCTTAGCGTTTTCCTGTTAGCTAACTTTGTAGGCTTTGTCTGTGTCCCAATAATCTTCCCAGGTGCCATGTAATGAGATGGGTAGAAGGCTTATCCTATCTTTTGTTATGTAAAATATGTTATGTTCTGTGCGTGTCACAAGAAATGGAGACGAGTCGATGAACAGTGAACTTCAACTCTTTATTTAACATGGTGCAACAGCTCTGTTAATGGCCACAACAGCTCCCTTTATATTGGCAAGCTCTTGGGTATTTAGCCAATGAAAACACTGGAACGTTAACCAATGAGAAGGGCTCATTAATAGCCAATCAGATTCTCCTGAACGGACCAATCAGATATTGCTATTATCGGCCAATCAGAAGTGCAGGGCCAGAACCCTGCATTTTACTTTAAGGTTTCAACAATCTTTATTCAAGCACTTTTATTAATTCACAACACCCCTTCCCCCCGAGTTCCGTTTAAGGGGTGCGGTAACGTAGTCTTTGAGGTAGGCCGGTTGTTTTGATTGTCTAATTGATTTACGTTGTCCACCCGGAATTTGTCTAGAGTCTTGTTGGGGAAGGACGTTATGTGGTGAACAGGGTGCCGCTAGTTCTGTATCTAAGCTTTCGTTACCACTAATGTCCTCAGTATCCCTTTGAGGCGAGTTTATCCCTGTCCCCGATCCTTCTTCACATGTTGTGTCTGAGCGGTCATTTCTTCCGCTTGTGCTTTCCGCCATTCCAAACTCAGCCTCCTCGGCATCTCCTCCCCCCTCAGTTTGGAAATCACCGGAATCGCAGACCCCAGACTGCAGCCTTGAACGCAGCTGATCAATATGGTGCTTCCATATTCTATCGTCGCGACATTTCACTCGGTACGATCTGGGTCCGGTTACTTGGATTACAGTTGCCTCGACCCACAATGGGTCGCCATAAAAGTTTCTCGCAAAAACCAAGTCGTCTACCTGGAAGTTACAGCATTTCCCACTGGATCCGTGTGGTTTTTAAGGTTCGTACGATGGGTGTAGTCGGTCGAGGTGGGAGCGGAGTTTTCGTCCCATCAATAACTCAGCGGGAGTTTTGTTGGTGACGCTATGTGGAGTGATGTGCTGCAAAAGGAGTATCCGGTTAATCTTGTCTTCGATATTGCCATAGTCCATTTTATGTAGACTTCTTTTGACGAATTGTACCATGCGCTCGGATCTTCCATTGGCCGCAGGATGCACCGGTGAAGTTAGCACATGGCGAATACCACGGTCCACCAGATACTGTTCAAAAGAAAGCGCGGTAAACTGGGGCCCATTGTCAGATACCAGAACGTCCGGTAGTCCGTGTGTTGCAAATAATCTGTCCAATTTCCTGATGACTGATTCGGTTGTTGTATTTTTCATCTCATGGATTTCGAGCCAGTTCGAGTAGGCATCCACTGTTAATAAAAATGTGTGTCCATTCGTAGGTCCCACAAAGTCCAGATGAATATGGGACCATGGTCCCCTGGATGTTTCCCATTCTGTTGGGGTTGCTTTTGGTGGGGCATTGCTGACTTCCTGGCATTTGTGACAAGTCTTTACCCAGGCTTCGATCTGCTTGTCTATGCCCGGCTACCATGCATAGCTTCGTGCGAGTGCTTTCATGCGCACGATGCCGGGGTGGCCATCGTGCAAGGTTCTCAGTACTGCTCGCTGTAACCGCTCTGGGACAACAACTCTATCGCCCCAAATGATGCAGTCTTTCTGGGAAAACAGTTCCGTCTGTCGACTTTTGAAGGGAATGTAGTTGTCAGGGATTTGGTCCAATGGCCATCCATGCTCTACCCAGCTGAGGACACGTGCTAAAATGGGATCGCATTTAGTTTCAATTGCGATATCGCGAGCTGTCAGCGGCGGTTTTCGGAGTGTCTCGATCTGCAATGTTGTGACGGTCGGAGCAGGGTCGTCAACGGTTTCTGGAAGTGGTGCATGGCTCAATGCGTCAGCGTGGGGAATGGCTTTCCCCAGGTGGTGTTGCAACTTATAATTATAGGCAGCCAAGAATTCTGACCAGCGAGTCATTCTGGGAGATAATATATCAGGGGTTGGTTTATCTCCTGCTATTATTCCCAGTAAAGGTTTGTGGTCAGTTATTATAGTGAAAGCTCACCCGTAAATATATTCATGAAATCGTTTAACAGCAGATACAATAGCAAGAGCTTCCTTATTGATTTGACTGTAGTTGCGTTCTGCTTTTGATAGCCTTTTTGAAAAATAGGCAACAGGGGCTTCACTTCCGTTTGGTAAAACATGGCTCAAAATGGCGCCCACTCCAGATGGTGATGCATCACATATAACCGTTAAAGGCAAAGTCTCATTATACTGCATCAAAAGAGCATCGGAGGTCAATAGGTTTTTTACTTGTTGAAACGCATGTTCCTCCCGGTGCCCCCAAACCTAGGTTGCTTTTTTGTCTAATAAACGATGTAGGGGTTCGGCTACGGTTGCTTTGTGAGGCAGAAAGACGTTATAAAAATTGATAAGGCCTAGGAAAGCTTGGAGATCAGCCTTATTACGGGGTTTTAGGGTGTTTTTGATTGCCCTAAGTTTGCTATCGGTGGGGTGAATGTTTATCTATTAAATATCCTAAAAATTCTACTCGATCCGTACATAGTTGACACTTGTTTTTTTTTAACTTTGAGACCCGAATCTTTAAATCTCTGAAGAACCAACCCCAGGCGCTCCCTTAGTATTTCTTGCAATTAAAACATCATCAAAATAGGGGACAATGCCTTTTATCCCTTGTAATAGTCTTTCCATCAAACTTTGAAAGATTCCCGGGGCCACACTTACTCCGAATTGGAGTCGGTTACATTTAAACGCACCTTGGTGCGTAATGATCGTTTGGGTCTCTGCCGTTTTTTTGTCTACAGGCAGTTGTTGGAAGTTGCCTGGTCTAGATCTAGTTTAGCAAAGACTTTTTCGCCCCTCAGGGAATGGAGAAGGTGTTGCACCACCAGTACCGGGTAAGCGTTTTGCTGCAGGGTGTGATTCAGGGTGGCTCGGTAGTCCCCGCAAATTCTTAATGATCCATCCAGCTTGATGGGTGTCATGATTGGGGTTTCCCAGGGAGAATGGTCGGTTGGTTCTAACACTCCCTAGGCTATTAATTTATCAAGCTGCTCGTCAATCTTTGGTTTAAGGGCAAATGGAACTCGACGAGGCTTAAGGTGGATGGGAGCTATTTCGGGATTGAGGTTAAATGATATCGGGGTCCCCTTGTACTCACCTAGTTTATCTGCAAAGATGTCCTGGAATTCTTGGATGAGAGCCTCTTCCCAGTCGTTGCTACTGGTTCGGTTAATGCCGGCTACTTCAATTCCAAGTGGAGCGAACCATTGGAGACCTAACAAACTAGGCCGATCCCTGTCGACTACAGTCAAGGGTAGAGATGCGGTACGATTCTTAAATGAGACACGGACTTGGCTGGATCCAATGACTGGAATTCGATTTCCCTGATAATCTTTGAGTATGATTCTTTGGAATCGGAGGTCTTGTTGCCGAATGGTAGGGATGAGTTGCTTGAGGGTCTTCCAGGAAACCATCGAGAGGGATGATCCTGAATCGACTTCCATCATACAAGGCTGGTTTTCGATAGCCACCTTCACCCGGATCTTCTTGGCGTCAAGTGATGAGGCTTGACCAATCGTAATAGTTTGGTGTGCCTCTTCTTGCTTCGTTGAGTGGTTTAGGGGTTTGTTTCTGTAGGAGTGGTTGTTTCATTGGTGGTTCAAGGGTTCTCGCTTTGCAGGATGGCTTCCTGTAGATTGGCAATAGTTAGCTCCCCTCGGGGGCTGGCTGGGTCCTTGTTTGCTTCTACAGACCCATCCGATGTGGCCTCTTTTCCCGCACACATGGCAGAGCGCGTCGAGGAATTTGCAGTCTGATCGGGGATGATTTGCCCCACAACCAGCGCATTGGTACTGCGATCTCTGGCGTTGGTCTTGTTCAGACCGGATCCGGTTGATCTCTTCTTCATCGCTTTCCGATGACAATTCGAAGTCCTCGTGGTGGGCTGTCATTGCCTGTTCTTCTGAGTGAGGTGAAACTTTGCTGGCGAGTTGGCGAAGTGGAGGGTGGGTGCGGCGCATTCGGGCAGCCGACTTCCTGGTTGCTTCTGCTGCAGTAGCATCAGTGATGGCATCTGTAAGGCTAATGTCGCCTTTCACCATCAGCTTACTCTGCATGCCTGGTGAATCTAATCCCAGAACTATTCGGTCTCTCAGGGCTTCTTCGAGGTCGGCAAACCCGCTTAGGCCTCCCAGATTCTGGAGATCAGCTATGAAATCAGCAACATTTTCACCCTTCCGCTGATCTCTCTGGTAAAATTCATGCCTTCTAACGAGCGTTGGTACAGTTGGTGCATAGTGGGCCCTTAGCAGGGGTTCGAGGACGTCCCAGTGCATGGACTTCACTTCTGCCGGTTTCGCTAGTGCCTTGGTCATCTTGAATACAGTCGGTCCACAATGAGTTAGGAATACCGCCCGTTTCTTTCCGGTAGTGGCATCCTTCAGAAACATCTGGAGCGATCCATATATAAGTTCCAGTCTTCTTGTGCCGGGTCGAATGGAGCGGGTGGTATGACGCTGCTGGACATGGTTCCGCTGTTGGTGCATTTCAGCCACATGCTCAGTTATCGCTCTGTAGTGTTCAGTCAGCTCTGACGTCTCCACATCCCATCCTCATCGCCAGTGTTATGTTCTGTGCGTGGCGCAAGAAATGGAGATGAGTCGATGAACAGTGAACTTCAACTCTTTATTTAACATGGTGCAACAGCTGTGTTAACGGCCACAACAGCTCCCTTTATATCGGCAAGCTCTTGGGTATTTAGCCAATGAAAACACTGGAACGTTAACCAATGAGAAGGGCTCGTTAATAGCCAATCAGATTCTCCTGAACGTACCAATCAGATATCGCTATTATCCGTCAATCAGAAGTGCAGGGTCAGAACCCTGCACTTTACTTTAAGGTTTCAACAATCTTTATTCAAGCACTTTTATTAATTCACAACAAAATAGACTGGATCAGGCCTTAATGGCCCATTGACAAAGGTGGGAGGGGGCCTCTCTGAGTTTTTACTTCTCTTTTAGGGGAAATATTCTGCCTTTTTAATATATCCTAAAATATTTCATTTTCGTAGGAGAGGGGTGGGTGTTAACTTCCTACAATAATGTCAGCTTACAATAAAGTAGAATTAGTTCCTGTGGATGTGGTTTCTTCTCTGCATTACCTTGCAAGGTTGACATCAGTTTTGCAAATACATTTCTCCCTCCTTGCCTTTACAGCCCAAAAAACTAGGGCTGTATTCTGAGATATTTGCCATGGCCACATTCCTTCTGTGGACTACTTAAACTTCAATAAGTTGGAGGTTATTTGCACCTTCATCACAACAAATATAAACAATTTTTAAGGATCAGCTGTCTGGAGCACTTCTGAGCCATCTCAAGTCCTCTTCTTGTCTCAAGAGAAATTATTAAAGAGTTGGTCTACTCACTGGGTCTTCATTTCACTGCAATCATTAACTCTGCTTTTCTTTTTCTTTTTCTTTTTGTATATATATTGTATTTTATTTTTAAATATGCATCAACATCAATACATGAACAGTGTGGCATCTGGATATCATTTGTTTTAATGCAAAGAGCAATAATAATGTTAATAATATTTGTTACATTAGTCAAACTTATGTAATCATAGTGTTAATACACATGGACACTGCAAATGGGGCTGAGCTGGGTGTCCTGGAGTGAGGAGGAGTGCCAGAGGAGTAATACCTTCTTAAAAAACCTTGGTCCAGCTGGCTCAGTTGGTAGCACGTCGTAAGGGCCCCTTTCCAGGGTTATGGAAGAAGATGGTCAACAGTTTTGAAGGCGGAATAAAGCTTTATGCCCCAACGGCAGATAAAATGGTAGAACCCTCTTCTAGGAGAAGGGAAACTCCGATTTCAAAACTCCACGGCCTTGTGGCTATATCTATCATTGGAAAAGGCTTCAGAAGTCAACCTCGAGGCAAAATCTGGAGCCAGAGTCCCGGAAGCAGTTCGTGACTGTGTACAATCATGTTCTGGTAACTCCTGCAATGCAGCTGGAACTAATTGTATCGGCTCTGCCATTCCATTAGACTGTTTCAGTGACGTGGAGAGGGGGGCGGATCTGCTGCTTGGGTAACAGTTTATCTTCCATGTTAAATTACCCAGGCCTTGTGCTCTGGAGAGGGCACTCCAGTTTTGCATACAGCATTGAAACAACACGGGAAGTGGCAGTTACCGGTTTCACAGCATGATACCATAGTCTCTTGAGACGGAAGGATGCCAATTCAATTCAATTCAATACAATACACACGTTTGTATTAAGATAGTTATTCTGTGTTTCAGTGTATAATGCCAATTACAATATTATTTGAGCATGCATAGTAATGCCATCTTTCAACCTCTATTTTTTTCATTTAATTATTGCTTTTATTCTATTATACTAAAATATTGCTAATGCTAATATTCCCACTACTTCTTATTTCTTCCTCTGCTCTGCTTTTCAGTTTGCTATTTTTTTTCTCCTTAGAAGTCATCTGCACTGACACAAAATCCTTTTTTAATGTAGCATTTATAATGAGAAGACTAGAAATCAGTTCCAAATGAACTGTTTTTATTATTGCATTTCATTAAAAAGTCTTGTTCACTGCTAACCTTCCTTTCTATAGTTACATAAGAATTAAAAACCACCATTAGAAAAATATAAAACAAACTATTAAAAATGACAGTAATCCACATAGATTATCTGAAGAATTATTATTTTTTGAACAAATTTTATTAATTTTTAAAGACATACAAAACATAAAACATAAGAACATAAAACCTCTTTTCTAAAAGTTATTTGTAAATTTTAAACAAATAAAACATTTTATACCCCATTGACGCATCTCCTTATAAACACATAAATATCCTTTCAAATTCCTCATTATTTCTCCCTGTACTCTTATTCAATTATATTTCTTTTCTGTATTTATCTGTTTTATATGTTTTTATTCACTATACTTATTTTTCCTTTCTGGCTTGCTTTATTCTCTTCTATCTTTTATTCTCTTTATTCTCTTCTATCTTTTATTCTCCATTGTCCTTTTCTAACATTCCTCCAAGGTTTTATTAGCTCAATCAAACCTAAATACACAAAAACACAAAACATAGAAACATAAAAAACCTCTTTTCTGAAAGTTGCTTAGTCCCGGGTTGAAACTCTTCGTACAGACACAAATTTAAATTTGTGTCTGTACATATTCATTTTATATACAATTCCATATTTTATTAGCATTTTCAATTTTCTAGATAGCTTCTCCCCCCTTTTAAATTTTTTTTAATTTAATTTTATTTATCTCATCTCAATTCAAATCATAATATTTATTATTCTTTGTCTGTTCTATTTCCAGCTATCCATTTGTCTTTCTTCTTTAAAGAAAACTTCTCTTGTACACTAATTGGAGTATGATGCCTTTATCTCTTTCCCCTACATTTATAATACTTAATATAGGATACATAGCTTACATTGGGATTCTGTTTGGTACATTCTAAAATTATACAATATTATCAATACCAATACAAATCTATTCATTAATATTAATATTCATTTATATCTTAAACATTTAGCACATTACTTTTCAATTAAATCACATACTTTTATGGGAGCACCTACTTTCCATAGTTATCCCCCCCTCCACATCATATATTATAGATCATTATTTCATTAGAATGTTCCCCCTTCTCCTACTTCAAATCTCTTATTTCACAAAAAATTTCACTAGGATAACATAGTCTAATCATTAATATTAACAATCATTTATATCTTAAACATTTTACCCATTTCAATTAAATATCATGCCTTTATGGGAACTCTTATGTTTTCCATAATTATCCCCCATCACATCTTAAATCATTGTTTCATTAAAGTATTCCCCTTTTCTTGACAAAAAATTCACTAAATTATACTAAATATTTTGTCACATTTTAAATTGCATATTGTTTCCAATTATCTAAGGTTATTTCTTAGTACAAATGTAAAAATACAATCTAATGTACCTTTCCAGAATCCCTTTTTCAATAAAGTTTACCCATTGTCTTTAAAAAACTTTTGTTTCTTTGCATCTTGCTCCCCACCATTAAGGCTTCTCGTCCCTTCCTTTCTCCTTTGTGTATTCTTCTCCTTGTCCTCTTTACCCCCTTGTTTCTCCACCTCCCTTTTATTCTGCTTTCCTCCTTTCTGTTGTTTTCTAACATAATATCCCCTTTTCACCTTATTCTTCTCTTTTTTGGTTGTTTTTCCAAATCTTAAAGTCTTCTTTTCCTTTTTCTCTTTCTCCTTTCCTTCCCCAACCAAAGTCACTTGTTCATCAAAAATGGCTTCTTCTTTGTCCCAGTCATCCTGTTGCTCATTCAGCTTTACATAAGTACAAACCGCCATTTCTAAAAATTGAAAAAGAGTGCCAAGAGTATCCTTCCCTTCTTGCTTTTCTTTTTCATATTTTTGGTATACAAGTTTCAATCCATCCAGATTATCTGAAGAATTATTGATAGTCCCATATTACCTCTAATGTCATTTCTTTGGATAATCTTAATTTGCAGAATTGTTGGAGGGTTAAAAAAAAACCCTTCTTCCTATTTAGTCTCTTAACCAGTGGTGGGATTCAAATTTTTTTACTACTGGTTCTGTGGGCGTGGCTTGGTGGCTGTGGCAGAGGAAGGATACTGTAAAATCTCCAGTGAGAGGTGGTATTTGCCAGTTTTCTGGACTACTCAAAATTTCCACTACCTGTTCTCCAGAACTGGTCAGAGCCTGCTGAATACCACTTCTGCTCTTAACCCATCTTTCTTATCTCTCTATCCATTCTACACACCGCTAAATTACCCAAGTTTTCTCTAAATAAGAAGCCAGTAAGATTCTGTGCTTTCCTTCATACAGGAGTGATTTCAGTCCCAATTTCCATGCCTAGCAAACCTAAAATTCCCAGATTCTTATACACAAATAAATTTTAAAATGTGCATTTTAAGAAGAGATTTTTACTGCATGGATTTTTTTCTCTCAATAAATTGTGTTACTGTGGTTTGAAATAAAACTTTTAATTGTCTAATTCAGTGTTTTTCAAACCAGCAACTTAAAGATGTAGAGAAAAGGGACAAGTTTTTAGAATAATTGGATGTTCTGCTCAGACATAGCCTAGTTTAGGAATGCCAGACAACTTCTGAAGGGCAAAAGAAATATCTTACAAACAAATAAATGTAATATTGGTAAGGTAAGCAATAAGAAAATTTCCAGAAGACCAACTTCCTGCCACCAACTATAAAAAGAGAATTTGCAATCTCTGGTTCTTATTGAAATGACCTTTCTTGGCCTCACTATTTTGGACTCAAATTCAGTTCAGCCAAGCAAAATAGATGCCAATAAAAAGTGCATTGAAAAGAAGAGAGAGAGAGAGAGAGAGAGAGAAACAACAGCAGTCAGAAATGGACATGAAAGGCCAATATTACACTGACAGTAGGAACAAATAGGCTTTTGAAAAATGTATAAAAAAAATGTAAAAGGTATAAAAGAAAATTCCATACATATATCTGTACAGTTAGGAAACCGTATTCTCCTTTTTTTTTTTTTTTAGAAAAAACATAATAAATATTTTCTTGTCGTAGGGAAGAGACTCATGAAAATAATCAGATAATAATAGCATTCTGAATTTACTTATTATTTTATGTTATAATGGCAATAAGATTCTCATCTTTGACTAATTATGATATTCAACATACAAGGGAAATTAAAACAATATAATTAAGACACAAATAAAGGCAAAACTGAAATTTGTTAAAGATAGCAGGCTAGAAACTGGGAGACTATAGTTATAGTGCAGCTCTGAGCACAAAACCAGCTGTGTGATTTTATTTATTTCATACTGTTAGATGGGTCCACGTGGGAAAGGAGAGGCAGGACACAGCAGGACTGGTAAGCAGACTTTATTTTTTAAGTCAGTTCGAAAAAGCCACTCAACCGCAGCAGGCGCTGGCTTTTATAGCCAGCACTGTCCAAAGCTTCAGCCACTGACGGACTTCATTTTTCCTGCCAGAGGCTGGGCCAGTGAGTGGAGTCTATTAGCCGACTCCACTCTTTGGCCATATTTGGTCATATATAACACATAGTATCAGGGATCTTGAGGACATTTTAGTCCAACCCCCTACCCATGACAGGAGACCTTAGATCATCCTGGATAAAAGGTTGTTCAATCTTTTTTTGAAACAACAATAACAACCTACCAGCAATGGTGCACGGACAACTCTGGAAGGCAAACTGTTCCAGTGGTTAATTGTTCTATCAGGAATTTTCTCCTTAGTTCTAAGTTGGACCTCTCTTTCATGAGCTTCTGTCCATTGCTTCTTGTCCTGCCTATGGGTGCTTTGGAGAATAGGTTGACCAGCCCTCCTCTTCTCTGAGGCAACTCCTTAGACAGTGGAACACTGCTATCCTGTCATCCACCTTTCTGGGACAGCTGCTCTTATCCCAAAAATCCAGGCGTTTTGTATCAACTTCCTTCCTGGCAGTCCTAGATGAGGTGAGAAATAGGAAATGCCTCATGTTCTATTAACTGAAACTGCTCTTGAACATGTGTTCAAGGTAAGCCCATACCGTGCAGCAACATATGTTGTCTTTCAGAAATAATGACCAAATACCACAATCTTGAAGCATTCAGCTGAAAACGAACCTTTTCAAAAGTCTATGTGGTTTTTTTTCTCCACACAGCAAGAAAAGCTATTATAGTGAAAAACAAATTATTTAAACGAAGCTATTTCTGTGTTAATGTCACAAAGAATATCTTGGAATCATACCAAGAAATGTAGTAAGATATTGTGTCAATTGACTATTACAAAGAACATTGGTTTGGATTATTTTATGCACCAGCAGCTACATTAGTCTCTCTCTCTCTCTAGCATTTGCTTTCTACAGCATGTGCTATGCTAAATTCCATTAAAATCAATGGTGCAATAGCTCTCTATTGGGTGAGTGGTATTGTGAGAAATGCAAATATTATGGAGCCAGTCTAAAGCTGAAAACACATTTCACTTGTCTCAAAGCACCGAAGTGTTCAGAATCAGCTTGGCTATATAACGGGAGCTCATCTTCTCTACTCTAATGTTGAGGATGTGCTCTGTCCAAACTTGATCTGCATTTCTATTGTCTAGATTGTTCTACTTCAGTGGTAATGCCTGAATTTCTTCCAAGGAATGCAACTAGGGGAACAAAGTGCATTGCTGCGTAGTATCTTTTAGGATTTAAGTTGTAATAGTCAGAATCAAATCAAGACCTGGAACTTCCCATCTGTTGGTCACCTGTTTTAGCTGCAGACAAAACCAAACCAGATTTGAAAGATATGGAATGCACAGTGCATTGCAAAGCCTTGAACTGAGCAGTTTGCTACCAGGTGCAAAGTCCGATTTTGTACATCAGCATATATATCATTTATTGTCTTGGAAGCTTTTCCTAGTTTCCCCACAAAACTCAGCCACGCAATTTGCCACTGAAATATTGGCAGTGAAGTTTGCTTTGAAAAATCAAGAGTTGAGATATGTTTTTTTTAAATGGGTCTTTTGAGTTTTCTAAGTGTTTTGGAGGATTACTGTCTCATTTTGTTTTGTTATTCCCAATGGACTTGGACTCCAGCTTCTGCATCTTGGCTTTAGTCACTTGGCAAGATAAAAGAATTTTTAAAAAACCCCAATAAAGATAGCTTAATGGTTCCATTTCCTATTTTAATAGGAAATGGAACCTGGCCACATAAAATCCTTTATTGCTTTGGGTACCTGGCCACATAAAATCCTTTATTGCTTTGATAGCTAATATTGTTTATTTTTAAGAAACAATCAGCTTGGATAAAAATCTGCTGATCTGTTCTAAGACATCCCCAGGTCTCCTGCTTAAAATGGCTATCTCATTCCATTTAATGAGCAGTAAAGCAATGCTATAGCTTTCCACACATATAGTGGTTATGAGAGATGGACAAATCAATCTAAAACCTCACCAAATAAAATTGTTTAAAGGTGTATCCATCCAACAAATCAGTGACAACTTAAAAGTCAGCATTATTTTTAAAGAAAATGTATTGTATTTATTAGATTTCTAATTCAACTTTCAGGAACCCAAGGCAGTATAGATTCCTCACATTTTGCCCCACAATGAAGTTGATTGGGGCAAAAGAGAATAACTTAATTATTGGATAGGTTTGCACAGAAACTAGACTAGATGCTGTGTGCAGATGATTAGGGGACTGGAGGTTAAAATTTATGAAGAACAGTTATAGGAATTGGGTTTGTCTCAGAGATGGTCTTCAGCAGGTTCTGACCAATTCTGGAGAACCAGTAGTGGAAATTTTGAGTAGTTCAGAGAACCGGCAAATACCACCTCTGACTGGTCCTACCCCCATCTATTTTCTACCTCCTGAGTCCCAGCTGATTGGTTGGATCTTCTTTGGTTGCTCTGCACAGGAGAATGGAGCTGGAAACCAGGAATCGGGTGGGAATGGAGATTTTACAGTATCCTTCCCCTGGAGTGGGGTGGAAATGGAGGTTTTGCAGTATCTTTCCCCTGGAGTGGAGTGGGAATGAAGATTTTACAATATCCTTCCACTGCCACACCCACCAAGCCATGCCCACAGAACCAGTGGTTAAAAAAAAAAATTGAATCCCACCACTGGTATGTCTAGTTTAATGAAAAGACAGGCTAGGAGTGACATGATAGCAGTGTTCTAATATCTAATGGGCTGCTACAGAGAAGAGGGAGTCCAGCTATTCTCCAAAGCACCTGAGGGCAGGACAAGAAACAATGGGTGGAAACCAATCAAGGAGAGAAGCAATTTAGAACTAAGGAGAAATTTCCTGACAGTTAGAACAATTAATCAGTGGATCGTCTTGCCTCCAGAAGTTGTGAATGTTTCAACACTGGAAGTTTTTAAAAAGAGATTGGAGAGCCATTTGTCTAATATGGTATATGGTTTCTTGTTTGAGCAGGGGGTGGACTAGAAGACCTCCAAGGTCCTTTCCAACTCTGTTATTCAGTTATTCTAGTAAGACCAGGAAAAATTGCTCTTAGGTACTTTGTCGTTCAATATATGGAAGAAACTCATCCCCACTGTGTTGTGTGAACAAGACACCAGGGGCAAAATGAGTAGAGGAAGCAGTGCTTTCAAAACCACTGAGGTCCTATGAAAAAGTTCTGGGCATCAAAAATGAATAAATAAAATATTGATATAGTATTATACATTTTAATGTATACATTACATGCAGCACAAACATTTGTCTATAAATCTGTTTTAGGAGGTCTCTAACTAAAATGCCAGGGCCTACAAGGATTTTAATCTGGTTCTATTTTATTGTTGCCTGTTTTTTCCTCCTGGCTATTAGGTAATGTTTCATGAACTGTATTTGCAAATTAACTTGGTTTAATGATAGGGGTTTTGTTTGTTTTTTCTTTTCAGAAAAGATTGATGATCTCCAAAGGATGTGCTGGAGCATGTGGAGCTATAAACATATGCCTTAAATGAGATTCTGGACTGATTTATTCCATAGACTATTTGATTGCATTCTTCACTATGCTATTCTCAGGAGTCTTCTCTGTTCAAAAGATAGAAATGCTCCTTCTATTTTTGGTAGTGGTTTGCTCTCCAAACTTGTTTCAATTTAGTTTCTGAACATTTCATTACCAGACTAGGTAACTTCATCAGCAGTGTATTCTTGTCCTATTCTCCTTAGTTTATAAGTGTCTTATTTAAATTCTGAGCAGCTGATTGGTTCTCTTGTTGATTGGTCTTTCGAACGGTCTGGTTTCTTACATATTCCTATGCTGGTTCTAGATCAATATGCTTGTTAATTGGTCCTTTGGTAGAATACAGGCTTCAATAAATCCATGTGTATGACAGGTGTTGGCATGGCCAATGATTTTTCTTCCTTCCCAATTGAACTGTGATGGTTTATTGTCAATGTGATTTGAGATCAAGGATTTTTGGTCATGCCGTTTAACTGCTGGTTGATGTTCATGAGCCCTTGTTTTCAATTGCTTTCCTGTTTGCTCCATACAGGATCGCTTACAATTGTTGCAACTGATTTTGTACACTATGCTGCTGTTGACCGTTATTTTGTCTTTGACCTTAGATAGCTCTTTTCTGGGTATAAATGTGGGTTTGTGAGCTACTGCTTCTTCAAAGTCCAACATTCACTTTTACTGAGTGTCATAGGGAAAGCCTTTGCTTGTTGATCCTGATCTTTGTAGACCTCACAGCAAATGAATATCTTTCCAAACCTTCATGGCTACCGTACCAAATCCTAATCTGATGTGTATCTCGTCTGAGGTTTGTTTAACCTCCAGATCACTTGCTTTTTCAATGAAGGAGTGTAATCATCATAGCAAAGGTCATTTATATTTTCTTCTTCCAATTTTAAAACCACAGTTGTCTTCCAACCCAACCTATCTCAACATGTATTCAATATATAATCTGAATAAAGTAAGAAGAAAATAAACAGCCATGTCTTTGTTCCTTTCTCAGCCTAAAGCCAATCTGTTTCACCATGTTTGCTTGTTTGTTTGTTTCATTTTAGTTGTCAAATGTATATAGCCAAATGAAGTCAAATGTATAATGTTCCATCTCAGTTGTGGCTTCCTATTCTTGTGGATAATTTTTGCATGATGACAAGAAGATGGTCTGGGATTGTCATTTTCCAAAAGGCATTTCACAACTTAATATGGTTAACATAGGATTTGTGTATTGCACAAACCAGAAAGAGGGCTAAGAAAACATCCATAGACCCCTCACATCCTGGACTTAAGCTGTTTCAACTTCTCCCCTCAGGATGCCACTATAGCACATTGCATGGCAAAACAAATAGACACAAAGACAGTTTTTTCTCCTATGCCATCACTCTGCTAAATACTTAATTCCCACAGCACTGCCTTATGCCTAAAGACATTTATCCATGTAGTAGGGCTATATTGCTATTATTCTTCTCATCTTTCCTACTACTTTTCCTATTAGTATCTTATGATTTATCACCTGTTGTTTGTATCATATGATTTATGATTGTATCTTATGATTTATTATCTATGACATACCACTTTGTTGTTTGTATGTTCACTGAGAGCTTATGCACCAGAGACAAATTCCTTCCTCACACTTGGCCAATAAAGAATATTCCTATTTCTTTTCTACAATCAATAAAGAATATCTTGACTTCTGTTTGGTATTATCTGGCTTTCTTCATTATCCATCATGCATCAGCAATCATATCTCTTTTTTTTAAAAAAAGCCAGGTTTTTTTATCTGCTTTTTTCTTTCCATCTAAGGCTGTAGTCTGATATGAGATATCCCAAGCATTCTTTTCCTAGCATGTAGATTTGAGTATACTGCATTTTGTGATCATTTAAACATTCTGCTAAATCTCACACTACATAAACAAGAGGATATTGATGAGGAAAAAATTAAACAGTACTTACAAAATGCTAACCTACCTAAGATGCCTGAAGAGACTGAAAAAATGCTAGAAAGTACTATAACGATGATGAAACTAACTGAAGCACTTAACAGACAGAACAATGGAAAAGTACCAGGTCCAAATGGGCTTCGGCAGAATTTTATAAAACACTACAAGAATCGTTGAGCATTCCATTGCTAGAAGTCATGAATGAAGTTATGTCAAATAAGAAGATACTTAAAACATGGTCAGAAGCTTATATTACACTTATTCCAAAAGAAGGGGCCGATCCAGTGCAAATCAAGAACTATAGACCTATTTCTTTATTGAATTCAGATTATAAAATCTTTGCTTCAATTTTGGCGGAAAGGCTTAAAAAATACTTAAATAATTTTATTCATCCTGATCAAAATGGATTTCTGCCAAAGAGACAAATCAAAGACAATATGAGAGTAATTCTGGATACCTTGGAATATTATGAGGCGCATCCTGAAAAACAAATGGCTTTGATATTTCTAGATGCCCAAAAGGCATTTGATAATGTGAACTGGAGATTTATGTTACTACTACTGAAACAGATGGGTTTTGCCAGAAAATTTATTCAAACAATAGAAGCCATATACTATAAACAAATGGCAAAAGTAATGATAGAGGGAGAACTTACAGACTCTATTAACATAAGAAAAGGCACAAGACAAGGATGCCCACTATCACCTTTGCTATTTGTATTGACTTTGGAAGTGTGGAATAGAAATATTAGAGAGGACCAAAATATAAAAGGAATGAAAATCAAAAAGGAGGAATTTAAACTACAAGCCTTTGCGGATGATTTGGTCTTCATTTTGGAAGATCCTCTAGAGACAGCTTTAAAACTATTGGAAAAGATAGAGACATACGGTGAGATGGCTGGTTTGAAAATAAATAAAGATAAAACAAAGATTCTGACAAAGAACATGTTAATAAGACAAAGAGAAGAACTGGCAGAGCAATTGAAAATTCAAGTTATGAGTAAGGTTAAGTATTTGGGGATATATTTGACATCAAGGTGTACTACATTGAAAGAGAACAATTATATTAAACTTAAACAGCAGATAGCATCTGATTTGAACAAATGGGAAAACTTACAACTGTCATTAATAGGCAGAATTTCAACAATCAAGATGAACATTTTGCCCAGAATTTTATATTTGTTCCAAACAATACCAATTAGGCTTGGCAAAGATTATTTTGAAGATTTAAATAAAATTGTGTTGAAATATATATGGCAAGGTAAGAAAGCGAGAATAAAATTAAAACTTTTACAAGATGCTAGAACGAGAGGATGATTTGGCCTTCCTAATTGGGAGCTGTATTATCAAGCTGCAAATTTGATGTGGGCCAAAGAATGGATAACATTAAGAAAGACTAGATTGTTGACTTTAGAAGGACATGATTTATTACTGGGCTGGCATGCTTTTCTGTGGTACAAGGGAACTAAATCGCAGGGCTATTTTAGAAGACATTATATTCAGGAGTCTGTATGGTTAAACTGGGAGAAAATTAAGAGACAATGTTATTTGAAAATTTCAGTTTGGTTATCAACTATTGAAGCTTTTTCTTATCCTATAACATATAAGAAGGAACAAACAGTTAGATATGGGGAAATATTGGATGAAAAGGGTGAACTTAAAACGATGCAAAATCTAGAAGAACAAGGCATAAAGATGAATTGGTTTTCATATGCGCAAATACACTCAAGGTATGTTAAAGATTCTAAAACAGAGGGATTTTATGATAAATTGACTGATTTAGATAAGATTTTGACAGGTACTGATGAAAAAGTGATTAAAAAATTATATGGTTATTTACTGGAAATTAAACTAGAGGAAGAACAAGTTAAAGAAACTATGATTGTTTGGGGGAAGAATTTTGGATATGGGATTGATTTAGAGAAATGGCAAAAATTGTGGTCTCAAAATTATAAAATGACAATGTCAACAGCATATAAAGAAAATTTGTATAAGATGTTTTACAGATGGCATTTTCCCCCGACAAGAATAGCAAGAATGTTCAAGAATAAATCTGAAAAATGCTGGAAATGTCATCAGATACCTGGCTCATATTACCATATGTGGTGGACTTGTGAGGACGCTAGAAAATATTGGACTATAATTCGCTTATGGTTAGAAAAAATGACAAAGAAACATATAGATTTAAAACCGGAGATTTTTTTATTGGGAATCTTACCTGATACATACAATAAAAAGTTGAAATATTCGATTGTAAATGTATTGACAGCGGCTAGGATTGTATTTGCTAAAAATTGGAAGAGTGAGAAAATACCACCACAGGAAGAAATTATTAAGAAAATATTGGAATGTGCTGAAATGAGTAGATTGACATTTGAAATTAGAGAACAAGAAGATAAAGAATTTTATGAAGTTTGGGACCTTTTTTTTATCAATGGTTAGACAATAAAACATAATAATAGAATATTTAGAATCCTAGGAAATAATGAATACATTTTTTTTTTATTTCTATTTTTTTGATACTACCCTTATAAAATCTTATTAAGATAGATTTAGTATGATTTTATGATTTGTTATGAAATAAATTAAGTAAATTATAGTTATCTCGATAAAGTATGTGTTAGGGATAACATTGTTTACCCTAACTGGTTTAGGTAAATAATAATATGTTATCATGGTTTACAAGTTAAAGTGTCTGCAACTTTAAATATGGGAATGTAATTAGGGGAGTGGTTGTGAAAGCACTTTAAAAGAAGCAAGACTGCAGCTTGCTCTCTCTCTGGCTTTGATGATCCCTAATTACTGCTTGGAATCAAGACTGCATTGCTCGAACGGGAGAGAAAACAAAGGACTGATTTGTAAGTGAACTGACATAGGATATTCTACACGGACTTTGCTAACTTAATATCCCTGAATGGACTGACTAAATGACACATGACTATTGGACTGTTATTTTGACTATGCTATGAACTCATAATGGAATAAACTATATTTTTGATAGCACAAGCGTATCTGTTATTTTTACTGTATGTTAATAAACATACAAGCTTAGCTCACTCATTTATCTGTGTGCCTATCTGACTAACGCTGCACATTCTGTTTAGCTTGTCTCCCTAACCCTGGTTGGGGAACCCAGGCTTAACACTGGTTATGGGCCCAGAAGCTGCAAAGTCAGTTTAACTAGGATAAAACAGATTTATGTAAAAGTGAGAGTTTGTGTTGTTATACACTACAGTAAACAGACAGCTGTGTTTTATTAATTATAGTTTTATATCCATATAAAGAAAACATGGCACAAGTCAATCTACAAAGTTTGTCCCTTATATCCAAGTTGGATGGAACAAACTATGTATCATGGTCTATGAAATGTAGTCTGCTTCTACGAAGAGAAGGTTTGTGGAACATAATTGAAAATCCACCAAACGTAGAGGAATGGGATGCAGAGGATGAAGAAGATAGACTAAAGATAGAAGAATTTATGCATAAAAATCAACAAGCTATTTGCATAATTGGGTTAACCTTAACTGACCAACAGCTTGTTTATATCCACGGAGAGAAAACGGCTGTTGGGTGTTGGCAGAAGCTGAAGAGGATTTATGTTCGAGATAATGTTGGTGCTCACATAAATCTAACACGGAAGCTTTTCAGTACGCATCTCCAGACGAATGGTGATATGCTGAGTCATTTGAAAACTATGCAAAGCATTTTTCAAGAACTGCACAAGAAAGAGCTTATTTTCTCTGAACAACACCAAGTCTACATAATTCTATCTTCCCTTGATGAAAGTTATGACAACTACGTAACTTCACTTGAAATTTTGCCAAAGGAAAGTTTAACTTTAACTGATATAACTGGCAGATTGATTGAAGAGGCCAGAAGAAGGCTTGAAAGAAATGAGTTAAGGAGGGAACAACCTCAAAAAGAAGATAATGAATCTCCTACTGCATACGCAATTAAAAAGTGTTTTAATTGTGGAGGAAGAGGACATTTGGCAAGATTTTGTAAAAAGGCAAAGTGCCAGAACGCTTGCCAGAATACTAAAAGTTATCAAAATAAAAATAAAAATTTAGAGTTAGCCATGTATACTAACGGAGCTGTAAAAAATAATTTATGGGTGGTTAACAGTGGAGCATCCCACTGTATAACAAATGATAACAAAAAATTTATTAAAATATCCAAGAGTACACAGCAGATATCGTTAGCCAATGGCTGGAAACTGAAAGCTAAAGGTCAAGGTATAGCATATTGTTCTTTTATAAAAGAGAATGTAAAAATCTTATACATACCACAACTTAAGTTTAATTTAATTTCAGTTAGAATTTTGGTAAAACTAGGATATGTAGTTACTTTTAAAGGAGATAACTGCATAATTGAGAAAGAAGATAAAAAAAATTACTGCATCTTTAAGAGGTGAATTATATGTGTTAAATGATAATGGTTTAAAGGTGGCTAACACAGTTTATGAAAATAAGAAACCTCATGATGAATGTATTCACTTGTTACATCGAATGCTAGGGCATTTAAATTTTAAAATGCTTAAGAAAACTGTTGAATTATCTAAGGGAATAAGTTTGAAACCTTGTAATAAGTATTTGCAATGTAATGCCTGTAATCAAAGTAAGAGCAGGGTCACACCGGCTAATAGAGTTGATGGATTTACTACCAAAGAACCTTTAGAGGTAGTATTTGCAGATTTAATAGGTCCGAAAAAACCAAGTGTAGGAGGAGCTCGTTACATATTAAGTTTAATGGACCACTATTCTAGATATGGGTTTTGCTATTTAATGAAGAGCAAAACTGAAACGTATCAAAATCTCTTTAATTGGATAAAATTTGCTGAAAGGAAAACTAAAAAGAAATTAGTAACTCTTATAACAGATAATGGTACAGAATTTACAAATAATAAATTCCAGAACAGACTAAGAATGTTAGGTATTCAACATAAAATGTCGGCACCATATAGGCCACAACATAATGCCTTTATAGAGAGAAGAGGCCAAACATTACAATCAATGACACGAACTATGATGTCTGATTCAGGATTACCTGACAATTTATGGGGAGAAGCAATAATGTGTGGTAATCATATATTAAATAATGTTGTTAATTCAACAACAGGTGAATTACCATTCACACTGTGGCATGGTACAAAACCTGATTTAAGTTACATGCACACATTTGGAGCACCAGCATGGGTGCATATCCCTACACAACTTAGACACAAAGGACAGCATAGAGCTAAAATATTATATTTTGTAGGATATACATCTAATCATAGATCTTATAGATTCTGGGAACCAGGTACATCTAGAGTTTACACCAGTGCTAGTGCAAAATTCCTAGAACATGTAGGATGGAATAGATTAGAGCAAGATTTAAATAATGAAGTAATTATTGAACCCTACAAAAGGCAGAAAGATCAGACTAGTTATAAGAAGAGTCCAATTAAAGAAGAAGTCCATGAAGAACAAATAGGACCAGAACAAGAGGAAACAGTTGATCAGGAAGAGTTAGATAATCAAGAAGAGTTAATAAATGAAAGTCCACCAGTAAGTCCTGTAATACCTAGACGTACTACACGTGTAACTAGACCACCTGATAGGTATCAAGCAAGTATAGTTTGCCAAGTAACTAAAGTTCCAACTAGTGTAGATGAACTTAGGATGTATCCTGCTAAGGATCAGGAGAATTGGCAAAAGGCAATGGAAAAAGAACTAAATTCATTAAAGGTAATGAAAGTATATGAAGATGCTAAATTACCTCCAGGAGAAAAATCCATTGGGTGCAAATGGATATTTAAAGTAAAAACTGGAAATGATGGGACTGTTACCCATAAGGCTAGGTTAGTAGCTCAAGGATTTAATCAAACTGCATCTGATTACGATGAAGTTTTTGCACCAAGTCTTAAAGCAACATCTTTAAGAGCAGCTTTAGTGTGGGCAGCTAAGAAAAACTATGTCATTAACCATTTAGATGTAGAAACTGCTTACCTGCATGCACCATTGCAGCACACTATATATTTAAAAAAACCAGTAGGTATAAAAGACAATAAAGTAAATAGTAATGATTGTTGGAAACTCAAAAAGAGTCTTTACGGGTTGAAACAATCTGGGTTTGAGTGGAACCAATATATTGTGAAAGAGTTAAACAATATAGGTTTTAAATCTGGTTTAGCAGATCCATATGTGTTTAAAAGAGAAAATAATGGAACGGTGTCAATATTGTTATTATTTACAGATGATATTGCTTTGATAACTAAGACTAATAATGAAGCTAATGAGATTATATCATTATTAGCCAAAAAGATAAAATTAAAGCATTTAGGTGAGATTAAAAAGTATCTAGGATTGACAATTAACAAAACAAAAAATGGTTTTAAGATATCTCAAGAAGATAAAATTTGCCAATTAATTAAAACGTTTAAAATGGAACTTTGTAAACCGGCAAAGACTCCAATGAGTCAGGAAGTTTGCCAAACTGATGATCAAAGTCCCAAATTTGATAAGTCTATATATCAATCTTTGATTGGTAACTTATCATATATAAGCAATTGGTCAAGGCCAGATATAGCTTATAGTGTAAATCAGCTGGCACGTTTTAATTCAGATCCACATCAATGTCATTGGCAATCATTAAAGAGAATTTTAAGATATCTTAAAGGAACAATGAACCATGCATTGTATATAGAACCAAAGGGTGATTTGAGTCTTAGTGCCTATGCAGATGCAAGTTTTGCAACTGATATAAACACAAGAAAATCAACATCTGGGATGGCTATATTATTTGGTAAAACACTAATAGGGTGGAGGTCAATCAGACAACAGCATATTAGCTTGTCCACGATGGAAGCGGAATTTTCATGTCTGTCATTACTATGCACTGATTTAATTTTGTACAAACAGTTATTATTAGACATGGGTATAACTGTAAAAGATTCCATTATTGTGTACGAGGATAACCAAGCAGCTATACAGTTAGCTACTAGTATTGCTGTAAAAACTAGATCAAAGCATACTGATTTAAGATACTTAAATGTTAGAGAATCTGTAAAGAATGGGCTAATTAAATTGGAATACTGCATGACGGAAGAAAACATTGCAGACCAATTTACAAAAGCTCAAGGAGTAACTAAGTTTAAAGAAAGTTGTAATTACTATAATTTAAAGATGTAAATAGTTATATTTATTATTATTTCCTAAAAGGGGAGAATGTTAGGGATAACATTGTTTACCCTAAATGGTTTAGGTAAATAATATGTTATCATGGTTTATAAGTTAAAGTGTCTGCAACTTTAAATATGGGAATGTAATTAGGGGAGTGGTTGTGAAAGCACTTTTAAAGAAGCAAGACTGCAGCTTGCTCTCTCTCTGGCTTTGATGATCCCTAATTACTGCTTGGAATCAAGACTGCATTGCTCGAACGGGAGAGAAAACAAAGGACTGATTTGTAAGTGAACTGACATAGGATATTCTACACGGACTTTGCTAACTCAATATCCCTGAATGGACTGACTAAATGATACATGACTATTGGACTGTTATTTTGACTATGCTATGAACTCATAATGGAATAAACTATATTTTTGATAGCACAAGCGTATCTGTTATTTTTACTGTATGTTAATAAACATACAAGCTTAGCTCACTCATTTATCTGTGTGCCTATCTGACTAACGCTGCACATTCTGTTTAGCTTGTCTCCCTAACCCTGGTTAGGGAACCCAGGCTTAACAGTATGAATTAATAAAATTATAGTAGAATGATTGTTTATTAATGATATCAGGTTATATAATTGTTGATTGACAATATGAGTTATTATGTAATATAACTACAATGGAGACTGTGAAATGGATGCACACAAAAAAGTGGTAAACCAACCAATACACTGTCTGTAAACTCATGAAGGAAAGATGATGTTTTTATATTTTATGTGTTTGTTGTTAAAATTAATAAAATTATTTTCAAAAAAAAAAAACATTCTGTTAAATCTTCTTTCTTTGGCAAGTAGAGTGAGCTCTTCCAATATAGTGGCTGCTGTGTTGTTCTCCAGATTTGCTGACATATTTTGGTTACAACCTTTAATGATTCTTCTTCTATTGCTTACCATATTTCTTAGATACACCATTTATTGGCATACTGTGTAATCGTGTGGTATGCTGGATGCTCTGCAGTGGATAAGAAGATGCTCCAGAGAGTTATAAACACAGCACAAAAAATCATCGGTTGCTCTTTTCTTTGGAAGAGATTGTGAAGACCAGACTCCTCTCCAGAGCACTAAAAATCTCCACAGACCGTTCTCATCCTGGTCATTCATATTTCGAACTGTTATCATCACGGAGATGCTATAGGTGTCTTCAAATGAGGACTAATAACTGAGAAACAGATTCTTTTCCAAGGCAATAATTGTCTTGAATCAAACAGTGCATTTGTGATTTAGTCCTATGTATATAGTGGCATTTTTAAACTATCTAACTTACTAGATGTTTTAGATAGGTTTTAGACTAGGTTTTATTGTTATTATTATTGTTGTTGTTGTTGTTGTTATTATTAATTATTATTATTATTATTAAAAACTCTGTAATGTGATTGTGATGTGGTGTTTGGGCACTGTGCTGGAGTAGCTTTCAAATTTCAAATTTCATTGTATTTATAGAATGCAATGACAATAAAGCAGAAGTGGTATTCAACCGGTTCTCACTGGTTCTGGAGAACCTGTAGCGATGATTAGGCGTGGGTTTAGGAACCATTAGTAACTTCTGGCTGGCCACGCCCCCAAACCGGTTCTCTGGTTTCTAGTCGCTCAGTTGTGCCACCCACCTGATGCTCGCTCACGCCACTCACCCGCCCGCCCCCAACTGAGCAGCCCTGATCTGTCTGCCCTGCTCACAGGTAAGCCTGCAAGTTGTGCTAGGCCCTCACCCACTTCGTGGGGCCTTTCTGTGCCTCCCCCCCCACTGCTGGGGACCTTTCTGGGTGGGATGAGGCCAAGGTGGGGTGCCGGGCCAGTCCAGAGGGTGGGGGGGGCAGCAGTGGCGGTAGTGTGGCTAAGGGAAGCAGCCCCAGGAGTTCCTGGCCCCTCTTTCGGAGCACATCCACCACCCTCCCAGCCCAGCAGAGCAGGGAAAGCAGAGCACAAGCAAAGGGAAAGTTTTTGCTTTCCCCCTCCCTTTCGGGGCACATCCATCGCCCTCCCAACCAGCAGAACAGAGGAAGTGGAGGAAAAGCAAAGGGAAAGGTTTTGTGGATTTGGAACAGGGGAAAAAGAATTAGCAAGGCCAGCTCCACTTTTTGATGCAAAGCACCTCAAGCATCCAGTAACATGATCATGCAGTTGATAGGTGACCATCTCCAAGCAGATAGCATCGTCTAGTAACCCAGAGCCTACAGGAGCCTTCTAACTCTTGGTAAGGTGATTTTGGCTCAATTCACAGCATGCCAAACCAACATTCACATTGTTCCCACCCCCCTCTCCCCCAGCTCACTGCTCATAAGTTCTTCCCAGAAAAGAGGTATATGTGTGAGATAGAGACAAGGAAGGGAAGGAAGGAAGGAAGGAAGGAAGGAAGGAAGGAAGGAAGGAAGGAAGGAAGGAAGGAAGGAAGGAAGGAAGGAAGGAAGGAAGGAAGGAAGAGGAAGAAAAAAAGAGGAAGGGAGAGAAATAAAGAGGAAAAAAGAAAGAGAAAAAAGAAAAAGAGGAAGAAAGAAAAAAGAGGGAGGAAGGAAGGGCAAGAAGGAAAAAGAAAGAAAGAAAGAAAGAAAGAAAGAAAGAAAGAAAGAAAGAAAGAAAGAAAGAAAGAAAGAAAGAAAGAAAGAAAGAAAGAAAGAAAGAGGAAGGTGGGGAAGAGAGAGAGAAAGAAAAAAAGAAGGAAGGGTGGAGAGAGAATACTCTGTGCTATTATTTTTAATTGTTCCATTATTTATCATATATTAATATTTTGCACTATCCCTACACCTAAAGTGATTTTCCTGCCTTTCTTTTGCCCAGGTATTTTTCAGGGTTTACATGTCAATAGTCCAGAGCATAAATACAGGTGCGTTTAACAGAGTTGAAAGGGACTATGGAGGTCTTCTAGTCCAACCCCCTGCTCAGGCAGGAAAACACTGAGGAATCCAAAATCTGAATAGGGGTCCTGGGAAAGGTGTCAGAATAACATAATAACACTTAGAAAGGGACCTTGGGGGGAACTCTATACCATTTCAGAGAAATGGCTGGGTGTGGCCAGCTAGGAATGGAATTTGGGGGTTCTCTGAACTGTGCAGAATCTCCCAAACCCCTGCAAACCCCCAGCAGCCCAACCCTGAGCATGCCCAGTCAAATTTCAGATACCCTTCTGAGTTGGGGGGGGGGGCGGATTTGTAAGATTTACCTCATTTTTCTGTGTTTATTTCCATTTTCAATATTTTTGCAGATATCATTGTCATTCTGCAACTTTTGTAAGGCTTATTTTAGTCTGAGGCAGCAGCAGGCTGCTTCAGAAAGTGCAGAAACACAGGCATCCAGTACAAACCATAATGACATCACCATGGAAATAATGTAAGGTGCCATGACATTAAAATATGTTATCCCTTATCTCCCCCTTTCCTCACCTCCTGCTCCCACTAAGGACATTTGTGTAGAGTACAGCAAATCCATATGATCCATATGATTCTCTGAAGTCTTTCCAATTTGAATTATTCTCCCTCCTTAAAAAGAAATGAGGGTTTCGTATACAAAGAATTTCACATAAAAGTGACTTTAGGGAAAATTAGAAACAACCAATATTTCTATCCAGAAAGACTCCTGTAAAAGCAAAGGTAACACATACTGGGAAAATATTTTTGAGATAGCCAGTAATGTGTGAATAAATACATTGAATATATTTATCCTCTCTTTCCAACATTTTTTGTTGTGTTAATTTTTTCAGATGCAATTATCCTCATTTTAACTATCCCTGATCCAATTAAAGGTGTATTTTAGTTTTCCAGTCTTTTGCAGTAATGAACTTGGCAGCTCACAACAGGATTCAAATCCATTTCTTATCCTCTATTCACTTGTTAGCTTAGACAGTACCAAAGGTAAACCAATAGCAGATTTTACTTGAACAATTATCGTGGGGTCTTGCCAAGTCCTTAAAAAAATCCATCTGAAAAGGCTGGTTCAAGCATTGAGATCAAAGATGGGGATACATAATAAATCTGCTTTCAATTCCCCCCAAAAGAATCTATAGAAGGTTATGGTTCACTTTGTACAGTTTTCATAGAGTGAATGTTATATATTGGATATCTTCCTGGTCAATTCCTGATGAGATGCTGAAATAAATGTAAAAGGAATTCTATGCCAGAAAGAGTTGCAATAAGATTCACTGAGTTCAAACACCAAATCAGCGATTTATAGACTTTCAGGAAAAGCAGTTTTTTAGTGAGGGTAAAAAATTAGGATGAAGTTTTGACTATATTTGCCTCAATTTATTTTCTCCTTATTTCAACTTTGATTCTCTTCTTGAATAGCTTTCATCCATTGCTTCTTGTCCTGCTTTGGAGAATAGTTGGACTCCTTCTTTTCTTCTCTGTGGCAACCCCTTAGATATTGGAACACTGCTATCACATCACCCCTAGTCCTTCTTTTCATTAGACTAGAAGTACCACATTCCTGCAACCATTCTTCATCCTTTTTAGCCTCCAGTCCCCAAATCGTCTTTGTTGCTCTTCTCTATACTATTTCTAGAGTCTCAACAAGTGGCAAACAAAACTGGGTGCACTATTCTAAGTGTAAGTTATGTTATATTCATATATAGATTACTGCAGGACCAGATGAAGAAAGCGGCAAACAAGTTTTTAGTGAAGAAATATTCAAACAAATAAATGCTTCATTTTCTTTTGGAAATGTGTAATTTGCATGTGTGGCCTCTTTTATTCTAGTCACAGCTACTTTCTGCTAAACCATCTGTTCTTTGATAGTTCCCACATCCCCATCTAGCAAACTGGGAACAAGTTCGGTATGTCAGAGACTAACAGTCGCTAGTGAGCTTAATGCAAGATCCGTATCTTGGAGACTTACTGCTGCTTGCAATATGGTGAGCATTTAACTGGGACAGCATTGAATAAAGAGATTAAGCCATTGAGTTGTCACGAGAGTGAGATCGTTTGGAAGTTTGTTATCAGTTTTCACTTCTAGCTCTACACGCATTTAAGTCAATCAAACGAAACCTCTGGGTTTCATTACTTTTAGCTTTGCCTTTTGTTATCAACATGAACCTCCCAATGGAGTCATTTACAAATGCTTGGAGAAAGCATTTAATACTATTTTGTGATGGATTAATAATCACCAGAGTGACTGGAGATTGGCTGCTGATTCACAGGACTCTCGCATCATCCAGGCACAGTGTTTCTTTAAATATGTGTCCCATCATTGAAGTCATTCTGGCTGAAATATCACAGCTTGGCCCCTTATCCTTATTAATTAATTAATTAATTAATTACTAATCACTTTCTGGTTTTCACTGGAAAGTAACCACATAGGCTGGGGTTCTAGAGACAACAAGTTGTGAAATAGAATAGAATAAAATAAAATAACAGAGTTGGAAGGGACCTTGGAGATCTTCTAGTTCAACCCCCTCCTTAGGAAAGAAACCCTACACCATTTCAGACAAATGGTTATCCAAACTCTTCTTTAAAAGCTCCAGTGTTGGAGCATTCACAACCTCTGGAGGCAAGTTGTTCCACTGATTAATTGTTCTAACTGTCAGGAAATTTCTCCTTAGTTCTAGGTTGTTTCTCCCCTTGATTCGTTTCCACCCATTGCTTCTTCTCCTGCCTTCAGGTGCTTTGGAGAATAGCTTGACTCCCTCTTCTTTGTGGCAGCTCCTGAGATATTGCAACACTGCTGTCACATCACTTCTACTCCTTCTTTTCATTAAACTAGACATAACCCAAGTTCTTCTGCAATACATGATGAGCTCTAAGCTATGTGCTTAGAGCTTGAAGCATTGTTAGAGACTCCACCCATCCCCTTCATGGTCTGTCTCTGCTGCTCCCCTCTGAGAGATTTCAAAGTATCTATAGCAGGACTATTAGATTCTGTAACAGCTTTGTTCCTTGTGCCGTCCACCTTGTAAATTTTCAGGATTATTATTTTTTTTTTTTTTGCCCTATATATGTATACATTCAAACTAGACTGATGTTTCTCTGTGTCATATATATGTGCATACTGTATGTGAGTATATGAATAATGGTTGTCTTTTGGGAGCTGCATGCAATGAGATTTCATTTTAATGTATGCTGATTAGTGTACATTTAAAGTGACAATAAAGTTCTATTCTATTCAGTGGTGGGATTCAAATTTTTTTACTACTGGCTTGATGGGCATGGTGTGGCTTGGTGGGCGTGGCAGGGGAAGGATACTGCAAAATCCCCATTCCCTCCCCATCCCACTAACCTGCTTTCCAGCTCCGTTCTCCTGTGCAGAGCAACAAAAGAAGACCCAGCCGATCAGCTGAGACTCAGGAGACAGAGAATAGATGGATGTTGTTAAGTTTGGAGCATGGACGAGAAAGAATGGAGACGAGCCTCTGGAACGGTGAACTTCAACTCTTTATTTACATGGTGACAGCTCAAACTCAATGGCAGTTATAGCCCTCCTTATATTGGCAACCCAATAACTATTTAACCAATAACAATCCAGGAGCGCTAGCTCCCTTAACCAATATGAACGCTCCGTTAATGGCCAATCAGATCCCCCGGAACGGGCCAATCCGATCCTGCCATTAACAGCCAATCAGAAGTGCAGGGCCAGAACCCTGCACTTGACTCCAAGCTCAAGATAACTTTATTAAACCTTTATGCATTCACAACACCCCTTCCCCCTGGCTTCTGTTTACAGGGCGCAGTTACATAGTCCTTAAGGTAGGACGGTTGCTTTATTAGTCTGCTTGATTTTCGCTGTGCGTTTTGCATTTGGCTGCAATCTCACTGAGGTAGATCATTGTTTGGCGAAGGGGTTGCCTCTGGTTCAGAGTTCACGTTTCCGTCGTCACCAATATCTTCGGCAACTCCCTGAGGTGAACCTATTCCCATCTCTGGTTCCAGTTCCTGTGTCTCTATTCCACTATCGTTCCCTTCGAACGGGTTTTCTTCTAGTTGAAATTCATCTTCTTCTGTATCTCTCCCCCCCCCCTCAGTTTGGTCATAAGGGAGTTCAGAAATGCCCGACTGGAGCCGTGATCGTAATTGATCGATATGGCGTTTCCATAGTCTATCGTCAAGGCATTGTACAAGGTAGGATCTCAGGCCGGTTACACGAACTACTGTCGCCCCTACCCACAGCAGATTGCCCGATAGGTTTTTAGCGTATACCAAATCGCCTACCTGGAAGGTACGACATCAGCCGCTGGATCCTAGTGGTTTTTCCAGTTCATAAGCTGGGTGTAACCGGTCGAGGTGGGAGCGGAGCTTTCGTCCCATTAGCAGTTCAGTGGGAGTTTTGTTGGTGACGCTATGAGGTGTGATGTGTTGTAGAAAAAGGATTTGGTTGATTTTGTCATCGATGTTATCGTAGTCTAATTTCTGCAAAGTTTTCTTAACAAATTGGACCGTGCGCTCAGCCCTGCCATTGGTCACAGGGTGCGCAGGCGAGGTGAGCACATGTCGGATGCCGCGGTCAGCCAGGTACTGCTTGAAGGACAGCGTGGTAAATTGGGGCCCGTTGTCGGATACCAGAACGTCTGGTAATCCGTGGGTTGCAAACAGTCTTTCCAATCTTTTGATAACTGCTTCGATGGTCATGTTCATCATGCGGTGAATCTCAAGCCAATTCGAGTAGGCGTCGACAGTTAAAAGAAAGGTGTGCCTTTGGTCGGCCCCGCAAAGTCCAGGTGAATACAGGACCAGGGTCCCCTTGGTGTCTCCCATTTGGTAGGGATGGCTTTTGGTGGGGCATTGCTCACTTCCTGGCATCTATGACAAGCTTTAATCCAATTCTCGATTTGCTTGTCAATGCCCAGCCACCATGCGGAGCTTCGTGCGAGGGCTTTCATTCGCACGATATCGGGGTGGCCATCGTGCAAGGTTCACAGTACTGCTTTTTGGAGTCGTTCTGGGATAATGACTCTATCACCCCAGATGACACAGCCTTTTTGAGAAAACAACTCCGTTTGTCGAGTCTTGAATGGTGTGAACTCATCCGATAATTGGTCCAATGGCCATCCGCATTCTACCCAGCCTAGAACTCGTGCTAAGGTGGGGTCATGTCTGGTTTCTCTCGTGATATCTCGGGCGGTTAATGGCGGCGTGTGGAGTGTTTCAATCTGTAACGTGGTTACCGTTGGTGCGGGATCATCAAGAGTCTCTGGAAGTGGTGCTCGGCTCAATGCGTTGGTGTGGGAAATGGCTTTCCCCGGGCGGTATTGCAGCCGATAATTATAAGCAGCGACAGTTGCTTTATGTGGTAGAAATACATTATAAAAGTTGATGAGGCGTAGGAACGCCTGGAGATCGGCCTTGTTCCGAGGCCTGGGAGCGTTTTTTATTGCTCTTAATTTACTGTCAGTAGGGTGAATACCCTGACTGTCAATTAGGTACCCTAAAAACTCGACACTATCTGTACACAATTTACACTTATTCTTTTTCACTTTAAAACCGGCGTCTTGGAATTTTTGTAGAACTAATTTTAAACGATCCCATAAGATTTTTTTTGTAGGTGCAGCAATTAATACATCGTCAAAGTAGGGGACCACACCTTTAATCCCTTGTAGTAGCCTCTCCATAAGGCTCTGAAAAATTCCCGGGGCTACACTGACTCCGAATTGGAGCCAGGTACATTTAAAGGCGCCTCGGTGCGTCACAATTGTTTGTGCCTGTGCCGTCTTTTCATCAACAGGTAATTGCTGATATGCCTGAGCTAAGTCTAATTTAGCAAAGACTTTTCCACCCCCCAGGGAATGGAGGAGATGCTGCACCACCGGCACTGGATATGCATTTTGCTGTAGGGCGTGGTTCAGGGTGGCCTGGTAGACCGCACAAATTCGAATTGAACCATCCGGCTTAATTGGTGTTACGATTGGGGTCTCCCAGGGGGAGTGATCGGTAGGTTCTAGCACCCCCTGAGCTATTAATTTATTGAGTTGTTCGTCGATTTTTGGCTTTAAGGCAAATGGAACTCGACGGGGCTTAAGGCGGATGGGAGCTATCTTTGGATTAAGGCTGAACGATATTGGGGTCCCCTTGTACTCGCCTAAATTTTCCGCAAAGACGTCCCTGAATTCATGGATGAGGTCCTCCTCCCAGTCATTTCCGCTGACTCAGTTTATGCCTGCCACTTCAATGCCAAGTGGCGCGAACCATTGCAGATCTAGCAGACTAGGCCGATCTTTGTCGATCACAGTTAGCGGTAAGTACGCTGTGTGCTTCTTGAATGAGACCCGGACTCGGCTGGATCCAACAACAGGGATTCGATTCCCTTGATAGTCCTTAAGAATAAGTCTTTGGGAATGGAGGTCTTGGTGCTGGATTGTGGGGATGAGTTGCTTGAGGGTCTTCCAGGACACCATCAAGAGGGACGATCCCGAGTCAACTTCCATTTGGCAAGGCTGGTTCTCGATGGCCACTGTAATTCAGATTTTCTTGGCATCCAAGTCAGAGGCGTGACCGATAGTGATAGTCTGGTGAGCCTCTTCTCGCTTCGTGGGGCGATTCAAAACTTGGTTTCTGTAGGAGTGCTTTACTGGTTCTTGCCTTACAGGATGGCTTCCTGTCGATTGGCCATAGTTAGCCCCTTTTGAGGCCTGGCCGGGTCCTTGGAAATTTCGGCAGACCCGTCCAATGTGGCCTCTCTTCCCACTCTCATGGCAGAGCGCGTCACGGAATTTGCATTCAGACCTAGCATGGTTGGCTCCACAGCCAGCGCAAGGGTGTAGGGACTTCGGGTAGGGGTCCCGGTCGGACCGCAGTCGATGGACCTCTTCTTCGTCATTGTCTGACGATGAAGAGAGGTCCTCGTAGTGGGCCGTTGTAAGCTGCCCTTCTGACTTGGGTAAAATGTCGCCTGTCGGTTGGTGTACCGGAGCGCGGTTGTGGCGTAATTGTGAAGCCAACTTCCTGGTTGCTTCTGCTGCAGTAGCATCGGCGATGGCATCGCCTGGCGCATCTAGTCTCAGAACTATTCGATCTCTCAGTGCCTCTTCCAAATCGGTGAATCCGCAGAGGCCTCCCAGATTTCAGAGGTCTGCTATGAAATCGGCGACGCGTTCTCCTTTTCGCTGGTTTCTTTGATAGAACTCGTGCCGTCTCACGAGCGTGGGCACGGTCGGTGCGTAATGAGCTCTTAGTAGGGGTTCGAGGACGTCCCAGTCCATCGCCTTCACTTCTGCAGATTTGGCTAGTGCTTTAGCCATCTTAAATACGGTTGGTCCGCAATGAGTTAGGAATACCACCCATTTCTTCCCGGTTGTGGCATCCTTTAAATTTTTAGTTTCCAAAAACATTTGGAAATGATCCATGTAGGACTCCCAGTCCTCTTGCACTGGATCGAATGGAGCAGGTGGTACGACGACGCTGGACATGGTTCCGTTGTTTAGCGCTGTCAGCCACGTGCTCGGTGTTCCTTCTTAGTTCAGTCAGCTCTGACGTCTCCACATCCCATCCTCTTCGCCAGTGTTAAGTTTGGAGCATGGACGAGAAAGAATGGAGACGAGCCTCTGGAACGGTGAACTTCAACTCTTTATTTACATGGTGACAGCTCAAACTCAATGGCAGTTATAGCCCTCCTTATATAGGCAACCCAATAACTATTTAACCAATAACAATCCAGGAGCGCTAGCTCCCTTAACCAATATGAACGCTCCGTTAATGGCCAATCAGATCTCCTGGAACGGGCCAATCCGATCCTGCCATTAACAGCCAATCAGAAGTGCAGGGCCAGAACCCTGCACTTGACTCCAAGCTCAAGATAACTTTATTAAACCTTATGCATTCACAACAGGTGTGGGGCCAGTCAGAGGTGGTATTTGCCGGTTCTCCAAACTACTCAAAAGTTCCACTACCACTCTCCAGAACTGATCAGCATCTGCTGCATTCCACCTCTGATTCTATTCTATTCTATTCTATTCTATTCTATTCTATTCTATTCTATTCTATTCTATTCTATTCTATTCTATTCCATTCCATTCCATTCCATTCCATTCCACTCCACTCCACTCCATTTCATTCCATTCCATTCTATTCTATTCTATTCCATTCCATTCTAATTTTCAGATATTCTGAAACTATGATACCCATATTTTTCACAAATAGCCTCAAATGGCCTTGCTTGAAGAAAATTCTAAATGTTACAGTTTTAAAACACTTGGAAAATGTCTGTGGTAGCTCATCTCTATCTCTGTTACAAGTTGGGTATGATTTTCACATATAAAATGTATCCTGACATATATTTTAGCTAATATTTTGGACTTCCTTCTGTGGTGGGACTCCATGGCAGATGCTTGATATAAGGCCTATTAACAAAGTAATGGATGTATATTGGGAGAAGGGAATTATGAACACACCTTCTGCTGTTCTATTTTTGCACTCTTGATTTCCTCATTCCTTCAGTGAAAAGGAGAGGAAATTCTCAGGCCAAAGAAAATATGCTTTAAATGCTATTTGCAAATAAGTTTAACACATCAGAAATTGAGCTAGAATTTCCACTGACCAGCTTGCTGCTGCTCAAGATTGCAGGCAGCTTCTCAGTTTTGTTTTAGTGTGGCTTATGTTATTTCTTTTCCTGAATTTTGACTCTTTAATATTTGCCCTTTTTCTAGTCTGGGAAGGCTTGATCTTTTCAATAATGTAAGTAACAGATTTGTAAGATCTGCCATTAATCTTTGCCTTCTGTTCTTATAGCTGTATTTCCATTTGGCACAGTCTTCCTAGACTTGTATTATTATGAAATATGTATTTTTAATTTTGGTCTGAATTTTTTTTTAAATAAAGGAAAAGTGTACCTTTTGTTGGATCATCAAAAACTTAACTGAAGGAATTATTTCGCTTCCTGCTTATGACATATTTTTGTCAAGTGTGGAAATCAAGAAATCCAGGCAGTTCAAATGAATATAAGGTTTTAGTGAAAGCTTATGAGCCATGGTGGCACAGTGGTTAGAATGCAGTACTGCAGGCTACTTCTGCTGCCGTCTGGCTGCCTGTAATTTGGAAGTTCAAATCTCACCAGCCTTCCATCCTTGCGAGGTGGGTAAAATGAGGACCCAGATTGTTGGGGGTAATATGCTGACTCTGTAAACCCTTAGAGAGAGCTATAAAGCACTGTAAAGAGGTATATAAGTCTATGTGCTATTGCTATTAAGCTCACTTCAAGAATCTGAACTTACTAACTGTCGAAGCAAATTGATGATAGAGAAGAGTCAATGGAATTCAAGGTGGGCTGGACTTAGATTTCTTGTGGGGACAAAGGGACTCAGGACTGATGACATGTTTGACTTCTCCCTCCCTCAGCCTGGTCATCTCCAACAATTTTGGTATTTTACACTTTGAGAAATCAGAGTTATTAAGCCTGTTTTATGCATTCACATATATTATAAGTTACACAATGATGAGCCTTTATCAAGTTGGTGATGATGAGGGAAAAGAAATACCCTCCTTTTTTAATTACTAAGGAAATTTTCCATTTCCCTTTTTCTTGTTCTTGGATGGATAGCTAGGAAAAGTTTGTAAAACAATTTCCTTGCTTTTGTCAACAATTTGTACACTTAAGTAACCCTTCCCTTTTGGGGAGAACTATGATGCATTTTATAATAACATTGAGTGCATGCATGTTAACAGGTTGCCCACCGATACCTGAATTCAAATTCCTTTTAGATAGCTCAGCACCAAACCTTCCATGATAGTATCCAACTAAAATATATTAAATTACTAACTTGAAAAATAATGATGAAATTAGCAAAGCCAGCCAAAACATGAAAACATGCTAACAAAACATTTGTTGACAGCAATAGCAACAACACTTAGGCTTATATACGTCTTCACAGTGCTTTACAGCCCCCTCTAAGCAGTTTACAGAGTCAGCCTATTTCCCCCAACAATCTGACTCCTCATTTTATCAACCTCAGAAGGATGGAAGGCTAAATCAACCTTGAGCTGGTGAGACTTGAACTGCTGAACAGCTGGCAGTTATCAGTCAGCAGAATTAGCCTGCATTCTAACTAATGCGCCACCATGGCTGATGTTAAATGCTTGGAAGTGACAAAGTAGCCTTTGTCATTTCCCTTTTTACATGGAGTTCCAATCTTTATTGGGTGATAAGCATTATTTTGCTAAAATAAAATTAAGGAATAGATTATACAGAAGATTGCAAACTCTGAAAAATCTTTTTTTGCTTTTTGTACATAGATTAACCTCTTACAATCTGTTGGCCACTGTGCCATTCTCCAGAACTCGAGGCATTGTTAGGTTAGAACCTTCACTGATTAAACAAATTTCTGACTAAGCAAATTTCATTTCCTGTAGCCTTCTGATTTGGTAATCTGCGGGCTAATCTAACTTCTTCTACCATTAGGAGTTTTTGTAAATAGGGAATATCTTCTAAGATATCTTAGACATTGATATTTCTGCTGTACTGAATTTCAATATACTGTTTCCATCATTGTTCTTTGAATCAGTTACTATCTGCCTCTTGGAGTCCTTTAGCATACCATTTGAAATTGCAACTGGTCAATAAACCAAAGCCATTTGGAAAACTAAGATTGATGAAGATTAATAGGGTGAAATCAGAGTTACTATCAGACCCAAAATACTACATACTACAGAATACTATGTGGTGATTCTTTCAATTTGAGTTCCTTGTTGTTTTCATACCTATAGACAGAATCTTGCCAATGGAGGCAACATAAATATCTGCATTTACCATATGCTGAGAATTACCAGGGAGTGGATGTCTTTACCCTCTTTCTCACACAAAATATCTGGGCTGAGTTGTCTCTTACACCTCTGAAACGTACCCATCCCTCCTGGGAAACCACCTCCTCCCTACATTCCATTACAGTAACACTTTTCTCTTCTTGATGCTTTTTAGTTGTAGTTTTTTGCTTTCAATCACGGTTTGCCCTTAGGGAAATAACATCATAAGTCAAGAAAGAAAAGAAGAGCAGAAAAGTCATTTCCTAACATCACCTGTGGCTAAAACCTAGGAATTGTTACTGTAAAATGTGGGGTTGGTCATCATGTCAAAATGAGGATTGGGCAAATTCAAGGGAGATAATGCTAAAAGTAGTCATTTAGCTCAAAAGGTATGTCATAATCTCAAGTAGCTCTTCTGTCCATCAGTTGCTGAAGAATCACAAAAGTCTGAGTTAGTAGCAAATATCTGTAACTCAGGTATAGGATGAGGGTGGAGGTGTGTTCTCTGAGCTTGTGGGTTGGTTTCCAAACATTTCATTACCAGGCTAGGTAATATCTCCAGTGGAATTTAGGGGATGTCAATATTCCTTTAAGAGCTTCATGTGGTCAGTAGGTCTTGTGATGGTGGGGTCAAGTCAAGTGAGGGTCACATCAGGTCAGGGGCTTGTGGTGGGGCTTGTGGTGGATCAAGTGTAGGTGTGACAAGTGAGGGTCTTGGGGTAGGTCTTGTGATAGGTCTTGTGATAGGTCAAGTGTGTCTTTTCCAAAAGTGAGGTAGTTAATTTTGTCATATCCAGTTTTCAAGTTTTCCGTTGGTCTGGATAGAAGCAGGATGCTGAATCAGATTAGACTTCATTAACTTTATTGTCACTTTAAATGTACACTAATCGACATACATTAAAATGAAATGTCATTGCATAAAGCTGTCAAAGGATCACCACCTCCAATATATACCACATAAAAATGACCAAAATAGTTTGTACATACCCACATACATTATATGACACAGAAAAACAACACAGTCTAGTTCCGATGTATACATGTACATGGTGAGAAAAACGAATCTTGCAAGTTTACCAGACGGATGGCATAGGGAACAAAGTTTTTACAGAATCTGGTAGTCCTGCTAGAAATACGTTGAAACCTCCTCCCAGGGGAGAACAACAGAAACAGATCATGAAGTGGGTGTGTGGGATCTCAATGCTTCGAGCTCTAAGCCCATAGCGCTTATAAGCAGTATCCTGGATAATGGAAAGTGAGCTTCCTTTAATCTTCTCAGCTGTCCTAACTGCTCTATGAATGGACTTTCTATCTGAGGTACTGCTGCCACCAAATTAAACCATGATGCAGTTTGTTAAAATGCATTACCATACATGGTAGGCCTGTCCGTTCGTGAAAAAATATTGGGCAAAGATAAAAAAATTGGTTGGAGGAGATGGTAAAACAACAGATAGATTTAAAGCCAAAGCTATTTCTATTGGGCATACTAAAAAAACTCAGTACTTGATGCTTCATGTAATAACAGCGGTGAGAATTAGCTACACACAAAACAGAAATACACCCACAGAGGAAATGGTAATAAGGAAAATACTTGATTGAACTGAAATGGACAGGTTGACGATGGAAATTAACTATAAAGGAGAATCAGAATATTATTCCGTTTGGGACATATGGTACAATTGGTTAGATAAGAGATGTAAAGACTAGAAAACTACAATGAAAGAAGATCTTACATGTATGGTATTCAGCTTTGTTTGGGTATTTTCCCACGTCATTATAGGTCTGCTTTTAAAGTTGTAGCAACATTTCGGCAGAATCTCATCTGCCATCCAATATAGGAACACAATGTTGCCAGCCAATCAAGACACAAAAAAAGCCACAAAGCAGACAGAAGATATTAGAAACACCAATCAAGCCGAATACAGCAAACTCCAAGACCAATAAACACAGACCAAGACTCCCAACCAATCAGGATGAAGAAAAAACCATTCTGGTACAGCAGTAGGCTAGCCCCAAATTTAAAACTGAAACAACTGTAAAAGTCTGACTCACAGATGAACACAATACAGAAGCCTGATGATGGCAGATGAGATTCTGCCGAAACGTTGCTACAACTTTAAAAGCACAACTATAATGATGTGGGAAAATACCCGAACAAAGCTGAATACCATACATATTTATACATATACATATACATATATATATCTAAATCCGTGATGGCGAATCTATGGCATTCATGCCAGAGATGGCATGCAGAGCCGTCTGTTTGGGCACACGAGCTGTTTCCCTAGCTCAGCTTCATTATGCGTGTGAATGCACCTCCCGCTGGCCAGCTGGTCTTTGGGTCTCTGCCGCGCATGTACAGGGATGGGGCGCAAGCGGGAGGATGGGGTGCATGCACAGGGATGCTCACGCATGTGCAGGGGACAACACCCGTGAATGTACAGGGGTGGGGTGCATGCACGGGGGATGCACACGCATTGCATTTTTTTGGGGGGGGACTGTGTGCACGTGCTTTGCACACTTGGTGTTCAAAAGGTTAGCCATCACTGCTCTAAATCATGCCTTTGTAAAAAATGGCCAGGACAGAAAGAGAAAGATGTGCTCTCCTCATCTGATGCAGGAAATGCAGGCGCTGGTTTGCACACTACACTAAGGATGACATGTGGAGAAATGCATTGCTGGCCTAATCCAGCGAGGCTGAACCGCTGTTCTTAAACAATCACACATGATTGTAAGTACCACTATCCCTTCTGGACACCAGGTTTCTTCTCCTCCTTCTGGAAGGCTTGCTCTTCCTGATAGTGACAAGTCCCTGCTGCTCAGTGCCTACTCATTAATATGCTTCACTGATTTCTTTTGCCAAGCTTGTTCCACTGCAGTGTGTTTCACAAGCTTATTCCAACATTTAAACGCTCCATGCTGCTTATCTGCCAGGCACTGACAGCAAATACTGATTATCCCAAAAGAGTAATTGCATGATTTCTCCCCAGAAGGTAGGGGTAAAACAGCAATCATACTGTTAATGAAAGCTAGGGGCTGTCAGCCAGATTGCACAATTATTTTGCCCATTAATTCGCATATAGGTTCGCTCAGGAGAGTATGCTTATTAAAATTTATGCTGAATGATAACTTTTGGAATCACTCTCAGTGCAGTGTGTTGGGATTTTCTACCATAAGTAACGAAAGAAAAGAAAAGAAAAAACATCACCCTTACCCCATCCTTGGAAGTACCTCATTTCTAATATAATCGCATAATTTGTGGTTGAGCTTGGTTGGTTGTTTTTTATTTTATTTTATTTTAATTGCTGATTAGATCCAAATACAGTTTAACATCAGTTATTCAAATGTTGTTGGCCATCAGCCAATGAATCTGAAGAATCATAATCAACATTGATATTACTCTATATAGAGCAACTACAATCTTTATAATCATTGTTACACCTGGCTTATCATGTTTGTGTTCCTGATGATGATACTATTCAGAATTAATCCATGATCACATTTCTTAGAAAAAAAGACTTGTCCCACTGTTTGCTCCTGGAGAAAACATTCAGAACAGAACAGAGGTGGTATATTCAGCAGGTTCTGACCAGTTCTGGAGAACCAATAGCAGAAATTTCGAGTAGTTCGGAGAACCGGCAAATACCACTTCTGACTGACCCCACCGCCATCTATTCTCTGCCTCCCGAGTCCCAGCTGATTGGCTGAGTCTTCTTTTGTTGCTCTACACAGGAGAATGGAGCTGGAAAGCAGGTTAAAGGTTAAATTTCCTGACATTGAGGACACTTCATCAGTGGAACAACTTGTGTCCAGAAGTTGTGAATGCTCCAACACTGGAAGTTTTAAAAAAAAATGTTGAGTAACCATTTGTCTGAAGTGGTGTAGGGTTTCCTGTCTAAGCATGGGGTTGGACTAGAAGACCTCCAAGGTCCCTTCCAACTCTGTTATTCTATTCTATTCTATTCTATTCTATTCTATTCTATTCTATTCTATATGGCTGGATCAGCTCCATAACTTCTACTGAAGGACTAGATTTTCCAAGGCTTCTACCCAAACAGCTGCTTCATTAATGTTAAATGTAATTGAATTTCTTCTTCCCTCATCATCACTTTTTCATCTTCACTATTTTTCTTCTTCTCTTGGGCCTTACATCAACTGGCAGGACCTATCTTATTTTTTTCTGTTGTATTCCTGCTCTTGTGTTTAAGCTGTCCAGAAAACCTTTTCAGTTGAAGAACATGAAAATTGATCCATGGGGACAGAGTGCATTTTCAACACCAGACATTTTTTTAATCACAGGACTTGGGGATTTTTTTTTAATAACTCCAGGTTATATGTACAAATTTTATTTTAGAATGTTTACCACTTATAACCAGTCAAGAGCTTTTACATTAATTAGAAGCCTGACTCTGGATCTCTCTGACAGCTTGAAAAGCCCAGATATAGGTCCTGGAGGCTGTAATTCTTTCTAATTATGTAATGAGCTTCTTGTCAAGAAAACAATCTTTATAACAAGGCATGTGTACGGCATCGCCTCAGGGAGAACTAAAATGTGACAGGTTGGCTCTGTGCAGAATAGCAATCTACTCAGGACTCTTTTAAAAAAAATCCAGAGATTTATCAAAAAAGTTGTAAAATTTATTTATCAGTCCACCTTGGTTACATTGGCCTTTAACAAGCCTAAAATGGGAGGCCTATATCCACCACCATGTTCTGTTGCTGCTGCGGGAATATACATAGATTCCCGGAGCTCATTTATAAAAGGGAGAGGGAGGGAAGGCATTTAAAGATGATCTCTGTAAATTACAGCTTCTTGGTGGCAGCCATGACTCTTTAAAAGCCTTCAACAATCTACCTGTTAATTGTGGAGTAGATCAACTGTCTCCAAATTTGCCAACTTTAAGACTTGTGGACTTCAACTCCCAGAATTCCTGAGCTAACATGACTGGAGGAGGAATTCTGGGGGTTGAAGTCCACAAGTCTTAAAGCTGTCAAGTTTGAAGACCCCTGGAGTAGACCAAAAAGAGGAATGCTAGAGTGCTTGGTGATCTATGAGCCTGGATGTTTCCGTGCAGATATTTCATTAACTGGCTAGATAATGTCATCAGTGATAGTGCTGGTGGATTTTCTCCTTGTTTTTATATTGCGTTGCCAATTGCATTAGGAGTGTGGTTTTCTCCCTTGGTCATTCAACACTGGCAGTACAAGCTACAGTACATAAATAGAAAGCAAATCCCACACATATCTTGCAAATCTGAAAGAACCTCTCTCTTCCCTTCTACTTAAAAAAAAAAAAACCCCCAGGGAAGCTCACTTCTAAGATATTTTCTCCACCTGCACTCCTCCTACAAACTCAGAGTTAATTTATGACATCATTGTGTAGGCTGCAGCACTTCCTCCTGTCTCTTAAGATCATTCCAACATACTATTACGATATATGAGGGAAAGATATAGGCAGGAAATAAAACATGCTATGTCTGATATCTGAGGGAAAGAACTTTCTTGAGTACCAGCCAAAAACTGAAATCTTGGAGAGAAGCCATTTTCAGTTCAGTTGAGTTCAGTTGTAACCAATATTGCATGGCTGTCTTATTCTTCACTTCATGTCTAGATATATCATCCCATCATATCCTCAAATCATATCCTCAAACAAGCCAACAGTAAACAGCCCAAACAAAGACCCTCTAAGACCATCCCCACAAAAACTGACAGGGCAACCCACTAGAATATAAACTGAAAGCAAAGCCCACTTCTTACTAGCACTGATAATGTTCCCCAATTTGGGTAATGAAACATCTGCAAGAAAACCACCAAGCTCAGAGAGTACCAAGGACCCTTCAATATGTCCTCATTCTGAGTCTCACTTCCTACTTTTTTTTTTCAGAAAGAAGCCAAATAAACTTTACAAGGTTAAAATTAAATTGTGTTCATTTAAGAAAATAGCTTCAAACCCAGCTCAACTCTGCAGTATTTTCCAGGGGTACACCCTCTCATAATAGTCTTGATTGCCAATTAACTGCATCATTGTTGTTTTTTCATTTTTTAAAAATAGTTAGAGACATTTTCATTTCCCCTGCTTCATCCTGATCCTGACCTGAAGATTGAGTAAGGTCCATACTCCTGAACAATTTGGATCAGACTAGGTGGTCCATGTATGTTTTCAATAATTTATCTGGCTTACTCTTAGCTGGATAAAAAGCACCCTAGGGAAATAACAAATCTTTGTTCCCTCATTTTATTATTCATTATCTTTATAATATTTATAATGATGCTTACAAACTTGGAAACATTGTCTTGAAGTAAAAGCATGTTCTGATGGCTATCTAGAATAAAAAATCTCAGTTGTACAATTAGCATTTTTAGCACTGAGATATCCCATTCAGTTTGACAAATCTTTGGCTTCAAACTCAATGTTGATCTCCAGTTGACCTATTCCCTTCAGCCTAATTTTGTTTTTATCCTGCCATTATATAGTTTTAATGTACTGTTTATAGTTGACACCACCTGAGGGATCCGAAATGGAAGAAGAAGCAAGTTATTTGAATATATACATGACATACTGTGAATCATCCCAACCTGGTTGTATCTACTCTACCTGGTATCACCATGTACAAGTCTTAGAACAGAAGCTTCAGTCAGATGCCATCCAAGATGTTTCCTTTTTTTTAAGTGGAGATGCCAAAAATCATCTCCCCCACCCCCATCCCTTTAAGACAGTGTTGATTCCTAGTGATTGCCTGTACTGATCCCTACAGTTTTGTTGGCAAGATTTTTGGAAGTGGTTTGCCATTGCCTTTTTCTTAGGGATGAAAGAGAAGGTCTGGCTCAAAATTACCAGGCTTCATTTTTAAGGTGGAACTAGAACTCACAGTCTCCCAGTTTCTAGCCTGGTGCCTTAACAACTTCCCTAAACTGGTTTTTGCCAAACCGATATCTAAAATGTTTGCAGGTGTATATGTTATGCATATTCTGTCATGAAACTACAGACCTTCTTTGTGATTTGGCAATGGAGATGCTAATGCAATTTTGAAGAAGTTCAGCTATCTCAAAATTGAGATGAAACCTATATAGATCTATCTGAGCTGCAGGAGAATCCTCAACTTTCCATTCACTTTTCCTGCTGTACTTTCTGATCCAAAATAGATCAATTGTTTCCAATCCATCTTGCTTCCCTTCCCTTCCCTTCCCTATTTGTCAGGTAAGAGCTATATACCAGCTTCATCCCTGATGAACAACAAGAGAAGAAGTAGCAGCCTGATGCATGCGCATTACTAGTAGCACAGAAAGCTAATTTTGTTGTTCATCTGAGCTGACTTCATATCTGGTTTAGGTAGAACAATCCATTCTGGACTCTTCTGCTCCTTGTAGGGAAAAGTCAGTCCATTTTCCTTTATCAATAGAGGCAACAGTCTCCAAAAAGAAGCATTTTTAAGTAGTTACCCCCCCAAAAGAGGAAGTCAACCTATTCTCCAAAGCACCTGAAGGTAGGACAAGAAGCAATGGATGGAAACTAATCAATGAGAGAAGCAACCTAGAACTAAGGAGAAATTTAATGACTGTTAGAACAACTAATCAGTGGAACAACTTGCCTCCAGAAGCTGTAAATGCTCCCAACACTGGAAGTTTTTAACAAAAGATTGGACAACCATTTGTCTGAAATAATACAGGGTTTCCTGACTAAGCAGTGGGTTGGACTAGAAGACCTCCAAGTTCCCTTCCAACTCTGTTAGTCTGTATTTTCAATCTTAGTGAGCCACTTCCTAGAAAATCAGGTTTGGCAGATCAATAGCTTTGAGAAGCTACACAACCTGCAGTGTTAGTCTGCATACAAAAGTGCCTTGTAGGCAGGGGTGGAATTCAAATTTTTAACAACCAGTTCTGTGGGTATGGCTTAGGTTGTGGGCGTGGCTTGGTGGTCATGTGACTGGGTGGACATGGCTTGGTGGTCATGTTATTGGATGGGTGTGGCCAACTCAATATCACTTACATCGAGGCACGCATCTCCTCACCTGGCCTCTCATGACTATGGGGATGCTGCAACAGTCATAAGTGTTAAAAATGATCATAAGTCACTTTTTTCAGTGCCATTGTAACTTTGAATGGTCACTCCACACAAGCAAAGTACCAGCAAAGGAGGGGGAAAAAATTCCAGAGACGTTCCTGAGACAGGAAGTCTAGTCCTGCCAAGAATGTAATAAGAGTTAACGGAGAGGCAGTTTCGGTAAGCAACACCAGAATGTTTCCTTCCTGCCTTCCTTACAGGATTAGGCCAGTAATTTCCTCTAACAACCAGTTCTCCAAACTGCTTAGAATGTTAACAACTGGTTCTAGCGAATAGGTGCGAAACTGGTAGAATCCCACCCCTGCTTGTAGGGTTATATTGATATGCCAGATTGAATGCTACCCCTCTTGCATGATTATGGGTCCTCTTGATTGTGACTTCTTTGTGCTGTGGATACAAGCACAGAAGTCACTTTGAAGCTAAAGCTGAAGAATAAGTCCTGGTACTGATAATTAATGATGGATTTAATAATATTTTGGAAAGACAGGATAAATACAGAGCAGAAAGGCAAAAATGCTCTTGGAAAATGGTATTACTGAATAGCAAATTAATGGAATACACACCAAAAGATATAGCCATATATTCAGCACTGATGGATAGCTTGCCAGATTCTAATTGTCATGAAATAAAATCTGGTAAAGAAAAGATGCATTTCATCTTAGAAATCATAGCAAAACCACTACTTGCAAAACCAAAAAAGCAACTGAAAAAGATTCATGCTTATATTATGGTTGTCCTAAAGGAAATAAAATTGCTATATGCTTTTTAAAATGCTCTGTTGTTGTTAGTTGCGAAGTCTTGTCTGTCCCATCGCGATCCCATGGACAATGTTCCTCCAGGCCTTCCTGTCCTCTCCCATCTTCTGGAGTCCATTTAAGTTCATGCCTACTGCTTCAGTAACTCCATCCAGCTACCTCATCCTCTGTCATCTCCTTCTTCTATTGCCTGTACAATCCAATGGACAACATATGGAGCATGCAGCTGTTATTATTTCCTGTCCTTCCCCCAAAAATATAAAATCTAGATCCAAATTAGAAACATTCACACAAACTGTGGGCCAATTAAACCCTTCTGCTACTTACATTTGAGGATTTTGTCCTCTCACTGAGAATTTAAAACAAAAATAAATCCTTTTTTTTGGTACCATTGTTCTCTGTTTTTCTCTTGTTAATTCTCCATCAGGGAAGGATGATTTCCAAAACTAAGTACCTGCCATTAGAAAATTTAAATCTGATTCGTACATATTGGGAAACTAATCAATCACTACACAAAAAAATAATAATTCAGAATCATCCATTTCCTACTAATGAAACCAAAGGGCAGGATTCATACGACAGATGAACAAGGTCAGTCAAAGGTCCTGTGAAGTGGTGGTCAGAAATGGCCACCTCAAAGAAGAACTCAACTGGAAAAGAACGTGCAGGAAGAAGATAAGAAGTGAAAGTTTTGGCTGACTGGGTTAAGTCGAAAAAGCAACAACTAAGGTACCATGGAATTTAAATTTTACAAAAGATAACATCGCTCCCAAAGAAGAGTCGGAAGCAACAAAAGAAAGTGAAAAGGGAAAGTTTTGGCTTTTTTTTTTTCTTTCTCTCCTTCCTTACATTGACAACTAAGAGACCTAAATAAGAAATCGGAAAAATCCACTTTGGCATCACTAGGCAATTAAGCTGAAAATATAACTAAATGCCAAAGGGACAATAAAGATTTCTGGACATTAAAATTTTTTTCTTCTATAAGCAGGAAGGGAGAGAAAAAGGATAAGGGCAGGATCTGGAAGAGGGAGGAGACTGCCTGGAGTTCAAAAGAATCTAAAGTAAAATTTCAATAAGACTTCTAAAAGATACATTTTAACTGAAACTTTGCAACTAAATAGTAACCTCAGGAAGAGAAAGTAAAAAAAAAAAAGTGTAAAAAGAAACAGCTTGTGTGTATTTGGATTGTTTGGTGACTTTTGGATTTTTGGTTATTATATTTGAATGACTAAAACCAATTGGGTGGTTGTTTAAAATTTTTACAATGGCATCACTTCTGGATGAATTGAAAATGAAACTTAAAAAATACAAAGAAGATGCACAAGAAGGGAAAGGCTCTTTTGGCTTCGTTTTTCAATTCTTAGAAATGGAGATCTGGAACTATGAGAAACAACAAGAAAAGGCTGCAAAACAAGAAGACTGGGACAAAGAAGAAGCCATCTTTAATGAACAAGTAACTCTATGTGGGGAAGAAAAAGGAAAGGGGGGAAAGAGAATGGAGAACTTAAGACTTAAAAAAGCAACCAAAGAAAAGAAAAATAATTTGAAAAATAAATATAATGTTGGAAAGCAACAGAAAAGGGGAATACAGAAGAGGGAAATAGAGATAGAGAGACAAAGGGGTAAAAAGGGGAGAGAGAAGAAGAGAGGGAAGAAGGAAAGGAAAAGAAGTTACAAAGGTCCGGAGCAAGATATAAAGAAACAGGACCTATTTAGAGATAATGGGTGAAAATCTAATTGAAAAAGGAATTCTGTAAAGGTACATAAGATTGTATTGTTATATTTGTAATAGAAATAACTTTAGAAAATTGGAAACAACATATGATTAAAAAGAGGGATAAAATAGTTAGTGTAATATAGTGAAATGTTTGTGAATAAAATAAATGAAATAAAATAAATGAGAAAATTGAATTAGGAAGGAACGGGAACATTTTAATCAATCAATGTTTTATAAAATATAAGTGAAGAAGGGTGGGGGAATTAACTATGGAAAGTTCATAATTGTTCCCATAGAAGTATGATATTTATTTGAAAAGTAACGTGCAAAATTTTAATGAATATTAAGATTTTAATGAATATTAATATTAATGATAGAATTGAATTGGAATGGATTGTTGTTTTAATTATATTATACATTTATATTTTTTTCTTTTTTCAAGAATACAGTGTGTAGTTTAAGAATGTACCAAGCAGAATCCGAATGGAAGTTTTGTATTATATTGAGTGTTATAATTTTAAGGGAAAGATATAAAGGCATCATTCTCCAATCAGTAATTACAGGAGAAATTTTGTTTAATGAGAAAAGATAATAGACAATTGAAACAGGACAGACAAAAAATATAAATACAATGATTTGAATTGAAATGAAATAAATAAAATAAAATTAAGAAAATTAAAAGAGGGGAGAAGCTATGTAGAAAATGTAAAATAGTAATAAGATATGGAATAGAATATAAAAATGAGCATGAACTTGAATTTGCGTCTGTACGAAGAAATGTAACCCGGGATTATGCTGCTTTCAAAAAAGTTGTTTTACTTGTATTTCTTTTCTTTTTGTGAAAACTCAAATAAAACTTACAAAAAAAAAAAAAAAGGTCCTGAGTGATGTTTCAAGGCACAGTTAGAAACATGGAAAAGGCAGATTTAGCCTCAAACTGTATTTGGATTATATATGGCCTTAAGCAAGGTCAGGGACTCGAAAAGGCAGATTTAGCCTCAAATTGTATTGGGACTATTTATGGTCAAATAAATCTCTGGCCAACTATGTGGTACAAATGCAAAAAACCACAGCTGTAGGCTATCACAAATCTCCTGCTTGGTCTGCCTTTCAAAGAAATAAAACATAAGTGTAAAAGAATAGAAAACACAAAATATAGTATTACAGAACTTACTGACAAGGCCTTCCAAACACTATTGGATGCACCCACATGAGTTAGATTCATTTCGTCCTGCTTAATGGTGAAAAGAAGTGGCCATAGATATATTAAAGCCTTGCCAGTAGCCTCTTGGTGCCAATATTTATGGGCTGTCAAACACCGTTGAATGATATTGTCTTTGTACTCCCCCAATGGTAAACCTTGACCCAGCTGTGTGCTGCCAGATACAAAAATAAGGAGTTATGACTAGGTCAGTGTGGACTAGTTTACAATTTAGAGAGGACCAGATCTGCTGCCATCTAGTGGTACCCTTGGACTGTGAGTCCCTTGGACTGCAAGGTGATCAAACCGGTCAGTCCTAGAGGAGATCAACCCTGACTGCTCTTTAGAAGGCCAGATCCTGAAGATGAAACTCAAATACTTTGGCCACCTAATGAGAAGGAAGGACTCACTGGAGAAGAACCCAACGCTGGGAAAGATTGAGGGAAATAGAAGAAGGGGACGACAGAGCATGAGGTGGCTGGAGGGAGTCACTGAAGCAGTAGGTGTGAGCTTAAATAATCTCTGGAGGATGATAGAGGACAGGAAGGCCTGGAGGAACATTATGTAAAGGGTTGCGATGGGTCGGACATGACTTCACAACTAACAACAACAATAAAGTGGTACCCTGAAGTTTTTAAGCCCAAGGTCTTGTAGCCCAAGCATAACACCATGTGTGTCATGTATGCTGCACATAACAGATTTCTAAAAGAAGATTTTTCCGCAATTGTAATCCAAGACATTTGGATACTGAAGAAGCGGTAACCACCCTTAGATTAAAAATCTAATTACAGATTGCTTCTTGCCCTTTAGGGCCAACTGCATTCTGTAACCTAATATGGAACAGGTAGACATTGCCTTTTTCTTCACCACTACATCAATTGCATACTTGCTACAATTCCTTAACACATCACTTTTGAATTACAAACTCCATGAGGGGAAGACTTGGTTTCTTCCCTTTGTTCATCAGTCCTGGCAAATTTCAAGTTGAAAACTACTCTATAAAGTGTCCCAAAGGTGCTTTTATTCTAGAGGCAATTGGACTTTTTGGTTTTTCTTTGAAGATGCTTCGCTTCTCATCCAAGAAGCTTCTTCAGCTCTGACTGGATGGAAGGGAATGGGAGGATTTATACTCCTTGCAGACAGCTGAACATTTGCATTCTTTCAGTGGGTCATTAAGGTTCCTTGGAGGTTTATCTGTGTCATCAGGGTCACCTGAATGGTGCAAATTGGTGTGGAGCCTCCTTGGAACTTTTGAAAGGACTGTGTTGTAGATTGGAGATAGATGATGTCATATTCCTCCCACTCTTTTGAGAGAGGGATATTCAATTTTGACATAGGTGGCCTCTTTAAACTTTGTAAAACGAAGACCTGCCTTCTCCCCCCACCAATTGGGATTCATTAGCTTGATTTAATAAGTGTTCTGCGTGGTTTAAACCCTTCTGATCAATAGACATTTTAAATGTATACATTGCATTCTTACTGTATTTCTAGTTCTTAGCTGTATTTTAATTCTGAATGCTTTTTAAATAGAAATATGGACTATATACATTTCAAAAGATATTTCATATTGCACAATATTGATCGAATATCTGTCACTCTCACGTGTTACTTGTGTGAGAAATATAAGTAAGGACTTCAACAACATTTTAAATAATTGAAATAAATAATAATACTATGATTGGCTGATTTTTGAATAGAGGGCCAGACCCACAAGATTAGCCCTCTCATAAAGTGTCTCTATATGGTGCTAGGATTCTGTTACTTTTCCCAGCTTCTGCCAACCTACCAGTTTGAAAGCATGTAAAAATGCAAGTAGAAAAATAGGGACCCCTTTGGTGGGAAGGTAACAGCATTCCGTGAGCCTTCGGCGTTTAGTCATTCCAGCCACATGACCATGGAGACATCTTTGGACAGCACTGGCTCTTTGGCTTTGTAACAGAGATGAGTTACTGCCCCCTAGAGCCAGAAACTACTAGTACGTGTGTGTGAGAGGAACCATTACCTTTCCTTTAAGTGGCTCTACAGATTTCACTGCCCACTTTGCCCAGGCAAAGCAAAAACCAGTTTTGATAGTCCTACATTTCAGATAGCATGATTGATGGGAATTCAATCCCGGTATATGATATGTCTGAATCAGTTCTGAAACTAAAAGGTCATCTATTTAGTTTCAGAAGTCAGTTAACTCTAATATACATGCCTGATAAGGTCTTGTCAAAGTACTGAAAGGAAGACCCTTGCAAGAAGTCTTCTACCATCACACTTTCCAAACAACATAGCAGAAAAATATTATATTTGTAATTCCTTATATACCACTAATTATGTTATTATGTGCCAGTTCCCAGATGTGAGCCTCACAGAGCTCCAAATTTATTTATTATTTTATTTAGTGTAGCTACCCATCTGCCAAAGTGACTGTGGGTGATGCACAAAATGAGCCGTGCACTCTATTAAGTCTGTAACTTTATTGTGCAAAACAAGTGCTCTGGTAACAATGCTTAGATTTCATCAAATAAATGTGCTTGATTGATGAATTCCCATATACCACGAACCTCACCTTCCCTTTCCAACTATTTTCACCACTTAAATTTATTGTATCAGCACATGGAAGCAGAGTTTGAAGTAGGTTAACCATCATAAGGAAAACCTGAGGGAATGTACAGCACTTAAAGTGTATTCAGTTGTAACTGGCACACGACTTAATTAAAAGTCAATTAAGAGTTCCTGTAGCATTGAAGGGAAAACAAAGGCATAATAATGATGTTCCTGAGTGGGAAGAAAATTGTTGTGGTTTTTTTTCCCAATGCAGTTAGTTCACCTACTTTGAAATTTGTCATTAAATATTGGATAATAAAATGTATAGTGAACTTGCAATTAAAAGAGCTAGAAATAATTGGATGAGCAGTGATACTGGCTACTGTTACTAAAATATCCTAATCATGCTGTGGAATTTAGAAGGTTCCCTGTAAATCTATTGCTTTCCTGGAGTTTTGGGTTCCAGCTCCCATGATTAATTGAATAATCTGGAAGTTGAAATCCAACAGATCAGAGACCACTGAGATGGAAATGCTACTCAAGAATACAATTAGAATTCGCTAGAGTCTAGCTTAAGGACAGTGAATGTGTAACATTTGCCCTAATTTAATTTATTAAAAAAAAAAAAAACAGTTCAGACACTGGTAAGAGCTATTCTTTCCTTTATGCTTGAAAGACAATGTTGGAGATGAGATGATAGTGGATGGAGGGAGGGAGAGGGAGAGGGAGTTTCCTTTGTGACCAGCATATAAATATGATCAGATCATCTCTAAGAGGAGGAGGAGGAGGAGGAGGAGGAGGAGGAGGAGGAGGAGGAGGAGGAGGAGGAGGAGGAGGAGGAGGAGGAGGAGGAGGAGGAAAAATGCCTACTTTTGCTCCTTATGTAAAAGAGTGTGAGTCATATTCATAATGGTTGGCTTTATATTCAACAGCACAGGTTTCTAGGCCAAGTTTACTTTGTGCAGGGATATTTAAATAAGCCACAATTTTGACAACAATGATTAAACTTTACTGGTTCTTCATCTCTCTGAAGGAAAAAAATGTTCCTCAGTAACTAGCAACAACATTGTTCTCTACAACTTACCTTTTTGTTTGTTTTTTACTACATGACTTTCTTTCTATTTTTCTTGCTCCTAGTCCAATTAACAGATTCCTTCATTACAATTAGTTCTCATATACACACATATCTAGGATGCATTGGACCACTATCTATGGTTCCATGGTAAGGGCAAAGAAATCATAGCCCAATACAGCCTTTGCTAGCTTTGTTTTGAAACTTTGTACTGAAATTAATTTTTGTAGAGTATTTTTGTAGAGTATTGTCGGGGTTTGAGTTTTCCCCCTTAAATTCTTCAGCAAAAGACCAAAGAAGTAGAAAGAATTCAGAATGGTTGTCAAGGTAGCAGAATATGAAGTAATGGATCTGTCAAGGGCTTTGAAAATCTATTAAGATGCAGATTGAAAAACAAGATTCTATTTAGTTCATCCATAAGAAATCGGATGCAACATGTTGACATGTTGTAGTATGAAGCCTAAGATTACCCTTGATCTATCTTCTACCAGTATTGTTAAAACTGTCATGGGGGGAAATGTTTTGATGGATATAATGAGAAGTGCATTTCTACCAATGGTCAACCAAGCCCTTTCGAAAAACATATTTATCACCAAAACGTGAGAATCGCTGCATTTTAAAATGTGATGAAATTTCATAGATCATCTATCCCATCCCATTGCTCCCTATGTCATCTACAATTCATTATGGGACTATAACACAGTACTCCTTCCAATGGCCATCTAATTTCTGCTTATGTAGCATAAGCTTCTGGTAGGTGATTATTTGAAGCAATTACAAGACAATGAATTAAGACAAAGGCCATTCTCTCTCTCACTCTCATTCCTCTGGTTTCTGATAAAAAGAAAAACTACAAAAGTTTAGGAAAGCCTACCACCTCCAAAGGTCATCACCTACTCTGTGGAATTACTTGATGTACAATTAGAAAGCTGCGTGCAATGAAAATGTGCATCCCTGAAATTTCTACTTATTACTTACTAGCCCTTCCCAAGGAGTACAAGTCCATTCACACACATTTGTCACATTTGGGTACAAAAATGGGATAAAGCTCTAGCAGAAGATGGGTTGGAAATCATAGTGCAACAGAATAGGCAGTGTATACATAGAGATGATGGTATGGCACACAACATGCTCTATGTAAACTCATAAAGCATTCCTGGCCTGCTCTCAAGTTGCCATAGGCAAGAGAACTGATGGAGAACTGATGGAGGGAGAACTGATGGAGCAGCTCAGTTGCTATGACCAGAAGCACATTTCACGCAAACCTTTCTCCAGATTGTATCCCAGGTTACTAGACCCAGCCAGAGAAGCGTGTTTTCTCCAGCCCATGAAAGTGCTCCATTGGAGAATGTGATTTATGATGCCCCCTGGGAGAAGGGGGGGAACAGGGTCATAGGTGGGCAGTAAATTATGTGGGGCAGAGCTGACTGCACTTGGGAAAGTATTGACATGTTGCTCCTAATAAATAATTGGATTTCTTTTGAAACTTGGCTCAAGGCTCATGAATTAATTAGGGCATCCCTCGGAACCCTGACAGCATTTGTGAATTCATTCCTACGGTAAATAATAATGTCATTAGTAACACATTGCTTCTTTTGCCCTCAATCATTCCCAGCATTAGGCTCTTCTCCAGTAAATCCTTCCTTCTCATTAGGTAGCCAACGTCTTTGAGTTTCACCTTCAGGATCTGGCCTTCTAAAGAGCAGTCAGGGTTGATCTCCTCTTGGACTGACCAGTTTGATCACCTTGCAATCCAAGGGACTCACAGGAGTCTTCTCCAGCACCATAGTTCAAAGGCTTCAATTCTTTGGCACTCAGCCTTAGACTCACTGGAGAAGAGCCTAATGCTTCGAATGATTGAGGGCAAAAGAAGAAGGGGACGACAGAGAATGAGGTGGCTGGATGGAGTCACTGAAGCAGTTGGCATTGTGGGAACTATGATTCTTTGTTCTTTGTGTACGTGCTAGGACAACGGAGTCTTCTGGTGGTTGGCTGGAACATGGAGCAAGGAGCAAGGAGCAAGGACAAATTGTTGCCATTTCTTAACCAGAACTGCAGCAAACTTAAACTTTGCAGCTTTTTGTGCTTATGCGAATAATCAGTGCATTTTGTGTGATGTAATGCATTTGTGATGGGACGTTAACAAAAATTGCTACGTTAACAAAGATTGCTTCTAATAAAAGAGGGTTTCGGAGTTTGCTCTGGGCTCTCATCCTGAGACAACTTTGCGTTGTGTCTTCTTTTCATGAGAAACCATCACAACTGGTGACCCCGACGTGATCCACTCAAAAGTGATACGTCTTTGGCACACCCATTCTCATCGTCTGGAATAGACTTGGTGCACCCCATCCGCTTGAATCGCTGGCGACAATGGATCCCTCGTGAGTATGGGTGGTAGATTCTCTAAGGAGCAGGCAGCTCACATTCAGGAAATCAGAGAATTGACCAAACAAATTTTTTTTAACTTTAAAAGGGGGTGCTCCCTTCATGCCCCCCTCACAAAAACCTCTATTGAGGAACTCCTAGAATACATTTGGCAACACTGCCCTTCTTATCCGGCTAAAGGCAGTATCAAAACTACAGTATGGAAGGAGATTGGAAAATACCTTCACGCAAGTCCTAGGGCCCCTTCGTCTATATTAATTGCTTGGAGGGTGGTTTTTGAGGCTCTCTCCTCTCTAGAGCAACCCCTACTTGGCCCCCTTTCTGGACCCCCTCCCTATGTGAATCCTGCTGTACAACTCTTGCCCCCCGCTGTGGCGCCTGTGTCTCTTAAATCGACTGCCCCCCCTGGAGGCAAATGAGGTTGGTAAACCTCCCCCCTTCTCCTGCCCCCCCCAATCCCTCTTCTTCTTCTCTTGCTCTCCCTTCTGTGCCTTCCTCTCCTGCCTTACCCCCGCCTATGGGCGCGGTTCATGCTGCCATCGCTGCGGGAGTTAGAACTGGAGAGTTAGATCACTCTGACTGCCCATCGGCGTTCCCGTTAGTTTATACGCAGAACGCACAGGGACAAAACGTCCCACACTGGGAACCCATCCCTGTTAAATTAATCAAGGATATCAAACAAGCTGTACAAATGTATGGTATTCAGGCTCCATTTGTGATGGGATTATTTACAATGATGGCTAACGCCCATATAATGATCCCAGCTGATTGGCACAGCCTTTTTCATATGACTCTAACAGGGACTCAATTTGTTGTATGGCGATCGGAGTTTCTCCATCATTGTCACCTATTGGCAGCTCAAAATCCGAATCTTACCGCAAATGAACTGGCAGGAGAGGGTGCCTTTGCTTCTCCCACAGCTCAATATAATAGCCCTATTAATGCTCTTAACCTTTCTGCACAAGCCGCTCTGCTTGCTCTCTCTCGCTTGGATGACCCTCATACCTCCGCACAATCTTTTGCAAAAATTCTACAAACTTCCAATGAACCCTATGCCAATTTTATTGAACGCCTCCAAACGGCCCTACAAAGGCAAATTACAAATGAGGCGGCTCGGCAGGAAATTCTTCTTAAATTGGCATATGAGAACACTAATGCAGACTGTAAAACCTTGCTTACTCCCTTGATTAATTCTCCAGATGCCACTCTAGTCCAATTCCTGCAGGGTGGTGGGAACACACCAATACATTTCTGAAATGATGGCTGCAGCTATCATCAGAGGTAATAAGCCATCTGGTAATTGTTACAATTGTGGGAAGCCTGGCCATTTTAAATCACAATGTCGAGCCCCTGGTGGGGGGGGGGCAGCAAAGCCCTCCACCAGTAGAGAAATTCGACCAAAAACAGTCTGCCCAAAATGTAAGAAAGGGTATCATTGGGCTAATCAATGTCGATCAAAAACTGAACCCTCGGGAAACGAGTAGAGGGGCCGGCAGCTAGCCCCTCTCCCAAGGCTGCCCATATACCATCTACTGTGTATGAATTGTCAGTGGCAGAAGATGTGCTCATATCCTTTCCCCATGTACCACTCTCTATCAGCGCACAGCTTCCTCCTTCTGCCTCCTTCTCCTCCGATAAAACTGCTCTTATACAATCTCACCCTCATGCCCTCCTCAAAGGAATCTCTGTGGTTCCCGATCTGCTTTATCCTTCCTCAAAACTCTCAGCCATTAACCTTTCTGTGCAATCCACTCTTCCAACGACATTACAAAAGGGTGACATCGTAGCAAAAATGATCATGGTACCACAACTTCCCTCTGATGTGCTTGCCCTCACTAGATTATCACCGAAACTAAGCCCACACTCTTGGCTTTAATCAAGGGTTGCCGCTTCACCGGTCTTCTGGATTCTGGTGCGGATGTCTCGGTGATACACTCTGACGAGTGGCCTACAGACTGGGAAACAGAGATCTCCCCATCGGTAAGAAGTGTAGGAGGGATTCAAACAGCTCGCATCAGTAAATTTTGGCTCCCTGTGACTTCTGAAAATCTCACAGGGACTGCACAAATTAAGCCCGTCATCCTCCCCCTTCACACAAATTTGTGGGGGAGAGACTTGCTCTCTCAATTTGGCACTAAATTGCAGCTAGAATGACTCACCCTCTTCCCCTTTACTTGACCTTAACCACAGATGTTCCTGTTTGGGTTGATCAATAGCTGTTGCCAGCAAATAAATTGCTTGCATTGCAGCAATTAACAGCCGCATCCGCTGCTGCTATTCTATCCGCTTTCTCTCTTTCTCCCCTAACCCCTTGGGACAGTCATAACTATTTTCATCAAAATAAAAGGGCTCTTATGAAGGAATTCCAAATCACTGCCCAAGAGGCTGCTGCAATTATTCAACAATGCCCTACTTGCAACAAGCAAGCCCCTGCCCTGCCAATGGGAGTAAATCCCAGAGGCTTAAAAGCCTGCCAAATTTGGCAAATGGATGTAACCCAGTATGCGCCTTTTGCACCATGGAAATATATCCATGTTTCAGTGGACACATACTCAGGGTTCATCATGGCCTCCCCGCAAAGAGGAGAGACCACAGGTCATTAACCACTGCATCTGGTCATTTGCGTGCCTGGGAAAGCCCTTGGAATTAAAAACTGATAATGGCCCCGCCTATACTAGTACCAACTTTGCTACCTTTTGTAAACAATGGGGCATTTTGCACAAATTTGGCATTCCATATAATTCTCAAGGGCAGGTCATAGTAGAAAGAAACAATCTGACCCTAAAGAATGCTCTTGACAAAGTTAAAAACTCGATGGGGAAACTCACCCCAGGGCTACCCACACTGCAAAACAAGCTTAACTTGTGCTTATTTACACTGAATTTCCTGAATGAGTCTGGCACATCTGCTTCTTCTGCCGCCTCTCGACATTTTTGCTCTCCATCCAAGGATGCTCCTAGACCTCCAGTCTACTTTCAACAGTTGCCAGATCCCACATGGCACGGGCCTGCTGAACTTATAACCTGGGGACGAGGGTAGGAGGCTGTTTCCTACAACAATGCCACCACCTGGGTCCCCGGATGACAAGTGAGGCCTTTTCTACCCAAACCAGCCTTGCCTACATCAGCATCATGAAGCTGCCCACTGCATTCATCATTTGCCTCCTGGGCTTCCACGTCATTCCTGCCGATACGACAGCCACCCCATCCTCCTGCGACGCCTGCATCAAAACTACTCGCAGTGGAACAAAAACCCAATCCACCCTGATCTATCATACTTTGAAGCCTGAGTGCAACTCCACCTTGGTCTCCCCTTGTCTGCAGAACAACACTCAATATGCGTGATGTTACACTGCTAAAGGAATTCAGTGCTATGAGCCTAAGGCAGTGGAACCCATTACAGCATCCCTATATGTCTATGCATACAAAGATGGCTCCAGTTCTGATTTTGCAGGAATGTTCTCTACCAGTCAAACAAACAATGGGTACATAACCCATAATGTCACTTGGGGGGGGGGTACCAACACCTCAGTATGCTTTGATGCTTGCTTTGCCATCAGCAAAGGTCAAGGTCCTAATGACGCTGCAAGAGTTACCTGCGGCTCACACAGCTGGCAGAAATCTTATCTACAGGAAAAGAAATATCTCTTTCAAAAGGTGTCCGGGACTAACGTGGGGGCCACCACTGTTTACAACTACTGGTACACCCCACCTATTGACTCTGCTCAAGTAAGAGGCCCTCAAAATATTATGCACAATCACTTGGCTTTAGATTATCTTCTTGTCAAAGAAGGAGGAGTGTGTGGAAAATTTAACCTTAGTAATTGTTGTATTGATGTAGATGATAGCGGAAAAGTTATCCAACAAATTACTAATAGAATGATCAAGGTTGCGCATGTACCTGTACAAACATGGAATGGTCTTGATTTTAGAGACATGTTTGGATCCTGGTTCCCAAAATTGCCTGGTTTGCAAGCTATTGTAGCACTCATTGGTACTCAAAGGCTTCAATTCTTTGGCACTCAGCCTCAGACTCACTGGAGAAGAGCCTAATGCTTCGAATGATTGAGGGCAAAAGAAGAAGGGGACGACAGAGAATGAGGTGGCTGGATGGAGTCACTGAAGCAGTTGGCATTGTGGGAACTATGATTCTTTGTTCTTTGTGTACGTGCTAGGACAACGGAGTCTTCTGGTGGTTGGCTGGAACATGGAGCAAGGAGCAAGGACAAATTGTTGCCATTTCTTAACCAGAACTGCAGCAAACTTAAACTTTGCAGCTTTGTGTGCTTATGCGAATCATCAGTGCATTTTGTGTGATGTAATGCGTTTGTGATAGGACGTTAACAAAAATTGCTACGTTAACAAAGATTGCTTCTAATAAAAGAGGGTTTCGGAGTTTGCTCTGGGCTCTCATCCCGAGACAACTTTGCGTTGTGTCTTGTTTTCATGAGAGACCACCACATGGCATGAGCTTAAATGTACTCCGGGGGATGGGAGAGGACAGGAAGGCCTGGAGGAACGTTGTTCGTGGGTTTTGATGGATCGGACATGACTTTGTGACTAACGACAACATATAAACATTGTTTATATTCCACCTTCTGTGTTCTTTGATTCTAGGAAGGCTACAAGCTGACTCTATCTTCAGTGTGCCCCTATTTCAGGCAATAGAAAATAGTGATCAAATTTACCTCTATCTTGTCAGGGTCCAAGATACTATGCCTTCTTCCTAAAAGTAGTTCCCAGACAAACAGACCATTTGTTCTCCTTCAATTACAATCCAATTTAAGTGTCCTTTTTATTGTTGCTGTTGTTCATGACATAACCACTAAATGCTGAAATTTGGCTAAGCCTCCTGAATAGGCCCATCATCTTAAAATCGATTTGAATGAATGGAATCAATTGCATAATAAATTAATTGCCATAATTTAATGATATGAATATAATGTATATTTCACCCAATTAATTTTTGCATGAAAAAGCTTTAGCCTATACACATACCTCTCACAACTGGCATAGCATCCTTCAGTTCTGCTTTACTTTGAAATAATTATAATTGATAGATCCCAGCTAGGTAAACCGGAAGATAAATTATCTGATGCCCTTCATATATGAGGTGGTATTCAGCAGGTTCTGACCAGTTCTGGAGAACCGGTAGCAGAAATTTTGAGTGGTTCAGAATACCACCTCTGACTGGCCCCTCCCCCATCTGTTGTCTGCCTCCCGAGTCCCAGCTGATCAGCTGGGTCTTCTTTCATTGCCCTGCACAGGAGAACGGAGCTGGAAAGCAGGTTAGTGGAGTTGGGATTTTACAGTATCCTTCTCCTGAAGTTGGGGGGGGATGGAGATTTTACAGTATCCTTCCCCTGCCATGCCCACCAAGCCAAGCCACGCCCACCAAGCCATGCCCACAGAACCTATAGTAAAAATATTTGAATCCCACCACTGATATAGGTAGCTCCACTTCCCACACCTAACTGAGTATTCTTTGAATAGAAATAAAGAAGATGCCAATTAACCCACTCCTGCTGCATGATTATAAATACCAATTGAGGTGTATAAACTGTACATAATTTAGATCCTTACTGAGTTAAGCTTTGCATCTACGTAAACATCCTTAGGATTGAAGCTTCGGGCATAAATTTTCCTCCCAGACTGAAATGTTTCAGCTGCATAAGAAGACTTGGTTTACCAAAACTAGCAGGATTATCACACCAAACTGAGAAAATGTTGATTATTATTCAGACATCGCGGCCTTAAGCTGTCAGACTGTAGAAAATCCAAGTTGCAATTCCTTAATGGAAAGAAACAGTGGCTATCAATATCGTTTAAAACAATATTATTTATGATTTGAATGCAGTGCTAATTAACTTAGGCTTCACCCAGTTCTAAATATGCTTGTTGCTTTTCTAAGGAAATAACTTCAAACAGGAGGATCAAGCTGCCTTATAAGATTACTTCTCTATGTCATCTTGTTTTATCGATTCTGACTGCAGTGGCTTTCCCACAGAGATTTTTCTCTACCACAATTAAAACTGGAGGTGCCAAGAACTGAGACCAGTGTAAATCACATGCTTCATTTCTGATCAATGGATAGACTTTATCTTCAACATTAAGAATTAATTGCTGAATTTGTGAGTGTGCTCTTTATTTTGTTGTTTAAAAAAATAATAATAATCACCTGAACAAAGCATGTGGAAGTTAATTCCAGCACAACATAGAAAAAGAAAGTATGAGGATGTCAAAAAATTGTATCTGTTAGTTTTGGGCTAATAGGAACTGTCTTTGTGTAAAGTCCAGCTCATATAACCTGAGCAAAAATCTACTATAGAGAAAGAACAATGTATTCTTGACAGACTAGAACACTGGGCCATATTTAACAAAATATGGCAAGAAAAACCAAAAGTACACATATAGACTGATTGAAATCAGGCTCAATAGCAATAACTGTGAGAGGGATCTTGAAGTCTTAGTGGACAACCAGCTAAATATGAGCCATCAGTGTGCAGCAGCAGCCAAAAAGGCTAATGCAATCCTAAATTGTATTAACAGAGGGATACAATCAAGATCAAGTGAGGTACTAATACCGCTCTAGAAAGCCTTAGTAAGACCACACCTAGAGTACTGCATCCAGTTTTTGTCGTGTCCGCGAAAAAACAGGTTCTGAGTCGGTGACTATCGTTAACAGCTCTTTATTTCAACAATTGAACCGAACCGGCAAAAGGCAAAAAGCCTCCGGCTTTTATACCTTTTGCCTCGGCAGCCGCGGCCAATGGCAGCGATTCAAGTCTCCCGCTCTTGGTTTGAGCCAATCGCGGGAGACTTCAATCGGGCCAATCGGCGCGGCTTTGCCTAGCCAATCAGAAATCCCTGCGCCTTAGCCAATCAAGGCGCAGGGATTTCGAGTAGTCCATTTTGATACATAACACCCCTCCCCTCTTGGTACGGTCCTTCACGTGGTGTAATCACGCAGGTAGGCGGGGCTCCGTCGGGTCCTAGTTGACCTGCGCAGTTCACTTCCTTGTTGTAACTCGGCCGGAGCGGTCATCTTTTTGGCTGCTCCTGGCTCTGTGAGAACCGGCTGGATGGTCGGGCCGGTTTTCTCGCCGTGGCTCCCGCCTGGGCCTACCGGGTCGGTTGAGTCACGGATTTTGCCGCTCCTGCTTGGCTTCTCCGAGTCGGTAGAGTCGGCTGGACGGCTCTTCTCCGGATGGGACTCGCGGAGGCTGCGTTCTGGTGAGTGTTTGAATTTAATATTTTCCTGCGTTTCTTTCATCGGGTATTCCCTCCCCCCTTGGTCCGTGTCTTGGGGGTTGAGGTTAGCCATTGCTCGCGACCGGAGCTGGTCGATATGTCGTTTCCAGGCTCGCCCATCGATGGTTTGGAGCCGGTACGACCGTGGGCCCGTGATTTGGGTTATGACGGCTGGGATCCATAGGGGGTCCCCTGTCATGTTTTTTGCGTAAACCCAGTCGCCTGGTTCGAAGGTTCGGTACCTGGAGCTGGAGTCTGGGGGTCGCTCTGGATTATAGGTGGGGTGCAGACGATCGAGTGGGGACCTCAGCTTCCTGCCCATCAGGAGCTCTGCAGGGCTTTTGTTGGTTGTGGTATTGGGTGTGATGTGTTGTATGAAAAGCAGTTTATTAATTTTTTCGTTGATCTCCTCGTGGTCCATTTTCCGGAGGGTCTTTTTTGTAAACTGGACCATCCGTTCCGCCCTACCATTCGCCGCCGGATGCGCCGGTGCTGTCAATGCGTGGCGGATACCTTTTTCGGCCAGGTAACGTTCGAATTCGATGGATGTAAATTGGGGCCCATTGTCTGAGACAACTATGTCTGGGAGGCCATGTGTGGCGAACAGTTTATTCAGCTCTTTAACTACGGCCTCTGTGGTGGTGGATTTCATGTCAGCCACCTCTAACCAGTTCGAGTATGCATCTACGGTGACTAGAAAAGTGTGTCCATTCGTGGGGCCGGCAAAGTCTAAGTGGATTCTGGACCAGGGTCCCCGTGGTATTTCCCAGTCTCGGATGGGCGCCGCGGGTGGGCTGGACCTGGTTTCCTGGCACCGGTGGCATTTGGCGACCCATGCTTCAATTTGTTTATCCATCCCCGGCCACCAAGCGTAACTCCTGGCCAGGGCTTTTGTCCTGACGATGCCAGGATGCCCCTCATGTAACATCTCTAGGACCCTGCTTTGCAATTTGCACGGAATTACCACCCGATCTCCCCACAGGATGCAACCCCTTAACAGTGAAAGTTCAGTCTGGCGCTGCCGGAACTTTTTAAAAGTCTCGTCAATGTCTCTTTCCGGCCACCCTTTTTCCAACCAATGCAATATTTGCGCCAATTGTTTGTCCCTACTGGTTTCCCTGGCAATATCGGACGCGGTTATGGGCAGGCTTTCGATACTCAGGGTGTTTGTTGTTGGCGCGGGGTCAGGTTCAGAGTCTGGTAAGGGCGAGCGGCTTAAAGCGTCCGCGTGCGAGATTTTCTTACCTGGCTTGTGTAATAGTTCGTAGCTGTAGGCTGCCAGGAATTCAGACCATCTAGTCATGCGTGGTGACAAGATGTTTGGCGTAGCCCGGTTTCCAGCGAGAATGCCCAGCAGTGGTTTATGGTCCGTGATTACTTTGAAAGGGCGGCCGTACAGGTACTCGTGGAAACGCTTTATGGCGGCAACTATAGCCAAAGCTTCTTTGTCCAGCTGACTATAGTTCCGTTCCGGTTTTGTCAGTGTTCTGGAAAAAAATGCAATGGGCGCTTCTCTCTGGTCTGGGAGGGTATGGCTGAGGACAGCTCCGACGCCGTAGGGCGATGCGTCGCAAGTGACAGCTAAGGGCAAAGTCTCACTGAACTGCATTAGGACGGCATCGGAGGTGAGGAGGTCTTTGGTTCTCTGAAAAGCGGCCTGTTCTCGGCTCCCCCAAGTCCATGCTGCCTTCTTATCTAGGAGTCTATGCAAGGGCTCCGCCGCCGTTGCCTTCTGGGGTAGGAAGACATTATAAAAATTTAGTAAACCTAGGAATGCTTGCAGTTCTGTTTTGGACTTCGGGGTGGGGGCTTCCTTGATGGCCTTAACTTTTTTAGTTGTAGGGTGGATGCCCTGCCTGTCTAGGAGGTAGCCTAGAAATTCTATTTGTTTTGTACAAAGTTGACACTTTTCGCGTTTGACTTTGAGTCCTGTTTCTTTAAATTTTGTCAAAACTTGTCTTAAACGGTTCTCTAACTCGGTTTCGTTTGGCGCCGCTATTAATACGTCATCGAAATAGGGCACCACCCCCTTGATGCCTTGCAGTAAACGTTCCATCAGGCTCTGGAAAATGCCCGGTGCCACGCTGACTCCAAATTGGAGTCTGTTACACTTGAAAGCCCCCCGGTGTGTTACAATTGTCTGGGCTTCTGCCGTTTCTTCGTCCACAGGCAATTGCTGGTAAGCCTGGGCGAGGTCGAGCTTGGCAAAAATTTTACCCCCTCCTAATGAGTGCAGTAAATGTTGCACTATGGGCACTGGGTAGGCGCTTTGCTGTAGCGCGCTGTTTAGGGTGGCCTTGTAGTCCCCGCAAATTCTCACGGACCCGTCTGGCTTTACTGGGGTCACTATCGGGGTCTCCCATCTGGCGTGGTCTATCGGTTTTAATACCCCTTGTTTGACGAGTTTGTTGATCTGCTCGTCGATTTTTGGCTTTAAAGCAAAGGGCACCCTCCTAGGTTTAAGCCGCTTGGGGGGAACCCTTGGGTCTAAGTCAAATGAAATAGGGGGCCCCTTGTACTTGCCCAATTCTCCATCGAAGACTTCCTGGAACTCCTGGACAAGCCGCTGTTCCCAGGCTTCAATGGAGACTTGGTTTACACCTGTCAGCGCGATGTTTAGCGGCGCGAACCATTGCAGTCCCAACAGGCTCGGGCGGTTTCGATCGACTATTGTGAGTGGTAATTGTTCGGTGTGGCCTTTGTAGGTTATGTTAAAGTTCTTGGTGCCCACCACTGGAACGCGATTACCTTGGTAGTCCTTTATGATGATTCTCTGGGCGGCCACGTCTCTTCTTTGCAGAGTAGGCACTAGTTTTTTTATTTCGTGCCATGCAATCATGGAAAGGTAGGACCCGGAGTCCACTTCCATTTTGCATGGCCGGCCCTCGATGTGGACTTCTACATGGACCTTTCTGGCGCCGTCGGAAATGGCGTGGCCGATTGTCACCGTCTGGTGGGTGTCTTCTTTCCGCCGACCGTCTCCGCTTCTTTGGGGTCGTTGCTTCTGGTCCCATCTACCCGTTGGCTGACGCTCTCTGGCTCTGGGCGGGGAGTTCTCTCTCCTTCTATCCTGCTGTTCCCATTTTGGCGGGCTGCGGGTCTTTTTTTGGCGGCAAACTCGGGCGATGTGGCCCCTTCGGTCACAATGCCTACAGACAGCGTCGAAGAAACGGCAGTCCGACCTGGGGTGGTCGCCGCCACATCCGGCGCAATTAGTCCTCGACCTCCGACTGTATTGGCCCCGTTGGTTTCCGCGTCCCGTCTGCACGCGATGTATGTCCTCCTCATCATCTGACGTGCTGGAGGTTGACTGGTAGTCGCCGTAGTGTGCGGTCGCTTCGTTTCGTGCGTCGGCCGACCTCGCGGGGTTGTTGTTAGCGTTCTTTGCCTCGGACCTTCGCATGGTGTCTGCTGACGTGCGGGTTGCTTCCGCGGCTGCGGCTGCGGTGAGGGCGTCGGCCAGGCTGATGTCGCCTTTGGCCATAAGTCGGCTCTGGAGTGTCGGATCCCATAGTCCGAGCACGAAACGGTCTCTTATGAGACTGTTCAATCCTTCGAACTCACAGAGTCCGCCCAGGCGCCTTAATTCAGCGACGAAGTCGCTCAGCTTTTCGTCTGGTCTCTGGTTTCTTCGGTAGAATTCATTTCGCCGTATTAGGATGGGGACCTCGGGGGCGTAATGGCGCCTCAATATGGGTTCGAGGACGTCCCAATCCATGGCAGTCGCGTCTGCTGGTTTGGCCAATGCCTTGGCCATCTGGAAAACCTCTGGACCACAATGCGTCAGGAAAACGGCGCGCTTTAGCGGGCCCGGGGCGTCCTTCATGCCGGCGCATTCTAGGTACATACGGAATCTGTCTGAGTATGATTCCCAGTCTTCGGCGGCAGGGTTGAAGGGAGCGGGCGGTGCTATTTTCGCCATTTTGTTGTCGCTAGTTCGTTTACGGACACGGGGTTCGGTTCAGTGGCGAGATCCCACCCTCGTCGCCAGTGTCGTGTCCGCGAAAAAACAGGTTCTGAGTCGGTGACTATCGTTAACAGCTCTTTATTTCAACAATTGAACCGAACCGGCAAAAGGCAAAAAGCCTCCGGCTTTTATACCTTTTGCCTCGGCAGCCGCGGCCAATGGCAGCGATTCAAGTCTCCCGCTCTTGGTTTGAGCCAATCGCGGGAGACTTCAATCGGGCCAATCGGCGCGGCTTTGCCTAGCCAATCAGAAATCCCTGCGCCTTAGCCAATCAAGGCGCAGGGATTTCGAGTAGTCCATTTTGATACATAACAGTTTTGGTCACCACATTATAAAAAAGATGTTGATACTCTAGAAAAAGTGCAGAGAAGAGCAACCAGGATGATTAAGGGGACTGGAGACTAAAACATATGAAGAACGGTTACAGGAACTGGGCTTGGCTAGTCTAGTGAAGGAAAGGACCGGGAGACATGATAGCAGTCTTCCAATATTTGAGGGGCTGCCACAGAGAGGAAGGGGTCGAGCTATTTTCTAAAGCCCCTGTAGGCCAGACAAGGAATAATGGATGGAAACTGAACAAGGAGAGATTCAACCTGGAAATAAGGAGAAACTTTCTAACAGTGAGAACAATCAACCAAGGGAACAGAAGTTGCCCTCGGAAATTGTGAGAGCACCATCACTTGAGACTTTCAAGAATAGGTTGGACTGCCATTTGTCAGAAATGGTGTAGGGTCTCCCACTTGGGCAGGGGATTGGACTAGATCAGTGATTGCCAACCAGTGGGTTAGGGACCACTGGTGGTCCGTGAGAAAATTTTGGTGGCCCGCAGAGAAATATCACCCCCAAATCACCCCCCAAAGCAATTAATACAGGTTGCGCAGGAATACAAAACTGCACCACCCACATGGCCTTTGGGAACACAAGGCTTGCATTGCTTGCATTGCTTGCATTGCGAATAACATGAGGTAGTGAGGGGAGGGGGGAAAGGACGGAGGGGGGAACTTGCCTCACCCATGTGCCTCGCCTGGCAACCAAGCTGCTTCTTTCCATTTCTTTCTTCTTCTGCTTTTGGATGCACGCAAGAGAAGCAGCAAAAGTCTTTCTTTCTCTCCCCCAAGCTCCTCCAGAAATGAGTCTTTGAAACCCTGCAAGGCATCCTGCTTCAAGAGGCTGCGGCGGCACGACAAATCTCACAAAGACTCATTTCTGGCGGAGTTTGGGAGAGAGAAAGATTTCTTCTGCCTTCCTTGCATGAAGCCAAAAGTCTCTCTTCTCCCCCCCCTCCCCAAGAACGGAGCTGGAGGCGGTATCCTGCAATCCCAAATAAAGAATGATCGATCAGTAGGAAAACAGGGTGGGGAATTTTCCTGCAGACTTTTGGGGGGATTTTCCCAGGGCCTCTCGTCTGCGGGATTTAAAATTTTGAGTTTGGTGGTCCCTGAGGTCCAAAAGTTTGGTGAACCCTGGACTAGATGACCTACAAAGTCCCTTCCAACTCTGATTAACTGTTAAATCTGTTAAATATTCATTTCAATTGCCTACAACTATGGAGCTTGGTGGACTAGATGTCAAGAAAGCAGAAAATACTGCAAACAGCAAGGGACAAATTTCTCTTATTTATTATCTTGACAGCCATATGAAAGATAAAAGAAAAACACCAGTGGATGTAAAGATGATTGACATGTTTATACAAACCCAGGAAGCTGGGGACGCAACCAAAGAATATGTTTTATAGTCTCTCAATCTTTTTTCAAAATCTCATTTCGTAAAGAAGTAAAAGCTGATAAAGCAAGTGTAATTCAGGGATCCTTATAGCTAAAAGTAAATGCATGGCATCTTTCTTGCTGTGAGAAAAATTGCAGGATATGTGCATATGAAGAGCAACATATTTTTCACAATTGGTCACATTGCACCAGGCCTCACATAAGAAAACAGGAAGTGTGGCTTGTTCATCCAAGGGATTGCTGATAAGAATTTGGCCAAAACATTTGTTTTTGAGAAGATTTGTGGCCTTTTCCAGTTATATTTCTAGAAGTGTAACTATTTGGGAGTTAAACAGCTGAGAATATTTGGGAAGATGTCAAAGATAGCTGCCTACAAAAGGAAGTTAGTTTGGAAAATGTTAGGGGTATACTTTTAAGAGACCTCTTCAATTGAAAATCATTAGAAGGCTTAATTTGCGTTACAGAGGCTAAAAACTCTTGGGTTATTAATCTAATTTAAATTTCTGCAGGTAAAGGACTTCCTTGACATTTTCAAAACTAACTTTGTCCTTCCTTTTGTATCAATCTTTGACATGCTGTTGAACTCCATTCAATTTTGCAAAAGCAAATTTTAAAAATCTCTTATGAAATAGGTTGCCAGATGATTTACTGTTGGTGGAAATAAATCTGACTAGAGAATTTTAGAGCTGTATCCTGGAGTGCATTTCTTCCTTTCTTTCCACTCTTTACTTCTTTGTATGTTACTTAGGATCTCACTAAATTAAATGAGTGAAATCAGCATATTTAGGTGAAAAATATTTCCTCTATTCAGTCATACCCAAGTTCTAGAGGATGGTGCTCATCTCCATTCCTTAGCTAAAGGAGCCAGTGTGGTCCAAAGACATTTCTATGGTCATGTGGCCAGCATAAGATAAGCATAAGATCATGCTGCAGCACAGAATATGTGGTGAAATGCTGTTACCTTCCCACCAAAATAATAGCCAAAGCAATAGCACTTAGACTTATATACCATTTAACAGTGCTTTACAACCCTCTCTAAGTGGTTTACAAAGTCAGCATATTGCCCTCAACAATCTGGGTCCTCATTTTACTGACCTTGGACGAGTGGAAGGCTGAGTCAACCTTGAGCCTGGTGAGATTTGAACTGCCAAATTGCAGTCAGCTGGCAGTCAGCAGAAGTAGCCTGCAGTACTGCACTCTAACCACTGCGTCACCGCAGCTCTTTACCTACTTACCTAGTCTCATTTGCATGATTTTGAACTGCTAGGTGCGCAGGAGCTAGGACAAGAATGGGAGCTCACCCCATCATGTGGTGCGTGGATCTCAAACCCAGGCTTTTCCATCTGACAAGCTCAACTTCTTAACCGCTGAGCCATCACACCCCCATTTAGTTGGTATTATTGACATATATTCAATTGTCATTTATATGTTGTAATAAGCTCTATATTCTTTGACTTAATCTAAATTTAATTGCAAATACCTTGTTAATTTAAATATGAGAAGTAATGAAAGGTAAAATGGTCTTTCAAAACTGCCTACTGAATGTACGGGCAGAAAGATTGAGAGGAAGTTTTCTCTGCATTTTTTGCAATACATTTTCCAGTGGTTTCTCAAAAGAACATTTTCCCCTTAGTGGTGATAACAATTGTTTCTGAAAAAGCCCAACAAGAGCATCTCCAGAGGTCACCATGCCCTTTCTTGTTAGAACCTTCCTCCATAGGGACATCTCAGCCTCCATTAAGTGAACCAAGTTGGACCATCTAGGTCTTGAAAGAAACCCAGATTCAGGGACAAGATTAGAAAGCTTGCAGAGTTCAGAAGTGCCAGGCTGGCTCAGATAGCCTTAAGCTCTGGAAAGATAAATGAGATAAGTTGCTGATGACCCTCAACTGTGTCTCAGACTAGATTTAGAGCAGACTATTGAGACCTTATCTTACTTGTGGCAGGTTGTTGGAAACAATTCTTCTTCCTTATTGGTTGGGGGTTTTGTCTCAGTTTGTTGTGACTTTTGCTACAATATATGATTGTTTAAGGCAGGGGTCCCCAAGCACTGGGCCCTGGACTGGTACCGGTCCATGGATCATTTTGTACCGGGCCGCAAAGAATGAAAGTGGGGCCTACTTTGCTTGGGCACTGCCATCTTGTTTCGACGGCGCTTGAGAAAGTGCTTCTGGGTGAGCTTGTCAGTCATCGGTTGGAAAGCGGCGTTTCGGTGCTGAAGGAATCCTCGCGCCTTAGTTTTGTCGAAGAGAGGGGGGCGGCTTTGAACAAAGAGCTGTCCCAATAGCAGTGGAGTCTCGCGTTTCTCAGGAGGAGATTAAGAAAGAGCCCGAAAAGCCCATCGACCGCGAGAAGGTACAAAGGAGGAATTGAAGGTGGCAGGGAGAAGTGGGGGATGGCTGGCTGGCTGGTCGCTCGGCTTGCCTTGCCTTGGTCATGCGTGCTGATGCCGGTACTGGTCCGTGAATCGGTCCGTGCATCGTACTGGTCCGTGGTACAAAAAAGGTTGGGGACTACTGGTTTAAGGTATCTGTTTTAATACTTTTAGAATGTGGCAAAGACAACTGTGTATTCTGTCAGAAAAAGAAAAGAAAAATCAATTCTTGGCTATTCCTGCTTCTATTTTCCAGCAATAGTTGGAGTTCTAATTTTAGTCTCCTGGAAGAAAAGAGGATAACTTTAAGAAGCTGTTTGCAGCCCAGCTAGATACAAAAATACCTCTTGAATAATAAGTAGCATTTGCTCTAAGGTCAATATTTATTTTTTTATTTATTCATTTCTGGCATGCATGAACTTAAATATGTATGTGCATAAAGCTAGGAGGGCAAGTACAATGAAAATAGATTTTTCAGACTTCCAAACATAAAGCAGGAAGGTAAAAGGCTTGCAACCAGTCAACTTTTCAGACACTTTTGAACACTTCAGAAAAGCCATTCTTTTAACCAATTGGTATTGGAATAGGAACAAGTACTGTATTTACCTGATCACCTGCGTAATAAATATTCATTCTTTATTTGAAAGTCTTCAAAAAGTTGGGCTTTTAAGAGCGTTGCAACAATCTAGTGCTATTTTTTCTCACTTCAAACAGAGTTGAGGTAATGTGAACAGGCATCAAGCTGTTTTTCATCTGATTTTTTATTACTTTTATAATGCTTTATATCATTTATTCAAAGTAGCTTCAACTACACCTTGCATACATATGTGTGCTATTTTTCATTATATTTAATACTTCTTGTTGTGAATGCATAAGGGTTAATAAAGGGGCTAACTATTGCCAATCGACAGAAAACCGTCCTGTAAGGCAAGAACCAGTAAGCCACTCCTACAGAAACCGAGCTTTACAGCGAGAAGAGGCTCACCATACTATCACTATCGGTCACGCCTCTGCTTTGGATGCCAAGAAAATCCGAATCACAGTAGCCATCGAGAACCAGCCTTGCCACATGGAAGTAGACTCGGGATCGTCCCTCTCAAAGGTGTCCTGGAAAACCCTCAAGCAACTCATTCCCACGATTCAGCGCCAAGACCTCCATTTCCAAAGACTTATTCTTAAGGACTATCAAGGGAATCAAATCCCCGTCATTGGTTCCAGCTGAGTCCGGGTCTCCTTCAAGAAGCACACAGCGTACTTACCGCTAACGGTGATCAACAAAGACCGGCCTAATCTGCTAGGTCTCCAATGGTTCGTGCAACTTGGCATTGAAGTGGCAGGCATAAACCGAATCAGCGGAAGTGACTGGGAGGAAGACCTCATACATGAGTTCAAGGACGTCTTCGCGGAAAGCTTAGGCGAATACAAGGGGACCCCAATTTCGTTCAGCCTTGACCCAAAGATAGCTCCCATCCGCCTTAAGCCCCGTCAAGTTCCGTTTGCCTTAAAGCCGAAAATTGACGAACAACTCGACAAACTAATAGCTCAGGGGGTGCTAGAACCCAACGATCACTCCCCCTGGGAAACCCCAATCGTAACACCCATTAAGCCAGACGGGTCGATCCGAATTTGTGGGGACTACTGGGCCACCTGAACCACGCCCTACAGCAGAATGCATATCCGGTGTCGGTGGTACAGCATCTCCTCCACTCCCTGGGGGGCAGAAAAGTCTTCGCTAAATTACACTTAGCTCAGACATATCAGCAACTACCTGTTGATGAAAAGATGGCACAGGCACAAACGATTGTGACGCACCGAGGTGCCTTTAAATGTACCCGGCTCCAATTCGGAGTCACTGTAGCCCCGGGGATTTTTCAGAGCCTGATGGAGAGGTTACTACAAGGGATTAAAGGCGTGGTCCCCTATTTTGATGATGTACTAATTGCTGCACCTACAAAAAAAATCTTACAGGACCATTTAAAATTAGTCCTAAAAAAATTCCAAGACGCCGGTCTTAAGGTTAAAAAAAAATAAGTGTAAATTGTGCACAGATAGTGTTGAGTTCTTAGGGTACCTAATTGACAGTCAGGGTATTCACCCTACCGAAAGTAAACTAAGAGCAATAAAAAATGCTCCCAGGCCTCGGAACAAGGCGATCTCCAGGCGTTCCTAGGCCTCATCAACTTTTATAATGTATTTTTACCGCATAAAGGAATGGTTGCTGAACCGTTACACCGATTGTTAGATAAGAAAGCAAACTGGTTATGGGGTCATAGAGAAGAACAGGCGTTCCATAACGTGAAAAAACTACTGACTTCTGACTCTGTACTCATGCAATACAATGAGACCTTGCCGTTAAATATCACATGTGATGCTTCGCCTTTCGGAGTGGGCGCCATTCTGAGCCATGTACTGCCTAATGGTAACGAAGCCCCTGTTGCATATTTTTCAAAGACACTTTCAAAAACTGAGCGAAATTATGGCCAAATCGATAAAGAAGCCCTCGCAATTGTATCGGCTGTTAAAAGATTCCACGAGTACGTATATGGCTGTGCTTTTACTATCGTGACTGACCACAAACCGTTATTGGGGATAATAGCTGGAGATAAGCCGACTCCCTACATATTATCCCCCAGGATGACTTGCTGGTCAGAATTCTTGGCTGCTTATAATTATCGGCTGCAATACTGCCCGGGGAAAGCCATTCCCCATGCCGACGCATTGAGCCGAGCACCGCTTCCAGAGACTCTCGACGATCCTGCATCAATGGTAACCATGTTGCAAATTGAGGCACTCAACTCGCCGCCATTAACCCCCCGAGATATCACGAGAGAAACCAAACATGACCCCACCTTAGCGCGAGTCCTAAGCTGGGTAGAACGTGGATGGCCATTGGACCAATTATCAGATGACTTCACACCATTCAAGACTCGACAAACAGAGTTGTTCTCCCAAAAAGGCTGTGTCATCTGGGGCGATAGAGTCGTTATCCCAGAACGACTCCAAAAAGTGCTGCTGAGAACCTTGCACGATGGCCACCCTGGTATCGTGCGAATGAAAGCCCTCGCATGAAGCTACGCATGGTGGCCGGGCATCGACAAGCAAATTGAAAATTGGGTTAAAGCTTGTCACAAATGCCAGGAAGTGAGCAACGCCCCACCTAAAGCCATCCCTACCGAATGGAAGACAACACGAGGACCCTGGTCCCGCATTCACTTGAACTTCGCGGGGCCGACCAAAGGCCACACCTTTCTGCTAACCATCGATGCCTACTCGAATTGGCTCAAGATTCATCACATGACGAATACAACCACTGAAGCGGTTATCAAAAACTTGGAAAGACTATTTGCAACTCATGGATTACCAGACGTCCTGGTATCCGACAACGGGCCCCAATTTATAGCGCTGTCGTTCGAACAGTACCTGGCTGACCGCAGTATCCGACATGCGGTCACCTCGCCTGTGCACCCTGCGACCAATGGCCAAGCAGAGCGCATGGTCCAATTTGTTAAGAAAACCTTGCAGAAGGTAGACTATGATAACATTGACGACAAGATCAATCGAATTCTTTTTCTGCAACACATCACACCTCATAGCGTCACCAACAAAACTCCAGCCGAACTGCTAATGGGATGAAAACTCCGCTCCCACCTCGACCGGTTACACCCAGCTTACGAACCAGAAAAACCACTAGGATCCAGCAGCCGCTGTCGTGCCTTCCAGGTAGGCGATTTGGTATACACTAAAAACCTATCGGGCGATCCGCTGTGGGTGGAGGCGACAGTAGTTCGTGTAACCGGCCCAAGATCCTACCTTGTACAATGCCTTGATGATAGACTTTGGAAACGCCATATTGATCAATTACAATCATGGCTTCCATCGGGCTTTCCTGAACTCCCATATGACCAAACTGAGGGGGGGGGAGATACGGAAGAAGATGAATTCCAAGTAGGAGAAAACCCGTTCGAAGGGAACGACGGCGTAATAGAGACACAGGAAGAGGAACCAAAAAGGGAAACAGATGCACCTCAGGGAATTACCGAAAATAATGGCAACGACGAAGAAATGAACTCTGAACCAGAGGCGACCCCGTTGCCAAACAATGATCTACCTCAGCGAGATTGCAGCCAAATGACACAGCGAAAATCAAAAAGACTAAAAAAGCAACCGTCCTACTTAAAGGACTATGTAACTGCGCCCTGCAAACAGAAGCCAGGGGGAAGGGGTGTTGTGAATGCATAAGGGTTAATAAAGATAACTCGAGCTTGGAGTAAAGTGCAGGGTCCTGGCCCTGCACTTCTGATTGGCTGTTAACGGCAGGATTGGATTGGCCCGTTCCGGGGAATCCGATTGGCCATTAATGGAGGTTCTTATTGGTTAAGGGAGCTAGCACTCCTCGATTGTTATTGGTTAATAGTTATTGGGTTTGCCTATATAAGGAGGATTATAACTGCCATTTTTTAGAGAAGTCACTATGTAAATAAAGAGCTGAAGTTCACTGTTCCAGAGGCTTGTCTCCATTCTTTCTCGCCCATGCTCCAAACTTAACACTTCTGTCCATGTTAGTTCTCACATTATGAACCTTAAGACATTCTTTCAGCTTTGCGAGTCACCTCAAAACATTTCAAAGATTCTGTGAACATGACAGAAGAATATTATTAGGTAACTGGGAACAAAGAATGTATTTAATATTGTATTTAATTTAACTTAGATTTGAATTTAAGTAAATGTAGCTTTTGAATGGCTTTGCCTAAGGAATGGAGCTGTTGGTATGCTTTAAGTGGTGGCAAGTTCAAAAAACAAAATGGCCACCATGACCATGTGCTCGCAGCCTGTCCTTGAGGTCATGGGCATCATTTTGTCTTTTTTGATCTACCTTTCAGCCACCCCAGCTTCAACCAAGTGGTGGAATCCATATCATCTCAGTAAAAACTATTTTCAAAATCACAGATTGTTTATAGAGATTTCTGAAGAGATATCTATGCTAACTATTCTTCATAGTGGGGGCACAATGGCTCAGCGGTTAAAGATACTGCGCTGGTCAGCTGGAAAGTTGACAGCCTGAGCTTGAGACTGAGCACTGCATGACAGGGTGAGCTTCCATCCTTGTGCAAGCTCCTGCCAACAGAGTAGTTAAAAACATGCTAATGAGAGTAGATAAATAGGTACCATTTTGTGGGACGGTAACAGAGTTTGGTGTGCCTCACTTATTGTCATGCTGATCACATGACTTCAAAGATGTCTTTGGAGAACACTGGCTCCCTCAGCTAAGAAACAGAAATGAGCACTGCTCCCTAGTCAGACATGACTAGGCATGGACATGGTAGCTCCGGTGGCCTAGAGGTGGAGCTCTCTCCTCATAATCAGGAGGATGTGAGTTTGATTCTAGGTAGAGGTTAATATTTGGAATAGACTCTCCTGCTCGAGCAGGGGATTGGATTAGATGACCTCCAAGGTCCCATCCAACTCTGTTATTCTGTGAGATCTATGACTGAACAGTGGAAGCTTTTACCTTTACTTTATGCTTCAAAGCACTATAGAATTGAAAATAACTATTTATTTAACCTACTGAGTCCAATAATATGGTCAGTGCAGGAATCTAGATTAAACCAGAAGGTTGCTTATCCTCTGCCTGAAGTCTTCACAAAGGAATTCAGCATCTTTCACTCTTAGGAAGCTTTGTCTAAGATTGGAAGAGCTATGGTGATGCAGTGGTTAGAATGCAGTATTGCAGGCTACTTTTGCTAACTGCCTTCTTCCAGCTGTTCGGCAGTTCAGTTCTCACCAGGCTCAAGGCTGAAATAGCAGAGGTGGTATTCAGCAGGTTCTGACCAGTTCTGGAGAACCGGTAGCGGAAATTTTGAGTAGTTCAGAGAACCAGCAAATACCACCTCTGACTGGCCCTGGTCCATCTTTTTTCTGCCTGCCGAGTCCCAGCTGATCGGCTGGGTCTTCTTTTGTTGCCCTGCACAGGAGAACGGAGCTGGAAAGCAAGTTAGTGGGTGGGGAGGGAATGTGGATTTTGCAGTATCCTTCCCCTGCCATGCCACGCCCACCAAGTAACACCCACAGAACCAGTAGTAAAAAAAATTTTAATCCCACCACTGTGATTCATCTTTCTGAGGTCAGTAAAAATGAGAACCCAGATTTTGGGGGGCAACATGCTGACTCTGTAAACCGCTTAGAGAGGGCTGTAATGCACTGTGAAGCAGAATATAAGCCTAAGTGCTATAAGCAGTGCTAAGTGCTATTGCTATTGCTACTGTCATGCAGGAGGATGCAACCACCACCTTACAATAGCTTCCTAATATTTAATTAAAGTTAGCCTTCTGAATCTGCTTCATTTTGTTCTCAATCTTGAAGGGTTTCTGTAAAAGAAATGTAATTAAAATATTATGCTATAATTTCAAACAGACATAATAAGTTTAAAAATGAGTTTTGCTACCATCATCCTTTACTGCCAGCCCAGGGAGCATGCAACTTAATTAACACTTGTAAAATGCCACAAGATCCCAAGGGATCCAGTGTTAGCTAAATGTAAAGCATAATGTAATGATTTCTTTTGTTTTTCAAATCAACCAAATTTATTCTCTTGAGACTTCAGCAAGGCTAGTATCAAAGAAACTGTTCAATAAAAACAAAGCAAATACCACACTGAGCATTGTAAACTAACTTTTTGGGAAGCTTCTAGTTTAACATAAAAACATCTTTAAATACCCTAGTTCCTTCCAGTTTTATTTATTTAATATAATATATAAAAATGCCATTTCAATCAAACAGTGTGTTATTTGGGTACTATTGTTTTTAGGCAATCATAATCAAGGTGTTTACAATGATATGCATCACATTAATAATGTGGTAACAATAATATTTGTTTGTCCAATTTAATAGATTTCCATTTTAAAGTTTATCCTTTGTATGTCCCTTTCTTTCTAACTTCTGCATTTATTGCCTAGCCATCGATAAAATAAATCCCATGTCAAAAAGTATCTAGTTTCTTCTTTGTCCTAGTTTCTTAAGAACCTTAAAATAGATGCACTCATTCAAACTAATCCTGTATAATCCAACATTCAATTCCCCGGATGATGAGGAGATGCCACTGGGAAACTCACAAACAGGATTTTATGAGAGTGTTAGCCTATTCCTATGAGTTTCCCAGCATTTAGCATTCAAAGACACATTGCCTGTGATCCTCGAAGTAGCATTTCACAATGATCACTAACAACACTGTTGTTTATTGTGAAATTCATTTAATCCCATCTGAAATACAGGTAGTCTTTATTTAGCATGTACAGTTGGGACTGGAGACTCAGTTAATAAACAAAATGGTCACTAATATCGATAGCTCATGGTTGAGTTGTACAGTCCTTGGTCAATAGTGCTATGCTACTGGTTTGGACCAGTTCATCCAAACCGGCAGTAAAAAAAAGACGAGGAAAAAAGCCTGGATCAGTTGAGAGGAGGAAAACAAAGTCTCAGGGAATCAGCTGAGAGAATAAAAGACTGAAAAGCGCATGGGAGGGTGGGGGGATGTCACTCCTAGCTTTTTGCTTCTTCATCCTCACAGCTGATTGGCTTGTTAGGGGGTCTCACACTGAACTGGTAGTGACTAAGGTAGAATCCCACTGCTGTCCTTGGTGTTCTCTGAGGTAACATCATCAAGGCTGGTAGGAACTGGGGTTTGCTCTCATTTTACACAGTACATAAAATCTATAATATTGATATAGTATATAAACTGAGAGCAAACCGCACCCTCTGCTAGCACTGATGGTGTTATCTAGTTTGGTAATGCAAGAAAACAACCAAGCTCAGAGAGCCCTAAGGACACTGAAATGGTCTCTGTGAAAAATCATGTCCGTGTCACTAGACTTACATTTCCAGTTCAATTTGCTTTTGCTTTTCTGTGTTAAAAAAAGGCTACAATCTCAAACAACTGGGTGAGCCCAATGGCAGGCAAGGTTTTGGAACATGACCCATAAGAAAGCTGGTTAAAAGGGAAATTCTTACAGCTATTTCCTTCTGCCCTTTGGAATATTCACTCTGACACTATGATAATGAGCAAGAAGAGAATTCAGAATTTTTGTATTTACTTTCATTGGAGAAAAACAAACTACAAGAGAGCAGTCCCAAAGGCAATCCCTTTGGGTGAAATGTCTTCAAAGAAAAACTAGAAAGTCCAGTTGCCCCTTGAAAAAGCACCTTTGGGAGAACCATGACCTGGATGACTGACAATCTTCATAGACATTCACAAGAGAGTAAGTAAGCATGTAAGTAGAGAATACACATAGAAATGCATGCTCTGGTGTCAGCCGTTTCCTAGCACACACATCCTAGCTACTTAGCAAGGCAAACTGAAGACTTTAAGATGAAACTGATTAGGGTTTGTCAATTTCAAGCAGCAGCTGTGAGCAAAGTAATTAGGATCATTGCTGAGCTTCTTAATTTGTGTTAAGCATTTTTTTTAGGGCTACACTCCAGTGAAAAGCAGCTCAGGAAGAGATAGCTTATTTAAGCAATCTCTCTGCTCTGAGACTGGGATTTTGCGGGAAAAATGGGTCAGGCACAGGGCAAATATACTCTAATGGTTTATGAGAATGACCTTGAGAGAGAGGGAAAAGGCAGCCCCCAGTGGTTTGATGGTTAGAGGAAGAAATTTAGGAAGGACCCACCCTAATTGAGGTAATGGTGGGAAGTTTGTACCTTCAGACTTGCAAAATTCTGTTCATGTAGTGTTACAATAAAATAGAATTAGCTCATCTAGCTGTTGTTTTCTGTCTTCTTTACCTTGCTGTAATTCTGCTTGGTAAACAAGAATACAGGCAGTTCTTGACTTACAACAGTTCATTTAGTGACTGTTCAAAGTTACAACAACGCTAAAAAAATGACCATTTTTCATACTTAAGACCATGGCAGGATCCTCATGTTTATGTGATTAAAATTCAGGTGCTTGACAACTGGTTCATATTTATGATGGTTGCAGTGTCCCAGGGTCACACGATTGTCTTTTGCAAACTTCTGACAAGCAAAGTCAATGGGGAAGCCAGATTTACAACTGTGTTATTAATTTAACAAGTGCAGTGATTAACTTAACTGTGGCAAGAAAGATTGTAAAATGGGACAAAACTCATCAAATATTTCACTTAGCAACAGAAATGTTGGGCTCCATTGTGAACCTAAGTTGGGGACTAACTGTAAAACACAATACAATTAAAGCAAAAAAAGACCCCATCAAGTTTATTATTAGATATATTTTATCTTTGTTTTATACAACTCAAGGGAGTATACGTAATGCCTTGCCTACTATTTTTCCCACAACAGAGGTGGCTGGGCTGAGAGAGAGTGACTGGCCCAAGTCATCAAACTAGCTTTCATGCCTAAGAGAGGACTAGGGTTCACAGCCTCCCAGTTTCTAGTTCAACGCTATTAACCATTACACCGAACATGCGCTCCCCAGAGTCTTACTTGCTATTGGGGATTAGGCAGTAAGCTTGCCTAAAGTGAGTAAAAAAATAGAAGCTGGAGGAAACACACTGGGCAAAACTTTAGAAAGAGTTAGTTCCTTGAATCCTGAGGCAAAATAGGTGTGTAAGAATGAATTTCTGTTTTTCTCACTTGTGCCTAATTAAGATTCCACCCAGTAGTAATCAGAAACCAAGCCTTTTAAAAAAGTAACTGGGTTGCAATATATATAATATTATATTATTAATATATTCATAATAATTAATATATTATTTTCAGCAGGAAAATAATATGTAATTTATATGCTGCTCAATCTCTAGCAGTTCTGGGATAAGATACAAAGACCTGCAAATAGAAATAGAACTGTGGGAAAAGAAAGCAAAAGTAGTACCAGTAGTTAATAGACGCCTTGAGTGCAATCCCAAAACAACAGGAAGATCACTTGAATACCATTGGCATTGACAGATTTACCATCAGCCAATTGCAAGAGGCAGCTTGACTTGGAGTATCTTACATCCTGTGACCATATGTGTAACACCATCAAACATTCACATCTGCCTATCCTGGGAGGGACTCAATAGGCAGACAAAATTGCCAAATCCAGTCTGAACATCTGGCTGACTGTGCGATGAAACTTATCTTACCCAATCCTCAGCAATTCTGGGTGGCTGAGATTAGGATCAGAAAGAGAAAAATACAAATAAAGGAGGGAAATATGGATTCCACATACAGTTCTTAGTTCAGTATGATTCTTGAATTGACAATAGAGTGTAAAATATTATCAAGACCAAAAGAAAGCACTGGCTACTGTCAATCTCTTCCAGTCTTCCCTTTTTTGTTGACAATCTTTGTCAAATCTTTTTTTCATCCTTCTCCCATTGTCCCCCCAAATTCTATTTTAAGAGATCTCCCAATTTCCTCAACAATTGTTCCTAGGACCAGTTCTAATCATCACTCCTTACGGCAGACTCGCAGGGTAAATAAAGGTTGTGTTTAGAAGGAAGCACACTGTGCTGGATCATACAAGTTTTAGCACAATCCTGAAGGGGAGGGAGGAAAGAGAACAAAAAACAAGTTGAATGCCAGAGGCACTTAAATTAATTTTAGATAAAAATGTCACATAATATTATTGTTCTTCTCCTGAAAATTAAATCTACCCACAGTTGCATTTATATCACTACTCCGAAGCCTACACAGCGTTGATATTTTAAATCAGTTTCCACCTATCTGGAGCTCTCCATATGTGCTGGGGATGCAAATCCCAAACTAACCATGCCACTACATTATTTTCTATAAATGTAGACAAAATTGTCATTCCCATTCATTTAGTCAACTACCCGTCACATTCATCTGCTATAAGAATTTTCTTCTGCAGAAAAACTAGGAACTGAGTAGATTAACTCCTTTTTCAGCAGCTTTTGGGAAAGAACTGATGTCAAACAAATAGAAATAGACAATGGGATTTTTAGCTTGGCTTTATGAAGAAAATAAATTTGTCTGAGCTCCTTAGATTGATTTCAATACCACACATGCTAAAGGACGCTCAGTTTGCCCCAGACAATAATGAATATCTAGAATGAGACTTCCTGTAATTTGAAGCAATGTTAAAAAGCATCAAAATTAATTTGATTTAAATTAGGAATACAGATGGAGCTCTGTACATTTTTTCCCAGAAATTATTATCACTAAAATAACTTGATCCTTTTCTTAAATGCATAACACATTCAGCAGATAACAATTTTAATAGCAAATTTATAATGAGATTATTTATGTGTAATGGTTGCTTTTCAAATGGCTATCTAGTGAGTAGGTTTACATTCTACTTTATACAATGATAGAATTTGCAGCAGAAATTCAAGTCCAGAAAACACACAAAGCAAGATCATTAACTTCTTTATAAAGATAATAAGTAAATGTACAATACCATTTGTAGATTCTTTCAACATAACATAACATAACACAAACACAAGCAGCAGCAGTTCAGAGCAGAACTCAGTTTCAGCAAGCAAGCAAATCTACTTTCACTTTCAATTCTCAGCAAAGCTGGTCTGTTGCATGCTTACTTTGTTAACCATGTCTCTGCCAGTTAATGAATATACTCTGACATACAGTTACACCTGATTGAATCCATTCATGAAGCTCACAGATGGGACCTTCTAGATAGCTCAGAAAATCCAGTTATGATGTTTCTTTTTCCTCCACCCATATTTGAGAAAATGTATTACAAATGTGTCTGGAAATATATATCTTTCCCTCTATTTTAGTATTTGAAGTCATCCAATGAGTTGTTTGAGAAGCTGAAAAAAATGGATATATTTCTTTATTAAGTGTATAATTTACTTCTGAAACGTTCCACAAAATATAGCAATGGGTACCAACTTGAATCGGTTCTAACAGGAATTAACAAAGGCCACTAAGAGCATATTTGGTTCTTGGGAACAGCTGATGTCTTGATTGTAAGCTTTTCAAAATTCACTTGGTTCATCACTGTGGAAAATAAGGATCCTAAATTAGCAGGACTTTGGTTAAATACTGAGAAATCCTTTTATATACCCATAACAGAAATCCTTCTGCAGGTAAGATGGTGTCTGTAGCATTTTCATATATTGTTGTCCTGCTTGTTGCAGATATCAGTTTCTTTTGTTTACTATATTTATATCTCGCCTTCCATTAAGGAACATAATGTTCCTCTCCAGGAACAACAGGTAGCTTGTGAGTAAATTGGACTGAGGAACAATGACTGAGTGAAAGTGGAATTGCATGTGACTTTCCCCAGTCATAATTCAACATATTCAACATTAAATAATACAGCATTGTGTTGTTTAATGTTTAATATTGCCATATCATGGCAAAAAAAGTCTTAACTCTCTTGTTCTATGCTGTTTGCATTGCACTCATGTTGGAAGCACCAAGGCTTTTCCAGGTGGAAAGGATTAGTTGATGACATCACCATTGCTCAGGGAACACCTAGTTGAGGGTTTCTTTCCTGTCTCTGGCAAGAGCTGGAGTGAAGGCTGGGAGTTCACCCTCTCCCCACAACAGCACTCAAACACAGGCTTGCTAACTACATGAGCCACTGTGTTCCTGTTTTTATACCGCTGAGGAATATTCTTTACTTTTTAAATTTTTCATTCTTGAAAATCTTTCCAAAGTAAATATGAATCATATTACATAAGAGCAAAGAACAGTCTTCTTTAAGCCATTCCCCATGGCTGATTTCAGGTCAGCAAAGGAGTGACATAAGGCTTTGCTCTTTCCTTATTTAGTCAATTTATAATTTGAATATCTTATCTATTAAGGGAGATTAGATTGGAAGCAGATGAGCACAGCTTTAAAATCAGAAGAAATAACATCATTTATTATGCTGATAAAACTACTTTTGTAGCTGACAGTACAAATGATCTGGAAGTTCTAATAATGACAGTCAAAGAGCACAGTGGGGGAAAAAGATTAAGATGAAATATATAAAGAAGGACAAACTAATAACAACAATTAGAGCAACCAGCCTTCAAACTGATAATGAAGAAGTTGAGATGCTAGACAGTTTCTGCTTTTTAGAATCAACTATAAGCAGTAAAGAAATCAACACTCCAAAATTATGTCCCTAGCACTTAGCAGCATAACAAGGAAGGCCTTGGAAAGGATATTCAGATGCTCTGACTTGCCTATACTTAAAAAAATCAGAAACTTACAGGCAAATGCTTCCCTGTGACAATAATAGATACAAAATTTGGACTTTAAAGAAGAAGAAAAATTAAAAAAAAAAATAAGAAAGTGTTGACACTTCAGAGCTTTTGTATCAGAAAACACTCCTGAGAATGCCATAGTAGATATTCAAGAAAACAAATGGACCAAATCAGTTCAAAGACCCGGCTCTCTGAAGAAGAGTCTAATGCTAGGAAAGATAGAAGGAAAAAAAGGAAAAAGACAACCATCAGCAAGGGAGAGGGATTAAAATATAACAGCAATGGATGCACTGTGGGGAGACTTGTTGAAGATATATCATCCTGGAGAAGATCTGTCTATGAACTTGCTGTGAGTCAAAACTGACTTTGATGGTACCTAATGAATTAATCATTACAAAACTGTCATTTTCTTCTTCCTGGATGTTTTCCTCCTGATTTTCTTATGTGTTGCCTACAGGCCTTTGGACTTCTGCATTGATTCCCAATTAAGTACTTTCTGGATATGACCTTCAGTTTTTTTCTCAAATCAGTCCAGATAAGCTGTAAGATCAGATCTTATTGATCCATTAAAATGATAGGTATTCCCACAGATTGAACAGTGAAAATCGTTCTTCAACAGAATCACTTGAGGACAAGGTTTGAAATTCTTTCTCTGACCTAGAATTCACTAAAATATTATAATGTTAAGCAAAGTCATTTACTTGTCACTCACTCTTGGTTCTCAAAATCAGTTGATTTTGTTTTAAAATATTGGCTTTGTCTACCCCTAAAGATTTGTCTACCCCTAAAGTTTGATACAGAATATGTTGGCCAGAAGTACAATCAAAATATTAATTATTTCCATTGAGCCATTCTTTTTCCTTAATCAAAATGTCTTCTGCTGTGACTGTGGCCTAAAACTATATTTCCATGATGGCAAACCTATGGCACACATGCTGGAAATGGCATGCAGAGCCATCTCTCTGGGCATGCCAGCCATCACCCGTTGTTCTTCCGGTTTCCGGCACATGCATGCATGGCAGCCAGCTGGTCTTTGCTCACATGGGAGTGCCAGAAACCAAGGAGCAGTGGCCTGGCACACGTTGAGCTTCCGCTTTCCAGCTCCCGTGGCCAGCTGGTCTTCGCGCATGCATGTATGCCAGAAATTGGAAGAGCTGGTGGCTGGCACACATGCGCATTCTGGGGAGCTGCTTTTCCAGTTTCTGGCATTCCCATTCCCATGTGCTGCCAAATTGCTCTTCCAGTTTCTGGTGCTCCTCTGCACGTGCATGCTCCTATTTCAGCACTTTGTGCCAAAAAGGGTTGCCAACACTGCTATATTTGATCATCAGATTGGGCCATTTTTGGTTGCAGCTAACCTTCTATCTCCTTCTAGCATATGCTCTTTGTCTGTCTGTCTGTCTATCATCTATCTATCTATATCTATCCATCCATTCATCTATCCATCCATTTATCCATCTTGTATAACATACACTTTTAGTAAAGCCCACCAATAATGGTAAGCAAAGAATGCTAGCAATAGTTGAAAACAGCAGATACAAACTGTATGCTAACTATTATAAACCATTACAATTAATAAATTATAAATCTCAACATTCTCGTCTGTGATAGCAGAACCCACCCTTTACCACTGTATTTTTAAAAGAAATTCCTACAAGAAAAATTAAGGATAATTCAGTAACATGTGCAGTTTAATCCTAACCAGGAATGAACATGGAGGATTTAGTCTATATTACTATATCCCTTAAAGGCATAATCACATCTCTTGAGCAAAATTACTTTCAAAATGAAGATAATAACATTGATCGATGCTGTAGGTAAAAGAAACTGGTGGAATACAGTGCTATGAATATTATATAATTATAATATCATATAATTATAATTGCTTCTCAAATTCAACAATTGAACTTTATATGGTTTGTATCAGACAGGCTTGGAAATGGTGAGTGGTTCCTTTAGAATGACTAGCAAACTATTTCTAATTAATTGGGCCAATTTCTATTAGCACTTGATACCCCAATATCATCCATTTTCCAAACATCAATTTCCTGTACCTGATTGGCAATAGATTTGCAAAATAAATCAAAACTGAACTGTCATCATTATGGCCAAGTACATTGTATGAATTCAGCCAAATGTTTATTCAAGAAACTATAGTTGTTTGAAATTGGTACTTGGTACAAATTTGGACTTATTCCACTAGTGTATGTAGAGTCCATCTGAAATGAGCTTTGAATTGCCCCTATTGAAAAATAATTCTTTTTTTTCCTGTAATACTAAGATGTTACTCTAGATTCAACCATTCTATTTTGCATTGCTTTAATGATAAGGATAAAAACAAGTTTATATGTGGATTGTCTCATTTTCTATTTAACTAATTGGGATCAATTATGATCAGGAATTCAATTAAGTCTACAAAAACATTTATACTTCCTTCAAAGGTGCCATGGAGATGAACAAAATGGAAAATAATGTAAATAATCAATAATAATTGATCTAGAATCAAAACTTTTTTAAAAAATTGCTGAGTACAAATGCTTTTCTTTCAGATTTTCATATTATCCTGACTGAAAACTTGCCTTTAAAAAAGCTCAGTAACAAATTTTGTTTCATTTGCCACCTTGTAGTTATCTGTTTGTTATAAGATCTCAGAAGAAAATATGTCAAGGTATTTGACCTGTACAGTTTCTTCCAATCAGTGGGGTTTAAAAAGAAGTTCCTGGCCTGCAAAATAATTATTTACACTAATAACACAAAAGTCCAGGAAGGCGAAAGGTTATTATCTAGTGTCAGCTCCCATGCTGGTCCAATTCTAAAGGCTGAAGGGATGTTCAGAAGTAAGCCTCTAGGAGAAAAGGATATACTATGTGTGGTAATGTGTGGAGATTCTCAGAGACAGTATTTTAAAATGGAAAATGTTACAAATATACACTTTTTTGTATGCAAAGGAATATTGGCTTTGCAATGTTGAGCAATTGCTTTTGTTTAAAAGATTTAAGAAAGGCCATCTGTGTGGACAAAGTGTTTGGGAGGGTACTTGCCATTGCTAAGGATACAATCCTACACATACATAGGTGAAAGAGTATCTCTATGGTATCAATAAGACTTCCTTCTGAATAAACAATTATGTAGCATTGTGTAGGAGATGAGCAGACTGACACAGAGGAAGGGGTCAAATGCATCATAAGTCACAAATCCTTATGTGACCACAAGAGGTCTAAGTCCAGCCCACTTTGAATGCCTCTCTTATCTCTCGCACATTTCCCTTAGCAGCCAGTTGGTCAGATTCTTTTAGAGAGCTTAAACTTGCAATACATCTTGACACTCATTTGAACTGCCTGAATCTCCTAATTTTCCCAGTGCTTGACAGATTGTTCTATATAAAATATGAGGATAACTTTGCTGCTGTTATTGTTAAGAATAATTCTCCTAACACAGGTGTGGGCCGCTATGGGTTCATCCAGGTTCAGGAGAACCTGTAGCTAATGTTATGGCCAGTTCAGAGAACAGCCAAATCCCATCCTGGCTGGCCCCTCCCACCACGCCCCACCCCTGCCTCCCAGGAGTCTCCATGTGGCCCATTTGGATGCGAGGTAAGTGCAGGGACTGTGCGAAAAACAGGCCTCTCAGAGCCTCCAGGGAGGTCGAAAAACAGGCCTCTCAGAGCCTCCAGGGAGGTTGAAAAACAGAGAGGTCGAAAAACAAGCCTCCCAGAGCCTCCAGGGAGGTCGAAAAACAGGGAGGTCGAAAAACAGGCCTCCCAGAGCCTCCAGGGAGGTCGAAAAACAGGCCTCTCAGAGCCTCCAGGGAGGTTGAAAAACAGGCCTCCCAGAGCCTCCAGGGAGGTCGAAAAACAGGGAGGTTGAAAAACAGGCCTCCCAGAGCCTCCAGGGAGGTCGAAAAACAGGGAGGTAGAAAAACAGGCCTCTCAGAGCCTCCAGGGAGGTTGAAAAACAGGGAGGTTGAAAAACAGGCCTCCCAGAGCCTCCAGAAGGCTGGAAATGGGGGAAGCCATTTTTGCCTTCCCAGAGACTCGAGGAAAGCCTCTGGAGCCTGGGGAAGGTGAAAACACCGCCTCCCCCTACTGTGGTGCAGGAGGCCGACTAGGCTACTCCCACCATGGCCACACCCAGCAACCAGGTTCAGAACCGGTTGCTGAAATTTTTGAAGCTCACCCCTGTCCTAACATATCAGTTTATCATAAAAGTGCGGTTGTTGCACATATCTCTCAATATCCCCATGTTGGCTGAGGATGTTAGAACTTGTGCAGTGCTGCCAACTCTCACGCAATCAGAGTGAGACTCACGCAATTCAACCAATTTTGACTGTCTCACTCTGATAAACGAAATCTCACGCTAAAGGCCCGAGAGATCTTCCTTGCAATGGGAATTCCGGCCTCGAATAAAGGCGCGCTTGTGGAATAAGACCCCCTCCACCCCAAATTTTATTTCTAATTCATCTTAGATTTGCAATTTAAAGCAGGCTAATCCGCTTGCAAATTTGCCGAAGAACGGCAGGTTTAACAGAAAGAAACTCCCCTCCCCGTCTCTTTCCCCCGCGGCCACACCTCTCTAGCAAACTAATCTGAATTTTAACCCTTCAAAAACCGTAGCTCCTTGCCTCTAATTTTGCTTTAGATGTGATTTTTCAGGGGATCGGTGGCTCCGAGCAGCTGCTCGCCTTGCCGATAAAAATATATTTGTTTTTCGATTGTACTAAGGGCATTGGTGAAGTGTTCCCTGGTTTATTTTTCCTTTTGCCCTTTTTATGCAAGCTGCATCAGCTATTCAAAAGTTAGAATGGAATAGAATTGGAATGAAACTGGAATGGAATGGAATAAATTGGAATGGAACTGGAATAGAACAGAACAGAAAACTATTGTCACTTTAAATGTACACTAATCAGCATACATTAAAACAAAATTTCATTGCATTCAGTTCTCAAAATATAACCATTACGCATATACCCGCATATACCCACATACACATACATATATGACAAAGAAACATCACAGTCCATTTCAAATAATTACCCAATTATTTTTTCAAACCTTTTATGAAACTAAAAGGCCTATGCTATGTCTCATTGGTTTTCATAGTCAAGTTCCCTCACTGAAGAAAAATGTGTTTTTGTAATATGTGTCCTCATTTTTTTTCTTATGCCTATGGGTTAAAATGTATGTATGTATGTATATGTCCAAATCATGACTAAAGTATGCATCAGATTGCACCATTTAAAATGTAAAATTGTCAAAGCTCCCTACCGTGGAAGGGGGGACACCCCCCTTCCACACCATCCCCCCCTCGGTCGCTTCGCTCCCTCGCAGTGTCTCACTCCGAACTATCACTCAAGGTTGGCAGCCCTGCTTGTGGCTCAGCAATATTTGGAGAGACCCTGCTGTTTATTTGGTGTCAGGTCTCTACAAGTAAAGAGAAGCTAAAAGGATGGCCATCAGGACATTTGTAGGACTTCAGATCTTTAGCAGGCCCTTCTCAGTTTCCTTTTGGATAACTAATCTCTCTAGAAATTCATAAAAAGAAGTGTGAAAGTGAGAACCGCAAAAGCACTGGAGTAAGTTAAACTATCATCTTTATTCTCTCCATTGGAAGATATAGAGCAGGCTTCCTCAATATAGATATGGTGACTTACACATATTTTATTTCACTTTTTATCAGTTCCAGACAGCATTATCCATGTCAGGGAATGATGGAATTTGTAGTCAGAAGTATCTGAAGGACAACAAATAATAAAAGAATGGACTAGAAGTTGTCCCTTTTTCTGTTTATCCAACCTTCAAAGATTTGGCCAGGGTTGGTCTTTTTTTTGTTTTTTGTTTTGTCTTTTTTCCATTACGTTTCTTGAATGCCATTTGCTTCCCTCCATTGAAGCATGAATCTGGTTTGATCTCCAGAGATAGATAATACTGTATCTATTTTACTCCATGAGGCCTACTCCACATCTCATTTTAATGGTATAGGAGTTGAAGAATCTGGAAATTGAATCATGGCATTGGGACTTCTTTTCTTTTCAGTTTGGAACATTCTGCTGCTTATGCAAGTGACTTCTTCAGTTAATTTAATTCATTTCAATTTACGTGGGGAAGCAGCAAAATATTTCAGACCAAAAAGAAAAAAAAAGCCCAATTGCCTCAACTTCTAGACAACCCTATCTGGATGACTGAGAATCTTTACTGACATATTGCTATGGAAGAAGTAAATGATTAACAGTGAAGAAGACAGCCATCAATTGGCATTCTTTGAACATCAAGAAATATTCAAAAGATTCTAGTGCTATATCAATAGGTCCTATATCCTGACCCTGTACTCCAGTAGATCAGAGCTATAGGAAAACAATACACTATAACAAACTATACATTATCAAAAACAATGTATTATCAACTAAATCAACACAGAGTTCTCTCTGCAGACACAGTTGACCAGGCACAAATTATCCTATTTCAGACACATTATGGAAAACCTTCAGTAGCTCTTGGGAGAAGTTCTAATGCTGGAAAAAGTGGAAAAAAAGAGAATATATGGAGAGTATATATATTCTCCAAGATGATCTATATCTAAGGTGTCCCTATACATACTGTATATAGCAGATAGATAGATAGATAGATAGATAGGTAGGTAGGTAGGTAGATAGATAGATAGATAGATAGATAGATAGATAGATAGATAGATAGATAGATAGATAGATAGATAGACAGACAGACAGACAGACAGACAGACACATACACATATACACACATTATTTGTTTTTGGTTATTTCTGAAAGCAAATTTCTTCATATTTTCTATTTGTACCACCATTTTCAGCACCCTCTACATTTCTGCAACAATGGAAAATACAGAGTTGTTTTAACTTATATGGTATGAAAATAAAGGTCTGATCCTTTTCTTTAAAAAAGTCCATATGTGCCAGATTAGCACATGGAATAACTTCATAATAGCTTTAAACAGAAGTTTTTAATGGAAACTGCAACTCATCCTTAACTATGCCGATATGAACATTGGGTTCTAGTATGTATAATAAAAAGTTACAAAACTGGCAGGACTGAATATTTGTCTGCGGTAATTGTGTATTAACAGACAATAAAGCACACATCATTTATAGAAAATCCAGCTTGTTATAAATTTCAGGATTTACTGCCATTTTATAGCATCTATAATGAATAAAAAGTTGTGATTGTGCATTCAAATTAGGCATATAAGAAGCCATTTAGAGAACAGTTTGCAGTTTTCATTAACGCCGAGCATAGATCCCTTTCACTAATGCTTGGAAATTCCATTCAGAGACAGTTTGCAATTCTCACATTTTTCTTACTTTTGTATCATCAATCCATCAGTTACCAGATGTTCATGATCGCTAAATTATATCTTATAGCAAAGAACTCCTCTGTTTTTAGCCCATTGTTCAAATTACGAAGTTAAGTGAAATATGGAATATTTCATAGTACATGGAATCCTTGTGTGGAAGAAGACATGGAAGCAAACTTTTACTTTCTAGAGAAAGGGTGTGGGAGGAATCCTGAGAAAGAATATATGCTAATTCCTATTTTACTTCTGTACAACATGCTTAACCAGTACAGGAATAGATGTAGCTGATGCATTTGTATAGCATGCTAATCATAAAAAGTATTAATCTTATATTGCCTTTTTTTCTGTCTTAGCATACTATGTGATCTCACTTTGTGCTGTACTACTATAAACCTCAGTGGTCTGTGAGAATCATGTTGTGCAAATGTAGCCAATAGGTAGGTGACATGACCTATTACTATTTGACTGGTCTGGTTTATTGCATTATGGTTTGTAACCCATGTTTTATGATATAGCCTGCTTGTGAACCCAACCAACTGCAATTTATTTAATTCACATTGTTCAGTAACCCACAGTTTTGCATGATGTATAGGCTGTCTATAGGCTGCTAGTTTAGTGGTCTCTTGATGTGTCTTTGGTAATCTAAGAGGAAACTTCAGAAGATATTGCTAGGCAGATAACTTAATTGAAATGAAAACCATCAAGGCAACCTTCATTCAGCTTTTATTCTGCTATTTCATTAGTTGTTTCTTGTGTGTCTAATCACACTTGGCCAAATAAAGCATTCTATTCTATTCTGTTCTATTCTATTCTATTCTATTCTATTCTATTCTATTCTGTTCAGTTCTGTTCTGTTCTGTTCTGTTCTGTTCTGTTCTGTTCTGTCCTGTCCTGTTCTGTTCTATTCTTCTAATCTCTGGAATAGCCAAACTCAAATCAGTCAGAGGTGGTATTTGCTGGTTCTCTGAACTACTCAAAATTTCTGCTACCGGTTCTCCAGAACTGATCAGAACCTGCTGAATACCACCCCTGATGCCACATTATCTTTTTATGTTATATATGCATACATACATACTACACACACATATACACATGCATACTATGTTATCTTCCCATGTTAAATAACAGAGGACACATTGAGTGACAAATGTGCTTGCTCTGATCTGACTACCAGGATTGATAGCAGTGGCTAAACTGGAAATTATCCACAGTAAATTTCCAACGTTCTCAAACATGGGAAGATAAGATAGTATCTGTATGTATGTGTATGCGTGTATATATATGTGTGTGTGTGTATATATATATCATTACAGGAGGCATCTCAAAAACCTCCTCAGTATCCTCCATGCACATAAACTATGTAACACACAAGTTAATCTGTTTGGACCAGAGGTGGTATTCAGCAGGTTCTGACCAGTTCTAGAGAACCGGTAGTGGAAATTTTGAGAAGTTCAGAGAACCAGAAAATACCACCTCTGCCTGGCCTCACCCCCATCTATTCTCTGCCTTTTGGGTCCCAGCTGATCAGCTGGGTCATTGTTGTCCTGCACAGGAGAACGGAGCTGGAAAGCAGGTTAGTGGGGAGAGGAGGAAATGGGATATTACAGTAATTTCCCCAGGAGTGGGGAGGGAGTGGGGATTTTGCAGTATCCTTCCCTTGCAACGCCCAACAAGCCACGCCCAACAAGCCACATCACATTCACCAAGCCACGTCCACAGAACCAGTAGTAAAAAAATTTGAATCCCACCACTGGTTTGGACAGGTAATAGTTTTAACAGCAGTGTTAAGAAACAAATCCAGCGAACACCTGAAATGAGTTCTAATATATCAGTTCTTTTCCAACACTTCTTGAAAATTTAATGTTTTCTCTCACTTTCCTTTAATTAGGCTCATCCCAAAGTTACTGTCACATCCTGCTCCAATAAACAGATTAAGTCGGAAGTGGCAAGAGACATTTGCAATCAGAATAGATTCTTATTCATTTAATGCTGGAGCTGCTAAATGTTACAATTTTGCAGGCGGCTCTCATGAAATTGGCCCTTATTATCCTGGGATATTTTCCTGACATTTAGGAACTTTGAAAAAAATGAAGTGTGAAGAAACAACTAAAATCGATTCATCTTCAGACAGAAGTGGCAACTTCAGTTTGTTAATTCTACTTTGAGATTCTTGTAATTTATAGTCTTGAATCCTGGCCCCTGTCTAACAAAATGAAATTCAATGTAGAGAAAAGCAAGGTTTTTACACCTAGGCAAGAAAAATCAAATGTACAGAAACAGATTAGTTGAACTTGGCTCAATAGCACTACCCACAATAGAATTCACTATGCCTCCAGGTTTGAAATTTTAGGCTTGGACAATCTGGAACTAGGCCGCCTGCAATCCGATCTAAGCATAGTACACAAAATTGTCTGGTACGATGTCTTGCTTGTCAATGATTTCTTCAGCTTCAACCACAATAATACAATTGTTACAAACTCAAGATAAACTGCTTCAAACTCGATTGCAGAAAATATGACTTCAGCAAGAGAGTGGTCAATGCCTGGAATGCTCTACCTGACTCTGTGGTTACAGCCTCAAATCCTGACAGCTTCAATCTCAAACTATCTACCTTGGACCTCACCCTATTTTTAAGAGGTTCTTAAAGGGGGCGTGCATAAGTGCACCAGTGTGCCTTACCATCCCTGTCTTACTGTCCCCATTTACCTGTATTTACTTCCTTTGATCATGTTTATGTTCATATCTATACTTGTTATCCTGTACATGTTTGACAAATTAATAATAATAATAATAATAACAATAACAGTAACTGTGAGAGAGATGTTGCAATCCTAGTGGACAATCATTTAAATATGAGCCAGCAGTGTGCTACAGTCTCCAAAAAAAGCCAATGCAATCCTAGGATGCATTAACAGAGGGATAGAATCAAGATCTCCTGAAGTGTTTGTTAAGTTCTGGGAATGGGCGCAAGGAGGAGATGAGCCGGTGAACAGTGAACTTCAAACTCTTTATTTACATGTGAAAACAGCTCAGCTCAATGGCCGCAATGGGCCCCTTTATATAGGCAAACTCTTAACTATTTAACCAATGAAACACAGGGAGCGCTAGCTCCATTAACCAATGGGAGAGGCTCGTTAATAGCCAATCAGATTCTCCTGAACGGACCAATCCGATGTCGCTATTATCGGCCAATCAGAAGTGCAGGGCCAGAACCCTGCACTTTGCTTCAAGCTCTTAATAATCTTTATTCAAGTATTTTATTGATTCACAACACCCCTTCCCCCCGCGTTCCATTTAAGGGCTGCGGTCATGTAGTCTTTGAGGTAGGCAGGTTGTTTTGATTGTCTATTTGATTTGCATTGTTCTCCCGGTATTTGGCTACAGTCTTGTGGGGGTAGGACGTTATCTGGTGAAGAGGGTGCCTCCCGTTCCGTATTCGAATTTTCGTTGCTGCTAATGCTCTCGGCATCTCCTTGAGGCAAGATCACCCCCATTCCCGATCCTTCACGTGTTGCCTCCGAGCGGTCATTACTTCCACTTAAACTTTCTGCCGCTTCAAATTCAGCTTCCTCGCTATCTCCTCCCCCCTCGGTTTGGAAATCGGGGGCTCAGAGATCCCCGACTGTAGCCTTGAACGCAGCTGATCAATATGGCGCTTCCATATTCTATCGTCACGACATTTCACGCGGTACGATCTAGGGCCGGTTACTTGGACTACAGTTGCCTCGACCCACAATGGATCGCCCGAAAAGTTCCTAGCGAAAACCAAGTCGCCTACCTGGAAGTTACGGCATTTCCCGCTGGAACCGTGTGGTTTTTCAGGTTCATATAATGGATGTAGACGGTCGAGGTGGGAGCGGAGCTTCCGCCCCATTAACAACTCAGTGGGAGTTTTATTGGTGATGCTGTCTGGAGTGATATGCTGCAAAAGGAGTATCCGGTTAATCTTGTCTTCTATATCGCCATAGTCCATTTTATGCAAGGTTTTCTTGACGAATTGTACCATGCGCTCGGCCCTTCTGTTGGCCGCAGGATGCGCCAGTGAAGTTAGCGCATGGCGAATACCACGGTCCGCCAGGTATTGCTCGAAGGACAGCGCGGTAAATTGGGGCCCGTTGTTGGATACTAGAACGTCTGGTAATCCGTGTGTCGCAAAGAGTCTGTCTAGTTTCCTGATGACTGATTCGATTGTTGTATTCCTCATCTCATGGATTTCAAGCCAGTTCTAGAAGGCATCCACTGTTAATAAAAATGTGTGTCCCTTGGTAGGTCCCGCAAAGTCCAGATGAATATGGGACCATGGTCCCCTGGGTGTTTCCCATTCAGTCGGGGTTGCTTTCGGAGGGGCGTTGCTTAGTTCCTGGCATTTGCAACAAGCTTTTACCCATGTCTCGAGCTGCTTGTCGATACCCGGCCACCACGCGTAGCTTCGTGCAAGGGCCTTTATGCGCACGATGCTGGGGTGGCCATCGTGCAAGGTCCTTAGTATCGCTGGTCATAACCGCTCTGGGACGACAACTCTATCACCCCAGATAATGCAGCCCTTCTGGGAAAATAGTTCCATTTGCCGATTCTTGAATGGGGCGTAGTCGTCAGGTACCTGATCCAACGGCCATCCCCGCTCGACCCAACTGAGGACTCGTGCTAAAATGGGGTCGCGTTTTGTTTCCATCGCAATATCTCGGGCTGTTAATGGCGGCGTTCAAAGTGTCTTGATCTGCAGTGTTGTAACCATCGGAGCGGAGTCATCAATGGTCTCCGGAAGTGGTGCGTGGCTCAATGCGTCGGCGTGGGGAATGGCCTTCCCCAGGCGATGTTGCAACTTGTAATTATATGCCGCCAAGAATTCTGACCAGTGAGTCATTCTGGGAGATAATATATATGGTGTTGGCCTATCTCCTGCTATTATTCCCAGCAAAGGTTTGTGGTCAGTCACTTTAGTAAAGGCTCGGCCATACACATATTCATGAAATCTCTTAACCGCAGATACAATAGCAAGAGCCTCTTTATCAATTTGGCTGTAATTGCGTTCTGCTTTTGATAATGTCTTTGAGAAATAGGCAACAGGGGCTTCACTACCGTTTGGCAAAACGTGGCTCAAAATGGTGCCCACTCCGAATGGTGATGCATCACACGTGATTGTTAAAGGCAAAGTCTCGTTATACTGCATCAAAACAGCATCAGAAGTCAATAAATTTTTCACATGTCGAAACAACTGTTCTTCTCTGTGTCCCCATACCCAGGTTGCTTTTTTGTCCAATAAACGATGTAGGGGTTCAGCTACTGTTGCTTTGTGAGGCAGGAAAACGTTATAAAAATTGATGAGGCCTAGAAAAGCCTGGAGATCAGCCTTATTCCGGGGTTTTGGAGCGTTCTTGATTGCCCTAAGTTTGTTATCGGTGGGGTGAATGCCTTGACTATCAATTAAATATCCCAAAAATTCGACACGATCCGTACATAATTGATACTTGTTTTTTTTAACTTTGACACCTGAGTCTTTAAATCTCTGGAGAACCAACCTCAGGTGCTCCTTCAGTATTTTCCGAGTCAGGGCAGCGATTAACACATCATCAAAATATGGGACAAAGCCTTTTATCCCTTGTAATAGCCTTTCCATCAAACTTCGAAAGATTCCCGGGGCTACGCTCACTCCGAACTGGAGTCGGTTACATTTAAATGCACCTTGGTGTGTAACAATCGTTTGGGCCTCTGCCGTTTTTTTTGTCAACAGGCAGTTGTTGGTATGCCTGGGCTAAGTCTAGTTTAGTGAAGACTTTTCCTCCCCCCAGGGAATGGAGGAGGTGTTGCACCACCGGTACCAGATAAGCGTTTTGTTGAAGGGCATAGTTCAGGGTGGCTCGGTAGTCCCCACAAATTCTTATCGATCCATCCGACTTGATGGGTGTTACGATTGGTGTTTCCCAGGGAGAGTGATCGGTTGGTTCTAACACACCCTGGGCTATTAATTTATCAAGCTGCTAGTCAATCTTTGGTTTAAGGGCAAATGGAACTCGACGAGACTTAAGGCGGATGGAAGCTATTTCGGGATTGAGGTTAAACGATATCGGGGTCCCCTTGTGCTCGCCTAATTTTTCTGCAAAGATGTCCTGGAATTCGTGGACGAGGTCTTCTTCCCAGTCGCTGCTGCAGGTTCGGTTAATGCCGGCTACTTCAATACCTAGTGGAGCGAACCATTGGAGGCCTAACAAACTAGGCTGATCCCTGTCGATTACAGTCAGGGGTAGGAATGCTGTACGGTTCTTAAACGATACCCGGACTCAGCTGGATCCAACGACTGGGATTCGATTTCCTTGATAGTCCTTGAGTATGAGCCTTTGGAATCTGAGGTCTTGCTGCCGGATAGTAGGAATGAGCTGCTTGAGGGTCTTCCAGGAAACCATTGAGAGAGACGATCCTGAATCGACTTCCATCAGGCAAGGCTGGTTTTCGATGGCCACTTTCACTCGGATCTTTTTGGCATCAAGAGATGAGGCGTGACCGATCGTGATCATTTGGTGAGCCTCTTCTCACTTCGTTGGGTGGTTTAGGGTTTTGTTTCTGTAGGAATGGTTGTTCCATTGGTGGTTCACGGGTTCTCGCTTCACGGGACAACTTCCCGTCAGTTGGCGATAGTTAGTCCCCCTCGAGGGCTGGCTGGGTCCTGGCTTGCTTCTACAGACCCGTCTGATATGGCCTCTTTTCCCGCACACATGGCAGAGTGCATCGAGGAATTTGCATTCTGACCGGGGGTGGCTTGCTCTACACCCGGCACATTGGTACTGTGATGTCTGGCGTTGGTCTCGTTCGGACCGAAGTCAATGGACCTCTTCTTCATCACTTTCTGACAATGATTCGAAGTCCTCGTGGTGGGCTGTTTCTAGCTGACCTTCTGACTGAACTGAAATGTCGCGGGCGCGTTGGCGAAGCGGGGCATGGGTGCGGCGCATTTGGGCAGCCGACTTCCTGGTTGCTTCTGCTGCAGTAGCTTCAGCTATGGCATCTTTTAGGCTAATGTCACCCTTCGCGATTAGTTTACTCTGAGTGCCTGGTGCATCTAATCCCAGAACTATTCGGTCTCTTAGAGCTTCTTCTAGGTCGGCAAACTCGCATAGGCCTCCCAGATTCTGGAGATCCGCTTTGAATTCAGCAACACTTTCGCCCTTCCGCTGATTTCTCTGGTAAAATTCATGCCTTCTCACGAGCGTTGGCACAGTCGGTGCGTAGTGAGCCCTCAGCAGGGGTTCAAGGATGTCCCAGTCCATAGACTTTACTTCTGCTGGTTTTGCTAGTGCCTTGGCCACCTTGAATACAGTCGGCCCGCAATGAGTTAGGAATACCACTCATTTCTTTCCGGTAGTGGCATCCTTCAAATTGTTGATCTCCAGAAACATCTGGAAGAGATCCATATATGAGTCCCAGTCTTCTTGTGCCAGGTCGAATGGCGCGGGTGGTATGATGCCGCTGGACATGGTTCTGCCTTTGGTGCATTTCAGCCACGTGCCCAGTTATAGTTCTTCATCGTTCAGTAAGCTTTGACGTCTCCACATCCCATCCTCATCGCCAGTGTTAAGTTCTGGGCATGGGCGCAAGGAGGAGACGAGCCGGTGAACAGTGAACTTCAAACTCTTTATTTACATGTGAAAACAGCTCAGCTCAATGGCCGCAATGGGCCCTTTTATATAGGCAAACTCTTAACTATTTAACCAATGAAACATGGGGAGCGCTAGCTCCATTAACCAATGGGAAAGGCTCGTTAATAGCCAATCAGATTCTCCTGATCGGACCAATCCAATGTCGCTATTATCGGCCAATCAGAAGTGCAGGGCCAGAACCCTGCACTTTGCTTCAAGCTCTTAATAATCTTTATTCAAGTATTTTATTGATTCACAACAGTGTTAGTACCACTTTACATGGCCTTGGTAAGACCTCACTTGGACTACAGCATCCAGTTTCGGTCACCACAATATAAAAAAAGTTGTTGAGACTCTGGAAAGAGTGCAGAGAAGAGCAATCAAGATTATTAGGGGCCTGAAAGTTAAACTACATGAAGAACAATTGCAGGAATTGGGTATGACTAGTCAAGAGAAAAGAAGGACTAGGGGTGACATGATAGCAGTGTTGTAATATCTCAGGGGCTACCACAAAGAAGAGACAACCATTTGTCTGAAATAATACAGGGTTTTCTGCTTGAGCGGGTGGTTAGATTAGAAGACCTACAAGGTTTCTTCCAGCTCTGTTATTCACTTATTCTGTCTTGCTTTCTGGTGCTTTGGAGAATAGGTTGATCCCAACTCTGTTATTATGTTAATCATAATGAAAAATAGTGAACAAATTTTTAAAATAAATAAATCAGTTGTTGTCTTGATAGCCAGTATTTGTATCCATTAAACACCTTGTTCACAAATGATAATAAAAATGCAAGGAACTGATATGGAAAGGTAAGATAATGGACAGCTGTGCAGTCTGTTATTTTCAGAATATTATATATCCTACATTCATGAGAAGCATTCTGTGTATATAGCTAGATGAACTCAAATGATTGACAGAATGTGTTAAAAAAAAACCAAATGAAGAAAATCTGCCCACACACATTCTTGCACCAAAGGGCAATCATCCACTTTTCATCCCAAAATTATATGTGATAACTCTGCAAGTTATATAACTATATCCCTATAGAAACCACAGCTTGCAAATCAGAAATTAGGTAAGAACATTAGGATCTTCAGTTAACTTGTCTGTCAGGAATTGGTTTCATACTTATTAAAAATCCTCAGAGATGCATAGCTAGATTATTCCCTGGGGCTCCAACCCCTTAGTGGGAAATTATTTATTTATTTTTCAAATTTATATGGTCACCCATGTCACAATAATTGATTCTGAGCATTGTGGAGCCAAAAATGTAAAACAATAAACAGGTTAATATCAATCATATTAAAATGGTTTCAAAAAGCATAAAAAAGACATGAGATTAAATCAACAAGAGAGCCACCTCAAGATCTCACTAGATCTGAGAATCCCAAGCTTGATAACATAGCCAGGTCTTGAGGGATTTCTGGAAAATAAGTAGGGATGGAGATGAGTTGTGATGGCAAAGTGTTTAGAATGCAATATTGCAGGCTAATTCTGCCGACTGCCAGAAGTTCAATCTTGCCCGACTCACTGTTCATTGAGCATTCCATCCTTCTGATGTCGGTAAAATGAAGACCCAGATTGTTGGAGGCAATAGGCTGACTTTGTAACCGCTTAGAGCAGGGATGGGCAATTAATTTCTGTCGGGGGCCACATGGAAAATCAGATCTGTACTTTCCACGCTTTCCAAACACGAGTCCCAGGAGAGAACAAACAGCAAACTGCACTCAGGGGCATCCAAGCCCACTTAAAGCTCGGCCGCTGCTGGTGGAGCCTTGCCCTGCCTTGGTGCCCCATTTCCTGGCTCAGCAGTCCTGCTCGGGTGGCACTTTAAAAGCCCTCCTACTCGCATACGTGCCCGACAAGCCACTCACCACAACAGTGGCTCCCAGCACCCGAGCAACTTCCCAGCAACTTGCAGCTTGCTTTTTCCTCTTGGGCACTCATGCCTGGCCCCAAGCTGCATGGTGGAGGGAAAACCTGGAGCGCCTCCGGGTCGCCTCCTCCAAGCAGCCCGCCCTCCGGGCAGAACCCTTCCCACTCATCCTTCAGGTGTCTGCCTCGTTCCTCTCTCAGTCGCTCTCTCGCTCGTCCACCAGCCCAGGAAGAAACTGCTTCAAAGAAGCCGGCAGGGTGGCTTCCTGTCACCACAGCACCTCCGAAGCGCCCGTTCACCCCCACACAGCCGCCCATGGTTCAATCCAGTGCTCCGTTCTACCTGCCTGCCTGCCTGCCTGCCTTCGTTTCTGGTTGTGTCGGCTGAGAATAAAACTATTCGCCTCTTCTTCTCTTTCTTTTCTGGGCTGGTGGAGGAGCGAGAGAGCGACTGAGAGAGGAACGAGGCAGACAGCCAAGGGATGAGTGGGAAGGGTTGTGCCCGGTGGGCGGGCTGCTTGGAGGAGGCGACCCGGCGGCACTCTGGGCTTCCCTCCACCACGCGGCTCGGGGCCAGGCGCGAGCACCCGCGAGTTAAAAGGAAGCCAGAAGGGCTTCCAGGCTTAAACTTTGCACAGTGCGGCAGAGGGGAAACCCAGAGCGCCGCTGGGTCGCCTCCTCCAAGCAGCCCGCCCAACCGCCCATCGAGCGGAACCCTTCCCTTTCCTTGGCGGGAAGATGCTCCTGCCTGCAAACTTTGCCTGTGCAAAGTTTAAGCCTGGAAGCCCTTTCGGCTTCCTTTTAACTCGCGGGCGCTCGTGCCTGGCCCTGAGCCGCGCGGCGGAGGGAAGCCTAGCGGATGGGCGGGCTGCTTGGAGGAGGCAACCCGGTGGCGCTCCGGGTTTCCCCTGCACCGCACTGTGCAAAGTTTAAGCCTGGAAGCCATTTCGGCTTCCTTTTAACTCGCGGGCGCTCGCGCCTGGCCCCGAGCCACGTGGCGGAGGGAAGCCTGGAGTGCGGCCAGGTTGCCTCCTCCAAGCAGCATGCCCGCCTGTTGTAACTATGTATCATTCATGTGATTGCAACTATGTATCATTGCAACTATGTATCATTCAAGCATTGCAACATTGTATCATTCACGTGTAAACATTAGACTTCTGCTTCTTCAGTGTTCTTTTCAAGGCACGGACAAGGGACGGGGAGATAAACAACTGTCAATACAGAATGATATCCTAACTGACCTGAACTATTGTAAATCACGCGCATCCTGTTTAACCTGGTATCTTAACTGACCTGAACCATTGTAAATCTTGAATACCCTGTTTGACTTGGGCTCTGAAAAATTTCACCCCCCCTGTGAAAAAGCATAATAAAAGAGCGAGTACCAAGACATTCTGGGCGCGCTCATCCCGAGGAAACCTCGTCTCGTGTCGTTTCTCTCTCCCTTGCTCCCTTTCATGAGCTGCCCATCAGATGCGGGATGGCAGATACCGCATTCTGGTGACCCCGACGTGATTCCCTAAGGGGGATACGCAGCGACGCGCCCATATCTTATCAGCTCGGTGGGAGCTGTGCATCGCCAGGCGCCTGAGCGAATTGCACATCATCGGATCTGAAAGACGGTCTCGACTTTAGTAAGTATGGGTGGAGGCTTGTCTCAACAGCAGACGCAGCATCTGAAGGAATTGAGAGAGCTAGTCGCTTCTTCTTCTAAATACTCTGCTAATTTAAAGGGCTCTCCCATAAAAAAGAAACCTATTGCTACATTATTGGCTTATGTGTGGCAACATTGTCCCAATTATCCAGAGAGAGGGTCCTTAAAAATTTCCAATTGGCAAAAAATTGGTGAATATCTCCATAATCCTCCTTGTGCACCTATTAGCATTTTGGTCACTTGGAGGAAAATTATGGAGGCTTTAAAAGTCCATTATCAAATAGAAGCAGGGAATGTGTTTGAATCTCCCCCGCCAAGCTATGATAACTTTTCAATTTGCTCTAACTCAGGCAGAAGCTGCTGCCATTATTCAACAATGCCCCAAATGTAGTAAGCAAGGACATTCCATTCCCATAGAAGTAAAATCTAGAGGATTAAAAGCTTGTGAAATTTGGCAAACGGATGTAACTCAGTATCCACCTTTTGCCCCTTGGAAATATTTGCACGTTTCAATTGATACATATTCAGGATTTATTCTGGCTACTCCTCAAAGGGGAGAAACTGTAAAACATGTCATAAATCATTCAATTCATACCTTTGCCTCGCTGGGACGTCCAAAAGAATTAAAAACAGACAATGGATCTGCCTATACAAGTTCTGCTTTTCAGGACTTCTGTAACAGATGGGATGTAATCCACAAGTTTGGGATTCCCTACAACAGCCAGGGGCAGGTTATTAGGCTATTATGGAATGAGCTCACTTATCTCTGAAACGTGCTCTTGATAGATATTCATTGCGGGAAAAAACCCCGAACCTCCCAGCATTGCAAAATTCTCTTAACATTTGTCTTTACACTTTAAACTTTCTCAATCTGACTGGCATTCCACCCACTTCTGCTGCTTCTCATCACTTTTCCTCCCCCTCACCCCCTCCTAACAGACCTCTGGTATATTATCGCAGATTGCCAGATCCTGCCTGGCAGGGTCCCGCTGAGCTTCTTACTTGGGGACGAGGCTACGCTGCGATCTTACTGCCAGACAAAACCACTTGCTGGATCCCTGGTCGGGCGGTAAGACCCTATCATGGGAATTCCTCCGATACATCTGCATCTTAAACTCTTCCTGATATTCTTGCCTATATCCTCTTTGCAATTTCTACCTTATTCATATCCTACTTATACCTTTGTTCAACATGGTCATTGGACCACATTAGAATTTCGCTTTATTAATTATGATAGTGACTGTCCTATTGTTTGTTGGCATGATAATCTTCCCATAAATCTATCTCCTTATATTCACACATATTTCAACAAAACATATGCTTCCTGTCAAAAGACTATTCGTGTTAAAATCATTTCATTAACAGAAGGCTATTATACTTGTTCCATGTGGGTACGTCATGAAAATGCTATCCATAGTTTTCACTCTGTCACTTCTGTTTTATTTTAAAGAACACTCTACCCCTCGCTCTTTTGTTCCTTCTTTACTTTTCCTATGGAAAGGAACCTTAAAATCTTTTCCTCTATTCAATCTAAACATCGGGGGACCTAAATGTCCTTATGTTGTATCATGGGTTTCCCCACCCCAATTAACATCCTTGATGAATTACCAAATTAATCTTTATTGTCATTATTGTAATTATTATCCTTTTTCTATTAATTGAATTCCCTCCTCATCTCACAAATGTTCTACAACTAACTTGTCCATAGCCCTCTCTCCTGCTTGTCATGTTTTTATATACCCGAACTCTGATCCTGTCAACAAACGACGCTTCAAAAGAACTGCCCATGACGATCCGCAGAAGCCTCATAGAAGAGATAATATTGCCTGGACTATAACTGACTTTCAAAAAGTTCGTTTAAGTTCTACAACCAATTTCTCTTGCATAGAAAACTTCAACCCACCACTTCAATTCGATTTGGCAGACGCACCCACACAACCAGGGGATATCCTGCAATCCACACCACTGCAGGAGAAACTTTAACATCACGCCTGAAAGGAATGTATTTTATCTTTGGCAATAATTTTGTTTGGACTTGTTACAATGGTTTCATGGCATGTATCCACGGGGATGAAATTGTTAAATCCAAATCATTTTTGCATTCAAGTATGGCTTGTGTGTATAACTCTGATGATTTTATATCCCTACAGGTATCCATGGAACACCCCCTCTCTTGCAAAATCGTAAAGATTTAGATCTGTTATTTTTAAAACAAAGGGGGATTGTGTGCTATGCTTAAAAAAGAATGTTGTCTTTATGCTGATAGCAGGGGGGGCTCGTTTTCCATTTCACCATGGCTTACAACCTTTTTAACTGCATTGGCAGGACCATTAATAATCATTATATTGATTTGTATTATAGGACTTTATTGTTTTAATAGAATATTACAACTTTTAAAAATCAATTATCCTTTGCTGATGTTAATGTGCTATTGCAAGCTCATGTTATATCCTCAACACCGGAAGAAAAAATATCATTGCTCAGTTACCGCTCCTTGGACAACCCTGACGCTGACGGGTCGCACTCCTGCCTAGATGACGGGGACGGTGAACATTTCAGAAAAATAGTTCCTGTCTTTTTGGATGAGGAAGAAGACTCGTCATAAATAATAAAAACAGAGGAGATGTTGTAACTATGTATCATTCATGTGATTGCAACTATGTATCATTGCAACTATGTATCATTCAAGCATTGCAACATTGTATCATTCACGTGTAAACATTAGACTTCTGTCTCTTCAGTGATCTTTTCAAGGCACGGACAAGGGACGGGGAGATAAACAACTGTCAATACAGAATGATATCCTAACTGACCTGAACTATTGTAAATCACGCGCATCCTGTTTAACCTGGTATCTTAACTGACCTGAACCATTGTAAATCTTGAATACCCTGTTTGACTTGGGCTCTGAAAAATTTCACCCCCCCTGTGAAAAAGCATAATAAAAGAGGGAGTACCAAGACATTCTGGGCGCGCTCATCCCGAGGAAACCTCGTCTCGTGTCGTTTCTCTCTCCCTTGCTCCCTTTCATGAGCCGCCCATCAGATGCGGGATGGCAGATACCTCACCCACCCACCCACCGGGCGGAACCCTTCCCTTTCCTCGGCAGGAAGACACTCCCACTGCAAACTTTGCCTTTGCAAAGTTTAAGCCTGGAAGCCCCGGAAAAAAAAGGGGGATCGGCGGGGACTCACCTTCAGAGAGGTCACACTCGAAGGTGATTTCAAACTCTCAGCCAAGGCCTTTGCAATGTTCTTTTCTTTCCTACTCCGAGAGAGCTCCGCACTGTTTTGCAGCCTTGGGGGCCACGCAGCGCAGGGCAATACGCCATGCCCAGCAATTTTTTTTCAGGGGCGGGCCAGATTGGACAGACCAACGGGCCGGATGTGGCCTACCCCTGGCTTAGAGAGGGATGTAAGGCACTGTGAAGCAGTATATAAGTCTCAGTGCTATTGCTATCTTCCATAAGACAAGTGCCATGGAATTGAATCCATAGACCCTTCTACTTTAGATGACTCTAGACAGTACATTAGTTTTAGGAGGTATCCAAGGCTTGGTGATTAATAATTGTCATGGCTCTGTTGGAACCTAGGTCTGAGAAGTTGGAGGAGACAGACCTAGGTTCAACAGAGGAATGACCAAAGGAGCAGGACAAGGTAGTCCCAGGTCCCTTGGGCATGGGAAGGGTTGCCAGCAAAGGATAGAGAGCACAGAATGAGGGGGGAGGACTGGTAGACAGCAGAGCCAAGGAGTGGTGGAGCTCCAGCCATGAGCAATTAGCTCTCCCCCTGATTCTGGAGCATGGAAAATGAAGATGAAATGGGATCAGCACAGGGCAACCTGATGACTTGGGAGGAGGGCACCTCACCCCTCTTTACAAGGCTCACCTGGGGAATGAGATTTGAAGAGATGCTGTTGGGAGGGGCACTTGCCAGGAACGAGCATTGCCTTTTTCCAGTCTTATTTGCTGTTATCAAAGTCTAGATACTTTGCTGTGCTTTGCCTTGTTTGCCTTGCTTGACTGGTCTGGCTATGTGCGAGTTCTCATGACACAGTTCTACTCTGGGTTGTGCTGCAGTCCCAGTGAAGTCTTCCTATGATGAGGACGCCCTGGAACCAAATTCACTGAACTATGGCTGCTCTCAGAATTGTACTGCTCCTCTGGACTAATAGCAGCCAGGAACTATTGGAGGTACATGTTTAGAGAGAGGGTCCTGGACTTGCAAAGAATGGTGGGACTTTTGGAAAAAAGTTGAAGCAATAAAGGAGAGTTAAGCCTTCGTTCTGGCTGTGTTGCTTCCACACCCAGCTCTGGGTCATCACAATAGTTCAGATAAGAAGTATAAGATGCGCCAGCTCTATTTTTATCGTAAGGTTACATTAACAGAATCTTGCAGGTCTTGTATAACATCTTTCCCCCTTCACCTTTTTAGAGGGGGTCCCTTCTGATATGTTTGCACATGCCCATTCTTTCTGATATTCAGCTGCCTCTTATCTGATAGTTGCCTCATCTGCAGCTCTTCCTCCTGTCTCCCAACCAAGGTCATTTCCACATACCATTGCACTATACTTGGTTAATAGTCAATAATAAACATGCTATGCAAACCCAGACATTTACTATACAGAACACATTTAGATTGGAAAATAATTCCCATGGCGTGACCTGAAATAAGGATGCACAAAAATACATTTTCCCCAATTTGTACAGCTCTTGCATAACTTTGCTCCATACTGGGAATTTCTTTTAAACATTCCTTTCAATTTAAATAGAAAGTTTATTTCTAATTTATTTCATAACACAATACATATGTTTACATTTTTAAAGGACAACATACAGGGTTTTCCAAAGTATATAAACTATTTTTGAGAGCATGTTTAATTAAAGTATCAATGAATCATTGAATTCAAGAAAACCATGGAATTAAATTCCAACACAGATGAAGAGCATCCAGATGTTCAAGGTTAAATAATATGCTTTCTTTTATCTGAATGAAAATCTGTAAGCTCCAACCATTTGCTCCAGGCTGAAAGCAAATACATAGCAGAATGGGAATTGAGGTAAATTGGCTGAAAAATATAACTTCCCATAAAACTGTCTAGAATTTCCAAGCCAAGAACAGACAGACATAAAAAGCTCCCCTTACAGACATAAGCAAGAGTGTTCCTGACATAAAACCCAAGGAGAATGTGTTTAATTTGCAGGAAGAAGATATTGGATGAATATCTGCCAATATCATCTTTGTTTATTTTGTGGTAGAATTGGAAATTATTCACAACTCCATTACAAAGAGATATTTCTCCTAATTCATGGAAAGCACCGCCAGGAATGAAATAAATATTCCACATGGTGCCACAGGATGAAAATAATGGCTCCTTTCTGATTCATTTGTTTTTTTGCTCTCCTAAATAATATTTTCAGGTCAGTTTATACTCATCCCAGACATAAATTCAGAAAAGCAATTAATTTCAATTGTGAATAATTTTTTTTTTAAGTTGCACTGTAAATGTAGATTGTGTTCGCACAGAAATTTACAGTGTCAATAATGGTTGGGAGGGGTTGAGCAAGGAGAAGGATGAATGAAGATACTGTGTGAGTTAGCTTGACTTACAACTGTTAATTTTGTGACCGTTCAAAATTACAACAGCACTGCAAAAAGGGACTTATGACCATTGCAGCAGCCCCAGGATCATGTGATCAAAATTCACAGCCTTGGCAACTGACTCGTACATATGACGGTTGCAGTGACCTAGGGTCATGCGATCACTTTTGGCAAACTTTGCAAACAAGCAGAATCAATGGGGAAGCCAGATTCACTTAACAAGGTTGTAAAATGGGGCAGAATCCGTGATGGGCTGCTGCTGGTTCAGATTGGTTCTAGTGAACTGGTACGAACGATGATCAGTTGGCCCCGCCCACCTGGCCCCGCCCTATCCTGTCTTACATTTCCTCCTTTTGCAGCTCAGCCGATTCATGTGGCAAAGTGGATTACCACGCCTCAGCTGTTCTACTTACCGGGGAAGGCTAGAAGGTGAGCTGGAGTGGTTCAAATTGGTGTTTATTGAATGTTGCATGCATTAGGCGCGCGAAGAGAAGTGTACGCTCACAGAACTGGTTGTTAAACCAGTTGCAACCCACATGTTGGATGGACGTGGCTGTGAGGAATCCTGGCACCATCCTCCACGCCACTGTTGGACTCACGGAGCCAACGACGCACAAGGATCTGGCTCGAGCGGCAAATATGGCTTTGGAGGTTCTTGTGGGAAGCCTCGACATGAGTCTTGTCATTATGGGGATGGGGAATACCCCAAAGTCCACGTCCTGTGTTCAGTGGCATGTTGGGACTTTTCCAAGATGCTCACTGACCCGAGGGAACTGTTTGGGGAGGGGGTGCATGACATGGGTTAATGAGTAAGTGAACAGGGATAGGCAGGGATGACAGGCGGCATTAGGAAAGTCAAGAAGAGATAAACTAGGATTAACTAGAGGAAGTGAGGCAAATGGGATAGATAGAGTGGGGTGGATTGCAGGAGATAGATGCGTCTAGAGGGGGAGTGGCCTTGGTTATAAACAGCACTGGGATGCAGATGCTCCCAATGCTAACCAGAAGTGGTCTTCAGCAGGTTCTGACCAGTTCTGGAGAACCGGTAGTGGAAATTTTGAGAAGTTCAGAGAACCGGCAAATACCACCTTTGACTGGCCCCACCCCCATCTATTCTCTGCCTCCTGAGTGCCAGCTGATCGGCTGTGTCTTCTTTGGTTGCCCTGCACAGGAGAATGGAGCTGGAAAGCAGGTTAATGGGGTGGGGAGGGAATGGGATTTTGCAGTATCCTTCCCACAGGAGAGGGGAGGGAATGGAGATTTTACAGTATCCTTCCCCTTTCATGCCCATCAAGCCATGCCCACCAAGCCACACCCACAGAACCAGTAGTAAAAAAAAATTGAATCCCACCACTGGTGCTAACCTTGATTGGCTCACTGCTATTCTTCCTGGATGGGGAATTCGTTACTTGTGAGTAAAACCAGCTTTAACCCTTCTGAACTGTGTGAGTTAGCTTGTTTATTCATGTAAATCTGCAGGCTTCTGGATGACCAGCTGAGACAACCACTGGGCAAAAATTGAATTAACCAATGTTTCACTTAGCAACATAAATTTTGGGCTCCATTGTGGTCATAAGTCAAAGACTACCTGAAGTCTAAGGAGCATGCCAGGCTGGTACTGCGAATCTTTCATATACCATGAAGTTCATTAGGCAAACTTGAGCAAATTATTCTTTCAGCTGACCTACATTTCAAAGCAGGAAGGAAATGGGTCACTCATGCTATCTGGAAAGAATGGTGAAGCACAGGTAGTCCTCAACTTATAACCATTCATTTAGCAGCTGTTCAAACAACAGCCCTGAAAAAAAGGTGACTTATAACGGGTCCTCACACTTAAAACAGCTGCAGCTTTCTCATGGTCATGTGATCACCACTGGCAACCTTTGCATCTGGCTTCCAACAAGCAAAGTCATTGGGGAAGCCTGATTCACTTAACAACCATTGATACATTTAACAGCCATGGCAAAAAAAAAAAAGTTGTAGAATTGAGTGTGGCTCACTTAGTAATTGCCTGGCTTAGCAATGGAAATTCTGGTCTCAACTGTGGACTACCTATAAGCACATGAATAATAAAGCAAAAAAGAACTATTTTTTTCAATCCATTTTTCCCAAAGATACAACAGCCCAAAGCCAATATCATGTTACCCTACGATTGGACAATTCAATGTCCTGTATTAACAAACTTCTTTTTGTGCCCTCCAAGCAGCGGTCTTTTGAAATTTTGCAGAAAATTACAAAAGAATGGGAATGTTACTTCTAGGTGATTTTAAGAAAGACAATAAGGAAAGTAGATATTCAATTTAACAGAATAACAGAGTTGAAAGGGACCTTGGAGGTCTTCTAGTCCAACCCCCTGCTTAGGCAGGAAACCCTATACCGTTTCAGACAAATGGCTGTCCAATCTCTTCTTAAAAACTTCCAGTGTTGGAGCATTCACAACTTCTGGAGGCAAGTTGTTCCACTGATTAATTGTTCTAACAGTCATTAAATTTCTCCTTTCTTCTAGGTTGCTTCTCTCCTTGTTTAGTTTCCACCCATTGCTTCTTGCCCTGCCTTCTGGTGCTTTGGAGAATAGGTTTACCCCCCTCTTCTTTGTGAAAACCCCTTAGATATTGGAATACTGCTCTCATGTCTCTCCTAGTTCTTGTTTTCATTAAACTAGACATACCCAATTCCAGCAACTCCTCTTTATATATTTGACAAAGCAGAATTTCTAATTAGCTGAACAGATCTCTTACAAATTCAGCACTTATTTCAAGACCGGAGGGAAAAATAGAAACTCTCTATTTCACAGAATGTGAATTCTTTTTTTTTTTTAGTAAAAGTTTTATTGATTTTTAACAACAAACAAAAACACATAAAACATAAGACATAACATAAAAACATCACCCTTCTTCATAAATTTACAGACAGTGCATCGGTTGGTTTGTCACTCTTTTTTGTGCATCTATTTCATAGTCATCATAATAATTATGTTACATAATAACTCACATTATCAATCAACAATTATGTATCCTAATATCATTATTAAACAATCATTTGACTACAATTTTATTAATTCATACTTAAGCGAGATAACTATAATTTAGTTAATTTATTTTATAACAAATCATAAAATCATACCAAATCTATCTTAATAAAATTTTATAAGCATATTATCAAAACATAAAAAAATGTATATTCATTATTTCCTAAGTTTCTAAATATTCTATTATTATATTGTATTATCTAACCATTGATAAAAAAAGATCCCAAACTTCATAAAATTGTTTATCTTCTTGTTCTCTAATTTCAAATGTCAATTGACTCATTTCAGCACATTCCAATATTTTCTTAACAATTTCTTCCTCTGATGGTATTTTCTCACTCTTCCAATTTTTAGCAAATACAATCCTAGCCACTGTTAATACATTTACAATCAAATACTTTAAGTTTTTATTATATGTATCAGGTAAGATTCCCAATAAAAAAAATCTCTGGTTTCAGATCTATATGTTTCTTTATCATTTTTTCCAACCACATGCGAATTCTAGTCCAGTATTTCCTGGCTTCCTCACAAGTCCACCACATATGGTAATGTGAGCCAGGTATCTGATGACATTTCCAGCACTTTTCAGATTTGTTCTTGAACATTCTTGCTATTCTTGTCGGGGGAAAGTGCCACCTGTTAAGTTCTGCGCATGGGTGCAAGGAACGGAGACAAGGCAGTGAACAGTGAACTTCAACTCCTTATTAATCATTCTGAACAGAGCAAAAACCTAGGGCAGCAGCAGCCCTTTTATAGGCAAGCTGCTGATCTAGTAACCAATAAGAAACGTGGAGTGTTAACCCCCTTAACCAATGAGAGTGGCTCGTTAACAGCCAGTCAGATTCTCCTGAACGGACCAATCCGATATCGCTATTATTGGCCAATCAGAAGTGCAGGACTAGAACCCTGCTATTTTCTAAAGATTTTGATAAACTTTATTTAAGCGTTTTATTAGTTCATAACACCACCTATAAAACATCTTATACAAATTTTCTTTATATGCCGTAGACATTGTCATTTTATAATTTTGAGACCACAATTTTTGCCATTTCTCTAAATCAATCCCATATCCAAAATTCTTCCCCCAATCAATCATTGTTTCTTTAACCTGTTCTTCCTCTAATTTAATTTCCAGCAAATAACTGTATAATTTTTTGATCACTTTTTCATCAGTACTTGTCAAAATCTTATCTAAGTCAGTCAGTTTATCATAAAATCCTTCTGTTTTAGAATCTTTAAGATACCTTGAATTATTTGCGCATATGAAAACCAATTCATCTTTATACCTTGTTCTTCTAAATTTTGCATCGTTTTAAGTTCACCCTTTTCATCCAGTATTTCCCCATATCTAACTGTTTGTTCCTTCTTATATGTTATAGGATAAGAAAAAGCTTCAATAGTTGATAACTAAACTGGGATTTTCAAATAATATTGTTTCTTAATTTTCTCCCAATTCAACCATAACAATTCCCGTATGTAATGCCTTCTAAAATAGCCCTGTGATTTAGTTCCCTTATACCATAGAAAAGCATGCCAACCCAATAATAAATCATGTCCTTCTAATGTCAACAATCTAGTCTTTCTTAACGTTAGCCATTCTTTGGCCTAGATCAAATTTGCAGCTTGGTAATACAACGCCCAGTTAGGAAGGCCAAATCCTCCTCTAGTTCTAGCATCTTGTAAGAGTTTTAATTTTATTCTCGCTTTCTTACCTTGCCATATATACTTCAACACAATTTTATTTAATTCTTCAAAGTATTATTTACCAAGCCTAATTGGTATTGTTTGGAACAAATATAAAATTGTGGGTAAAATGTTCATCTTGATTGTTGAAATTCCACCTATCAATGACAATTGTAAGTTTTCCCATTTTTTCAAATCACTTGCTATCTGCTGTTTAAGTTTAATATAATTATTCTTTTTCAATGTAATACATCTTGACGTCAAATATATCCCCAAATATTTAACTTTGTTCATATCTTGAATTTTCAATATGTCTGCCAACTCTTCTCTTTGTCTTAATAGCATATTCTTTGTCAGAATCTTTGTTTTGTCTTTATTTATTTTCAAGCCAGACATCTCACCGTACATCTCTATCTTTTCCAATAATTTTAAAGCTCTCTCTAGAGGGTCTTCCAAAATAAAAACCAAGTCATCCGCAAAAGCTTGCAATTTAAATTCCTCCTTTTTAACTTTCATTCCTTTTATATTTTTGTCCTCTCTAATATTTCTATTTAACACTTCCAAGGTCAATACAAGTAACAAGGGAGAAAATGGGCATCCTTGTCTTGTACCTTTTCTTATATTAATAGATTCTGTAAATTCTCCCTCTATCATTACTTTTGCTGTTTGCTTATAATATATGGCTTCTATTGCTTGGATGAATTTTCTAGCAAAGCCCATCTGTTCCAATAATAATAGCATAAATCTCCAATTCACATTATCAAATGCCTTTTGGGCATCTAAGAATATCAAAGCCATTTGTTTTTCAGGATGCACCTCATAATATTCCAATGTGTCCAGGATTACCCTCATATTGTCTTTAATTTGTCTCTTTGGTAAAAATCCATTCTGATCAGGGTGAATAAAGTTGTTTAAGTATTTTTTAAGCCTTTCTGCCAAAATTGAAGCAAAGATTTTATAGTCTGCATTCAATAAAGAAATAGGTCTATAGTTCTTAATTTGTAATGGATCAGCCCCTTCTTTTGGGATAAGTGTAATATAAGCTTCTGACCATGTTTTAGGTATTTTCTTATTTAACATAACTTCATTCATGACTTCTAGCAGTAAAGTGCTCGATGGTTCTTGCAATGTTTTATAAAATTCTGCCGGGAGGCCATCTGGACCTGGTGCTTTTCCATTATTCTGTCTATTGAGTGCTTTGATTAATTCCATCATTGTTATAGTGCTTTCTAACATTTTTCCAGTTTCATCAGGTATCTTAGGTAGGTTAGCATTTTATAAATACTGTTTAATTTTTCCCTCATCAAGATCCTCCTGTTTATATAATTGTCCATAAAAGTCTCGAATGATTGCCTTTTTCTCCTTATTACCATAGCAGATTTGACCTTGATCATCTATTAACTGTAATATTTTCCTTGATTCTTTCCCTTTTCTCAGTTTATATGCTAACCATCTATCTGGCCTATTTGCATCTTCAAAATAGTTCTGTTTAGCACTTCTAATTTTTTGTGCCAGTTCTTCTTTCTCTACTTGATTCATTTTATGTTTGATTATGTCCATTTTAAGTTTAATATCTTTTTTCTGTGGCATTTTCTGTAATTCTTTTTCCAGTTTTTTATGGTCATCTTCTACAGCTTTAATCATTTGCCTCTTCCAAATGTTCTTTTTCTTTGTATAGTCTATTATTAATCCTCTTGCATATGCCTTCATTGTATCCCAAACATTCTGTATTGAAGTATCTTCTTTTTTGTTTTCATTAAAGAAGAAGGCCAATTCTTTTTCCATCCATTGTGTAAAGTCTTTTTCCTTTAGAATAGTATTATTTAACGTCCATCTAGATCTTCTTTTTTTGTCCTTTCCATTTGATTGTCATTGGATTATGGTCTGCCCATGTACTTGTTTCAATATTTATTTCTTGAATATTAGATATTAGTTCTGTTGAGATCCAAATCATATCTATTCTGGACCATGATAAATGTCTATTTGAATAAAAAGTATATTGTTGAGTTTTAGCATTTCTTTCTCTCCATATATCTTTAAGGTTTAATTCATCTATCATTTTAAAAAAAGATTTGGGGAGAGTCTTTCTATTTTTTCTTGATGCTGTCGCTGTATAATCCGGTTTATTATCTACAATTCCATTGAGATCTCCCATCATAACTATGTTAGAATAGTCCAATCCCATTGTTTGCCTATGTAATTTTTTGTAGAATTCTTCTTGTTTATCATTCGGGGCATAAATTGCAACCAGGAGTGTTTTTGTATTATTATCCACTATTTCAACCATTCATACTCTTCCGTCTTCATCAGTATAAATCAGTTTTGCTGTAATGGTTTCTTTGATGTACAAAACCACTCCCCTTTTCTTGCAGTGAGTCAGAGAGGTAAATATTTTCCCTAATTTTGATCGTGCCAATAATTGTTCATGTTGTTTTTTAATGTGTACTTCTTGTAAGCAAATTATATCAAATTTTAGCTTCTCTAATTTGTGAAAAAAAATTCTTCTTTTGGTAGCTGAGTTCAGTCCATTTATATTCATAGAAATCAGTTTTTTTTCCTCCATGATTATGTTTTATATTTAAGTCTAACAGCTCTCATGGATCTTACTTCACGTTGTTCTTTGATCTCCACTTGTCCACCTACTGCACCTTCTTCTTTTCCCATTCCCATTTGGTCATCTTGAAGTTCAGTTGAGATGGTCTCTTTTTCTATATTTCTCTTCTTTCGAAAAATTCATTGTAAAATATTTCTGCTTTCTCAATTGAATCAATTCTGTGTCTCTGTTCTTGCCAGGTAAACATTAATCCTTCTGGAATCAGCCATCTGTAATTCACCTCTTTTTTCAATAGCATTTTGGTCAGGAATCGATATTCTCTTCTCATCTCTCTCACTTTTCTGGGTACTTGTTTTAAGACCACAATCTCTTTGTCTTTATATTTCAACACCTTCTCTCTTGCCACTTGTAATATTTCCCTTTTTTAATTTTGGGCTTTTTACTTTTTATTGGGTTTTTTTGTGTTTTCCTTTTTCCTAATTGGATTATAATTGGTTACCTTACTAATTGGATTAAAAGAGCTGGAAGACTCTGAGCTACTGAAATGAGCAAGAAAATTTTACCTTCGGGCATCTCAACTTCTGCTCCTGCCTCCCCATCAACTGGAGGACGACTTCCAACAATGGTGAAGCAAGATAAAGCACAAGTGGATTTAATGAAGGTTATGCAAGGAATTCAAGAACTTAAAACAAGCATTGAACAAAGAATGGAGAGTATTGACCAAGAATTGGGAAGATTGATGAAAAATTTGAAAATATTCAACAAATGATGGTGAAACATGATGAGAGAATCCAAAAAATGGAAGAGAAAGACAAGCAAAGTGATGAGACAATTGTAAATATTGATAGCAGATTAACAATGGTTGAACAAGATAAAAGTGGGATGTTGAAATGGGAGATGGACAGGTCAGAATTTTATCTCAGATTCCAAAATATCAAGGAAGAACAAGGACAAAATTTGGCTGAAGTAATGATTGAAATTTTGGCTGGAGCTTTGGAAATAACAGAGGAAAAGATGATGGATGGAGTAGATGAGATATATCGAGTCTTCACGAGATATGCGGTGAGGAACCAACTACCAAGAGAGGTCCATGTCAGATTTACTAAAAAAAAGCTACAGAATGTGAATTCTTTACTCTTGACAAATGTATCTTTTCTTTTATGTATACTGAGAGTATTTGCACCAAGGCAAATTCCTTGGGTGTCCAACCACATGGCCAATAAAGAATTCTATTCTGTTCTGCTCTGCTCTGTTCTGTTCTGTTCTGTTCTGTTCTACTCTACTCTACTCTACTCTACTCTACTCTATTTTATTCTATGGCCTTTTTTATTTTACTAAGCTTACAACTACATGTATCTTCATGTGTAGCTATATCATTTACATCTACACTGATAGGAGCTCTAGTTGAGAAAAGCATTTCTACTTGGTGGAGCCTAATTTCAAATGATTCTCCTGAGAACAAAAACTCCAGTACTGAGATATGCAAATAAAGGATGAGATGCAATTTATTTATTTCTTTAAAAAAATAAATCGACAGATAATTAGAGCATTCACTGAAGAACTGCCAAACATTTTGGATGTAGTAGTTAGATCATTTCGTTGTGTGTATTGGATATTCAAAGATTCCATTGCTGTCTCTTTAATTCAAAGAAGTAACACATTCACTTGTTCCTTACTGATTGCAGGGTAATTATTGAAAACAACTCTTGATAAAGTAATCAGCCTGGTAATCCCATGTTGGAACAATGTTCTTATGAGCTTGGCTAATCGGTAATAGGAAAAAGCAGCCATGCTCGGTGAAGTTGCTCAAGCTCTGTAAAAAGTCTTGGAGTCTGATATTTGATAGCCTATTAAATAATCCATAAAATGTTAAGGATGATTACACCTTGAAAAATTGTTCCCAGAAGCCTCTTAACATCAAAAGTGCAAGGGATATAAGACTCCATACTTTCACAGTCGGGATTCTTTCAAACAGGGTATGGAAGTTCACCTTTAGAACAAGCAATTGTCCACCACTGGTTCATGAACTGTTTGATGAATTTTACCTTTATAAGTTGCAATATGACTCGATATGATCTGCATGTCCCAGATGACCTCATGGATTAGAACATAACTATTTACCAGCTTTTGCAACACAAAAATGTATACACCATATTTTGTGGTTTATATGTCCTTTAGGCCTTTGGAAAAGTATGTGCATGAAGGAGGTGAAAGGCAGAGGAAAACAAGAGATATCCACGTATGTATATGCTTGTACTTGTATATACTGTATATAAATACATTTGTGTGTACACATACAACAGGCATTTCTTGCTATTCAGGTAATGGTGTTTCATGTGTTGCTCTATGAATGCAAAAGCTGAACTGGGAAGAGGCAGGATAGAATGACTTTTGATGTGTCTGAATTTTCAGATACCAACAAAACAGACAATGGACCATAGAACATATCAAGCCTGAATATCAATTGAAGCAGTAATGTCCAGGCTCAAACTGTTGTATTTTGGCTACATCATGCAAATACTTCTTTTCTTTGAGTATGTTCATCAGGCTTGGAAAATCTGAAGGAGATAGAAGATGGCTGGTGACAGCAATGAATCAACACGGAGAGACCAAAAGGGCCAAGTTGAAATTCTCACTCTAGAGACAATCTATCCAAGATCAGCATCAAGTTCATAGCATTTAATTGCTCAATCAAGTAATGACAAACTGAACACAATTGGTTTCTAGGTAACTGCAAATTTGGAAGTGGGAGAAGGAGATTTTAGACTGGAGAATCAAGACATTGTCCACTTGTCTTGCAATCTGGTGTTAATCTGTGAGATTTGTAAGGAAACAAAAATATACGGACATTCTACTGCAATGGAAAGTTGGTCATAAATATTGCTAAAGGGTAAATATGGTTTATGTAGGTGAAATTCCACCAGGGCAATACAGCAAAAAGTAAAATGGGCTTACTCCCATGTAAGCAATTCTAGGTTGCAAATAAAAATGGAATTATACTAGTGGTGTACTAAAGCATCCAATAAACCTTTGGCAGATCACTCCACATTTGACTTTCTCCCACTGATTCTTAGTTTTTGGGAGAAAAACACACCTGTGTTGAGACACTGCAGTTGAAAAAAATAGCTACAAGTACAAATAAAGTACACTTCTTCAAATATGGCTCATAAAGAGATAAGTTATCTTCTCTGTAGTGCTCTTGCTAAATTCTTTTATTTTTTTAACATTTATGGTAGTGAATTCTGATGCAAAACTCCAAGTTCCCACATTTGATTGCACTTCACTTTCTGAAGGAGATGCTTAATCTTGAGTGAGTCTGGATGGAAATGCAACCTCTCATATCCCAGAACAACATGAAAGATTTGGGGAAGTGTTGTGGTTCAGTGATCAGAGTGTATGCTCTGCATGCCAAAGATCTAGGTTCCTTTCCCATCACTGACTAAACCAGATTCCACCAGAAAATACACCTTAGCCTGAAATCCCAAAGAATCTTCATCATTTTAAAATTTATTTTATTTATTTATTCATCAAACAAAGATTACAAATTTGAACAAGGAAAATAAGAAAATCATAATGGGATAGGAACAATAGGTGTGTCAATGCACTTACGCACGTCCCCCCACAGGGATCTTTTAAATATTGAGTGAGGACCACAGAAGTTAAGTTAGAATTAAAACTGTGAAAGTTCATGGCTGAGACAATTGAATCAATTCCAGACTTCGACAATTCTGTTACAAAAATCAACTTTTTTCTGCAATCAAGTTTAAAGTGGTTTACACTAAATTTAAAGCTGTTGTTCGCTCCTGTTATGTTACAATTAAAGTTTCAAAAGTCATTTACAGGTAAAGTGTTACTATGTACAATTTGTATACAATTCCTGAATCTGATCATAAGTGTCACAGTTCTAAACTATCCAAACCAAGAATTGTATAAACCTAAAGTATGTTTACCCATAAGTGTTGATGCATCCATGGATACTTTCCTTGTAGCCTTTTAATATCCCTTATGTTATTTCTTTATTTTATCATATTTATAGTCCGCCCTGAGCCTGTTATTGTAGGAAGAGATCCTGTCAACCTATAGCTGCAAAAAAAAAATCAGGAATCTGGTGGCATCTTTTCGTACTTTTTCAAAAAAAAAAATATTAAAAGGCATAAGCTTTTGTGAGCCCCAGCTAACCCTAGTCATCCCATGACATCCTTTGGATTTTTTCCCCCCCAAATTCTAATGAGATGTGATTAAGGTACAACATGTTAAGATTCTTTTCCTTAAGAACCATTAAAATTTATTTGCAGGAATGCCTCCCACAGGTATTCCTGCTAAAATAAGGGCAACTGATTACAGCTCCAGGCCTCATTTGAAAGGTCCACACCTTTCCAAAAAGAAGGAAGACTGAATGATAATATTATCTGGCAAGAACACCTTGGAGAATTAAAGAAGATTAGAGGAACAATTTCATCGGATGACTTCAGCTAACTGGTTGTTTTGTGATTGGCCAAATATACCTGGGAAACGTTGTTGTGAAAATTAATCTTGGAGGCATTCATTTAAAATTCGAGGCAGATCCATCCGTACTGTAAAAGTTAACTTTGATAAGACATGCACAGAGAGAGATTATCTGTCTCAATATATAATTAGCTTAATACTTGATATATTTGGTAAATCAGTAATTTGTGAGCCTGGTATAACATAATGACTAAAAGAGCACCTTCCCTTTAGTCCTCAATCTGCTTTTGGGGGATGATAAGCCTAGTTTTAAGAAGAGAGGTTTTCTCAAGTGATGTATAAGAATTTCACAGAACCTTTGAAATGTGCCTGATAAAGGTTGAGAGTACCATAAAGCCAAATGCAATTATTCATAAATCCCATTTCAGTTGAGGAGATTAGAGGTAAGGGCTAAACAGTTCTTTCACTCAAATGTGTCTTGGACAGAATTATCATCAGTTTGGGATTTTTTAAAAAAAAATATGGCTATAACTAAGCTTCTCTCTCCACTACTCCTATCTTTTCCTTCCAGGAGCTTAAACATATTTTAAGGTAAAGATCACTGATGATAGGGAACGTATTTCATTTAAATCTTAAAAACTGCTTATTTATACCTTGAAGTTGAGGGAACCTTGAAATGAAAACTATTCTAGTCTCAGGCAATTATGACTTCTGTACAGCTGGGATGTACACAGTGGTGAGATTCAACCAGTTCGTACCAGTGGTGGAATTCAAATATTTTTACTACCGGTTCTATGGGCATGGCTTGGTGACCGTGGCTTGGTGGGCATGGCAGGGGAAGGATACTGTACAATCTCCATTCCCACCCAACTCCAGGGGAAGGTTACTGCAAAACCCCCATTCCCTCCCCATCCCACTAACCTGCTTTCCAGCTCCGTTCTTCTGTGCAGGGCAACAAAAGAAGACCCAGCCGATCAGCTGGGATTCAGAAGGCAGAGAATAGATGGGGGCGGAACCAATCAGAGGAGGTGTTCTGAACTACTCAAAATTTCCACTACCAGTTCTCCAGAACTGATCAGAATCTGCTGAATGCCACCTCTGGTTCGTACCACATTGGCCAAACCGGTTGTTAAATTGCTGGCTGGCCCCTCCCTGTTCCTTCCAGGAGTCCCCCATGTGCTCTGTTTTGGCTCCCAGGTAAGTGCAAAACAGGGCACAGGGGGTGTGGCGCCCCTCCCCCCATGGCCCACTTTTGTTCCCAGAGGGGTTGCAGGAGGCCATGTGCTGCCTGTCACACCCCCTGGCCACACCTACCATGCCCACCCAGCTGGTCATTAGGGCAGAGAACCGGTTGTTAAATTATTTGAACCCCATCCCTGGATGCACATCTTGTGATATAGGATGTACCACATGAGGTACATAAAAAAGCACACCGAGTTTAACTGCACAGCCATGGCTGCCATCTTAATTATTTGAACCATCCACCAGGTGAATACTCTTGGAAATATACATATTCCTGGAACAGGATGGCTCTGTCCACTTTTATTCATGACTTCAGATTACAAAATGCGTTACAAAGTCAAGAAACCAAAATAGCTTCAAATATCTGCTTTTCAGTTAATATTTCACTGAACTTGTTTTCTCTGCACTGATTCATGTTTACTTCTAGATTCAGTTCATGGTGTAGTAATTACTAATAAAATCAATATGGACGTGATGAAACGTAGATATCTGAACGACCATCTCAATGGACCTTCTTTCCATCAGAGTCTTATGCCAGAATTTTGAACTTTCAGGAAAGGCTATCTGTTATGTATCGAAAGTGTTCTGTCGCCAATAAGGAGACTCGCAGACCGGAGTTGACTTCAGTTCTTTAATAATAAACAGTAACTTCAACTGCAGTCGAACCGCAGCAGCCCTTTTTATAGTGGCTGCTCCACAGCTCGCAACCAATGACATTTAGTTAAACTTCCCGCCGCTATAGGCAGCCAATCAGATACTAACGTTACTACCCAATCATATCATTGCTTCTGCTAACCAATAGGAACATCGCCCTAGAAGTCTCTATTTAAATACACTACAGAAAGTATATAGTTGTGCTAAAGTGAAACTAACCTTTAGATGAACCTAACTGTTAGCTCCAACTGTTTTGGAGGGAAATTTAGAACATTTATATCTGGGAGGGCTTTTTCTAGTTTTATGATTGTTTAAGACCCTGTGGGCCTAGAGTATAAATCACAGGCATTTGCCTACAGTTCCTCAGTTCTAGTTTTGAGTCAATAAATGCTTTTGCATTCAGGGGTGAGATTCAAAAATCCCAGCAACCAGTTCGCTGCCTGGTTACTGGGTGGGCATGGCCATGGTGGGTGAGGCCTGTTAGGGATAACATTGGTTACCTAACTTAGTTTGGGTAAAATAATATATATAAACTATGTTAGTGAGTTTAAGTGTGTGTATCACTTTAACTGTTAAAACATGTATTTTGGGTGCGGTTGTAAAATCACCATAAGAGGGAGCAAGAGAGCTCACTGTTTGCTGGCTTTTACTGGAGAGCTGACAAATGTTGGACTGATGGTGATAACTGCGTGTTTTCCCTGCTGTTGCTGAAATGAAGAAAAGGGGTTTGATTTTCTTCATATCTCTAACTGCAAAAGAGATATATTATTGGACTGATTATTTGTAAGTTTACTGACCTCTTTTTCAACACTGGACTTTGCAACTGATTAATCCCCTGATGGACTGAACTAATGTATGATATATGGACTGTTTGACTATGCTATAACTCTTGCTGGAATAAAAAACTATTTAACTGGCACAGTGTATCTGTTTTACTGAGTGTAAGCTACAACAACGTTTATCTCACATATTTGCCTGCCTGCTAGACTGCCGTTGCACATTCTGCTAGGGAGTGTATCCCTAACAGGGCCTACCAGAACTTCCCATTTCTGGCTTCCAGTGGGCCTCCAGAGCCCGGGAGAGGCCGTTTTCTTTGTCCCAAGGGTCCAGAGGCCTCCCCCGGGCCTCTGGATGGGCGAAAACAGCCTCCCCCAGGCTGTGTAGGCCCTCTGGAAGCCAGAAACAGGTTCATTTCAGGACTTCTGGAAGGCCTGTTTTTTGCCTTCTCAGAGCCTCTGCACGAACCTTGCAATTACCTGCATCCAAAACAGGCTGCAAGGACACTCCTGGGAGGGACGGGGTGGGGCCAGTCAGTCAGTTGAACTACTGGTTCAGCGAACCAGATGTAAATTTAACATCTGGTTCACCCAAACCGGTCTGAACCAGTAGAATCCCACTCGTGGTTGCGGCTATGCTGGTCTGGTTCTTGCCTACTGAAGCCCACTACACAATACTATCTATTGTGGAAATTTATCTCTCTGTCTCTATCTATTTCTGTGGTCATTTTCTGAGAAGTTTTAAGTCAAGTCAGAGAAACTTACCTTCAAGGTTTTACTGAATTCCAATTTCTATCATCCATGACTGATCATACTGGGTGGAGCTTGTAATGCAAATCTAAGGACACTATGTATTTCCTTCCAGTGTCCTAAATAAATAAAAATGAAAATGTTTTGCTTTCGCCCCTTGCAGGTCTTATTAAGGAAGCCAACCTCCAGAGCTATTTGATATTCATTGTTTTCTTTAGCATGGTTACTCCTGGGAACCTGTCACATCCCAGACTTATCACAGAAAGCTGAATACTCTATGTCATGGAAATGTATTTGTTTAAGTGGCTTTTAAAATCACAATTCTGTTTTATTTTCTCAGATGCCACTGTATGGGTCTTGCAATGCTGTGAGACTTGCTTTGAATCATTACAGTGTAATTTGTAAGTTGTGATGTTGTGTCTCTGCAGCAGGACTATTTGTTAACTTGCCAGAGTACTAGTAATTGGTTCAAATGCTTAGGCTCTATCACCTTTAATTTTATTATGGAAAGTAATTTTTACATTCTCCTTTAAGTCCTGTGTCCAATTCTGGGCACATTTTAAAAGGACTATAATAAGTTGGAGTAAGTTCAGAGGAGAGCTATCAAAATGATGAGAACTCTGGATAGAAGTCCTTTGACAAACAAATGAAGGATCTAGCAATGTTTAGCTTGCAAAAAAAGATTACTAAAAAGAGAAATGATAGCAACCTTCAGATACTTGAAGAAATGGGAGGGGATGGATTTATTTTCTATGGCTCAATATTACAGACCAGAACCAATGAATTGGAACTAAGAAGGTATAAATTAGAATTATCTAACTGCATGATTTATCACACTGCTGCATGAAGTATTGAATTTTATTTCACTAATGATCTTTAAACAGAAGCATCTGGGGAGATGCCTATTTTCCACCAAGTAGGGGATTGGACTAAATGACTGCTAAGTACTGTACATTCCAAACCTAATATTCAATTTTATGTACTGCTGATACTTCATATAAAGAGCCAATTGGGTGCAGTGATTGATGCCTCAGGCTAGAAACTGAAAGACTTTGAATTCTAGCCTTTGACCTGAAGCCAGCTGAGTGACCTTGGGCCAGCCATTTTCTTTCATCCCTAGAAAGGAGGCAATGGCAAACCACTTCTGAAAACTGCAGTGCCAAGAAAATGGTAAGGACTTGCCCAGTCTCCAATAATTAGACACGGTCAAACAAAAGGGGAAAAAACACAATATCCCTTGTCTCCTTTTTTATTTTTTTGTTTCATATCAATTTTATTGGTGGAAAATTTCCCTTGTTATTCAATACATTTTGAAAAGTCCAGGCAAATTGAAATATATTTCTATTTGGGGCAATAGAAATTTCTCCTGCAGGAGAAATGAAAATGAAAAAAAAAAGAGAGACTGAGAAACAAAAAAGGAAGTTAGGAAATCAAATTGAATTAGTTTGCATTTCAGACTTTTCAAATATTGTTTACTTTGTTGGTACATGAAATGCAAATCTACAAGAAAGCTTATCTGACTTTTCATTTAATCATAACCTGGTTTCTCTCCCCTCCCTCTCAATGCAAGAATCCAAATTAAAACACCCACAGACAGATGGCTATCTAGTCTGTGCATAAACATTTCCCATCATCTCTCTGGGTAATTGGTTCCAGTGCTGACATTTTTTCTAATATTCAATCAGATTTGCTTTCTGGTAACTCAAATTCATTATTCCAAGTCCTGCAGACTGGAACATGAGAGAATAGGTCTTGGCCTAATCTCTGCATCATCTTTTGACATAAGTAAAGATCGCTACTGTGCTGTGAAGATATCCTCAGCCATCTATCTCATGGCTGAATATATCCACTGCCTTCATAGGATTAAATATCTAATCTGATCAGTGGTGGGATTCAAACATGTTTACTACTGGTTCTGTGAGCGTGGCTTGGTGGACATGGCATGTTTTGGTGAGAGTGGCTTGGTGGGTGTGGCAGGGGAAGGATACTGTAAAATCTCCATTCCCTCCCCATTCCTGGGGGAAGGATACTGCAAAATCCCTATTCCCTCCCCATCCCACTAACCTGCTTTCCAGCTCCATTCTCCTGTGCAGGGCAACAAAAGAAGAGCTGGGACTCAGGAGGCAGAAAATAGATGGGGGCGGGGCCAGTCAGAGGTGGTATTTGCCAATTCTCCAAACTACTCAAAATTTCCGCTACCGGTTCTACAGAACTGGTCAGAACCTGCTGAATACCCCCTCTGAATCTGAATGTTTTTGTTGTCCTTCTTCAAACACGTTTCATGTTTTCTGAATGTTTTTAAAGATATGATGCCCAGAACAGAACACAAAAAATAAAGTGGGGCCTGACCAAAACAGAACAGCACAGAGTGACGATGTCTTGTGATTGGAAAGACATATTTCTATCAAAGTCTCAAAAGTCCTTTTTCAAAAGGCAACTGGACTCTGTTGCCTTTTGTCCAGTTGCTTTTTGAAAAAAGCACTTTTGGGATAACAGTGACCTGGATAACTGAGAATCTCCATAGATAATTCTATTGAAGCCAGATAAAACTGCATTAGACTTCCTACTGCTGGGTCATATTTAGTTTGCTATTACTTGGTATTCAAATATTTTCTTCACAAGGACTATTACAAATCCCTGTCTTCCCATTCTCAGTTCTTTATTATTTCACACCTGTAAACAAAATCTTGACAGATTGAGAACTCTGCTATCTGCCTCTGCCGTATACTCTGAATTATTAGGGAGACATTTACCCTCTTCTCTTACACATAATATATGGATTGAGTTGCCTCTTACTCCTTTGGAATGCAACCCCCTCCTTCCCAGGAATCTACTTACTCATTAGATTCCATCATAGTTGACCATATTTTTTTACCAGATTCAAGATTCAGTCTTGCCCTTTCCTTCTGTTCCTCATAATGGAACACATATTTTAATTGAAAAAAAAAAACAAATCAAGATAAAAATTAGATAGCTCTGTGCTTTATTTGTTACATCTTGCATCTTTGTCAAATAACTGGTATATAGATTCTGAACCAGGAAATGTTGAATGACCATACTTGGTAGAGTTTATCCATCAGCAGATGTCGGGGTAATTAAACCCACCATTAAAATTTAATACCTCCAATTTTTAGAAAGTGCCATACATATCTCTTAGTTGGTTAGACAGGTGATAACAGATATTAAAAATAATACTGTTTGTATTTGTTCCCCTTTTGCTCATGTTAATCCATATATTGTAGGAGATGACCAGGCTGAGCCCAAGGGTGGAGTCAAATGCATAATTAGTTTGGAGTCTCTATACCCCGTAAGAGATCTAAGTCCAGCCCCCTCTTGAAGCCAAAATTACAGAATTGGAAGGGACTTTGGAGGTCTTCTAATCCAACCTCCTGTTCAAGAAGGAAATCCTATACCATTTCAGACAAATGGTTGTTCAATCTCTTCTTAAAATCCCCCGATGCTGGAGCACACAAACTTCTGGAAGCAAGCTATTCCACTGATTAATTGTTCTATTTGTCAGGAAATTTCTCATTAGTTTTAGGCAAGGGGTGGCAAACTCACGTCATCATGGAGGTGTCACATGGTGTATTGGGATTTTCCCCCCTTTGCTAAACTGGGTGTGGGCATGGCCAGCATGTGACACATCGATCCCTCAGGCCCAGAGTTTGACAGCCCTGTTCTAGACTGACTTTTTTTTCCTTGATTAGTTTGCATCCATTGCTTTTTGTCCTGCCTTCAGGTGCTTTGAAGAATAGGCTGACCTTCTCTTCTTTGTGACAGCTCCTTAGATATTGAAACATTGCTATCATTTCACTTCTAGTCCTTTTCTTGACTTTTATCTAGTGCCAATTCACCTTGATTGTTACTAAATGAGATTGTGCGTAGAGGTTGATTGGAATAAACGTGTTCTAATTTCTTGTACCTAACATATATAACTTTATCAAATTCATTTTGTTGTGAATCAATAAATACTTAATAAAGATTATTAAGAGCTTGAAGCAAAGTGCAGGGTTCTGGCCCTGCACTTCTGATTGGCCGATAATAGCGACATCGGATTGGTCCATTCAGGAGAATCTGATTGGCTATTAACGAGCCTCTCCCATTGGTTAAAGGAGCTAGCGCTCCCTGTGTTTTCATTGATTAAATAAGTTAAGAGTTGCCTATATAAAGGGGCCCATCGTGGCCATTGAGCTGAGCTGTTTCACATGTAAATAAAGAGTTTGAAGTTCACTGTTTCACTGGCTCATCTCCATCCTTGCACCCATGCACAGAACTTAACACTGGCGACGAGGATGGGATGTGGAGATGTCAGAGCTTACTGAACAACGAAGAACCATAACCGAACATGTGGCTGAACGGCACATTGGTGTGCGGCACCAACGGCGGAACCATGTCCGGCAGCGTCATACCACCCGCTCCATTCGACCCGGCATAAGAAGACTGGGACTCATATATGGATCGCTTCCAGATGTTTCTGGAAACCAACAATTTGAAGGATGCCACTACCGGAAAGAAACGAGCGGTATTCCTAACTCATTGCGGGCCAACCGTATTCAAGATGGCCAAGGCACTAGCAAAAATGGCAGAAGTAAAGTCTATGGACTGGGACGTTCTTGAACCACTGCTGAGGGCTCACTACGCACCGACTGTGCCAACGCTCGTGAGAAGGCATGAATTTTATCAGAGAAGTCAGTGGAAGGGCGAAAGTGTTGCTGATTTCATCGTGGCTCTCCGGAATCTGGGAGGCCTATGCGAGTTTACCGACTTAGAAGAAGCCCTAAGAGACTGAATAGTTCTGGGATTAGATGCACCAGGCACTCAGAGTAAACTAATGGCGAAGGGCAACATTAGTCTTAAAGATGCCATAGCTGAAGCTACTGCAGCAGAAGCAACCAGGAAGTCGGCTGCCCAAATGCACTGCACCCACGCACCAGTTCACCAACGAGCCTGCGAAATTTCACCTCAGTCAGAGGGACAGCTAGATACAGCCCACCACAAGGACCTCGAATCGTCGTCAGAAAGCGATGAGGAAGAGGTCTGTTAGGGATAACATTGTTTACCCTAACTGGTTTAGGTAAAATAATAAATATGTTATCATAGTTTGTTAGTTAAAGTGTCTGCAACTTTAACTGTAGGACTGTAATTAAGGGAGTGGTTGTGAAAGCACTTTAAAAGAAGCAAGGAACGTCAGCTTGCTCTCTCTGGCTTTGATGATCCCTAATTACTGTATGGAATCAAGACTGCGTTACTCAAACGGGAGAAAGACAAAGGACTGATTTGTAAGTGAACTGACATAGGATATTCTACACAGACTTTGCTAACTGAATATCCTTGAATGGACTGACTAAATGATACATGACTAATGGACTGTTATTTTGACTATGCTATGAACTCATAATGGAATAAACTATATTTTTGATAGCACAAGCGTATCTGTTATTTTTACTGTATGTTAACAAACATACAAACTTATATCACTCATTTATCTGTGTGCCTATCTGACTAACGCTGCACATTCTGTTTAGCTTGTCTCCTTAACCCTGGTTGGGGAACACAGGCTTAACAAGGTCCATCGACTTCGGTCCGAACGAGACCAACACCAGAAATCGCAGTACCAATGCGCCGGGTGTGGAGCAAGCCACCCCCGGTCAGAATGCAAATTCCTCGATGCGCTCTGCCATGTGTGCGGGAAAAGAGGCCATATAGGATGGGTCTGTAGAAGCAAGCCAGGACCCAGCCAGCCCTCAAGGGGGCTAACTATCGCCAACCGACGGGAAGTCGTCCCGTGAAGCGAGAACCCGTGAACCACCAATGGAACAACCACTCCTACAGAAACAAACCCCTAAACCACCCAACGAAGCGAGAAGAGGCTCACCAAACAATCACGATCGGTCACGCCTCATCTCTTGACGCCAAAAAGATCCGAGTGAAAGTGGCCATCGAAAACCAGCCCTGCCTGATAGAAGTCGATTCAGGATCGTCCCTCTCGATGGTTTCCTGGAAGACCCTCAAGCAGCTCATCCCCACTATCTGGAGGCAAGACCTTAGATTCCAAAGGCTCATACTCAAGGACTATCAAGGAAATCGAATCTCGGTCATTGGATCCAGCCGAGTCCAGGTATCATTTAAGAACTGTACAGCATTTCTACCCCTGACTGCAATCGACAAGGATCGGCCTAGTTTGTTACGCCTACAATGGTTTGCTCCACTCGGAATTGAAGTAGCCGGCATTCACCAAACCTGCAGCAGCGATTGGGAAGAAGACCTCGTCCACGAATTCCAGGACGTCTTTGCAGAAAAATTAGGCGAGTACAAGGGGACCCCGATATCGTTTAACCTCAATCCCAAAATAGCTCCCATCTGCCTTAAGCCTTGTCGAGTTCCATTTGCCCTTAAACCAAAGATTGACGAGCAGCTTGATAAATTAATAGCCCAAGATGTGTTAGAACCAACCAATCACTCTCCCTGGGAAACCCCAATCGTAACACCCATCAAGCCGGATTGATCAATAAGAATTTGTGGGGACTACAGAGACACCCTGAACCACACTCTTCAACAAAACGCTTACCCGGTACCGGTGGTACAACACCTCCTCCATTCCCTGGGGGGCGGAAAAGTCTTCGCTAAACTAGACTTAGCCCAGGCATACCAACAACTGCCTGTTGACAAAAATACGGCAGAGGCCCAAACAATCGTTACACACAGAGGTACGTTTAAATGTAACCGACACCAGTTCGGAGTGAGCGTAGCCCCGGGAATCTTTCAAAGCTTGATGGAAAGGCTATTACAAGGGATAAAAGGTGTTGCCCATATTTTGATGATGTGTTAATCGCAGCCCCAACTCAGAAAATACTAAAGGAATGCCTGAGGTTGGTTCTCCAGAGATTTAAAGACTCAGGTCTCAAAGTTAAAAAAAACAAGTGTTATTTATGTACGGATCATGTAGAATTTTTGGGATATTTAATTGATAGTCAAGGCATTCACCCCACCGATAACAAACTCAGGGCAATCAAGAACGCCCCAAAACCCCGGAACAAGGCCGACCTCCAGGCTTTTCTGGGCCTTATCAATTTTTATAACGTTTTCCTGCCTCACAAAGCAACAGTAGCTGAACCCCTACATCGTTTATTGGACAAAAAACCAACCTGGGTATGGGGACACAGAGAAGAACAGGCATTTCAACATGTAAAAAATTTATTGACTTCTGATGCTGTCCTGATGCAGTATAACGAGACTTTGCCTTTAACGATCACGTGTGATGCATCCCCATTTGGAGTGGGCGCCATTTTAAGCCGTTTTGCCAAACGGTAATGAAGCCCCTGTTGCCTATTTCTGAAAGACGTAATCAAAAACAGAACGCAACTACAGGTTTCCGGTTTCGCGTGGCTTCGGTGGCAGCAGGAATTCGCGACCGCTCGCGATTCCTGCTGCGCTTGCCACCGAGGTACCACCGATCCAAACGGGTCAGGGGGATATGGCTGCCCTGTAGGGACAGCCGAAGAGAGAGGGGAGGCGGACAGGAGGTTGGGGGTGCCGCAGAGCCCCTCCTCATCCGGAAAAAACCCTTTTTCCCAAGGTGGTGGAGTGGCAGTCAGCAATGGCCGCCACGAAGAAGCCAGCAACTGGGTAAGATTGTGCTGGAGGAAGCAAGAAGAGTGAAAGTGCTGGCTGAACCAGGTCAATCAACATCTTTCAAATTCATTGGAACTGAGCTGTCTGAATTGCTGGAGGATACATTGTATCCCTCAGAAGATCGAAAGCGGCGGAGAAGCTGTTAAAGGGAACTTTTTTTTTTCTTCACTCTCCCACCCCATTGAAACAGCAGATTTGAAATATGTCTGGGCATTAAAGGTGAATTATTCTGAAAGTTGAAGCTAAGGGACAAAAGGGTTCTCGGACATTGAAAAACTTAAGAAATTGGAAAACCCTTATTAGAGGTATGGATTTCTGATTATTTAAAATTGATGTTGCAAGTGGGAAAGGAGAGGAAAAAAAATTGGAGCAGAAGCTGAAAAAGGAGGAGATTGCCTAGAATCCCAAAGAAAGGTATATGGTAATTGGACCTCTTGATTAAACATTAACCCCAGAAAGAGAAAGAGAAGAAGGAACAAAAGTATTAATTTTTGGAAATTTTTTTGAATTATTTTTGATTAAAAATACTTGTGGTTGTTTTGGGAAAAGTTTCTCCTTTTATGATGGCATCGCTTGTGGATGAACTAAAGACTGAATATCAAAAATATAAAAAGGAAGATACTTTGGGCCTTTGTTTCAATTTTTAGAAATGGCGGTATGTACTTATGAAAAGTTGACTACGCAGCAGAATGACTGGGACAAAGAAGAAGAGGAAGAAGAAGCCATCTTTGATGAACAATGGGTTCTTTCCGGGGAGGAGGAGAAAAAGGATAAGAAAAAGGGGATTTTAAGAATTGAAAAAACAACCAAAAAAGAGAAAAATGAGAGGAAAGGTGGATGCAAGGTTAGAAAGCAAAGGAAAGGAAGTAAGAAAAGGGAGGAGGAGAGACAAAGGGGTAAAAAGGGCAAGGAGAAGAATAAGCAAGAAAGGGGGGGAGGAGAAGCCTCAATGGTGGGAAGCAAGATCTAAAGAAAAAAAGCTTATTCAGAGAAATAAATGGGTGAATTTAATTAAGGATAAAAGAGGGATTCTGGAGGGTACATAAGATTATGTTTTTATATGTGTATTTAGAGTATAAAATTCATTGTGTAATTTTAGAATCTATTAAACAGAATCCCAAGATAAATTAAGTGTTATATGAAGTACTTTTAAGTTAGGGTAATGAGTTAAAGACGTCACTCCAATCAGTGTATAGGAGAAGTATAATAAAAGAAAAAAGATGAATGGATAGTTGGAAATAGAACAGACAAAGAATGTTATTGAAAATGGTAATAAGATATGGAAGGATATATAAAGGTTTTGTTATGTTTTTTTGGGTTTTGTATATTGATAAAAGGCAATAAAATTTTAATTAACAAGAAATAATTTGGATGAAAAGGAGAAGCTGGGATAAGATATGAAGTTAAATAGATAAAGTATTGATACTATAATTTGGAATCATTATGTTCTATTGGTTTTCTCCTTTTATTATTTTTTCTTAGAAAAGAATTTATAAGCTGTTATGCCTTGATTCTTTGTGCACTATTTTTATAAAATTGATAGAATTGGTTTATAAAAAAAAAGAAAATGATAATAAGATATGGAAGGATATATAAAGTGAATATGATGTTTGAATTTGTGTCTCTGTGAAGAGTTTCAACCCGGGATCAGACAGCCTTCAGAAAAGATCTTTTAGTTTTGTTTATGTTTTGTGTTTTGTATGTTTATGAAAGGCAATAAAATTTTATTAAGCAAGAAATATAATTTGGATAAAAGGAGAAGTCTGGATAAGACATAAAGTTAAATAGATAATGTAAATATTGATATTACAATTTGAAATTATTTTATATGTTCTATTGGCTTTCTTCTTTAATTATTATTAATTTTTCTTTTAGAAAAGACTTTTCAAGTTGTTATGCCTGGATTGTGTATTGTGTTTTCTGTAAAATTAATAAAATTTGTTTAAAAAAAAAAAAAAAACAGAACGCAACTACAGTCAAATTGATAAGGAGGCCCTTACTATAGTATCCGCGGTTAAGAGATTTCATGAATATGTGTACGGCCGAGCCTTTACCATAATGACTGACCACAAACCTTTGCTGGGAATAATCGCAGGAGATAGGCCAACACCATATATATTATCTCCCAGAATGACCCGCTGGTCAGAATTCTTGGCGGCATACAATTACAAGTTGCAACATCACCCGGGGAAGGACATTCCCCACACTGACGCATTGAGCCGTGCACCTCTTCCAGAGACCATTGATGACCCTGCTCCGACAGTTACAACACTGCAGATTGAGACACTTCAAACACCACCATTAACAGCCCGAGATATCATGATAGAAACGAAACGCGACCCCATTTTAGCACGAGTCCTCAGTTGGGTCAAGTGGGGATGGCTGTTGGACCAAATACCTGACGACTACGCCCCATTCAAGAATCGGCAAATGGAACTATTTTCCCAAAAGGGCTGCATTATCTGGGGTGATAGAGTTGTCGTCCCAGAGCGGTTGCGACCAGCGATACTAAGGACCTTGCACGATGGCCACCCTGGCATCGTGTGTATGAAAGCCCTCACACGAAGCTACGCGTGGTGGCTGGGTATTGACAAGCAGATAGAGACATGGGTAAAAGCCTGTCACAAATGCCAGGAAGTAAGCAACGCCCCGCCGAAAGTAACCCCAACTGAATGGGAAACACCCAGGGGACCATGGTCCCGTATTCATCTGGACTTTGCGGATCCTACCAAGGGACACACATTCTTATTAACGGTGAATGCCTGCTCGAACTGGCTTGAAATCCATGAAATGAGGAATACAATGACCTAATCAGTCATCAGGAAACTAGACAGACTCTTTGCGACACATGGATTACCAGACATTCTAGTATCCGACAACGGGCCTCAATTTACCGCGCTGTCCTTCGAACAGTACCTGGCGGACCGTGGTATTCGACATGCGCTAACTTCGCCAGTGCCTCCTGCGGCCAACGGAAGGGCTGAGCGCATGGTATAATTCGTCAAGAAAACCTTGCATAAAATGGACTATGGCGATATAGAAGACAAGATTAACCGGATACTCCTTTTGCAGCATATCACTCCGCACAGCGTCACCAATAAAACTCCCGCCGAGTTATTAATGGGACGGAAGCTCCGCTCCAACCTCGACCGTCTACATCCATCATATGAACCTGAAAAACCACATGGTTCCAGCAGGAAATGCCGCAATTTCCAGGTAGGCGATTTGGTTTTTGCTAGGAACTTTTCAGGCGATCCGTTGTGGGTCGAGGCAACTATAGTACAAGTAACCGGCCCTAGATTGTACCACGTGAAATGTCACGACGATAGAATATGGAAGCGCCATATTGATCAGCTGCGTTCAAGGCTACAGTTGGGGATCTCCGAGCCCCCTGATTTCCAAGCTGAGGGGGGAGGAGATAGCGAGGAAGCTGAATTCGAAGCGGCAGAAATTTTAAGCGGTAGTAATGACCGCTCAGAGGCAGCACGTGATGGATCCAGAATGGGGGTGGCCTCGCCTCAAAGAGATGCCGAGAGCAGTAGCAACGACAAAAATTCGAATGCGGAACAGGAGGCACCCTCTTCACCAGAGAATGTCCTACCCCAACAAGACTGTAGCCAAATACCGGGAGAACAACAAAAATCTAATAGACAATCAAAACAACCTGCCTACCTCAAAGACTACATGACCGCAACCCTTAAATGAAACCCGGGGGGTACGGGTGTTGAATCAATAAATACTTAATAAAGATTATTAAGAGCTTGAAGCAAAGTGCAGGGTTCTGGCCCTGCACTTCTGATTGGCCGATAATAGCAACATTGGATTGGTCCATTCAGGAGAATCTGATTGGCTATTAACGAGCCTCTCCCATTGGTTAATGGAGCTAGCGCTCCCTGTGTTTTCATTGGTTAAATAAGTTAAGAGTTGCCTATATAAAGGGGCCCAGCGTGGCCATTGAGCTGAGCTGTTTCACATGTAAATAAAGAGTTTAAAGTTCACTGTTTCACTAACTCATCTCCATCCTTGCACCCATGCACAGAACTTAACACATTTATTTAGATTTCTTAGCAGGAAGAGATACTTTAACACATACCCCTCAGTTACCATATGCAGATTCTAAGGGGAAAGATCTGTATTAGTCTGTAGGCATGGAGTCTGGTAGCATTTTCAGAATTAACTGATTTTATTTAATTATTTTACATATATATTAAATGTTTATGCCACACATCTTCCTTACAAGGTGACTCTTTATTATAATGATTTAATTAAACTATAAGCTTAAAAGAGCAACTTCTCATCTCATCAGATACATAAAAATGTTTTACTGTTATAGGACCTTAAATACGGTGAGTTTAAGAAAGGGAAGGGGTTAAAAAATAGGTCAGGAGCTAACAGGTTTTCACAATTGCAGAGACTGAAGAGAAGACACAGGGAAATTTGGAATATTACTTTGTAGATACAATGGAGGAAAAAAATATGAGTTAAGAGGGACAAGGAGAAAAAGAGTATATCAGAAAATTATTTCTTTGACTACCAGCCCCATATAGATAAGAAATCTGTAGTTGTATCAGATGGAATATTCACTACCTGCCACCATGTTAAGGTATTAAGATTTAATAGCTGACTAGCTGCTGTAAGACTGATGCAATGAGGATTAATCAGCATGGTTATTGCCACTTTAAAGCTGAGGATAAGTCCACAGGATTTTACCACTTTAAGAAGCTGTATATATAAATGAGGCCATGAGAGGGCCTATCTCTCTCTCTTTGTATTCTGTCTTCATTGTAGTTCTCTGTGCAAAATAAAGAAGATTGATTGATTGATTGCCAGGTATTTGCCTATAGGTGTCTTGTACTGTATATAAACCACTGTTAAAAAACAAAGCCTCTGTGTGTGCTGTGTTTTGCTCCTGGGTTGTCTCACAATAATAATCACGCTGCAAACACTCTGACACACCACATCATTGTGAAGAAAATAAGAGGAAGAAGAAATAATAGGTATATTCATGCCTTGAGTTATTTATAAAAACAGTTAAGGTGGGATATAAATAATTGTATAAATAAAACAAATTCTTGATTCTAACACTTTAAGCCAAACACACATGGGCCCACACACACACACACACACACAAACACACACAAAAACCCTAACCCTAATATTTTATGTCAGCATCTGCCTGACCTGATTAAGCATATTGTATGAATTCAGCCACTTAACCATTTTAGTCTTTTATTCTGTTATTTGCTAAAATATTAATCTTTTTCTTTGGTATATTTGAATAACATACTCACAGTTACAGTTAAAAACTATAGGCAATTAGTAAATATAAATCAGATGTTCAATTCTTGAGTATTCATTTAATTTTACTCTCAGACTAATTCTTTTTGTCTTATTAAACAAGCATCAGACATTAAATTAGCTTCCAATCTTTAAACATTTTAAAGGCACTACCTCCAGAAAATATAGCGTGGATATAATAAGCCTTCATTCGTGTGTATGGATGACTTTCCTAATCATTTAAGTAATTGGAATTTTACATTTATCTACAGAGATTTATGAGAACAATTAGACCTAGCAGGAATTTCTAGAATGAAAATTATTAGTAGTAATAATTAACCTGCATAGGAATGAAGACTGATTACTTTACTCTGTTGGCTTAATTATAATTAAGAAAATGATTACATTTGCCATTTTGGGTATTTAAATAAATCTGAACTCATGTTGATGATAATTACAACAGGGAGAAGAAAAATCTGCACAAATATTCACTTCTAATGGATTGCCTTTCCAGTAAACATCAGCCTTTGATTCCAGAGATCAATTCAGCTGGATAATTCAACTCTATTCATTCTAATTTTGTTAGCTATATTTAATAGCTTCATCCAGCTTCATTGCAAACTTCCAGATGAGTATGAAAAATGGCTTATTAGTCACACTAGGAAAACAGAATTCAATTTCTGTTAAAGTCAAGGAAATTTCCTGCCTATTTTCTGAAATAATCTGTAGATCTGTAGAAACTAACTGTTGAACTTGATATCTGTGAGACAACTTGTGTCTATTTGTTTTTGCCTATCCAGTACACATTTCAGTGGAGTGAGTTCTTCCATTAGACATGACTTCTATCAAGGAAGTGTGCCTTCTCTTTTGTGGCCCCTTCTGAAACATCATCCTTCCAAAGATAAGTTGGTACTCTATTTTTTAAGTTCAGGAAAGTTTTGAAAAACCTGGTTTTGATCCCAAGTCTGGGATTGAAGTTTATGATTCGTTTAAGGCATGGGTGGAATTCAAAAATCCCAGCAACCAGTTTTTTGTTTTTTTTCTAATATGGTGCCCAGAGTCTAATAGAATTGGATGGCCGATAAATTTAAAATAATCATCATCTTTGTATGTCTAGACATTAATGTGGTAAATCCACAATTCACAGTTTAAGCATTTGACTAAGTAGGTAAAGCAAGCTAAGATTGTGTTCTTGTAAAAAAAAAAAAAAAGTGGTTTCTAGACTTCTTCTAAAAGGTCTGAATCTCCAGTCCTTTTTCCAAAATCTATACCCACAAAATAAGTTTTAAGACTGTTTTCACTAGTAATATCCATAAAGTAAAATTAAAAAAAAAAACACCAAGATGGCAGCCAGAAAGATACAATCAAAGTTAGCATAATGAATGCAAATATGTTGGGAGGGTTCACATACCCCTATATTTATAATGATAAATAAAATACAATTGCAGGGCTGCCAACCTTGAGTGATAGTTCGGAGTGAGACACTGCGAGGGAGTGAAGCGACCGAGGGGGGGATGGTGTGGAAGGGGGGTGTCCCCCCTTCCACGGTAGGGAGCTTTGACAATTTTACATTTTAAATGGTGCAATCTGATGCATACTTTAGTCATGATTTGGACATATACATACATACATACATTTTAACCCATAGGCATAAGAAAAAAAATGAGGACACATATTACAAAAACATATTTTTCTTCAGTGAGGGAACTTGACTATGAAAACCAATGAGACATAGCATAGCCTTTTAGTTTCATAAAAGGTTTGAAAAAATAATTGGGTAATTATTTGAAATGGACTGTGATGTTTCTTTGTCATATATGTATGTGTATGTGGGTATATGCGGGTATATGTGTAATGGTTATATTTTGAGAACTGAATGCAACAAAATTTTGTTTTAATGTATGCTGATTAGTGTACATTTAAAGTGACAATAGTTTTCTGTTCTGTTCTATTCCAGTTCCATTCCAATTTATTCCATTCCATTCCAGTTTCATTCCAATTCTATTCCATTCTAACTTTTGAATAGCTGATGCAGCTTGCATAAAAAGGGCAAAAGGAAAAATAAACCAGGGAACACTTCACCAATGCCCTTAGTACAATCGAAAAACAAATATATTTTTATCGGCGAGGCGAGCGGCTGCTCGGAGCCACCGATCCCCTGAAAAATCACATCTAAAGCAAAATTAGAGGCAAGGAGCTACGGTTTTTGAAGGGTTAAAATTCAGATTAGTTTGCTAGAGAGGTGTGGCCGCGGGGGAAAGAGACGGGGAGGGGAGTTTCTTTCTGTTAAACCCGCCGTTCTTCGGCAAATTTGCAAGCGGATTAGCCTGCTTTAAATTGCAAATCTAAGATGAATTAGAAATAAAATTTGGGGTGGAGGGGGTCTTATTCCACAAGCGCGCCTTTATTCGAGGCCGGAATTCCCATTGCAAGGAAGATCTCTTGGGCCTTTAGCGTGAGATTTTGTTTGTCAGAGTGAGACAGTCAAAATTGGTTGAATTGCGTGAGTCTCACTCTGATTGCGTGAGAGTTGGCAGCACTGCAATTGGGTTAAAGGCAGATAGTTGGCCATCGATTTAGCACCTTGTAGCTATTGATAGGTATTTTTTAAAAAATCAAATAAATAAATACTGTAAATATTCCCTCCAGTCATTTGACTTTGTTTTATATTCATTGACTGAAGCTGTTTTTCCATCACTCAAAGTAGTTTACCTGGAGTTCAGCTGCAATATAAGGGCAACTGCTGCTTGAAAAATATTTCCACAAGCAGTTGTTTCTCATTTCCCCATAATCACTGAATTCTGCTTTCAAGGGGAGAGATAGGCAAAAATATTCAGAAACTATCTTTTTCATAAGCAAAGAGACACATCCGTCAGGTTTTTACAAATAACTTCCATAAAACTAACTCACCGTCTGTCCCTTTTGACCTCCCACCTCGTTTAGCTTTTCTGAAGAACATTTCAAATCATTATAGCCTCTATTTTTTAAAGTATTTTTATAACAGGCAGACAATGAATTCTATTAGAATTCTTAAGCACATCCACAAAATTATTTTAACTTCTAGTACCATGTGAATAAAAAAAAAATATTGCAGCTGAGCTTCAGCAAATTCTCACCTTCTTTGACTTTCTCATTTAATAGGAAACCCTGCTTTCTGCTTTTTTTCATCTGATTGATATGAATTTTATGCAGGATGGTGATGATGATAGTATTCATGCAACATAGTTAAATCAACTTAGATGCTTAGACCTAGCAAATAGCAATAGCAATAGTACTTAGACTTATATACCACTTCATAGTGCTTTACAGCCCCCTCTAAGCAGTTTACAGGGTCAGCATATTGCCCCCCACAATTTTGGGTCCTCATTTTACCAACTTCAGAAGAAGGCTGAGTCAACCTTGAGCGGGTGAGATTTGAACTGTCGAACTGATGGCAATCAGCAGTCAGCAGAAATAGCCTGCAGTACTGCATTCTAGCCACTGCACCACCCCATATCATAAGTTTGGAGTCACTACCATCCCATAAGAGACCCTGGTCCAGTCACCCTTGAAGCCCATTGAATCTTATCTGGCACCAATTTACCTTGATCATTAGTAGATCAGATTCTTCTATATAGGTTGCACGGACCAAACTCAACACACAGTGCTTTTGAATTATGTCCTGGCTCCTGATTTCCTACACCTGATAGTCTGTGTATAATTTAGCATAAGTAGGTTAAGTGAACAAAGGCAGATTAAATAGCATAATTAAAGCTTGTTAAAGCTTTTAAGAGACCCAAGACAGAATAAAAATCAGCACCAGCACTTACATAACTGTTTTTTGTCCATTAAAACCAACAGTTCCATTGAAATTCAAAATACAAATAACCTGCATATAGTATAACATCTGTTTTCCTCTTGCTAATTAAAGGAATCAATCCATTCAAAATAGGGAGCCATACTTGGGAGTGGGGAATCCTCTCAAGGGATAGGGACCAGACAAGAGATCCTTTGTAATTTTTTGGTCACAAATATCTAAACTAAATCCTAAAAGAATCAAAAGAAAGAAAAACCAAAGTCTATTGTGATAAGCTTGCTTTTTATTGTAATTTATATGCATTTCATCTGTTCATTGATAGTGCTTGAAGACAGCTCTACTACTTCAGTTATGCAACTGCTCTATCCTAGGTCTTCAAAATGAATTGGTCAAGGGGCCGCCTACCATTGCTGGATTTTGACATGGTTCTGTCATTCAATACTCTGGTTTTAACTTCATTATGCTTCTTTGCAATAGAAAGTTTAAAACACGGGTTCCTGTTCTTCCCTGCTTTGGAAGCTACTCTGGTGTCCAATCCAAGATGAGATTTGCATATAATCAATTCCCTGTACAGGTAGCCCTTTACTTTAGCACCTGCTCAACGTTACAGTGGATCAGGGTGAATTACTGATGGAGGCTCCTCCACCAGGCTTAACTGACCATATTTAAAAAGCTCACCAATCAACAGGCATTTGTGATCATTTGCAGCATCCCCTGGTCATGTGACCATGATTGATGACAAAAATATCTTGCTAAAGCCTAGCATTTACTTCCTGTTTTCAGCAAACTGGCACATAGCAAGCAATAAAGGTCATAAAATTGGGTCAGTTGTGTGAGTTTATAACCAGAATAGGCAGTTCCATTACAGTTATAAATCAAGAACTACCTGTCCTCTGACAACAGGGATGGAGCTTCAATTGTACAGTCATAAGCAGCATCCTTGACCCTCCCCAATGACAGTCCTGGTTGGCCTCTTCTAGCTGCAAGGCTTCCTTCTAGTTATCTCTGTTGAGGTAATTCCCCGTTAGGAGAATGAGCGCATACAGGGAGACGTATTTGAGAGGAGTGTTTGAATAATACACACAGAGCACACAGATACACTGTACAGTAAATGTAGGTTTTTACTTCCAGAAAGGTTTAAGCAAAGTCCAAAATAAGCAATCCAAAGTCATTCACAAGTAAAATCAGTCAGTTTTCAATCCAGGGATAATCCAAATATCAAAGTCCAGTGTCAAAAACAGTTCAGTAACAGACTTACATTAAATCTAGTAATATCAGTCAATTAGAAGAAATGGAGTAACGGCAATACTTTCCAACAGAAGGAAACAGAGATACTCACTCAGACACACTCTCTTCTGAGACTAAGACTAAACAAACCAGGTTTCTGGCTCCATCTTATAGCCATTTGAGAAACCACACCTAATTACAGTTTTGCATTTTCTTAAAGTTACAGTTTTAAAATGTTTATCCTGGTTTATATATTTCTAACCCAAATAGCTGTTAGGTGACTCATATTCCTAACCATCTCAAAGGTACTTTTTTGAAATGCAACTATAATGTTTTTTTCCTTGAGGAAGAAGAAAATGTTTCGCTCCTCATCCAAGAAGCTTCATCAGTTGTGAGTCTGTAGAGTTTTTCAGTCATCCAGGTCATGATTGTCCCAGAGGTGCTTTTTCAAGAGGCAAGTGAACTTTCTTGTTTGTTTGTTTTTTCTTCAAAGATGCTTTGCTTCTCATCCAAGAAGCTTCTTCAGCTCTTCCATTCCCCACTATCCGGTCAAAGCTATAAAAGCTTCAAAGGAAAAAAAAAACCCAAGAAAATCTTGCTGCCTTCTGTAAAAGCACTTCATCAGTTGTGATGGTGGGGGGTGGAAGGATAAGTCACATGATAACAGGTGTAGCTCTGAATGCTTAAAGCTTTTTTCCGTGGCTCTATTTCTCTTCACAGAAAACATCCTATGTGTGATACATTTCTCCAACAGTGAAAAGACACTCACTTAAATTTGTTCTATCTTCAACCAAGGCATGTCTTCAAGAAGCATTTGTGAAAGTGATGGGGGGGAGATAATTGTTCAGTTTGCATTTTCAAAGAAGGGGAAGAGAACCTGTTCTCAGTTTAGACAGCTCACAAAGTTTCATGCTATGTATGTTACTATCAAACTATTTCTGTGCATGAGTTTTATGAAAAGAAAGAAGGAGGAAAGCAGAGTAGGTTTCAAGTTCCATCACACCTCAGATTCTGAAGTAAACTTCTAGCCCTATTCTTACAGTGCCTGAAAATACCCATGCTGGGAAAATGGAACAACATGTCATTAGTTTTGAGCTGAGAAAATGACCACAGTGATATATGGCAACTGTGCTGGCAAAGCAAGGCAAAACATCCCTCGTGGTGAATATAATTTAACATCCATGTCCAGGCATTCCCTATCATTCTTCAATTACCAGATCAGCAAGCAATGACATTTTCCAGCAGAGAAGCTTGTTATGCCCACACTTTACACGGGGCCTTAGCTTGTTTAAGACAGGAAAGAAGCCACTGGGTTTCAAAAGAGAACCAAAGGAAACATTCTAGCTTTAAAAAAAAAGAGGCAAAATCAGTTCAGAATGTCAATTTCCTTTCCCTTTTCTGATTCATATCCAGTCTCCAACTATTACCTGACTTGAACTTTCAGCAAATTGCAAAAATGAAAGTAATGTATTTGATCTTTCAGAACAGCTAGATTCTGCTCTTGGTCCCTACAAGAGTTAATGCATTAGTCAGTTAAAAAAAATCAGACAAGGTTTCTATAAACTCAAAGTTCACATAAAGGCACATTTTAATTCATTTTATCCATTAGCCTGAATTTAACATTTTTTTTTAAACCAGAAACTAACACCTGCTTCCGAAAATGCCCATTTGTCTATTTGATCCTCTCTGCGTAATAATTGCATTGGCTCTTAAGGAAGGAATACGTAGTATACATCCCTCTTTGTCCTTCAGAAAAAACAAACAAACAATCAAATGCAGAAGAGAACCTAGATCGGGGTAGCATTCTAATGGTTTGGCCCTGTTCAGGCAAACCGGTAACCCTGCAGATCAACTGTGAGCAAACCAGTTTGCTCCGACGATCAGCTGTTGGCCCTGCCTGGGCTCTAGTCTGTATTTTATATCCTAATTTTCAAGCTTAGCTGATTCATGTGGCACAGCGGATTGCTGCACATCAGCTGTTTAACACAAAGAGATTGCTGGAGAAGGACAGTAGCAAACTCTCTGTGCGCATGCGAAGTGTACATTTGGCATGCACGCAAAGCACATGCACACATAGCATGCGATCACCGAACTGGCTGTTACACCAATTGAATTGCTGACCTAGATCTGAGGATTTAAAATCATCCTTGAATTGCATTCAACTCTTGGTGACCAGATGGAATATCCATACTGTTTTTGTAGCCAACTGTCAAATTTCACAGCTGGGTTTAGCAGTAAATTAGCAAATTCTTAAGAGTTTCAGCCTTGTCTCAGTTTCTCAGCTTGCCATAACAGAAGATTCACAAATTTGATTGGCTTTTTTTTTTTTTCAGACAGCATGCATACACATTGGTTGTCCATTGCAATGCAAAGTTGGTAGGAATGAGTATATAATCTCAAAAGTCAAGATTTGTGTCTCCTGCCCTTTTGAACCAAGGAATGGTTATTCAGTTCTCTTTCTCAGGATGCTGGAAAGTGGAAGGAAAGAAGAAAAGAATGACCATCAGCAAGGTGAACAGACTCAATTACAGTAGCACTGGGTTGAAGGTCAGATCATCTTGGAGAAGATCTATTTTTGTCCCAACTGGATGAATTAGGATATAAGATAAACTGGATGAATTTATTACAACCACCAGGCAAATAAACTGCCATTCATAAGGCCAGGATAGATGGATTACTTTATTTCAACGTAGTTGAACAAGAATGGGCATGCTGTAAATCTTGAGACTTCCCCAAGACCATGTGAATCCCACAAAACATCTTAAGACATAAAAATGATGGTTAATTCTGTTCCTTGTATTGATACATTTGTTGGAAACAAAGATAAGGGAGCTTGCAGAGAGCAATTAAAAGCGCAAGGATAAAAACAATTTTACCACTCTACTGTTCAGTCCAGGGTAACAAGAGGAGGAGGCAACTAGAGGGACAGCTATACTGGACCTTACTCTTACCAACAGAGAAAAAGTGATAGAGGGGATTGAAGTTGCAGGAACTTGGGGAAAAGTGACCATGTTACTGTTGTGGTTCGCCAGCAGCCTGTATAGATGGCAGTGGAATCAGACATTGGGGAAGAAAGCGGATCAGTCTAGGAGTCTGGAGAGAAATTGGATGAGGGTCCTGCATCCGATACAGAGATGGTGCCAGGACCATCTGGGAATGGGGTGCTGCCTCTGGAGTCTTTGGAGTCTGGCAGCAGCGAGGCAGATGACCCCGGGGAGTCACGTGTGTGCAGAGCTGCTAGAAGACAGAGCAGCTGAAACAAAAGGGGTGACTCGGGAGTAAGGCTGGGAGTTGATTGCCCCTCCCATAAGGTATAAAGTATGGGCAAAGATGTTGAAACCTTTGCAGGAAGCAAAGTCATTTATTCGGTTCAGATTCATTCTTGAAGCTCTTTTGGTTTTTTTCTAGTTCCTTTGATACTTCTGTTATTGGCAGCACTTCACAGGAAAGAAAGGTGGGTGCTTATCTCAAATGACTGTTTGAGATTCATTACTGGCTGGGAATGAAAACAATTCCCAGTGTTGCAATAAAATAAGACTTGCTTTTAAAATAAGCATGTGCATAATTACGGCCTAGGAAGCCTTGGTCAGAACAGTCACATCCCATGATCATCATAATACAGGTAGTCCTCAACTTATAGCAGTTCATTTAGCAACCATTCAAAGTTGCAATGGCACTGAAAAAAGGGACTTATGGCTGTTTTTCACGCTTATGACCTTTGCAGCATCCCCATGGTCATGTGATCAAAATTCAGAAACTTGGCAACTGGTTCATATTTATGATGGTAGAAGCATCCCAGGATCACACGACTTTCTTTTGCAACTTTCCAACAAGCAAAGCCAATGGGGAATCCAGATTCACTTAAGAACCGTGAGACTAACTTAACAACTGCAATGATGCACTTACTAACTGTGGCAGGGAAAGTCATAAAATGGGACAAAATTCACAAACGTTTCACTTAGCAATAGAAATGTTGGGCTCCATTGTAAGTTGAGGACTTACCTGTATAAAAAAAGATATTGAGTCTGGAGTGCAGAAGAGTACAAAAAAGAGCAACAAAGATGATTAGGGGACTGGAAGGTAAAACACAGGAAGAAGAGTTGCAGGAATTGTGTATATCTAGTCTAGCGAAAAGAAGAACTAGGAGGAGACAGGGTAGCAGTCTTCCAATATTTATGGGGCTGCCACAAGAAGGGGAGGGGAGGGTTCAAACTATTTTTCAAAGCACCAGAAGGCAAAACAAAAACAGTGGATGGAAACTAATCAAGGAGAAGCAATTCAGAACGAAGGAGTGAGTGCCTAAGGGTGAGAACAATTAATCAGTGGAATGGCTTGCCTTCAGAAGTTGTGTATTCCCTATCACTGGAGGCTTTTGAGACTCCTATTTGAGCAAAAAGTTGGACGATGATCTCCAAGGTCCCTTCCACTCTGTTATTCTATAACACAACTTTTTGTGACTAAGCAAAGCATTCTCTGCTAGTATTTGGGGAGGGTATTAATGACAGTGTCAGGTTTCCGGAATAATGTCATGTTTCCAAGTGATGAAATCCATTTAAAAAGAAAAGAACAAAGTCCATCTTCAAAAAAGATTTCTTTTATTTAGAAAAGCATCAAATTGGCAAAGTCTATGGTAATTCTGGATCTGACACAACCCGGAATTATTCCACAATATTAGAAGTTAGAAGCAAACATTATTTAATATATGATTACCACACATTATTGCTTCTCCCCACAAATTGTCAGGTAATCCTGAATCAGACAACATAGAACGTGCCATTGACTGCAATAAAAGGCATTATTTTATTCTCCAATAAAAGTAGTTCAACGTTGCTTGATGTCATAAATCTCCACCTCAAGGGGCCCAACCACGGACAGCTCGTTTCCCACAGGAAGAAAGATCACCTAGCCAAAACAACTCTCTTTATCTCCACTCCTCCCCCCTTAGGAATGTGGCAAGCCTGAAACCCTTCCCCCATGACTGCCACAGAGAAAGTGAGAAAAAGAATATATACTAAGACTCACTAAAATGGCTATACTTATGTCAATTTCGGGCTTGACGAACAGTTTCTCAACATTCAAAAGCTACTGCTGAGCCTAGAGGGTTTATTCCCCCCTCCCAACTATGTAAATGCTACCAGGCATGCCTTTATAAATGATTTTGGCATGTCACTGAAAGTAATTAAAAGAGGAAAATATCCCTATAAATCTTAGGAAGCCAACCTGAGCTGGAGGAATCTTGATAAATGTACAGAAACAAATGTTTAGCCCAAACAAGTTACTTCATTCATGCTAATGCCAACTCCTTGGTCCATTATATGCTAAGGAAAATTCTGCAGAATAGTTTCAGAATGCTTGAATGAATGGATGGATGGATGGATGGATGAAACTACATTCATTTAAAAGAAACTGGAAGAAAACTCTGCTTCTAACAGCAGCTGTCTGATATTTTTGGAAGGTGCTGTTATTTGCTTTTGCTAACCAGCATTGTCAATACCATTTCAGCCATACACTCCTCATACATCCAGCTCTATCCTATTAGAAGTTGTTACAATGCATGCCCATCACCTGTTCTGTAAATTTGCATGTCTCAGCCGAACAGCCTAGCTAAATATTTACCATGCTTAAAATTTTCCCTTGGAAATGGTGAAACAGAAGGTGGAGGCCATCGAATCATTTATCATGATCGGTTAAACTACCTTGCTGCCATGACATAACGGAACATCTGGTCCTGCTGTAGTTTCTTGGCATCTTCCCTCGTTTTTCTATAATAAAGGTGAAAATCATATGCCACTGTTCTGTGCTAATGCAGTCATCTTCGTGCTAATGACTGCTGTGTTAAGAGAGTTTTGCTATTAGATTTTTGATTGCAGAAACTTCCATCAATGCAGCTTCTTATTACCTGTCAATTCTCTAGCAATGCACTGTTTTTCTCCTTCTGAATCGCCCTTCTTCTAGCTAGAGAAGCTGAACAAGCTTCATCTGACTCAGGTCTTAGAAAGAAGGGGTAGGCTGTGATTGAATGAGACATTAAAGTCAGAGGTGTTATTAAGTATTAAATCAGTATTTGTACTGCATTTTATCCCTCTTCCCCAACAGTTCTTTAAGCAAGTGTGTATTTGACGGAGAGGTGAGCTGCTTGAAATGAGAGCTTGTTGCTTACAAAATCCTTAGATGCCATCCCCATTTCTGGAAATTCCAAATGATGCCTGCTTTACACTCAACTTTGTAGCAAGCCGCAAAGCATCTCAAATGATGGGGACAAAGTAGGGGCACACCAGAGCATGTCATGTAAAGATGATGGCAGACTGAACAAGCTCTTCTGCTAAAGAAGGGAAGGACGTTTAAGATTGACTTACAGTTTAACCAAATGTAAGCAAGAACAGTTCCCATATATACCATGCAACATGCAACTTGACAGATATAAGCATTTCCAGTTTGATTTCTAAGGGAGCCTCCCTGCTTATAAATGTCATAAACTATTGGCAGAAGCACACAAAGGGGGAAGTTAGAAACCAAATAGCCTGTTTTCCTCTTTTTTTTTTCTAACTTTCTTTTTAGTTGTTGTTTGCTTTGTCTATTTTTTTCAACCTGCACCAATAATGATAATTAGCAACACAGTAAAAACCTTCACAGTAGACTAATCAGCTTAAAATAGAAACCCTTATTGTAGAACAAATATTTTGATGAAATTTGCAGGGTTTTTTTAACTGTAATGTTTTATGCAGTTCTGGATGAAAAAGCTAAATAATCTTATGCCGATTAACATTGATGTTTTAAATAACAATTAATATTGACAACAGCTGTTTTTTCTATCTTTAATGTCTACGTTATCTAAACATTAGGGTGTTAATAAACTTTAATCAATATTCTGCAAATACCACTGTACCAAAATAATATAACCAGTGATGTTTTACAATATAATAATAAAAGACTGACGTACTACTTCGTTCTCCCAGGACAGGCTATTGTGAAAAAGTCAAAATGGTGATTATGATGAGACATCACATTTATTCATTGTTTATTTATTTATTTATTTATTATTTCAAGGCTGCCTGACTCCAGAGAGTCTCTAGGCAGTTTACAATTAAAAAGTGAAATAGAGAAAAGAATGCAATTGACTGGAAGACAGAACCAAAAGCCACAAATTATACACTTGCCCCCAAATCCTAGGAGAATAGCCAGGTATTTAACAGTTTGTAGAGAATCAAAAGGGTAGGAACAATACAGAACTGGTGTGGTGGGGAGGAGGTGTTCCATTCTGCAGAAACTGTCACCGAGAAAACATAGGTTCGACACTATTGAATCAATGGGATCTGGAGGGTGTCTAGGTCTTTGGACAGATGAGAACATCCAGCCCACATCCAAACTGGTATTTGCTGGTTCTCTGAACTACTCAAAATTTCTGCTACCATTTCTCCAGAATTGGTCAGAACTTGCTGAATTCTACCTCATGTACTTCTAACTCCAAAGCCCTCTTGTTTATTTGCAACACACACTCTTTCATCTGAACCAAACAGCAAGCTGAAAAATAAACTATAAATCAGATTGACTCAATCCCCCTCCCTCTTTCTTTTCCATCTTCTAACACTTTATATTTAACTCATGATTTTCCCTCCTGCCTTACGAATTTAGATATATCCTTCTGCCATTGTTTAAATGGTGCATCAGTTGTCAAAACAATTATTGAGTTTGAAAGACTTTCTCAGTCACTCTCTGGTACAAAGGCGAGGGTGGAAGTGGGGAAATGGAAACAGCTTTACGTCATCAGGTTCGGTTCTTTCAGGAAATGGAGACTGGGATAATGAGAAGTTAATTGTATTTAATTCCAGGAAAGGGAAGGTTTAACGAATTTAACAAAGGTGAGAAAGAAATGGCAGTGTTTTTGTACCACCTTGTATCCAGCACACAAATTGCTGTGTGTTTCCTGTTTTGCTGCCTTTTTCACTTTCTTAGAAAACTGGCAGCTGGTTCCCATTCCTTATCCATTGTTAAAGAAAAGGGAAGCAATATTAACATTACAAGTCTCTCTCTGTGTTTCTCTCTCTGTCTCTCTCTCCATCCTCCTCCTCCTCTGTAAAGATGTGAGGAAAAGGAGGGTACCATTGATTTTATGTAGACTATTCAGGTAATAGATTATATTAGATGTGAACTATACAAATTCAGTGTGTGAAAGCTGCACATAAGAACAGCTATTTAAGCTGCTTGGACAAAAAAAAAAAATCCTTTGACTCAGCTTCAATTCCATGTAACTTCAACAACTGACACAGGGGACTTTCTTGGAAATAGCATGGAAATGGTTTGCCCGCTTCTGGATATTTTTGACTTCCCAGACAAGCTCTAATCACCTCTCCAATCATCCAAATGCTAACCATCTTAACCCAGACAAGATCAGTGAGGCACTGCTTGCCTGCCTCAGGCAAGCAACTTCTTTCTAGCAAAACAGAAGTTGGATTTGTTTTAGCCCAACAGTGGCACAGTCTGTGCTGTGCTTCTACAGAATTCCCATAGACGTTTCTCAACTGCATACCAAACACTGGAGTTTGGATTTTGCACAGCATTTCTCCCACACCAATATTGTCAATTTGCCCCCAGATTTAGAGATAGCACATTCACCTGGTACAGTATTTTGATCACTACTCTATCCGGCCCTACATTGAAACAACCTGTGCCACCTATCATTTAGAAATGGCGCCATTTTGTAAGCTTTCCTGCTGTTTTACACACCTTCCCTTTGGCTTGATTTCTCTCTTTGAAATGGATGGGGATTGGGTTTTGGGAAAGAATCTTGCTTTGGGTTGAGAGCCACTAAATTTAGAAGAAAGGGGCATTGGTAGTTTGAAATTAAGTCTCCTTGCTTTTATCCAAAAGTTTCATAGCTTTGCCAGATTGAAAGGGCTTCCTCATATCATTACACTGAAGAGTTACAGTCTTGGGAGATTTATAGTGTAGTACATATCTGAACTTGTTAGTGTATTATGATAATTTTCAGAACCAGTCAATGAACTCTTTGAGTTTGCTCCTATCTTCTGCAAATACTGTAACTCATGCAAGGTTTTTTTTTCCACTACTTTTGTTTTCCACAATGTATATAAAGGATATTTTTTCAGATTAAAATTTATTTCATTCAGTTGTCTTCTTCTAAAGGGTAGACAGGATAGTCAAGTAGTTGCTGATGATGCTCTTGAAATTTGGCCTGATCAAGATTCCCATAATTCATATATTGACTGCGGCCAGAATTGTATTTGCATAAAATTGGAAGAGTGAAGAGACACCTACAAATGAGAATGTGATTGGGAAAATACTAGAATGTGCAGAAATGCAGAAGTTGTAACTGCTCCAACACTGGAAGTTTTTAAGAAGATATTAAGTGTTCTGTCTCACCTGTATCCACAGGTGAGAATCCAAAGTTCCAAAGTACAAATGCTCAAACAGACAGTCTCAGACACGGCAGAGTTAACTGCTTCTGTTTACACAGTCCTTGGCAGTCTTCCTGGAATCTGTCTGGCAAGTCCAAACTAACCATAAATCAAGACGCTGCAGCCGAGTGTATCAGACGTAACACCAACCGAAATGACACCTTGCTTCGAACGGAGATTCAGACCTAGCACGCTTCCTTATATTCCCTAAGGGGCGTGTCAGTCTCTTTTCTGTGTCCATTGGATGGCCCGTTTCTGCTTATGTCTATCCAACATTGCTCAATTTGTCCTTCAACTAATGACTCCGGCACACTCTCCTGATTGTCTGTTAACAACACCTGAGGTTCAATCAGGGAGGGAGATTCAGGGGAGGAAGATAATTCTGAAACTTCCAGTAAATCAGGCTCATATCTCAGAGTCAAATCCTTTTCTTCCTCCTGACTCCCTTCAATGTCGCTCAATAATGCAGGCTCGAATCTCAATGCCAGATCTTCCTCATCACTCGAGCCTACATCTGCTGATGACCAGGTTCAAACCTCGGAGGCACAACAATTAGGTAACCATTTGTCTGAAGTGCTGTAGGGTTTCCTGCCTAATCAGGGGATTGGACTAGAAGACCTCCAAGGTCCTTTCCAACTCTGATATTCTATTCTATTCTATTCTATTCTATTCTATTCTATTCTATTCTATTCTATTCTATTCTGTTAAGTTCTGTGCATGGGCGCAAGGAACGGAGACGAGGCAGTGAACAGTGAACTTCAACTCTTTATTAATCATTCTGAACAGAGCAAAACCCTAGGGCAGCAGCAGCCCTTTTATAGGGCAGGCTGCTGATATAGTAACCAATGAGAAATGTGGAGTGTTAACCCCTTGAACCAATGAGAATGGCTCGTTAATAGCCAACCAGATTCTCCTGAATGGATCAATCCCATATCGCTATTATCAGCCAATCAGAAGCGCAGGATTAGAACCCTGCTTTTTCTAAATGTTTGATAAAACTTTATTTAAGCGTTTTATTAGTTCATAACATATTCTATTCTGATTATTAAACTGAGGATGGATCTATGCACTAATAGGCTTCTGGTTTAACAAAATAGAAATCCTGTCTTTCTTTTCAACACCTCTGCCACTTGACAACAGAGTGCAAAAATCAACTGTTCTTCTTGTCAGAGAAGGAATATGGGGTTTCAACATTCTGCCCAGATTTCTGCCGCTGCGTAAAGTGGTACAGGCCAGATCAGATGCAGAGGACAAAAGGCATTTGACCCTCTCTTTTTCACTTTTCCTTGCAGCGAGTTGATCAGTAGGATTGTTTAGCTGGTCCTTTCTGGAAGGTTAGAAAAGTGCTACATAGGCATAGTATAGTAAATGCTGAGCCTGCTTTTCAGCCAGGTAAAAATGCAGCGCTTATCACAGTGGTATCCTTGGAGAACTCTTTTAAGTGCTTTTTTGCTTAGCTGGAAGCAGATGCCATTGGCGTTGACAAAACAACCCTGACCTATGGTTTACAATACTCAAAAGCACACCTGGGGCTGCATTAGCAAAAACAGATGGGCGAGACATAAAAACGGCAAGCGCTAATTGGGTGCCCTTCCTTTCCTCCCACCCTCTCCAGCAAATGTTGAAATAATCGGGGGTTTATTGTGGCATACGTTAAATCTTTTCACTCATGTCAAATATATTGCTTTGCTACAGACCATAAGGAAAGCTCTCAGGTGTGTGACTTTGGCACTTGCAATTGCCTGTCCAGTTGTATATATGATGCGTGTGAAGTAGCTCGCACTACGAGCAAAATGTGGATTGGCTTATTTGCTTTGACTTTTCTCTGACCTTCAGAAAACCACCTTTACTATAAAAAGATCTTGGCGAGAATCATTTGCTTGATTTTTTTTTTTTTTTTGCCTTGTCATGCTTGCAATATGCTTCCAATAAAGGGGAGGTCAATTTTCAGTCATGACCACCATCATTTTGATGCTGCTGCCAAGGTGGTTCTTGCAGTTGAAAAACAAAAGGTGGCCTGGTTCACATAAATTCTATTTGCAATCTCCACTCAAGATCTTCCAAAATTAAACAAGGCACTATTTCTTCTTAACTGTCAATATGCATTTTACAGAAGCTTGATGATGGCAGATGAGATTGTGCTGAAACGTTGCTACAACTTTAAAAGCTTTGTTCGGGTATTTTCCCATGTTATAGTAGTGGTGCTTTTAAAGTTGTAGCAACCTTTCAGCAGAATCTCATCTGCCATCATCAGGCTTCTGTATAGTGTTCGTCTGTGAGTTAGACTTTTACAGTGGTTTCAGATTTAAATTTGGGGCAGCCTATTGCTGTGACAGAATGGGTTTTTTTTCATCCTGATTGGTTGAGAGTCTTGGTCTGTGTTTATTGATCTTGGAGTTTGCTGTGTTCTGCTTCTAATATCTTCTGTCTGTTTTTTTGGCTCTTTTTGTATCTTGATTGGCTGGCAACATTGTGTTACTTTATTGGAGGCCTTTAGTGCAGCTTGGCTTCGGGTAAATGGACGGCTATCATTAGTTAGGACACCACAAGCCAGGCAAACACCTGGGCACAAACAGATCCCCCCTGATACCTCCATCTCAAACACACCCCAACCAGACACCCAGATGAAACCCAGCTTCCTAACTAATGATAGCCGTCCATTTACCCAGAGCCAGGCTACACTAAAGGCCTCCAATAAAGTAACACAATGTTGCCAGCCAATCAAGATACAAAAAGAGCCAAAAAAACAGACAGAAGATATTAGAAGCAGAACACAGCAAACTCCAAGACCAATAAACACAGACCAAGACTCTCAACCAATCAGGATGAAGAAAAAACCATTCTGTCATAGCAATAGGCTGCCCCAAATTTAAATCTGAAACCACTGTAAAAGTCTAACTCACAGATGAACACTATACAGAAGCCTGATGATGGCAGATGAGATTCTGCTGAAACGTTGCTACAACTTTAAAGCACCACTACTATGACGTGGGAAAATACCCGAACAAAGCTGAATGCCAGACACGTAAGTAAATGAACTTTCATTGCACACAGCTCTCAAAGGATCTCCACTTCTAATATACACTACATAAAAGACAAAATAAATAAATAAATAAATAAAGACAAAAGTATGCATATACCCACATGTATTATATGCACAAGTGGTATTCAGCCAGTTCTGACCAGTTCTGGAGAACCAGTAGCGTAAATTTTGACTGGTTTTGAGAATCTGCAAATATCCCCTCTGTCTGGCCCCGCCCACCTGCCACCGCCATTACCTCTCCTATATTCCCTTGTTTTTTAGCTCAACTGATTTGCGTGGCAGAGCGGATTGCCGTGCCTTAGCTGAGCTAAAAAAAACAGCTCACCAGTGTTCAGACAGAGGTCGGTCTTTGAGCCCAGCGCGTGCATACAAAGTGCACGCACATAGAACCAGTAGGAAAAAATTTGGAACCCCACCACTGATAGGACATGGAGAAACAACACAGGGGAAGGAGGAGGAGGAGGGAGGAGGAAGATGAAGAGGAGGAGAAGGAGAGGAGGAGAGAGAGGAAGATAGTGTTATCCAGCCAGCATCCCACTATCCTTCTAGTGAACATTCTTTGTTGTTGTTTTGTGATTCATCAAGCCTGCAATAGTAACCATAGTGAGATCATTCCCCATATTCTCAATATGCCCTGGCTGAAAATGATGGGATGTCTGGATATATATAATGTTTTAGATCACTAAACCGAAAAAAGAATATGAGTATAAAAGCTTCCAATGATCCTGAAGATCTCTAGATTAGTGTCCACTGTCTCATCTACCTAAGGGGCAAGGTTAGGAAGGAGTCTCAGTTTGTTCCTACTTAATTATGTTATCAGGAAGGCTTGTTAACAGGAAGGATTTCACATGATGCTTTTAAGAGAACAAAAGAGAAGACCAGATAACTCTATGCCTATTTAACAATGGCTTGCTGAAGTACCTGACTGGGCAAGTGACTTGGTAGTTGTTTTCATATCTAGAGTTCCCAAATTTTGCCCTGTGTAGGAGAGTGACAGCCTAAGTGTGGCAGGCACTGATTTGAAGAGTACAGGGGACAATAGTGAAAAGTGGGACTAGGCAGAGATCTGGGAGAGGGTGTCAAAAAAATCAAGATGGCAGCCATGAACATGTGAAGTCTTGTTTTACATGGAAATTAACTTCAGTCGTAGGATTATACTTTTGACCTTTGGACTAAAATTAAAGAAAGTTGGTTGGTTGAGCCTCCAATTTGTTGTTGTTGTTGTTTTTTTTTTTACATATTCATACATACCATGGATGCCCCTGGGTTTCTTTTGGTCAGGGGTGTCAAACTTGCATTGTCACAGAGTTGTCATGTGACATATCACAACTTTTTCCCCTTTTGCTAAACAGGGCAAAGGTGTGGCCAGCGCGTGAGGCATCTAGGCCATGAGTTTGATAGCCCTGGTCTTGAGGAACATTTTTGATGGGAGTAGATTCTTTGTGATTTAAATTATATTATATTAATATAATTTACGTTATACTAAATGACTGGAAGGTGTGCCCCCAATTTTGAACAATAGTAAACCAAAGGGGTGCCAGGTGCTGTTGAAGGGAGACCAAGATGCAGATTCACTACTCTTGGTGTAGCAGATCAGCAACTCTTAATTTAATTAGGAAACATCATTTACTAATCAACTGAGTAGTAACATTTATGTTACCTTACTGGAGTTTTGTTCCTGGCAGCCTTTCTGGAAAAAAAAATATTAATGAAGGCATTTGGATTGTGCCAATGAAATTATAAGGTAGAGGCATATAATTTGTTCATAACAACAACATGCATTAAAGACGTATTTATTGTGTAACAAGTCTTTGGGGGAGAATGTTATCCTTCCTTCACTTCCCAAAAAAATAAACAAATAGCAACAAATGTCCCAATCAGAATTAGGCATATAATGTGAGATTTCTTGGAAACATACAGGACACATTTCCAGATTCTTATTCTGAAACGTTTTGACAACAGCAGTTAGATGTGGAAAATACTGTGCTGTGTGAGATTCTTTGTCTGAATATATTCTTTGGCCAACAGATTTTTTTTTTCATCCCCCTCGAGAACAATTACCTGATCCTACAAACTGTGATATATTCTCATGAAATGCACAAACAAGTAGGTAGAAAGGTTCTTAGTTTTTTTTTTAAGTGAACTAGGATTTCACAACAATAATGATTTAAACCTCTCTGACTCCAGCCTATCTTTAAAAATAAATGCATATAAAACCTTCTTTTGTGTAGCTTTCTACAATAGATAGCTATACTTCAGCATAAGCACAAGAGAAATGGCTCTTCTAGAAAATCTCTGTCTTTAACACAACTCTATATTCTGAAGCTAAAATCCAAATGTAATTTCTATTACAATTGAGAAAGGTCATAACCCTTCTCAGACATTTGCAAAACAAGTAGCTTCTGACATTATTTCTGTTCTATTGTGGAACAAAGACGGACTCGAGACTGGAGTTGAATTCAGCTCTTTATTCAGCATCAGTAACTTCAACTAAACTTGAGCCACGGCAGCCTCTTTTATAGTGGCTGCTCGTGGCTCGCAGCCAATGGCATCATTTTAAACTTCCCGCCGTTGGTGGACCAATCGCAACAGTTGTTAAACCGCCAATCGCTAGGCGGCAGTGGTTGTCCAATCAAAATGTGATATTACAAGTATGCAAATGTCTATTTACAACAATTTCTCTATTAATTTACTCCTGAGTAGGTCTTTGGCTAATCTGTCACTTCCTGGGCAGGACACGGGAACAGATCGAATTATATAATGCACACAAACAGACACCTCTGTTTTTCACCAACTTACTCTTCCCCATCTCATTCCACCTTGTCAATGTTTTGCTGCTGATATGCATGCCTCAGGCTTCTTTAGGGTAGAGGTGGTCAGGACTTCATTTTTGCTCATACTCTGGCCTAGTATGTTAATGTTCCTCTCAGATGATATCACTGAACAACACGAAGACCTTATTCTCTAACATTTATTTATTTAACAAATTTATATGACTGCCCAAGTCACATATGGGTGATGCCAGGCAGCTTAGCACATTATCAACCCAGAACATAAAACACCACCCAGCCCCATGGCAATAGCAACACAATCAAATCAATCACTTGATCGGCTCGATCTCCATTTGTGGTTCCCAGGCCTGCTGATAAAACCACATATCCAGGGCCATGTTTTAAAGAAACATGGAGGGCAGTTGGCTGAAAATGCATAAAGACTAATAGTCCAAAAATCACAGCCGTTGCATTCTATGTTCAGGGAATTTAAAGCAGGAAAGATATTGCTTCATGGTTTCATCCTTTCCTTTCCTTCTCCCCTGCACTCTTCCCCCTTTCCTTTCCTCCTCTGCCCTCTTTCCCTTTCCTCCTCCTTCCTTTCCCCTTTTCCTTTCCTTTCCTTTCCTCCTTTCCTTTCCTTTCCTTTCCTCCTTCCCTTTCCCTTTCCCTTCCCTTCTTTCCTTTCCTTCTTCTCCCCTTCCTCTTTCCCTTTCCTTTTCTTTTCTTTCCATTTTTTCCTTTCCTTTTCTTTCTTTCTTTCTTTCTTTCTTTCTTTCTTTCTTTCTTTCTTTCTTTCTTTCTTTCTTTCTTTCTTTCTTTCTTTCTTTTCCTTTCCTTTCCTTCCCTCTTCCCCTTCTTCTTTTCCTTTCCTTTCCTTTCCTTTTCTTCTTTCCTTTCCTTTTTTCCTTTCCTTTCCTTCCTTCCTTCCTTCCTTTCTTTCCTTCCTTCCTTCCTTTCCTTTCTTTCCCTCTTCCCCTTCTTCTTTTCCTTTCCTTTCCTTTCCTTTCCTTTCCTTTCCTTTCCTTTCCTTTCCTTTCCTTTCCTTTCCTTTTTTCCTTTCCTTTCCTTTCCTCCTTTCCTTTCTTTCTTTCTTTCATTTCCTTTCCTTCACTCTTCATTCTTCCCTCTTCCCCTTATTTTCTTTTCCTTTCCTTTCCTTTCCTTTCGTCCTCTAATTATGATTGTTAAGTTTCCTGCCATTTGACATGGGAAAATACATGGGAGCTGTAGTGGATGCATCCCAACAGGCATGCCACAATTATAAAACAAATTTTCAAACCTTCACATCGCAAAGATACCCTATCCAAATATTATTTATGGGACTCACCCATTTTCTCACCCACCCCTTCTCCTCAAAATTGGCCCTTGGCAACAAGAGTTCTCTATATCCAGGAGTCAAATGTGCCTACTCTGAGCCAATATGTGCCTACTCTGGCTACTTTAGGTAATGTAGCTGTACATATAGCAAATGCTTCCCCCACCCCCTTTGTTTGTTTTTTCAAGTATAAAGGTGGTGTCAAATTGCACTCCTTCTGTTGTGTATGTACCATAGTTAATAAAGTATGAGCTTGAGGTAAAGTGCAGGGTTCTGGCCCTGCACTTCTGATTGGCTGTTAGGCGGCCAGATCGGATTGGTTAGTTCTGAGGAATCCAATTGGCCCTTAACAGAGGATTATCATTGGTTTAAAGAGCTAGCGTTCATAGCTCGTTATTGGACAATTCTTACAAGGGTTGCCTATATAAGGCAGAGTTCACTGTTGTTGTTTAGAGAAGTCACTATGCTAATAAAGAGCTGAAAGTCACTATTCAGAGGCTGTCTCCATTTACTCCGACCCACGTCCAAGTACTTAACTCCTGAGAAGCAACTGGAAAAAGTAGCAGAGGGCTGTTTTTCATTGCCTGGGGTTACTTTAGCTGACAGGAATTTAAAACAAGGGAGACAATATTGAAAGAAAAGCAATGGTTTTGGATTATTTCTGTCAGTTGCAACAGTGACAGACGAGAGACCAAGCCCTGAATGTAAACACTAAAATAGAGCCAGGCTGTGGTCGTAGCTCATGCATTATTTGGATGGAAGCCACTGTGGTGGTAATTCTCTTCTGTCTCAACATAAGAAATAAGATCAATCTTCAATCCTTTTTGGACATTCTTAGATGCAAATTTAGATGCAAACTATACCAGTAAATGAGTTTGCCAGTTTGGTCTCCTTCATCCATTCTCCTTTGGAAGTTTTTTCCAACATATTTAAGTCTAATATTTAAATTAAAATGCCGGAAATCTTGTTGGACAAACAAATCTTGTAAAAGTTCAGTTAAATTTGCATGTTTTTCAGGATCTTGAAAGAGGCCTTGGAACTGGAGCCTTCTATGCATTTTAAAACGCATATACAATGTTTTAGAGTTTGTGGTGTTATAAAAGATGGCCTGACATTGTTTCTGTTCTCCAAGGAATGGATATCTTTACATAAAATAGTAAAAACAACAAATCTAATGATTGTAGATCTCTCTTTGGCTGCATTCAGACTATTCATTTAACCTGGTTAATAAATTAATCAGGTTTTCTTTACATAGTACACTGAACTATGAATTAACCCAACAGGGTGGTTTTTGGTAAGGTACAGAGGCTATAAAACAGTGGTCACCAACTAGTGGGTCGTGAGAAAATTTTGGTGGGCCGCAGAGAAATCTCACCTCCAGAGCACCCCCACAAAGCAATTAATCCAGGCTGCTTGGGAACACAAGGCTGTGCGGCCCACATGGCCCGCGGGAACCCTCCCCGCCCACTCACTCCTTACCCAGTAAATTTGCCTGCTAAATTGCTACTTTTCCTTTTTCCGACCAACATCTGTTCTGCTGTGCTGGGAGATTTAGATTAGCTAGGAAGCAGGAAATGGTTGGATTTCTTGCTTTTTAGCTAGTCTTTAGATCTTCAGCTCAGCACAGCCGAACCTCCCTTAGGACTGAAGGTTTGCTTGCAAGCAAATCATGGCAAGCAAATTTGAGAGACTGAGCTAGCCGATGGCAGATAGACAGATCATTGAATGATTCTGTGAGCAACTCAATCTGCCTGCTTTGCCTGATTTTGGGTAAAAGTTGCTCTTTTTTATGAACAATTCAATATTTACATGCATGGTGTGTTGTGAATTAATTTTGTGAGTTTGCTTGCTAGCAAATTTTATGTGACAGACTGAGCTAGCCAATGGCAGATAGATAGATCTCTGAATCAATCTGTGATTCTGTGAGCAACTCAATCTGCCTACTTTGCCTGATTTTGGGTAAAAGTTGCTCTTTTTTTTATAAAAAATTCAATATTTATATAAATATTTATAATATTTACATACAAGCCATGCCCAGCCAGTCACATGACCACCAAGCCACACCCACAAATTAGGCCACACTGACAGAAACGGTTAGTCATCCCTGGGATCTAAAATTATGAGTTTGGTGGTCCCTGAAGTGCAAAAGGTTGGCAACTCCTGCTATAAAAAGCAGAATCAAAGTTAATACTAGCCAAATGAAGCACATTATGTGCTTCTACCTGAATAGTTAAACATAGAATGAGAACCCAGATCGCTCCTCTGTTTCATCCCAGTTTAAAATGATTTAGGTAGCGAAGTTGAGATTATTTCTCCCACCATCACCTTCCTCACTGATTCTGCTAATGAAATATCTCTCTCACAAAAATGTGATATATGCTTCAGTAGTTAAAACAGAAGCAACCTACCTTTTCACAGATAAAAAGGATTGCTAACATTTACGGCTCTCCAGTGACCTTTGGAGGATTAGCAAATGTAACTAACCCAAAGGCTAAAAGAAGTAGAACAGGAAAAATGGCTTTCAAACACCCACATATTACCAAGATATATTGTCCTCTTATGAAATCAATTGATCACTTATAGGGGTAAATGTTCCCAGCATGGATATATGTGGACACAGTGGGCAGGTACATAGGAAAGAGACTGCTTAATAGAATTTTAAAACAGCATGTCTATTTTTTGTAGAAGCATACAGGTAGGTAGAAATCTGGGAGGAGAAATAAAAGGCATTTTCTAGGAAGATGCAGTTTATGGATAATAAATTGTAGATAGTCCTCGACTTACAACAGTTTGTTTAGTGTAAAGGGGCATGCATAAGTGCACCAACGTCCTTGTCCTACTGTTCCCATTTATTCATACTCATTTATTACGTATATACTTACACCAGTGGTGGGAGTCAAACATTTTTACTACTGGTTCTGTGGGCGTGGCTTGGTGGCCGTGGCAGGGGAAGGATACTGTAAAATCTCCAGTCAGAGGTGGTATTGCCCAGTTCTCCAAACTATTCAAAATTTCTGCTACCGGTTCTCGAGGACTGGTCAGAACCTGCTGAATACCACCTCTGACTTACACCCGTTTATACTTATATGTTTATATGTTATGTTGATACTTATACTTGTTTTTTCATATATACTTGACAAACTAAACTAACTAAAAATAAATAAAATAAATTTCAAAGTTACAACAGCACCGGAAAAAAAGTGAGTTATGACCATTTTTCACCCTTACGACCTCCTCATGGTCCTTTGATCAAAATTCAGACGCTCGGCAAGTGGTTCATATTTATGATGGTTGCAGTGTGCCAGGGTTGTGTGATCACCATATTGCAACCTTCTGACAAGCAAAGTAAATGGGGAAGCCAGATTCATTTAACAGTCATATCACTAATTTACCATCAGGGCTGTGGTTGACCTCGAGGGGAGGGGAGGGGCCAAATGGGTGTGCGTGGCCAACTTGACACCACTTCCCAAACTGCTGGCATGTTTCCACTTTGTATTGGGTAAACCAGACCGAAGCCATACTGACCTAATGTTTCCTCTTTGCATTGGATAGAGCGGGCCGAAGTGACATGGGCCAACCCCTTACATTTCCCAGGATGGCCCTGAGGGCCGATTCGGCCTGCAGGCCTTGTATTTGATATCCCTGATGTAAGTCAAGAACTATCTGTAGTTGCTCTTCTTTCCGGTCCCTGCAATTTTTCCACACTAACAGTAAGAGCTGGGGAAGGTATGAAAGGAATTTCCAGCTAAACCCTCTTTCACAACTGCTTCTACAGGCACCATCACTCCCTTCCACAGTTTTAAAGAGCACACCATAGCTGCCACTTTATTTCACTTTGCATTGCTCCAATAGATTTTTCTTTACTTTCAATGAAGCCTCTTCTAAAAGGTGCTAGAGAATTATAGGAAGCCCTCAGAGTGATACATCGTCCATGAGACCTCAAGCGCAGCAGACTTTGGAAGCTCCAGGCTGAATTCCAGTTGTATTTACAGCATTGGCCGAATTATGCAAATGGAACAAACGATCATTTGTGTCAATTTGCATGATGGTATCATTACATAAATGATGGGCCATGGTACAAGTGCCATAATTTGCATCAAGCAGCATAAAAGAGATGCAACGATGCTGCTGCTGGAGATGACATATACCCCAGTTTAAAAAGCATTTGGTAATAATGGCTGCCCCAGTTTGTGCAATAAATCAAGGATGCAATGCATATTGATACAGTAAAATGCATCTGTGATGTAGATCAAGGAGGTGAATAGATATTAAAAAATGGTTATTACACACCTGTAGAAAAGTTTCTGTTCTAGACTCTAAGTTTTGGCTTATTGGAATGTTTAGGTCTCAAATTTGAATTGTTCTTATTATCATAAGACATTATGATTCCATGCAATCTAGAATGGACAAAATTACAAACTAAGCCTAGCATTTTGCATTAAGATAGAGTTTGTTCTAATATAGATAGTCCTCATATTACAGCCATTTGTTTAGTGACTGATTGGTTACAATGGCACTGAACAGTGGCTTATGACCTTTTTTCACACTTATGACCATTGCAGCATTCCATTGTAATGTTGCCAGCAAATATGAGTGACCTATTGTGGTAGTTGTATTACCAATGGAATCCCTAACCTCAACTTTTTTATCTATTTTTTGTTAGTTTGCAGTCTTTCGTTTTTCTGATTAAAAAAAATTGATTAAATTGTTGGAATGTTATTTTCAATGTCTGCTTTTTTTGTTGTTATATTTCTACTTGTCTTCTTAAGAAAATCAATTCAAGATTCGTTTCAAAAACATGGGGCAAGTTGCACCACTTCTATGACAAATGCTCCATGCTGAGATGAATTGGTAACATGCTAATAGGGTTATTGATGTTAGCTTTCAGGATAATAGAAAGAAAATAGAATTAGTTGCCAAAATAGATTTGGCACAGGAGATAAGTCCGCTAGGAAGAAAGATTTGTGACAACCCGATCATTGAGGGACTATGTGTCAGGCTTGTCCCAACTTGGGTACTTAGGAAAGAAAAACCCTCGACTCCATGGCTGGAATGAAAGGTTCACTTTTACTAAGTTCACGTGGATACAGCATAAACAAAGCTGGATATGAATATTGCTATGCAAGGCCTGCATTTTTTCCTCTTCATTGCCCCCCCCCCCCATTTACTAGCCCATAGTGTCCAATAGATTTCATTTTAGATGTTTTGGGGATGGCTTTGAAGGTTCATGCCTGTGTGGAGTTTTGCATTTCATTCTCACAGCTCTGTCTATGGTTTACTGGTTCCTTCCAGATTGACACCTCTGGTTTCTGTCACCCTTTCATTCCCCCCTCCTTCTTCCCCCTTGCTGCTATCTACTTCCCCAATTCTTCTCCCTCCCCACTTATGGCAGGATGTTAGCAAAGCAAAGCATGCTGAGGATGGCAGAGAATTGGAGAAATTAATTAATTAAATTGGAGAAATTAAATTCAAATCTTAATTTAGTCAAAATGTTCAGCCATAACTTTTTCTCAACCCACCTTTTGTTGTTATGAGGATAAAATAAAGGCTAATCTCAATACACATTTAAAAGCTTTGAAGGAAAGAAATGATAGTCAACTACAGGTTGCATTTGAAGAATAAGTATCATTTATTTATTTTTATTTTATTTATTATACTTGGGTATTTTTACAGCTGCTTTTGGTGACATTTTCAGTCTCATCCCTAAAGGTGTAAGGCATCCAGAAAGTATCCATGATATGAATCACCCCGAGACATTTTCTCTCCAATTGATTTATTTAGAAACAGATCTAGCATGTCAAAGGCAATTTCCCAAAGTGAAATTATTTCCGCGCATTACACAGAATCCACCTTCTCTCCTCCCTTCTCTCCTCCCACTTCTACACTTCATAAATGATGAGAACCAATTAACTGCAACTGGAATTTCTTAATACAACATACAAAATAACTTTGAATTTTTCAACTCTTCCACCCCCCCCTCCTCCATGAAATGTGACAGTTGAATTTTAAAGCTGACAGAAGGATAATTAATTTTGAACTGGTACTCCTCCATTCATTTTCCCATTGGTTTTCTCAGATATCTTTTAGATACTAAGCATAAGTCATTTGATTGTTTTTCATTTTAAGTGAAACTTTTCATTTCTGAGACACATCAGTTCCCCTTTCTAGCAGGCTATGAGTGGGAGCAGGAGATATTCATGATCAAAGCTACCTGGGAAATCTTGGATTTTAACTTTTTATTTGGTCATTTAAATTCACTTTTAAGAAGGTTCATCACATTTCCTCTGATCACTGATGCTAATATTCACTACAGCCATTTCCCCTGGCAGTTATGACATTCTATGAAGTCAGATTAAATATGGAAATCACCATGTGCCCTTTAAATATTTAGACTCAAAACCCAATTTTAAACTCATCCTACAAAATGCTAGCTTGTGTTTAAATTATTTTACCTTATATGGTTTATATTTCTTGTTCTTTCTTTCTTTTTTTTCTTAAGTTGAGATACTTTGATAGTACTTGAGATACTACTTTGAACATGAATCATTCTGTTTGGATCATTTTGAAGTCTCTGATTGAAAGCAAATCCTTTTTTATTGTGACTTTCCATCTATACTTTCAGTAGGAACTGAAGGCTAGGAGGAAACCCAAGTCCTGGACTCCTCATCCAAAGTAATAACCAGTGTTGGAGTAGGTAGTTTCTGGACAAATAGCAATTCCGGCTTACTAGGTTTTAGTTGCCATCTGGACTCTCACAGTCTAGAAGCACTAGTTCAAGACTTCCCCAGCATCTGGGACTCTACCAGAAGGACCGTAAAAAACCCATTTTAAGTACCAAAAGCCTCCCCTCCACCCCACCCCCAGAATTACAAATATCAAACATACTTATATAAATAAGAAACAAATATGAGGCATTGTGTATTCAAAATGGAATGGTTCAACTTTAAAATATTTTAATTCAAAATACAAGGTTGGGAAAAATCATATATTAGTAATATATTAGTAATATATTTTATAGTAATATACTTTTCTTTCAAAAGACTGAGGTGAGCACAAGGGAATCTTTTATCTTGGATTTGCTTCTTACTAATAGACAGGAGTTGATTTTTTACAGTGATGGAAACTTTGGGTTAACAAGACTATGCTTTGTTATAGAGTTCTCAATGTTAGCAAAAACACTGTTTAAAAAAAACAGTCATGCACAAATCACAGATGTTAGAAATGCTGTTTTTAATCAAACAAAATAAAAATATAATAAGAAAGATACTATGGGAAGAATCCTTAAATTCAAATATGTTTTGTTGGCTGGGTCTTGAAAAGTAATTAGTAAATTGCTTACTTCACCAATAAGATGACCAAGAAAAACTCAGGAACTCAGTTCCTAGTTTGCCTATGTTCTTCCATAAAGGATACAATGATTTGAATAGCACAGTCTGAGAACAAACTCAACAGGAAGGGTACAGGTCAGTAAAAATATGATAAAGAATCTTCTAGCAAATTTGAGTGCCTTCAATCCCCAAACCATACTGGAATATACTTTATAATTCTAAATACCTGCTTGAAGAGCTGTTGGGACCTCCTGGAAAACTGAGGAGATGGTGGAGGCCTAGAGAAATGTGGTTTCCCTCTTCAAGAAAAAGAGATTTCTCTTTCAAAACAGCTGTGAGGAGGGCATTAAATCAAGATAGGGTTAAGGCTCTTCTGAATTTGGGGACTATAGTACAATATGAATATGAAGCTGATATAGGTGATAAGATTCTTATAAGTTTCTATTTGTCCTTCTACACTTAAGATACTTTGCTTTAATATTGATCTAGGTTAACCTGAATCTAAGGTTATGATAAAATCACTGGAGGATCAAAGGGCTCAGGTTTTTTTTAAAGTAACTATCTCCCAAGAACATTTGAAATTATTTGCCAATATTAGGTAGGTCAATACACTAGAGTTGTGCAATAATTTTAATCAATAGGTAAGGTTATTTATCCAGAAACTAGAGTCAAGTTTACTAACTTCTGCTTCCTGTTGAAATACAGTATTGGAACACAACAGATAAAATGGAAAAATGTTTCTTAGAGATTTTGTTTGAATGCTTTCTAAGTTAATTGTGCTGTTTTATAGTCTCAATTGAGTCTTATATAGCAGATGTATTTGGGCTTTAACTGAAAACAATTTAATTATGATAGAGGTAAACTGTGCTCTTCTGGAAAGACAACCACAATATGATTTTGATATACCATTTCCAAGCAGGATATTACATATTATTTTGAGTTCTTCATTGATCAAGAACCAAAGGAACTATGAAATGAATTTAAAGAAGTGAAAGCTGACTGAGTGACTTTGGATCAATATATTTTGTGCTTCCTCCTCCTCCTCAAAGATCCATCTTTCATGCCTAAAGCAGGGCTCTCATACAGGAGACCAGAACAATTTTAATACATAGAAAACTGATTTAGCTTATTCACAAGTAACACACAAGACAAAATGACTTTGAAAAACTAAAATTTATTTAATGAGAGCAATGAAAATTATATCTATTCCATAAATATATTTCAGTATAATTTGCTTTTATTTAATAGCAGGAACTTCTCTTTTCAATTCCAAATATTATGTACAACCTGAAGCAGAATGAAAATCTGGAAGTTGAAAAAAATGAAGATAATAAAACAACAATAAAATGAAAAAATACACATAGTAAAAGCTGAGAGAGAAAAAATTATAGAGACAAGTATCTAGAAATACAGAGTATTACAACCTTCAGATTTTATCCAGAAGTTTGGATGTTTACAATACATACTGTACATAAAGGACAGATAATAAATTTGCCAGGTTGATGGGAGGAATCTCCCATATTGCTTTACAGTGTCTAATCATTTAATAGTGAACGTACACACAAAACAAGTCAAGATTGTATAGTATCATAATTTAATGGATTGCACATGGTGGGAATAATTTACTGAACTATTCAAGTTCTAGTGGGAAAAAACCCCCAGGTAATTGTGTAAATTTTCAGCTAGTTTTCTCAGCTTATCTATTGAAAATAAATGTTAATTCACCTTTTAGTTCTACTGTAAATCCACAGAGTACTATTTGTAAAGCACTGTTCTGTATAAAGTCTAAAATTTCCCACATTTTAATTTTGAATTATCAGAGACAACACCTAAATCAAACCTGATGGCTAGCAGCAGCTTCTTCTTACTGATTTTTCAGAAATAAAGCAGCGCCACATTGGATCCACTGATCTTGATTCCCTCCACATGGGACATCAATATTTGTCACCACACAATCCCTTTCAGCACTAGTGTAAACAGGCAAAGAGATGCACTCTTCAGGGGAATAGGGCCCATAAGTATTCTGTCAACAAAGAATCAACCATTTGAATGAGAAGATATGGTTACAATCATTTTCATTCATTCTCACACACACACAAGCATGCATATATAAAGCTTTCAGATAATTCTCCTAACTGCATGGAAATTACTTCTGAGAAAATGGAGCAGGATTGTTCTGCATAGTCCTAATGAGATAGGACTAGAACCTAATTGTGATCATTTCAATTCTGTATAAACAGACTTAGTAGTCAAAGACATTCCCTGAAATAACCTACAATTCTGCCTATAATGTCATGCCGTTTCTAAAATGAACTTGAGATGGGGTTGAGGAATGATCCTGGAGTTGCAGCAAGTGAGGGACTGGAGGGCCAAACTACCTAATACTCATTGCATGAAGAAGAAGCAGGGCTGCCTATTAGCTGCTGAGCAAGCATAAACATTTTGCTTTCACCTTATAAGGTCCAAAATAACTTCAGACCAATGCTTGGTAAATTCCCTATCCTCATGCAGATCAGGATAAGATAATCAGAAGATATCCTGCTGCTTATACTACGATTCACAGAATGCTATCTGTGAAATTACTTGCAGATAAGGCTTCCCTACTGCTACACTCGGTTTCAAAATATCTCTATTGTCATGCTCTCCCTCACAATATCTGGTTGGTGGCAACCATGAAATGGCCTTTAAGACCTGCTAAAGACTGATCTCTTTAAAGAATCTTTCCTGTGTCAATGTGATGTATAAAGGAGCTTTTCTTCTTTGACAGCTTCCAATTACAAGAGAGGGAACAAAGGTCTGGCCTGTAGACCTTTGTTAAAAAATTAATTTCACTAATGTTATTGTATTTAGAAATAATCAAAAGTCATGCACACATAAGGAAAGGTTTGGAAGAAAATGGCAAACAATTCAAAAATTTAACACACTTTATATAACAAACTATGCAGCCTGATTTTTGACATTTCCTGTATATGTTTTCCTATGGGGTCTTTTTAATATATCATAATTTTATTTTATGTTGCAATAAACTTTATTTCACCTGAGTAGTGTGTTCTGAACTCTTGAAAACCACACGTTTTTGCAAATGACTATAGCACATAAATATTAAACAAATACCTCTCCATATAGGATTCAATTCACATAGGCCTGAGAAATTTAGTTAATGATGAGAACCTGTCATTAATCCCAAAAAAGTGTAAAAATTAGGATTGTAGGAAATATGCACACAAAGCTTAGTTTTTGTAGGTGGACAAATTGCTGAACTGTAGTCTAACAGCATTCATTCGTTTTTCACTCTGACAACTTGGCAGCAGTGATGTTTGTTCTGGAGGCTAATGTAAGAATTTGTGAATATTTAATAGAACTGGATCAGGAAAAAGTATTTTTTATGCTGATGTTTTATATAATGGTTTCTATTGTATGGACAATTTTCTTTGCTAAATTAACTGTATGGAATTCTTCATACATTTTTCAATGTAGAAAGGTCAGTATATGTTTGATGGTATGTGTAGCTGGACACATAGGTAGAGTTTTAAGGAATGGCTCCATTTTACACTTGCTATTTTTCTCTGTTATTGTCTAACTCTTTTTCAGGGTTGGTGAAAGCCAAAACCTTCAGAAACTCAGGTTAGAGAGCAGTGGACCAATAGAGCTAGATGTGGTGTAGATTCAATTTCCTTTTATGACTATGAAAGGAGGTGTTGATGTGAGAGACATTGGGAAAGGAATGAAAGTAGACCTAAACACTGAGAGCTTATCCTATAAACAATATCTTAGCTGAAGTGACCAGGAATCTTTTTAAAAGTATCTTAAATAAATCAATATTCATTATTGTATTGCTCCCTTTTTTTCAGCTTTTTTCCTTTATTTCTTCTTCGTTCTGTTTTAAGAGTAAAAATAAAGGGAAAACTCTTCCAAAGAGACTTACCGTAATTAACTCAGTATAAATAAGAAGAGGAAAAATCCTCCTAAATGTTTCCAGAATTCTTTGAATACTCAAGATATGTATGAAAGATACCTTCCTGAAATCAATGTAGTTCTTGATTCATGGATTTTAAGGCCCAAGTATGTTGTTGGGTTTGACACATCTAAGAACTTGTTCTACTTGCTTGTATGAAAGAAAATCAATCTTTTCAGAAGATCTTCCTTTCCTTTTTGTTCTTTCCCTGTTTGATCTTTTCAACTACATTCTAATGTGGTCTCTTTTTCTTCTTTCTTTGTGGACTTGCATTCTTAAAGAATTAGTGACAGTCATTCTGAACAAAAGGAGCAGACATCTTTCCATTTCATCAGTGTCTGAAGGAAGGAAGATTGCCAATTGCCTCTTGCTGAGTAAACAAAGCCAGAAAAGAAATTTTCTGGAAAAAAACAGCTGGTTGCAGCATTGTTGAATCAGTTCTCCAAAGTTTTGGGAGGGTACAGAAGGTTTATAAGGGGAAAGTTCAAAGATCCCTCTCATGAAAGCTAAAGGGGCCCAATCCAGAGGTGGTTTTCAGCAGGTTCTGATCACTTCTGGAGAACCGGTAGCGGAAATTTTGAGTAGTTTGGAGAACCAGCAAATACCACCTCTGACTGGAAATTTTACAGTATTCTTCCCCTGCCATGCCCACCAAGCCATGCCCACAGAACCGGTAGTAAAAATTTGAATCCCACCACTGGCCCAATCCACTTTATCCCATGTGCACTCATACTATGTTAGTATCTGACAGGAAAAATAATAATCTGCTTTGGATTACTTCTGAAAGGTTAACAGAATAACAGAGTAGGAAGGGACCTTGTAGGTCTTCTAGTCCAACCCCCTGTTTAGGCAGCAAACCCTGTATCATTTCAGACAAATTATTTTCCAATCTCTTCTTAAAAACTTTCAGTGTTGGAACCCACAATTTTTGGTGGGAAGTTGTTCCGTTGATCAATTCTTCTGTCAGGAAATTTCTCCTTAGTTTTAGGTTGATTAGTTCTCTCCTAGATTAGTTTCCATCCATTCTTTCTTGTCCTGCCTTCAGGTGCTTTGAAAAATAGGGTGACTCCTTCTTCTTTGTGACAGCCCTTCAAATATTAGAATATAGCTATCATGTCACCCCTAGTCCTGCAATGATTCTTCACATATTTTATGAAGTGTATCAGACAACTACTGAAAACCTAATGCTGAAAAAAAAATGTAATTGCAAGCTTATCATTTTGAGCCCTTAAAAATAACCTACCTGAGGAATCCAGGCCATGTAACAAGGCAGAACAGTTGAAACACTGGATGAGTTGTGTTGGTTTTCAGAAAGTCGATTTCCATCAAAACTACAGCCTTCCAATTGAAGGCCACTAATCTGTCATGGAATCACAAAAAGTTCAATTTGGCTAAAATGTGAGCAGTGACTACATTGTATTTAGACATGTTAAAACCCAGTTCTCTGAATATCTATGGAAGGTTATTAAAGAAGAATCAAGGAGACTGTTGTTTGAAAACTATGCTTTTGAACACATATCCTATAGTTTGAAATTGTATTCTTTATTATGGTAGAAAAAATATTATTGACATCAATACTAGCAGCAGGTATCAATATATTAGGAGTTACAGAATAGAGCAGTAAGACTCACATAAACATGTATTAACAATGCTTGAGAAAGAGAAGAAATAAATCCCAGAGCAGACAGTCTGACAGCTTTCAAAGAATAGTTTTTATAGATCAATAAAGTTTTTTCTTCTCTCTCTCTCTTTCTCTTTAAGCAACAGGCCAAATAAAGGGGTTTAAACTCCATGAAGAGACAAAGCCTTGCAAGAAATACTGTCCCCTTTATGTCTTCTTTTGGGAACATAGTGCAATGAGAAACATGTTTTGTTTTGATTTTAGCAACTAATCTTAATAGCAATATATTTCAAGGCAAATTGTTTTATTTTTAGTTTTAGTGAAAAAACTGGATCTACAGAATCCAATGATAACACTGACTACAGCATCTGTACTAATCCCAAATATAATTTTTTCTCACAATCTTAGGGGCAGATTCCTTGATATTTTAGTTTTAACTCAAGCCTTGGTATGATAGTTGTCTTCTGCCTTCGGCTGGGACAAGTGATAATGTCTCCTGAGGTATGAGAATGGAATAATAGAAGTGAATACAGATGTAGGCCCCTGCTGCTATCTAACTTGTTGTAAACATGAAAGTTGCATACTTTAGACTGGGGGTCGCCAACCTTTTGGACCTCAGGGACCACCAAACTCATAATTTTAAATCCCGTGGATCAGAGACCATGCATGCAGCCAAAAGCAGAAGAAAGAAGTGGAAAGAAACAGCCTGGTGGGCAAGTGAAGTGTGTGGGGTGAGTAGGGCAAGTTCCTCCCTCTGCTCTTTCTCCCCTCCCCTCACTACCTCGTGTTGTTCGCAATGCAAGCAACGCAAGCCTTGTGTTCCCGCAGGCCATGTGAGCGGCACAGCCTGGATTAATTGCTTTGGCGGGGTGCTTTGAGGGTGAAATTTCTCTACGGACCACCAAAATTTTCTTGCGGACCACCAGTGGTCCCCGGCCCACTGGTTGGCGACCACTGCTCTAGATCACAGGAGTCAAACTTGCGGTGTCACGCTGCAGTCCCATGTTGGTTTGCAATGTTTTTCCTCTTTGTGGAACTGGACTGGGTGTGGCCTGTGCATGACACATCCAGCCTATAGGCTGCAAGTTTGACACCCCTGCTAGATTAACTATATGCACAGGTAGATGGACACCCCTGCTAGATTAACTATATGCACAGGTAGATGGACATCAAAACAAGGAAGAAAAAATATCTAAGTTTTCAACATTACGTGTATTTAAATTCACAATTAAATGCATCCAGACTTTATTTCTTTTGGCTAGGTCCCTAAACCCTGAATTCATAACACTTTAAAAGTATTCTTCAAAGCATTTCCTCCTCAATTCCCAATGGTTTATGATATCACAAGAGGCATGAGTTTATGTTAATAAATCAAAAAATGCATTTTCACATGCATTGATGGGTAACGGTTTCTTTACAAGCAATTCTAATTGTAATTAAATAAGATTTAATTATATACAAATTGATTCTGAATAAAATTTATCATTGTCATTTCTGGAAGAAATTATTCTCCTAATCAGGTCTTGAGGCTATTGGTTGAATTAATCAACCATTTCAAGGATGGTGATATCTCTGGCCAAGTTGTAAACTTGGTTCAGTGTGCCTACTTTAATATGCACATGCATTTCAAATTTTCTTCCAGAAATGACAGCGGACCTTTAAAGGTCAAATAGTAATGCTGTATTTGAAATCTAAATGATTGAAACATTAATTTCTATATTTTTGCAAATATTTTACAAGGTTCTGTTGGTACTTAAGGTTGAATATTCAATAAAGTAAAAGAACTTTTAATTGAAGAATTGATTTGCAAAATGTAGGCCAAATCTATTTAGGTCTATTTGTTCATTGTGTTCAGCAGGACAAATTAAACAACTGTATAGTAAAGTACAAACTTCATCAATTTCTATTACTAGCCAGTGATAAAGAGAACACTTTTTCCTCTTTAAACACCTTTAAAAATAATTTTATCCCTGCTAGTTAAGCTGAAAATGTTTCTATTGGGAATTGCTCACTTTTTAGAAAACTCCCCACACTCCAGTTATTTCCTTGATCAGGCTTTTTCTAAAATGCATAATATCACTTGCACAAAAACAAGGTGTTTGTGATATTTTACCAAGAACTCCTTCACTAAACCTTTACCCATTTGTCTTCAGAAAGTGTATAGACAACTTTAAGTTTGATAAAATCAGTGAAAAAGGAGCAATGTGGATAGAATAGCAAAGGACAAGTAACATATCATTTTATATTTATACAGGAAACAAATTAACAGATAATTAATATTCTGTTAGGTTCTCTTTGAGGTTGGAATGGGGTGACCTATGCATTTAATGAAACAAAAGAATAAATATTTGACTATATTTATTTATAGACCTATAAGCCTATAAAAGGCGCAGCTAGTATAATTTCAACAGGTTGATTACCTGAACTTGGAGCTTTGCTTCTCTTATTTGACCTTTCCAGGATGCTGTAAATTTTAGACTATCCACAGAACAAGTCATTACTCTGGAATGTAATAATAAAATGAAAATATAAATAGTTTATTTGAAATGAAATAAACTATACATTATCTCTATACATTAAAAGAGCTGCTGATTAAGTGAACCAGATTTCCTAAAACAATCCACCCCACTCCCACTCCTAGCATTCCTAAAATAGTATAACATTTGGATTAATGAAAATTAGATGCTACACTGTCTTCAATAATATTATTTTATGCTTAATAAGAATGTGATGCTATTTATGAATAAGTAGAAATCATTTTCTAGTGTAAGCAGAAGTTATTTTTAGTTTAAATACATAATGTTCCATGTTTATCCCTCAAACCCAATGTTTGTTCTTACATTCCCCTAAGAGTGTTTCTTATATTCGACATCGGCCAAATCATTCTGTTAATATCTCTTTGGATGCTATTCACAGTGTTGTTGTTTTTTTGCACCAATGCTAGAAATTAGAATCATTGAGCATTTTTTGCATTGAATTTTGCTTGTACACAATACTTTGTGGCACTAAATTTACTTCTAGAAAGACTACCATGCTATTAGGAACAAATGTTGAGCTGCAGACTTGCAAAACCTCTTTCCTAAAGCATCATATTTGTCATCAGGTTAACAAGTTAAATAGATCTAATTTATTTTAGGAAATGTGTAAGCTTTTTTTTTTTTCACTAGAAAGGACTCAATATTTAAAACTAAAAATTATGACATAAGATAAACTTCAACAGAACAGATTGCAGAGGATAATAAAACCAAACAGTACTAGCGGCAAAACAGATTTAATGGAAGTAGATGAAAAGCTTTGGCACCAAAAATGTTCTTTACAAAAAGACAAAAGACACAAGAGAGGACCAACTGGACTTCCTACAGAACACAATCCTATAACATAGTCTTCTATAGACAATGAAGGTGAGAAATGAGAGAACAGTAGAGAGAAGCAATAGTACTGAGAGACTTATATATGACATGCAACAGCCATCAATTCGCCTACCTTGCAGTCTCTTGTCTTAAGGCATTCAAAAACGTATCTGGATGGAAGAGTTCTGACAGGTCAAGAGTATCCAAAAGTAAGGTTTGGTTTTCTGCTTTACTCACCCAATTCTAGAAAGATAATAGCAGTGTATGCTAAGAGGAAAAAATCTAGCTAACTTAACACATGCAAGTGCCTATCCAGCATTTTCTGAGGAATTCAGTGAGAATTAATATGGAATAATAAGGACTATGACTTTAGAGGAAAGTGACAACATAGTTCAAAACTGATTGCATAAATTACTTTGCAAGTCAAGAATGTGACAAAAATGATATTGAGGAACATGATGCACAGTGTTGATAGGCTTTATTATTAATACGGTTCAAAAAACAATTTCTGGTCATCATGTGAAGGGAATGGACACCTTGTTTTATTCACAAATCCCAATCTGGGAGATATCAGAAAGGAAATGTATTATACATAAATGCCATCTACCGCATTTCATGATGGAATGAGATTTATAAACCAGATAAATGCCAGTCAAAAACCTGCCAGCACAAATGCCATCACACATAGCTTTGTACAAAGAAAAAAAATGAATTTGACATAGGGAAACCAAGCCAATTAATCAGAACTGTAAGTTACAAATTTAAATAGACTACTTGTGATGTGTCTGCATTGGACAAACACATAATTTCTTAGTTTACCATAAAATATATTCAACTGTTCTTAAATGGACAGGGCAATATTGTATCTGTGTCTGAGTAAGTTTTACTGAACATAATTGTATCATATATTCAACTTCAAAAAGAATGGATCATTCTGCTACATAATACACATGATACCATTGGACATAAAGCAAATAAGTCACCAAATTTTTATGTATGAAATTAAGGAGAATGAATAATCTTATCAAAAAATAAACAGTTTATTATTTGATAAACAAATATTGGTTGAAAACATGTGGAATAGGCTTGTATCCTAAAGTGGACAGATAATGGCTTTAAATATATATCATGCCCGAATAATATTTTTTTAAAAAAAGACTAAAATGGTTATAATAAATTCTTTTTATTAACTTAATATAGTGTATGTAAATAGTGGTATTGGTTACAAAAATTGAATTTTAAAGCAACATATTTATTGTAAAATGAAAACCATTTATAAATTCAACATGAAGTCCTGAACACTACAATCATCATAAATATGAGTCAGCTGCCGGGCGTCTGAATATTGATCATGTGACTATGGAGATGTTGCAATAGTTATAACTGTGAAAAATGTTCATGTCACTTTTTTCAGTGCTGTTATAACTTTGAAGAATCCCAAAATGAACTGTTGTAACTTCAGGACTACCTGAATAGCAACCTCTCCAATCTTATGAAATAAAATTAATTATGTAATAATCTAAAATCCAAACTTTTTCAAAGCATGTTTCTAATACAGAAACCTTTGGGCTGGCAGTAAATATGAGCAAACTTAATATCCATAAAATTTTAAATCACTATTTCAACCTATGGAAAATTTTTAGGTTCCATCTTGTTTCTTAGGAATGTGTCACATACATCTTTTGCCAGTGTTTTGCTGAATATTTCCAATCCAAGCATAGATACATTTTGTATTTCATAAGAACTTAATGGGGAAAAAAACCCCAAGAGTTTCATATAGCATTTTTTCCAACAATTTACTGTCTTCCTTCAAAACAACTTTGCCTAAAACCAGACAATTTTCCAATCGATCACATTTTATTATTTTCTGAATGTGTATGCCACTATTTAAATTGAGATAACCATATTATTCCCCTATAAAAAAAGTTCATTATCCAAGATGAAGGCAAACATGCCATTTCTATTTAAATATTCCTTATCACGTTTGATTTCAGATTGAACCTTTTAGCCTAATAACACCAGAGAATTTGCAAATCTTCCTTGTACTATAAATCTCTTTCTAGTTTTAGAATGTCTATTGCAAATGATAAAATTGTAAAAAGAGACTGAGATAAATTAATAAAAACACTCTTATTAAAGATATTGCTACCACCATCTGAATCATGGGGAGAAAGGCCATTGAAGTGATAATATCACTAAATAAACTACATATTTTGTTGTTCTATCACAATAACTCCCCACATTGCTGGGTTGTTGTTGTTGTTTTGAGACAGAGCAGTTTAATCAAATGCCCTTTCTATGTGTCACAATATAGATTACAAATGTTTCTCCCAGATAATTATGAGTGATCTCAGTGTTCTTTCCCAATACCCTCAATTCTGCTTGGTCATATCTGCATGTTTCTTTCAATGATTTATCAGTTCCTGCTATATTATGGCAGTAATTGCAGTTCTTCAACCAGAAAGATAGCATGAAGTAAGTGTTCGGTGTCAAAGTGGTCATTAGAGTCATTTGTAATTTCAGATTAATATATTCATTTTACTAGTGTATTCAAATAAACATTGAATTCAGGTATTCCAGGCATCCATGGGCAAGCAATTATATTCAGTTAAATTCTAAGAGACTGTAACGATTAACAACAGCAGCCTGTTTTCAAATCTGAAGTAATTATTTTGTAATTTCCTTGTTTAATAAAGAGTGAATTACATGGTAGCTAGTATTTTAAAACCATGTCTGCCTGTCTGTCTGCCTGTCTGTCTGCCTGCCTGTCTTTTGATAGAAATACCACTTAGACTTATATACTGTTTCACAATGATTTTCAGCCTTCCCAAAGCGGTTTACATAGTCAGCATATTGATTCCCAACAATCTGGGTCCTCTTTTAACTGACCTTGGAAGGATGGAAGGCTGAGTCAACCTTGAGCCAGTCAGGATTGAACTGCTGGCAGTCAGCAGAATTAGCCTATAATACTGCATTTTAACCACTGTGCCACCATGGCTCTAATAATAGCTCACTTGTAATCGCTCACTTTTAGTTATTAGATATGGGAAAATACAATGAGCAAAAGGATTAGATTATTCTTTGAAGCAATATACTGCACCATTTTTTAAAGTATCTTAAAAACGAAAAGGCTAACTACATAGCCCCTTTTCCTGTCTTAGAAGGCAAAATATCAGATGTGTGCATTCGGCCTGGACATCATTCTATGTAAAATAATTTAACTGAAGCTTAAAATTGTTGCACGTAGCATTTCACAAAAGATTTTACATACTGACATATTTTACATGTAATTATATAGTTTATAACTATAGTATAAAAGTATAAAACCTCCCACAGATATTGAAAAAGAATGTGACTGTTAGCAAAACCCCATTTTCAAAGAGAGCCAGGTTTTAAAATATTCTATACTATTATTATTATTATTATTATTATTATTATTATTATTATTATTATTATTATTATTGTTGTTGTTGTTATTATTATTATTATTATTATTATTATTATTATTATTATTATTATTATTATTATTATTATTATAGAATAGAACAGAATAGAATAGAACAGAACAGAATAAAAGAATTCTTTATTGGCCAAGTGTGATTGGACATGCAAGGAATTTGTCTTGGTGCAAATACTCTCAGTATACATAAAAGAAAAGATACATTCAACAACAACAACAACAACAATCATCATCATCATCATCATCACCTGGGGTTGTTACATTAGCCAGGAGACTACAATTCTACTGCAGAGTACTAGTTTGATTGCCTGTTTACCAGCTCTGTCACGCCAGTACTTGTGTGCTTTCCATGATGTACCACAAGAGGGTGAGCTAGCTTCGCACCAGAAAAAAAGATGAGTGGTTCTTCCTGCAGCAGCATCCTAGTCCCCCCTCCTAAACGGGCAGTGCAAGTGGGAAGGTTGAGAGCCGGCAGGAACTAGACTGCCTGCACTGAGCAACAACTTGTCTCTCCACAGAAGTGGTATTCTATTTATCTACTCGCATAGAACATGCAAGGTGGACAGAAACTGAGGCAAGTAATGGGAACTCACCCAGCCACACAGTGCTAGGGTTTGAACCTCTGGCGCAGAGACCCTCTCCAGCAACATTAAACCACTAAGCTACTGTGCCTCAAAAAACATTCCGTTATCATAGCCTGTGTCAAAAGTAGGATTCCAGTAGGATTCCAGTATTTCTTGTGGAGTGTTTCCTGACCTATCTTGAAGAATTGATATTAATCTTGAAAGCTTAACTGTGTTTTTATTCCTTTTCTCTTATACCAGAGAGAGTTAAGGTAGAGCCAGATTCTTTCTAACATACTCTTCTTTCCCCAAATTTAAGCCATGTTTTCCAGTTTCTAGTTGTCACCTTCCTTTTCCAGGATCATCTGTGTGATTTTCTATACCTCAGAACTTGAAACCACAGGATGGGCAATATGGATACTCTATTACAAATGTCTTGTATATTATCACCATTTATTTTTGTGAATTTTTTAAATTTATGGTAGTAATACATTGTTGGCTTAGCTGTTTCCAAAATACTCAGTGCCTCTGGGATTTCATTGAATGCATCATGTAAGATAGTAGCACCAGTTTTCCATCCAAGAAAACCTTAGAGGTAATGGAACTTCAAATGAGATTTCTGAATGAAAACTATTACTCCCAAAAACATAGCAACTCCCACTCTTTGCAAGACCAATGATAATCTATTTCATTATAAAACTGTACAGTTCACAGGTATTGGGATGAAGGTTAGTCTTTTCTGACACACAAACATAATGCACCTGTCTGTACATTTATACAGTTTTTACCAGTTCTGACACAATATCACTGTGTGTCCATGATTTTAACATTATAGCCTCAATGAAAGCCCTTGTATTAGAATTCTGTATAAGAGAGATGAATGCTAATGATAGAAAACAATTCAGACAAAGCCAAGGTACTTGCTAGTGTAAGATAACTTTTCTGCAAGGATGTGGAAGGATGAAAGTAATGTAGCAATAGGAAAATTGGTGTAATGGTTATCAGATGGTTATAAAAGGAATTGAATAAGCTAGGAAAAAATAAAATGAAATAGAAGGTGTAAGAATATGAGAAAATGAGAACTGGAATACATAACATCTCTAAGAGATTGGTCATATTTTTCTAGAAAGTTTATTTCATAGATGATGAGAACCTTCTGCTACTACTGCCTTTCTATCTATTGAGCTCTCTTCTTCCATGGTATAAATGTTCCTGCTACTATTAAATTATAGCAATTATTGTAGCAGAGCATACCTGTTGGTAAGAGATGCTTCCTCCAGTTTCCCCAAACATATAAACAAACAAACAATTTATCTAATTAGGGAGATGAACCGAGCGTCCAATTTACAACTAAAGCAAGAAAAGCAAAACAGTACAAAATTATTCTTAAAATGTCTCAGAACTTTCTTTGAAAATTGCTTCCTGCTTAAAAAGAAGGAAGGGACTAGATGGGAAACTCCTATTACCCCATGACATAAGAACATTATCTTTACCCAGCAATGAACAGCATTTTCCAAAGTACTTTATATAATAAAGGATACAGATAGTTCTTAAATAATGATTACTTGCTCAGTAACCACTTGAAGGTTACAATGGCACTGAATGAATTATACTTATGATCAGTTCTTTAAGTTCCACCCATCCCAGCATCCCTGAAGTCATGTGATCACAATCTGAACTCTTGGAAAGCAGCTTGTATTTACTATAATTGCAGGACCTCCTGGTCAGGTGATCATAATTTACAACTTTCCTTTCTGGCTTTTCACAAGAAAAGTCAATGAGGAAGCCAGCAGAGAAGATCCCAAGTCACTTCTGTTAAATCATTCCCACTTCCACCACTTTTTATCCTGAGAAACTGCTTTATAGAGACCCTGGGGATCATGTACTTTGTGTCACCTGGCCTCCAACAGCACATCCTCCCCATACACCTGCCCTCCACAATGCATGTCTGCTAACCTGCCTGGCCACACTAATGCAGTGTCACAGCATCCACCTGTGCAATCTCCTGCCCCTTGCAGCAGCCATTCCCAGTTTGGCTGTGTTTGCACTAAAGCATCCACCTACCTGCCCACTGGTCTGCTTGCAAGCTATGTAAGACTTGCAGCTTCCTGTCGGCTTCCCCATTAAGTTAGGACTCTGGGAGGAATGCAAGAGGAGATCTTAACAGCCCTTAATCCTCACTTAACAACAGAAATTGGAACTGCTGGGATTGCTGTTGCTAAGTGATGTGGTCATGTAACACTGCACTTTACAACTGCATTGCTTAGCAGTGGAAACTCTGTTCCCCATTATTGTTGTTAAGTGAAGAGTACCTCATAAATGAAGGCGAAGATACGTGTCCCAGAATAATGCTGAAGGATCCAATTTGAGTCAGTCACTGAGACCAGATGTTTTGTCTTCTGTGCTTTTGGGACTCGTGCTGGAGCCCATTTTCAGGGAATTTTTCCTTAGCCTAGAGAAAAATTCCCTGAAGATGGGGTTCCAGCATGAGTCTAAAACTTGGAAGAAAAAATCTCTGGTCCTGATGAGGATCCATATTAGATCCTGCAGCATTATCCTGGGACACGTATCTTCGCCTTCATTTGTGAGGTACTTTTCACTTAACAACAATAAAGGGGAGTATTTGTAGGCAACAGTGCAAGATATGCTCCCAGGGTTGCAAACTTTGATATTATCAAGTATCTTGACAGTATTAGATACAAAGTACAAATGTCACACAGCTTCCCCAAGGTTTAATATATTTTCATGTCTATACAGTTGTTTAATATATCTAATAATCCTTAGCAATATGACAACCTGAAATGTTAATTTGCCAGTGCATTTCTCATTTTACTGTGCGTTCCCAAGAGTAAAGCAATTTTAGATGAAAGAATAAAATTAAAATACTCTTTTATTATAGTACTTCTTATTGCGATATCCATCCCCTACAGATAATTGTAGGGAGTTTATTATGTGAATGAATTTGGGAACAGGCAATAATGACTTTTAAATGCAATATGAGTCCAGGGACGTGTTGTGAATAGATCTTTAAATCAAAGCCTTTAAATTAGAGTGTTTGTCAAGGTATTTTTTAATAACAAAAACATTGATTTTAAACAAATAAGTTCACTTGTGTTTTTGAAAACTAGCAATAAAATGCTATCATTGTTTTCACTCATGACAAATGTTATCTGATTGTGTGAAATGTTCATATTTGTATTTTTATGCAAAGAATGCATATATTCCAGATATTATTTATTTTTTTTAAAAAAAATATAAAAGTACTTGCGAAAATGTATGGGTCTGAATGACTTCCTTGAATTTAATTACCTAATAAATATTCAATAAAAATATATGGTAGACTGGGAAAAGCTTACAAGGTAAAATATCATTACAGAAATACCATCAAGAAATTTCCTAATGCCTAATAGTAGTCTTTTTACAAGGATGCTCAAAGGAAATATAAAAATATGTTAATGATTCAGAAATTAAGCAAGGTATATTTGAAATTGACAAACTAGTGCAAGTAACATAATCAATTTTAAGGACAGTAGCAGAAATACATCAGCCAATTATTTTTGTTTTCTTAATGTTGCTGATTATGATATATGATACACACACACATACACACACACACACATACATACACACACACACAAATATAATCAATACTATGTAAAATGATATAAATAACCTTAATAACCTTAAGACATTTTCATGCACTCTGGGCTATCCATTTATTTGTTTGTTTATACAATTTATTGGCTGCCCATGTTATCATAGGGTAATTTAGGGCAGTTTACCTATACCCGCATTCAGTCATCGTTTCAGAGATATTTCCTAACCAGATACCTCAATGCCTCCAAAAATGACACAGCTTTTAAATGTACTGCCTTCTCAGGAAAAGTTGGAACACATTCAGAGATGCACCTGCCTTTAAAAAAAGCCCAAATTGAACTGTATAGCACAATCAAGCATTAGCCCAGGAAATGTTTTATGACAGTTTGTATTATGTCAAAAACTGTTTTATGACAATGCTAATGTCATAAAATGTCTTGTAAAATTTGCCAAATTTCAATTACACAAGAGTCCTTGGTCTTAGATTTTGGACAGATTCTGTAAATTAGTCCATTTAAGATACCTTAGTTCAAAAGGTTTTGCCCTGTGGTGCACCATTTCATCCAGTTAAAAATGACAGGAATCGGAGTTTAGTAGTACATGAATCACATCACATAGCATATCCTCTAGTTAACTTTAGATTTTTGTTTTGTTTTGAAGAGTTGCTATCACCTAGACACGCTTTTAAAAGGGATTTAGGGTCAGTAAGAAACCTTATTTTGCCATCAAATAGATATGTTGTAGAAAAAGATCTACCAATTTAGCATTATAGAAGTGCGAAACCAACTCCATGCTAGGGTATCTGCACTGCTAGTACAATTCCACTGGTATGAATGGTTAAAATGAGTCAGAGACATACCATTCTATCCTCATTCAAAGGTAACAGATCTGGGCCTATAGAAAAGTAAACTCATTGCCTCCCTGAAAAAAATAGGACGACCAAGGAGAGATTTTAAAAAGCTGCTTGTATCAACTATGCACACAGCAATGATTCAAATTAGTTTTGTACACAGTGACAATGGGAGGCAATATGGAATGAAAGTTGCTTTCTAGGCTCACATTGGGCAAACTTAGCTCATGTAATAATGGAAATTGCAGAGATTCTGCAAAACAAGGCGCTTTATATACTCTGCCTTTGAATATTTAATAAACAGCATATGGCTAATATTGGCCTTTTCAGTATTCTTCTAACTGTATGCCCATGCAGAGCCAACATCACTCTGTACATTAAAGATAAGCAAAAGAATGGAAAATTTATTGTACAAATTAATCTGCTCTGAATATCTTCCTTATTGTCTTTTATTCCTTTTGTCTTTGAGGTTTTTTTTTTTTAAAAGAATAAGCTTTACAAGAAAAACAGTCCTTCTTCCAGTGTAATTGGGTACTATATCCCCAAACATCTGGTAGATATCTAGCCCTTTATCCCAAACAATGCCACCAGCAGCTAAAATGCTCATGAGCTCTTTCCTCTTGAAATATCAGTCTATCACACAGAATACAACCTTCAATATACATACAGAATCATAGCGCAGCACCAAAGAAAAAGGTTACTGTTGCCTCTTTTCAAACAGAGGGCAAATACATGAGCAGTAACTCCAGATGTGTGCTCTTGTTAGCACTCGTGTTTCCTTTTAATGAAGGAAACTGTACATCGAGGGCCAAAAATATTAAAAAACAGAAGGCATAGAAATTTGTGTTGTGGCTGCTGCTATTGTTTGTTACACTGTGTCTTTTATTTTCTGTGGACAGCTTCCGAGTGACAACTTTTGCAAATTCAGACTTGGTCAGACTGGCACCATGATAAGAAAGCTTTGAAAGTTTCCAACTTTCTTTTTCTACAGAATGGCCTGATATCACTGATCCCTTATGAAAACTAAATGCATTTTACACTATTATCCGTAATGTACCAAGGGTTCAAATATAAAAACATACACGCCATACCATTCTGTGTGATATATTAAAAGAGCCAATTCCTATATTTGGCTTTATAAAAAAAGTGGTGCAAGTGAAAAAAACAACAAGGATACCATATACGTATGAATGTTACCACATATTATAAACCTACTAAACTTAAAAAACGAATCATATTGCAATGGGAAACTACCTGAATAGCATGTGCTCGTGCTACAACAGCTCTCAGATACTGTAAAGGATCTTCTGGACCTTCCCATTTGCTCTGCCATGTTAAAGGACACTGAAAAAAAATAAATAAAGAATCATCATTAGAAATCTTGCTGATTGTTCTAATTCACCGATCTCGGCTGCATTTCCACAGTGGATAGGAAAGCTTTTTACCCCTTTGATGAATAACTTCAAACTTCCTCAATTAGATGTAGTTCAAGTTTATTTGATTTACTCAAGAATTATGCATGTTGCACACAGGGAATTGAAATATCTTACCTTCTGGTTTAATAAAGCGCTGGCTAATTTTTGAACTTCTGAGCTTAAGAGTGAAGTTCCTCGAATTACTTTACTGAGAGCAGCAAGAGACTGATGAATACTTTGAACTAAGCGAATGGCATTAAATTGTTCTAAGATAACGAATGAAAGGATTGGAGATCCTTGACGTTCAGAAGGAGAAGACACTTTCTGATGAATCAGACTAGAATTCTAAAAGACAAAAATCCACCAATATTTAGTTAAAAGGCTGAATGAGATCATCCTTGAATATATATATATATAAACAGATACTGATCCTCCAAGGAAAGACCGGAGGCAAATGAGGTCCAGGCAGAAGAACATCATGGCTTTAAAATCTAAGAGACTGGTTTGGAAAAACTCATATCCGATGACGGATATGACAGGAGGAGGAGGAGGGGGAGGAGGAGGAGGAAGAGATACTGATCTCAGAAACGGGGGAAATATAATTTACATAATTCTTCAATGTATATATCTAAGTATCTTGGAAAAATATCTTTCTCAGAATTGAAGATGTCTGCATTGCTGCAGTGATAATCAACAAACTAGGAAAGAGGGCACAAGATCTTGAAACAAGCAGAAAACAAGAGCAAAAAGAAGCAGTTATGTTATTATACTCTTCAAAATTAAAGATTTTGAATTATTAACTAAAATTTGGTAATCTAAATTAGATGATATGACAATAAATTGCAAAGGTTAAACTCAGGTTAATTGAATTCTCCCTTAAATTCAAGGCCACTCTATCAATTACTATGAAGAGACAACTTATCTATTATATATAAAGACAGGAAAAAATTTCCCAGAAGCTCAATTTTCAGAAATATGTTTTTTTTTTCTTCCTTATTCTGGGTGGTACAGCATTCCTTCAGCCTGGCCTTAATATCATGTACTCAAGTGGTAGCAGTGATAAGGCATGCTTTTCTGTAACTCTGAATGAAGATCAGATTAGGCTATTGGAAAGTTCAATCTATTAGGCAGCCTTGGAAGGAGGTTGGAAATTACAAATGGTGCAGAATTCAATTGCCAAACGTTTAGAGTGGAAATTGCTGATTTAAACTATATAATAATCATATTTGTTAAACAACATTTGTTTTTCTGCCAAATTCAAAGTGGTGATTATGACGGTTAAAGCCATATCCTGTAATAAGTCTTTTTGAAAGCTTCTTTGCTTCCAAATATAATGTGGGTGGTTAATGGCATTGTTTTTTTTATATATACATATGTTACTTTACTGCTCTGCAAGCATCTTTGGCTTCCAGTGTGCTTCTCAGTGCAATTCAAGATGCTGGTAGTAACTTTTAAAGCCTTTCACGGCTTCAGACTATGGCTACATATGGGTCTCTTCCCAACTGGCAGAATAGGCATGTTCTGAGTGACATTGGCTAAGGAGTTTTGACTGGCAGAGCCAAATTTATCTTATGTTAATAATCTATGTAATTTCTTAACATATTAGTATTAATGCTTTTTTAAACTTTATATTGATTTTTGTTTGTTTGTTCAATTCAAGCAAGACTCTTGGTGCCTAATAACAATTAAAAAAAAACAGAGCAACCCACCCCTCAAAAATACTTTTAAAATGGCAGTGGAAACAAAAAAAAAAACAAAAAACCCAACTGTCAATATAATTACAGTACAAATATTTCAGTGGAACTAATGCATAGGTTCTAAAATTGGTTTACTGATTATTAATTTAAAGTTACCAGATTAGAGCTTGAAGTCATTTTGTCTGAAATTAATGGAAGTTAAATTGTGTCACAAGTAAATTGTCAGTTTAATATGAATTAGACCTCAGACCCATTAATTCTGGATCCAATACAGTGTATGGATTATTGTATTGCTTCTAAAGCTTAATGCTGTGTTTCCTATTTGAGAGAGAATTCTGGCTGAAAAGCTATCGTCAGCCCAATGCATTAATTTCCAAAAGTGCCTAGGGTGGGAGTGGGCTTCTAGTGATGCAGAAAGAGGAAATAATTGTTTTAAAGGACTGGACTTAGTACTTACTACACAATAGATATAAATATAAAAGTCTGAAAATATTTGCATCCTAAAAGCAACCTTTTGCTTATTTTTCTGCACAGACAAAAAGGCAAATTTATTCATAACATGCTATGCCTCTTGTTTCACGTATTCACTGAAAATTTGATTTTCACAAATCGAAGCAAACTGCAACTTATTTTTAATTCTTCAGTCTAGATTTTGTGGCTTGGGGGCCTTGACCTCACAAAAAAAAAAAATCTTAATTACAATTATTCCAAGTCTACCCTCGTTTCCAGGCTGGCTTTTTTTATTTTAATAATTTTGATTTGTTAGAAAAGTATAAAGGTTTTAGCAATACAAAAATCACAGGATTGAAAAGCAGTCTTAAGTCCAAATACATACTCCAAATCTTTTGTCCTTACTAATAAAGAAACTAATAGCATAAAATATCATTCCAATGTCAAAATCAATTATCTTTATAAAAAACAAGTTCTTCTCAAATATTAATCAGAACAAAAGTTCTAGGGAAGCTGGCAGAGAAGGCTGGAAATGATGAGGGATCATGATCACAGGATGCTTGGTAACCAGTTGTAAGAACAGGTTGTCAAGCACTCAAAATATGATCCTGTTACCACAAGGGTGGTGTAGCAGTCGTCACTTTAAGGATGGGTCAAAAAATAATCAATTCCCGAGTCTCTCATAATTTCAGACAGTCATTTGCGATTGGATGACTATTTGTATAATTTCTTTCTGTTTTCATTCATCGCATGTTTTCAATGTCTTTGACTTACTATAATTTATTCTTTTACTATATTTTGCATACTGTTGTATATCTCATTACTCCTTATCACACATCCCCTCCCACTTGTGACTGTATGGCTGTAACTTTGTCGCTTATGGAGTAACAGATAACAGATAATCAGAACTGGAAGGAACTTGTAAGTCATCTAGTCCAACCGTCCACCCAAGCGGGAGACCCTATACCATTTCTGACAAATAGCAGTCCAACCTCTTCTTGAAAGTCTCAAGTGATGATGCTCCCACAACTTCCGGGGGCAAGCTGTTCCATTAGTTGATTGTTCTCACTGTCAGAAAGTTTCTCCTTATTTGCAGGTTGAATCTCTCCTTGATCAGTTTCCATCCATTGTTCCTTGTCTGGCCTTCAGGTACCTTAAAAAATAGCTCGACTCCCTCCTCTCTGTGGCAGCCCCTCAAATATTGGAAGGCTGCTATCATGTCTTCCCTGGTTCTTCTCTTCACTAGACTAGCCAAGCCCAGTTCCTGTAACTGTTCTTCATATGCCTTAGTCTCCAGTCCCCTAATCATCCTGGTTGTACTTCTCTGTACTTTTTCTAGAGTCTCAACATCTTTTTATAATGTAGTGACCAAAACTGGATGCAGTACTCTAGGTGTGATCTTACTAAGACTTTATAGAATGGTATTAGTACCTCCCTTGATCTTGATTGTATCCCTCTGTTAATACAATTTAGGATTGTATTTGCTTTTTTGGCTGCTGCTGCACACTGCTGGCTCATATTTAGCTGGTTGTGCACTAAGACTCCAAGATCCCTCTCACAGTTACTGCTATTGAGCCTGGCTTCACACAGTCTATATGTGTACTTTTGGTTTTTCTTGCCTAAGTGGAGGACTTTACTTTTCTCTACATTGAATTTCGTTTTGTTAGATATAGTCCAGTGTTCTAGTCTAGATTGGAACACTATTCTTGTGTGTTAGCTATTCCTGCCAGCTTAGTATCATCTGCAAATTTGGTAAGTTCCCCTTCTATTCCCTCATCTAATTCCCTCATCAGCTTGTGATTACGATTTATATTGACTATTTCCTAGCATGACTTGATTGCTTATTGTACCTTATGACTATTATTAAGTGTTGTACCTTATGATTCTTGACTCTTGACAAATGTATCATTTCTTTTATGTATACTGAGAGATTTGCACCAAGACAAATTCCTTGTGTATCCAATCACACTTGCCCAATAAACAATTCTAATTCTAATTCCTGGGAGATACATAATGTTGTATATCCTGTTGCTCATATAATCTCAGTATGTATGAAAAATATGGTTATTAACATCAAAGAAGTTTTTCCTATCCTCCAGCTGATCTTACCTGATTAAGCTTTTTCCACAGGTTGAGGACTGGAGAAAGCTCATTTGACCAGATTTCTCTGTCAAATTTGCAACCGGCAGTTACAGACCTACTTAAGATCCGAAGTTGTGAAATTACCTGTAAGAGAAAACAAAACAAAACATGAGAATATGGAGACAATTCCCAATACAATTATAGAAGAGATCCAGACCTATTGTGTATATTTTGATTAATATCTTTGGAAGGATGTCAACCAGAACATAATTGCAAATAAAGATTTAACCATAAATTCTATGATGAGAAACCTCTCATCAAAATAAGCAATTAGAGTGAAGAGTGTTTTCATTAATTGATTATTTGTATTAATAATTACATTACCAGAGATAGTTAAGGATGATTACAAAGGATTAATTTGATCCTTTGTTTGAGACCAGGGCTGTTTGTGGGGTGCTTTGATCTGGCCTGCAGTGCCTCTGCCAGCAAAAATGGAACATGGGCCTCAGGCCCCATTTTCACTGGCAGAGGGCTGCAGGACGTCGAACTAGCCCCACCCAGCCTGGCCTTGCCCACCCCAGCCACACCCAGTCAGCCCTCTGAGGTCAAACACAATTCTGATGCAGCCCTTAATGAAATCGAGTTTGACACACCTGTTTGAGATCATAAAAAAGAAACGTTGATCACAAGAATTCATATGAGAAAAAGCTGGTTATTATGGAATTAGAATTATATGACGATTTGTAAAAGGTCTGAAATCAAATCTGTTTGAATAATTATTTGAGAATTTGCATGGTGCCTCTGTCTCATACTTGTTCTTGTAGCCATGTAAACATTTAGAAGTTGTCAATCATGAAATTATTATAAACAAATACAATTAAGACTGTGGAATTTTTAGTTGCAGATATTGAAAATATATTATGCACAATAGTTTTAAAAATGCTTATCTAGCACATGAAGTCATATTGAGAAAACTGAATTTCTGTCTAATGAAAACATAGTTTAAAATATTCGAATACAGAATAATCATATATAGAGAGAGATCACTACAACACACTTAAAATCTTGAATGTGGCCACCTGCCTACACTCTATAGCACTCACTTGCCCACTGGCCTGCTTGTCAGCCTCCTGAACTTTCCAACAACGGAAGCCAATGAGAACATTAGAAGAAAGTTGCAAGTTGCCATCAGTTGAGGTCCTCACTTAATGATCTGCAATTCTTGCTTAACAACAGCAACAGAAACTGTTAGCATTGCTGTCACTAAGCAACACAGTCATATGACATTGCCTTTATAAGCACATCATTCTAATGGTGGAAATTCAGCTTCAAAGTATATGCAATGACAAGCCATCCATATCCATATCCATATCCATCTCCTTTTTATGTTTATTTGAGGATCTGATAATCAGCTTTTAAGAGTGCTCTAAATAAATATTATAATACATTCCTTGTAAAGGTTATAATGCAGTAGAAAATGCAGTGCAGTATTTTATTATAAATATTTGTCTTTCTATATTTATTTATCTGATATTTACATTACAATTTACCATTGTTGAAATGCTTAAATATCTCTTGTCTTTTTTTTTTTTTTAATGGTAGTATATCCCTTAAGTAACTGATGTCAAGATTCACTTGAGTCACATTTCACTTTTGGTGACATTATGGATATTGAGTTTTTTGCTTGGAACATGATCTGCTTAACTTTTTAAAATCAGTTAGATTCTATCAACTGCCAGGAAATATCTTTCAAAATCATTATTTGTTTTTTTTACAATGGATTGGTTATGCCTAAATTAAGTTCCATTGATTTCAGTGAAATCTATTCTAAGCACATTTAAATGTGGATTCAGTTTAATATTTACATAGTACCATAAAGGCAGCTTATACAAGAAAATCTATTTTGCTTGGCCTCATTGGCATTCTTTCTTTTCCAATACAACCAGGGTTAAAAAACTCCTGTCAAATAAATTTAATGTATTATACTTACATTAGCTAAATTATCTAATTTGAATAACCTTATATTCTCCTTATAAACACTATTTTCCATGCTAAAATCTCACATAGAAAACAGTGAAAAGAAATTATGTAAGAAATGGAATCAGGATTTGGGCTCAGCATAGGCTCAGGCCATAAAATATTTGTAAGGAAACCGATCTTTCTATGCAATTTGGATAATGGTAGAAGTAAAACAGATCAAGGAAACAACTGAAATATACAGGAGTCAAGCACCATTCAAAGCAAAAAAGAATGGTATGTAAGTAGTTCTCAACTTATGAGTGCTCACTTAGTGACCATTCAAAGTTATGATGGACCCAAAAAGATACTTATAGCTCAATTTGAAGTTCTGATGATCAGCCTTCCCCTCCCAGTCACATGATCACATTTTGTGTGCTTGGCAACTGGCCCACATTTATGTGATTATGATTCATGTTTCAGTTTCTGGCAAAAAACCAACCATTGCTAACAATGGGTTCACTTAGTGACAGTGGTGTCACTTAACAACCATGGCAATTCATTTAATGACTGCCACAAAATATGTAAAATTGGCTTGATCATGTAATGAACTACTTAAAAAAACTAGCACAACTTACAACTGTACTTCCAGGTTCAATTACAGTCCTAAATCAAGGACTATCTGCAGTGGTTAAAGAATTGCAATGGGATTTGTGAGATCACCTTAGCAACAGAAGCTCACTGAGTAGTTTTAAGTAATCTTTGTCTCAGTCTAATCTTTTTTCCATCTTTTAGGTGGTTCTAACTTGGTGGTTCTAAGAGACATGCCTTCTCTGCTGTGTCATCACAGTTCTCCCCCTCCCCAGGAATATTCTCCCAGACACCCCCAGAAGTGGGTCTTGCTCCATCCCCTTCAACATTCTGCGAATCTCTCAAGATCTGGCTATGTTCTCAGACCAAGAGATTTCAGGGGACCAGGGAAATCCTGTTATGGATCTTTTACTATGGCCAACAATACACCTTCTTTGCTCAGGTGTATTGTGTAGCTTTTAATTATGACAGTTATATATTTATTGGTTTTTCCTTTTAATTCACTATTATGTGCTACAAAGAGTCACATTTCTGGGAAATGGACAGCCATATGAACATGATAAATAGATTGATGATAACTAGATGACTAGCTAGACAGACATGCAGACAGAAAATGGAGAGCTCTCTATATGTGATGACTCCCCTGGATGTATTCCAAGATACTCTCCAGATGTCAGCTTGGAGGAAGATGAACCAGTTCCAAGCAAGTCTGGAGGGGAGTTGGTCAATGGTTCCAAGAAGCCACCTGAGTGGGATGAAGCACAGCTGCAAAAGGATAGCCATGAGGCTTCAGGAGGGAAAGCAAGCAGCTGCAGCTGGTTAGTGATGAGGAGGAGGAACTGCATTCTGCTCCTGATCCGAGAACACGTAGGGCACAAAAAAGGCATCAGCAGTAAAGGTCATCCTGATTACTCTTGAGAAGGCAGCCTTGCCCCTCTTGATGGGCTGCACCAGAAATTGGCTATTTAGCACAGCAGACAGATAGAGGCGAAGCTGAGAACAATGTGTTCATTTCCTAGCTGCATGTTTCCTAGTTGTTGTGATCCCTGCCTTGCTTTGGATTGACTCTGTACCTTGACTTTGGATCAGGCCTTGTGATCTCTGGACTTTTCTTCAGTCATGAACCCTGTTGTGTTGTGGATTTAATTTTGCCTGGTGGATTTGTATTGTTTGGGAAACTTTCAAGTGCCATGTGGACTCATTGGTCATTACTATATGGGCTAATGTCGGTCTACTTTTGGCTGGACTTCATTGGGATAGTTCTGGGTTTGGGATAAAGGGGATTGCTGGGGAATATTAATAAACCTACTAAACCTCCATTACATGTGTGTGCGAGTGACCAGGACAGCCTAATATGTTACCTTAAACACTGAAAGAAGAAAGGCAGGACACATTTCTAACAAATAAAATATATGCTAGATACGAAACATTACAAAGTTGTAGGCAGCTCAGTGGGCATATATATCATCCACACATACAAAAAAAGGGTACTGAATTTATTCCATTTGGAATTGGATCCATTGTCATCTCTTTTCTAAGAACAGTGAATATTAACAGACCATTGGTTATTTTAGTAACCTTCTAGAATATGCATTCTAATTTTCCATGTCTTTAAACTATAATTTATGATAGTTATTTGGAAGATGAGGATTTTACTAAATATCGGAAGTTAAACGTGTAGGCTTTTTATTGTGTCAAAAGACTGTATCAGCACATTTTTTTCAAGGGAATTAGGTCTTAAAAGCTTGAATACAAATCACAGGAGACATGCTAGCTCATGCAGTTTTTAACTTAAGGAAGCTAAGAGTGAATCTTTCTGTCACAGTAAAGGAAAAACTACATTCATGCTGTCAGCTTTGAATTTTATCAATTTTCCAAAAAAAGTCTCCCGTTCCTTTGAACAGGCCATGCACAGCATGTTATAAAAATATGGTCATTTTTTGTAAAGCAATGCCATTATGAAGAAGATTCTGTCCTGTACTTCCAAGAAACTAACAAGTAGCAGAAGATATATTGGGCATAAACAACCCAGCTGAACATGTATATTTCTACTGCTCCAGTTGCTTGCGTGAGAAAGAAAAAGTGGGAGAGATTAAGGATTTATCATTCTTTACCATGAAAGAAATATTTCTCAAAAATTGTTTTCAAAGAATACATTTTCATTTCATCCCTAATCCATAAAGTTGTTTTCAGTTGTTCCACTGTTAAATGGAGTCTTCTCCCCACCCAAAACCTTGTGCTACTGACAATCTATAATACAATGAAAACGTGGATGGTGGCATGCTCAAAGCCTAGAATTTACCCAGTTCTTGTTGCTCAGTTAGGCAAGCTGTTTCCCATCTGGCTTTTGGCCCTCTATGGCTGATTTGGCTGAGGCTGCAAGAGAGGCTGAACACCTAGCTTAAATAGAAGCAAAATACCTGGCCACCACTTCTGAAATCATAGTGACACATTCTAAATGATGTTGCCTACCAGTCCTCTGGAAGACTGCAAGGCCTGCTTTTAAACATGGAAACAGAGTTTTTTCAAAACTGATACATCAGTTTCTATGTAAGTCTGCCAGCCAACAGCCAGCAGTTTTTGTCTGCCAGCCAGCCAGCTAGCCTGCCTCCCTGCCTATCATCTATCTATCTATCTATCTATCTATCTATCTATCTATCTATCTATCTATCTATCTATCTATCTATCTATCCATCCATCCATCCTTCTATCCTCCCACCCACCTAGTCATTGCCAATCAACATACTGAGGAAGAGAGATGTCACTGAGTCTCGCATTAATCAAAAGGTTTCAGACAATCTCACAAGATCTCAACAAACACAATCAAATTACAATTGTTAATTTTGATAAGGTACTTTTAAATGGTTTCGCATGTGATCTGTTTAACCAATCCTGACTTCTATTTTCTTTATCCTACCTAATCCAATTTGGATCTCACAATAGACTCCATGTATCTGATGAAGTAAATTGGTTAGTCTGAAAATGTGCCATCAGACTTGTGACTTTTTTGCCATCTTATGTGTATGTGTGACCTTGTTGATGATCCAAGCTCTGTAAAGGGCCTTGGAATACTCATCTCTAATGATCTAAGTGCTAGAGCCCACTGTAAATACATAGCCAAAAAGGCATTAAGAGTTGTTAACCTAATCCGACGTAGCTTTTTCTCTGGTAATATCACACTACTAACTATAACATACAAAACATTTGCTAGACCAATACTCAAATACAACTCATCAGTCTGGAACCCACATTACATATCTGATATTAACACAATTGAGAAAGTCCAGAAATATTTCACAAGAAGAGTTCTCCACTCATTGTAGAATACCTTATGCTACTAGACTTGAAATTCTAGACCTAGAAAATCTTGAATTATGCCGTCTTTGGTCTGATCTAAGTATGGTATATAAAATCATACATTGCAATGACTTACCTGTCAATAAATACTTCAGCTTCAACCATAACAATACAAGAGCACACAATAGATACAAACTCAAGGTTAACCGCACCAAATTTAATTGCAGGAAATACGACTTCAGCAGCAGAGTAGTCAATGTCTGGAATACTCTACCTGACTCTGTGGTTTCTTCCCCAAACCCCAAAAACTTTAACCTTAGACTGTCTACTATTGACCTCACTCCTTTCCTAAGAGGTCTGTAGGGGGTGTGCATAAGCACAACCAATGTGCCTACCGTCCCTGTCCTATTTATTTCTTTTATTTTTCTTATATGTGCTCATTTCATATATTCATAAATATGTATATACTTATACCTATTATCTTGTAAGAGATTGACAAATCAAATAAATAAATAAATAAAAATAAATAAATATTGGCGGGAAAGCAGAGGTAGGCCAAAACACTTGTCAACATGCCTAAGAAATTGCTTTATTTTTTTAAAAATCTCTGCAATGGGAAACCGGGGATAAAGTTGATAGATGGCATATGTATTGCATGCGATTTATAATGTAAATGTGTTTATGTGTTTTATATGTAAGTGCTGTACTTCTAATGCTATTGAAATGATGTAAATATAGATATTACTAATACAGTATTAGTTTTTCCAGATTTGAGGAGGGTGGACTATGACATTACACATGAAATTTTTTAAAAAACATTTTTTTGTCCATATCCACTTCTATGTATAAGCAAAAACATCAGCAAAGAAAACACTTTTGCTTCAAGAAATGCCATTTGATAAATTCACAGAACGATAAGCAAGATTCCATAGCAGGAGAAACTAATAGGAAAAAGAACACAATACATATTGGAAATCTTAAAAGAAGATGTTATTGTGTGAAAGCACAATTGCCAGCAATATTAATCAAGAATAAAATGAATAATTAGTTCTTAAGTTATGGAAAGTTATGGGGAATTTCAAAAAAAGACTTGGAATAGAATTGGAAGCTCTGATAATACTCCACCAATGACTTCATATTCTTAAAAATGTTACAGTGGATTTGAGTTTCAGTTGATTTATCAAAAAATTAGAATAAATTGGATGTTCCTAGGAATGCATTTGAAAGGATGTACCTCAGCTTTCCTTTGTTAAAGATGGTAAAAATATGTGAGCATTTAATGAAACTTAGGACATAGCCCTGGAATCATTTGTTATTATTTTGGAATGATATTTTCAATGATCATAAGTAGATTTATGTAAAAAAAAAACTTTAAATGTTAAAAGTGTTAATATTATGTTGAATTATATGCCAAATCTTGGAATGTGTCTATTAGGAATTATGGTTGCATTGTATGTAAAGTGTAGCTGAAAGAATAATATTGAGAAATCGGAAAAAGTGATATTATTCCAGCTATTAAGGAAAAGCTTTTGGAAATGTGTAATTCATTTGTCCTGGAAAAAGCACTATTTTTCTTTTTAATTTACTATTCATGCTTTAAAAGAAAAACAAAGAGTAAACAAAAAGAAAAAAGAAAAGAAAAAATAATTGTGTAGAATTATAATATTTATAAGTGGACAAATGTTAACCAAGTTTATACAGTTAATATTCAGTAAAATTTGATTAGAAATTAACCATGGAAAATATTAAATTATATTGAAATACATTAAATTGTTTTAACCCTGTATATAAGAATTTAAATCACTATGACAACTGTAACTTCAAGGAAAGTCACTTTTCCAATTTCTCTATATTTTATTATATTCTTTCAATGCAGCAGAAGAAAACCCTGCTATTAAAGGAGGGATCAGCTTCAGTGATCCTTGAATCCAAATGTTCAATGATTTCTACCCATTTACAGACATATTTTTCTTTAAAACCTCATCAGCAAATATATTACTTAAATGGGTTATTCTTAACATAAAATTTATTGTAGTTATGATATGATGATTACTAGAAGTGCAAATCATAGTTGGCTTCACCTTTTTAGCAATTAAGAATTGCTCTGCTGTTAAGTATCGAATACTGTCAAGAAAATGAAATAGTACTGCAGTTGACCTATCACTCATTTCAAGACTTCACACAGTTCCTTCCAAACATTGATAACACAAAAAATATAAATTGCTTTTCTATCCTGTGCTCAAGAAATAGACTTCAGGATAATTCAATAATTCTCTTTAACCTCACTTCTATTTTGTCATGATTTTGTTCTCAAATTGGCTATCAAAACAGGCTAATATAACAGAGTCCACTAACTTATTCTACCAGATTTCTTGTGGGAGAGTTAATTCAGGTTTTTCCCATTTCCTTCACAGCAGCTGATTTCAAAATAGTTATTTTTCAAGTATTTATGGTATCTATATTATCCTTTGTTTCTGGAATACTGAAGTCTTGGTCTTCTTGTAATACTAGATTGGCATTTTAACAATATACTAGAAGAATAGAGTATCTTCAAAGAAGTACACACATTGCTAACTAGTAACAGCAGTAGCAGAAGCTTTAATGAATTATCAAAATAAATTTAAATGCCAACTATAACTTCTTTTAGTAATTTAAAGATTTTTTTTCCAGACATGCTCCCTCCAGCATCTTAAAATCCAAATAATTCTTATAATGAGCATATAATGCAACCATGCTTTACAATTTTTGGATGCATCATTTGTGCCTTACATGTACTTCCTATCATTCCTTCAAGGAACTTTATTAAAATATTCCCAATAATGACAAAATCTCTTCTAGAGTCTGCTGCTTTATTCAACATTAGAAACATTTCTTGATTGGAAAATCCTCAGAACCAAAGGAATGAGTTTTCCCTTCTATTTATTGCACACCTATCCTTTGCACTTATATAAAAAATTCTCTATGTTGACGAAAACTATTCCCTCACGTTTTATCAATTTTTAGAGAAGTCACCATTCATTTTCTTTTATCATAGTACATTGTGATGTTGTGCTTCATGAGAGATTTTTTGACTGCAGCATTGCGGCAAAGTTTTGCATACTCAACCAAAAAATAATTGAGCTATTCTAGAGTATTTAAACATTTGTTACTGTAAAAAATGTTAATTGTGTCATTCCCAAGTTAAAAGTTTGATTAAGTAAAGACAATATTTAAATTGGCTGTCTAAATATTTCTTGCTTTAGCATGCTACTGTGGAAGGATGAGTTATTTAAACAGAAATGATAGGAACTTCAGCATAAGTTTTAAAAGTTGCATAAGATACTGATCCCAGGGAGATTGCCCATATGATTTCACATTTTAGTAGAGAAGTACAAAGAGGAGACAGAATAGTCACAGCATATCATCCAGACAATATACACAGTGCACCCATTTAATATTGGGTTTGAATAAGGTGTATCTGAAATACATATTTCACTGTGTACTGCAACATGAAAATTCAGCAGTTTGAATGAAAGTAATATCAATATAGAACCTATGGAACTACAGCACACAACTGTGAGGCTGTTTGCTTCCCCAAAAGCCCTGCCTTCACCTTTCAATTAATTTTAACAGTACTTTAACCCGCCTTGCCTCCTTTAATTTTTCAATTTTTATATATTGTTTTTATGTTTAAATTTATTAGGTTTTTTTTATTGTATACTGCCCAGAGTCTCTCTGTGAGGAAGGGGGAGGGGGGGAGAGGGAAAACATGTGATAGATAGATAGATAGATAGATAGATAGATAGATAGACAGATAGATAAAAGGTACATTTCTTCTAACAATCATTTTAACTTTTTTAGTCTATTTTCTATGGTAAAGAAGTCTATTTTAGTCTATTTTCTCTTGGTAAAGGCCATAATTTTGTTTACATTTTTAAAACTGTGATATGTATTTAATCCATTCAGAGACATTTTGGACTGTAATGGCATATAAGCTCTAGTGAATAAATGTGCACCTGTACTCCCTGGAGGGTTTACAGTATTCCATTTAAAACTTTACTGTGACATTTTCCTTCTCCCACTGAATGATAAGAATTCTAACCTCATCCCTTATTCCTACTGAGTTTGCTGAAAGAATTGCATAAATTATTATCAGCTTAACACACACACCCCGCCCCAATTCAACTCTCCCTGGACAAGTCCCTCCATTTTTCTTGGCAAGGTTTTTCAGAAGTGCTTGCCATATCCTCCTTTCTAGGCTAAGGGTCAAGATCGCCCAGCTCGCTTTGTGTGCAAGGCAGGATTAGCCTGGGCCTTAACCATTGCACCAAAGTGGCTCCCAATCAGCTCAGTTAGGGAAATAGAATTCACTTCTCCCCAGAAGAGCCATGCCATTTACATAGAGTTTAAAAAGAAGGAAAACCAAAATAAAGCCGTACTTAGATTGTTTTGATGAAGAGCTCCAACTTCATATTCTCGCTAAATTCTTGCTAGCCTGTACTGAACTGCCATTCAATATAAATTCTTCTAAAGGGATAGAATCAAAAGCTAATTTCAAGTTCTACAGAAGCTACATAGACAATTCTCTGTGCTGTAGGATGAGGCACTGATCTAGGAATGTTTTTTTTCTCATTCTTTGGACTTGGTTTCAGCTCTAATTGGCATTACATTTCCATTTTGACATTAATTATACAGACAAAATTCAGAGGACAACTGGCTTGCTAATTTTATTCAGTTTTGCCATGCTTTTTTATGAAGCAAAGAAATGCTTATTAGAAATCCCTGAGGAATCTACTAAAATGTAGCATGTGATTCTAAACAGAGGGACATCACAAATTTGTGAACAAAGACATTTTTCAGAAATTTCTAGAAAAGAGTGTTTTATTTTATAACAACTTCACAGGTCATGTCTCTTGCTATTCAGCAGAACAATGGAAAGAGGGGCTAGTAATAATAATCATCATTGTCTCAGTAAGGAAATACTTGTGCTGTACATACTGAGAAACATCATTTACATTTTCATGAATATACATTACTATAGTAGCAATCACTTCTCATATTCAAGGAATCAATATGGTTTACACACTAGAAGCTGATAACCATTCAATATGTATACAGAGAATTACCACATGCTCTGTTTGGGGCTCACCTCTTTCATAGGATGGAATGTTACTAGTGAATTATTTTTTTTACTATAGTTTTAAAAGGAACTAAGATTTGGTGGAACAGAATGTATGCCATAATTCTTGGAAAACTGATTTAACTTACAATAAAAAGACACAGCCTCTTTATAAATGATATGTGCATTATTTATAGTAATTAACTTTTCCCTCACAAAACTCTACCAATAAGGAAAACCCCAAATCTTACCAAAGAACTGATCATTCGTTGCGATGAACGTGCAATATTGGCAGGCAAGCCAAAAAAATCAGGTTTGTCATCTTCTGGAAGGCTTTCAATAACATGGCGGTAATCCTATATAGAAAGTAACAGAAAACGTGTAAATATGTGGCTTGTATATTTTGGAAATAAGTATTAGATTATTAAATTAATAATCCTTAAGGAATTACCTAAAATTAACCAGGTTCTACAGAACGATTGATTCATCTTTAAAAAGTAAGAAAAAACTGAAACTATTATTAAGCTAATTATTCAACTATTGAATAATATTCAACTATTATTGGACTTCTTTATAGGTTAAAAGTATAGCTGAAAGAATGTTAAAACTTGAACTCTGAAAAAGGCAAATAGGAGAAGGTGGATCCTTTTGAATTGTGATGCCAGTTCACAAGTGACTATTATGTATCCCATGGATTGGAAAAATAACAAACAAGGAAGTCCTAGACTGAACCTCATTAAATATAGGACTTGAAGCCAAGATCGCTAAACAGAGGCTGTCATACTTTGGTTATGTCACGAGAGCTGACTTGAAAAATCAATCATGCTTGGAGTGATCAACAGAAAAAGGAGAAGGGGCTGCCCTTATACCTGCTAGCTGGACACTATAAAGCAGGGGTGGGCAAACTACGGCCCGTGGGCCACATTCAGCCCATTGGTCTGTCCAATCCAGCCCGCCCCTGAAAAAAAATCGCTGCCATTAGTCTGTCCAATCCGGCCCGCCCCTGAAAAAAAAATCGCTGGGTGTATTGCCCTGTGCCACATGGCCCCCAAAGCTGCAAAACAGTGCGGAACAATCTAGGGGTAGGAAAGAAAAGGCCTCGGTAGGGAGTTCGAAATCACCTTCGAGTGTGACCTCTCTGAAGGTGAATCCCCGCCAATCCCCCCATTTTCTCCAGGGATTCCAGGCTTAAACTTTGCAAAGCTTGCAGGCTGGAGCGTCTTCCCACTGAGGAGCAGGAAGGCTTCCGTCCAGCGGGCGGGGCGGGCTGCTGCTGGAGGAGCCTTGCCCTGCCTTGGTGCTCCATTTCCCAGCTCAGTGGTCCTGCTCGGGTGGCACTTTAAAAGCCTGCTCCCAGCATCCGAGCAACTTCCCAGCAACTTTAGGCTTCCTTTTAACTCGCGGGCGCTCACGGCTGGCCCTGAGCCGCGCGGCGGAGGGGAATCCCGGCGGGCGGGCGGGCAGGTGGGCTGCTTGGAGGAGGCGACCCGGCGGCGCTCCAGGCTTCCCCTCCGCCATGCGGCTCGGGTGAGGCATGAGCGCCCGCGAGTTAAAACGAAGCTGAAAGTTGCTGGGAAGTTGCTCGGTTTTCCGGGGCTTCCAGGGCTTTGCAAAGGCAAAGTTTGCAGGCTGGAGTGTCTTCCCACCAAGGAGCAGGAAGGGTTCCGCCCGGCAGGCGGGTTGCTTAAACTTTGCTTGGGTGGCACTTTAAAAACCTGCTCCCAGCACCAGAGCAACTTCCCAGCAACTTTTAACTCGCGGGCACTTGCGCCTCGCCCCGAGCCGCACGGCAGCCCACTCCAATCAGCCCGTCCCACCTGCCAGGCAGAACCCTTCCCACTCCTCGGCAGGAAGACGCTCCCGCCTGCAAACTTTGCCTTTGCAAAACCCTGGAAGCCCCAGAAACCCGAGCAACTTCCCAGCAACTTTCAGCTTCATTTTAACTAGTGGGCGCTCGTGCCTGGCCCCAAACTGTGCGGCGGAGGGGAAGCCCGGCGGGCGGGCTGCTTGGAGGAGGCGACCCAGCGGTGTTCCGGCAGCAGCAACAGGGAGTTCCTCCTGGGCTCCACTCAGGTGTCCGGCTGGGGCTGTCAGGAGTTGCTACTGCCGGCGCAGCTCCGCACGGCTCCAGTCCCACGTTGCCTTGGGAAGGAAAAGGCAAAACCAGGAGCTGCTGAGCCTGAGCCTCTGGTGCCGCTGCTGCAAAGCACCGCCGTGGCTCTTCCTTTTTGCCTTTCCCTTTCCGAGGCAACGCGGGACTGGAGCCGCGCCGGGGGTAGCAACTCCTGACTCAGGGGGCCTCTGAGGGGAGGGGAAGGAGGGGAAGAGGGGGGGAAGGGTGGGGGGGCAATTCCCAAAAAATCTTGTGCTGACCCGGCCCGTCTGTCAAATTTTAAAAGTCAATGGGACCCTGAGCCAAAAAGTTTGCCCACCCCTGCTATAAAGGATGACACCAGGATGACCATGGTGGATCTGAAGGAGATGGTGTGAGACCGAGGGGCATGGAGTGGCCAATGGTGGAACACAACTGCATGGCTGGTGACAATCACTTTAAAATGCATGCTTTCAGTTTTGCTTCTTGGTTAACAATAATGTTAAAGGGGGCTTAAATTGTGGTTCCTTTCATGTTCAAACTATGTGTATATGTGTGCATCTGAGAGGCTGTGCTTGGAAGCTCTGACAATGCAACTGACATGGGAGTTCCTGTTTTAATCAGACATGTCTGGCTTATGGGGCAACAATTTTTAACATGTCAATGGATATAATAAAACACATTATCAATAGCATCAATAGCTACTTTGGGAATCAAAAACAACAAAAATCTACCATTTTAATAAAGCCAAAGAGAATTAATTTTAACTTGACCATCTGATAAGGAGGGAACATACCAATATATTGCAAGAGCTCGGTAGAGAGATAGAATAAGGAAATCTGCTCATCTTCTTGCTCCGGAAATTTGAGTCAGCAATGACTCTGGAGTTAAAAAATTGTTCCAGGTAAGATCGCAAGACCCTCATATCAAAGTAATTATCTATGCGACCTCCATAAATAGCATTTTCCAATAAGCCATGCACAAACTCCCACTGAAAATCTTTGGCACCTGAAATGAATAAATATAAAGCATGTTACAATGTAGTGCAATGATTTGATGGCAGATTATTTTTTGTTAAACTTGAACTTAATATAGAAAAGCAATAAACTGTGTTCTCATATGAGTCATATATATATAGATGACCTAACACTTTCATTTAATTGTGACATTCTCCACTTTACACATCCTTATGGATCCCTAACAACTTTGCCTAATGGATTCTAGTCAGTTGCCTGTTTCCTTATAGTCCCTCAAAACTACTAAATATATACATAAATAAATATATAAACAAAACTGCTGAGCATATAAATCTACAATTGGACAACAGTCATAGTTGTGAGAACAATTATATTAATATATTTATTTATTCAGAGCCATCAGTTCTATATAACTGTTCATATAACTCTTAGCTATAAGCTCCGATTGTTGTACAAAGATTTTCTTATATAGAATAAACTCATGAATCATTAATGTGTGTAAACTCCTGCATTTTTTAATAATTAATTTGAAGCCAATTTTCAAGAGCAATAAACATCATAATGAATAAAGTACCTACATATTTATTGTTTCAGAAAGCTAGGCCAGATAATGGAACAAGGGTTCCTTAAGGATATGATGACTCACCATCAAAAAGTCTGTCAATAATATCATATCCTGCACGAAGATCAGACAAAGAAAATTCATAAAATTTGGTCCAGCCCTTGAAAAAAGTATTTGGAAATGGTAAATATTAAATGACCATGTCACATATCACTTACGAAAATGTTCAAAAGCATCTATGCCAAATTTCATATGAAAAATTCAATGGAAAGCAGAATAAAATAATTAAATGTCAAGCAACTTAAAGTTAATACTCTAGTGAACTATTGGTTTATATATATATATACACACACACACACACACACACACAAACACACACAAATATATACTCGCTCTGGCAGAAGAGGCATGCTTCGGATCCCACTGGCCAAGGAATTGTGCCTGGTGGGGTCAAGAGAATAATTTTTTCCATCATGGGTCCCACCTTTTGGAATATAATGCCTCCCCCCCTCCCTAACCAAGGTGAGATTTGCTCTTACCCTCTTGACTTTCTGAAAGAGCAAAAAAACCATAGTTTTGCCAACTGGCATGGCATCCACCATTGTGGAGGTGGCTAGTAGATTAGTACCTCCACTCTGTCTATGCATTGGTTTTTTAAATCTGTTTTCATATTAATTTAATTGCTTTAACTTTTAATGCCTACTCTTTTAATCCTATAATTTATGATATCCTAGGCCATCCAGAGTCATTTGGTAGACAGGTGGGCAGCATACAAATTTAATAAATAAATAACATAGTATCAAGCAACACAGATTTCCATGGACACAGTATTTATTTGGGAAGGAAAACATTTTGATGCATAATGTGTAGGTTACTGGAAGGCAGGTTTCCAGTCCTTCTGTCATGCTTTCAAATCAAAGACTTCTCACTGAAGTAAACAAAAATCTGAATCAGGCTACTGGTGAGATATGTGGGTATATAGAACCTGGATAACAAGTTCTGGTGCATCAGCTCAACATTCTTAATTTTCCATGAGCATTAGCAGTGAAAAACCTATTATCTATAATAAGCCAGCTGATCATACATGTTAGGGGGGGAAGAAAAGTTTGGTGGAAAGATATTTTTCAGCCTGTGGCTGGTAAGCTACAGATTCTCTATCTTCAAAGGTACTTTTGCAGAATTTACATAAATGCTGTGGAGTTGAAGAATGCTAAAATAATTTTATAAGGCAGGTTTTCTGTTTTGGTGGGAGGAATTTTTTTTTTAAAGTTCAGGGAGGAACTTAAGGTACCAAACATGTAGGATGTAATTAATTAAAAAAGGACAACATAAGATAACTCAGCTTTATGAAAACAAAATAAAAAAAAACATATTTAAACCATCAGGGCCTTAAAGCATCAATTTTGAAAAATGAACCCTTTTTCCCCAGCCATCTTTAAGGCACTTATCCAAAACCAACAAACAGTAAGCATTTAAAATATACACATGCAGCAATTAGAGCAATTTCAATCACCTAAAAAGGAAGTTTGTTTTAATAGTTTGTTTTAGTACAAGTAAATGGGTGAAGTTAATAATATTAAATCATAGGATTTGAAGGTACAATGTATAACAATAGGTATGATGTAAATAATTTCTTCACAGTACTTAGCAGAAACACTTAGTTTAAGCAGAAGAAAAAGATGAATTAAATTAGACTTTTTCCCTTTAGGTGTTTATAGTATTATAGCCTTTATTTTCAGAATTGGTTTTTATGATCTTGGCAATCAAGAAAGCAATTACTATCCACAATAATTGTTAATACAGGGAAGAAACATGAATAGCACAACAATACGTTAAATGAGAAGGGGAAAAAACAGAAGAAATTTAAAAAAATCTTTTTACCTGAGGGATGTAATTCCTTCGTTCTTGACAAGCAGCATGAAACCAAGCCAGGCTAAAAAGAGCATGAGCTCGAGCTAAATTACCCTTTTTACTAATTTGTTCTGGTGTCCAAGATTCATATGTTCGCATTAGGTTCTTTTTGAGGCCTGGAGGTGCCTGGAAGAGAAAATAATATCTTATCGTAGCATTAAAGTATGATGACTAATATCACAAAGAATGCAAGCAAATGTCCGCTTGCACAATATAGCCTTTTCCACTTTCTGTTTAGTTTATTACATATGTTAGAAAGAGAGGCTGCAGGAAGCTGCAATGGGGCCGAGTAAGCGAATGGCCCCACAAGTAGAACATGATTTTCTATGGATACACAAGATTATAGCAGAGAAAAGGACAGATTGCATTCCTCCGTAATTTAGAATTCAATCCTATGTATTATCTTAAGTGACATGGCTGTTTGGAATTGTAATTATTTTGCCAATAAGGCTGGAGTTTCTTAGAGGTTTCAAATCTTACTTCGTATGTTATCTTCAGACTTGATTGGAGCAAAATGGGAGAAAAACTGGGATGGACTTCAGCTGTCAACCAAAGACGAAACCCAGGCTGGGGCTGTAGGTTATTCAGTTCCTATTGTAAAAGAATTGATGCTCAAAATGTAAACAAATGCTTTACATTCTAATGTCAAATTATTCTCTGAAAAAATATGGACAATAATTACATTTAATATATTGAAATATAATAATAGAAAGACAAATCCATTTCTTCATAAATTGAACAATTCTTTTTTTAACCCCTGACATGAGATGATTATATTCTCTTTAACAGATCATTTGAGAAAAGTTAGGATTTGCCACCACGTTTTATCTTCAACTTGATTATTATTTTCTGAGACTGGATGTCAAAGGGAAGAAAGGAATAGAAGATATACAGTATATGCAAATACATTTTTTATATATAGTCAAAATGTGAAACAATGTCTTACAAAAGTATTTTTTGCTTTTATTATTTGAATACCATGAATTGAAGGATTTATGCCAACTGTAACTATATTTTTCTGCCAGTTAATTTTTGAAGTATAAATATATTTGTTTGGTATGAACTACAAGTTATTCCCTGAATGAATCATTGTGGCTTTTAAAAATATTTCAAACTTTTTCTTTATTATAAATATCACTGTAATGAGGGAGTGTATATTTGTAATACACACATTTCTAGGGGAATAATTTTAGGGAGTAGGACAATATTACATAATAACAAAATAATTATTTGTTTAAAATAGCATGCTCCATTTTCTACATCATTACATAGATTTACATCGCTGAACTTTTACAATAAAAGTTAACCTCAAATACACTTGGGAGCAATTAGAAAAAGGGATACAACTTCTACTAAACCATACTTCTGAGGTCTTAGAAGTATTACATCTGAATAAGTTACAAATCCTTTAATCTGTTTAGTTTTAAAATAAATCACAAATGCTAATTTGACATCCACAGTACAGCTACCCATTAATCACCAATGACTATGTTTCCAAGGCACAAATGTCAGAGGGTCTTCAAAACTTAGTAACATTTCTTTAACTATTGTGAGACTGTAGAACTGGGCTATAAACATAAGTGAGTGCACTATAATAACAATCCATCCTTTGTTTCTTCCTTCGTTCCTTCTTCTCTTCCCTTCCCTTCCCTTCCCTTCCCTTCCCTCCCTCCCAAGTGGAGCAACCAAAGCTGGGAAATAATTTAAGAGGAAACCAAATACAACCAATTGGGGTGGAGTGAAGAGTCAGTGGTTAAGACGCTGGGCTTGTCAGCTGCAAAATTGGCAGTTGCATATTGAGGCAAGCACCAATCTTTTCCTAACTCCTGCCCATCTAGCAGTTCAAAAGCATGCAAATGTGAGTAGATAAACAGGCACCACTTCAGTGGGGAGGAAACAGTGCTCTGCCATTTCATGCTGGCAATCTGACCGTGGAAGCATGTTTGGACAGCACCAGCTCAATGGAGATGAGCACTGACTTCATAATCGACTAGTAAAATTTGCCGTGGTAGCATGCACTACTGCAAGGCTACTTCTGCTCATTGCCAGGAGTTTCCCCAGCTCAAGGTTGACTCAGCCTTCTATCCTTCTGAGGTCAATAAAATGAGAACCCAGATTGTTGGGGGCAATATGCTGACTCTGTAAACCACTTAGAGAGGGCTATAAAGCCCTGTGAAGTGATATACGTCTAAGTCTAAGTGCTATTGTTAAGTGCTATTGCAGGGACATCTTCCAGATACAAACAAGGTGGCTATACAGTAGAGAAAATGTAGATGCACTGCTATATAGTAGGGAGAATAGTGGTTTCCCAATTACTGTAATGTTGGAACATCTGTGCATTTTTTTTATCAGGCAAAAGAGTAGCAACATTTCTTGTGTCAAGAAGCAGTACAAAAGAGATTTGGAGGATCAAACTTTCTTTATATACTGATATATTGAATGCTAAAATGTGTGTGTGTGTATGTGTGTGTGTATCATTTGCAAGATTATGTGACCTATCCACCATGTTCCAATAACTATGAGTAGGAATCTAATTTTCTCAGTGGCAAGCAGTTGTTATAACATAAGAATCATATTATTGGTTTCCATTTATGTATTAGTTAGGAGTCAACAGAACCAAAAATCAGCAAGGTAACTATGATTTAATTAATTTGTAATGTTTTGAAATAAATTGTGACTGTTGCCAATCCTACTGATCCCAAATAATCCTTGCATTCTAAGGTAAATTAACAACTGGAATTATTTGGCACACAAGAATTTTACCACAAAATCCTTAAAAGAGTTATCTAAACTTCCCACTGAGTACAATGCAACTTTCTTCCAAGAAAGTGTGAGAGGATTGCAAACTAATTTTTTTTACTACTCTTTTATTAATTTTGGAGGTGGAGGTTTGTTCTTTGAACTTGTGGTTTTCTAATGTTTTATTACCAGGCTAAATAACATCTTCAGCAGAATTTAGGGGAGGTCAGTGTTCTTCTGTTTAGAAAGGCTTTGTGTGGTCAATAGGTCTTGTGATGGGGGTATCATATCAGGTGACGGTCATTGGGAGATGAACCGCTAGTTTGGGGCCAGGTTGCGTGGGTTGGTTGAGATGCCATTGCTGGTAGGCTGTGTGTTTGATTCAAATTCTATGGAGTTCATAGCTTGGTTGTAGGTCGATGTGTTTGTTGATGGAATTGCTTGTGGAGTTTTAATTAATTTTATTAAGTTGACAGATGATTTGTCCTGGGCACTATAATAATATCGATAACATTTTTATTCCCATTGCCATGGAAAACAGACTTAAAATTACTGAATTTTGCAAAATACCTTACCTTTTCCAATATAGGCAGCCACGATACAACAAGGTGCAAATTCTTCAAGCACAACCATTCTCCATTCCGGGCACAATCTTTCACCATCTGAATAGCTAGATCAGCTTGACCTTGGCCCATGGCCACCTACAATAGATAGTGGAATATTGTTCTTTAACCATAAGGGGAAAATGTATATATTTGTAGGAGTTTTGCAGATTTAAGCATTGAAGTACTGAATTTTAATACTGCGACTACATTATGACATTGAAATTGTAATAACGGCACAAAATGTGAAGTGTGAAATTACTGCCGTTTATTTGTAGATAATTTTGCATCATATTTGTAATTAATAGAAATCATTATCTGGTAGTCTTATAGAAGATGAATTATATCATACATAAAATATAATGGAGGCAACATATCAATTAAAATATCATTGCCATTTGTCTTGTCTTTATTATCTCCAGAATTGTTTCAATATACCGTATATACTCGAGTATAAGCCGAGTTTTTCAGCACATTTTTTGTGCTGAAAAAAACCCCCTCGGCTTATACTCGAGTCAGATTCCCCTCTGAAAAAAAAATGGTGTGGAGCTCCGGAGCTGGGCAGCCGCTTCCCTGCTTCCGTGTTTCCTTTGCAACTTTTAAGCATGGGGGTAATCGGAAGCAGAAAAGTTCTTGCTTGAGGATATATTGTTTTTTCTTTTTTTAACTGTTTTTAAGGGGGGGAGAGACCCACCGCCATATGAGAATGCTCAGACACGAAATCTATCTGACCGAAAATAAGTGTGTGTGTGTGGGGGGGGGGGGATTTTAACAGAGGGAAGATGTAGGGAGAAGGCAAAAGCGATGGAAGATCCTTCAGGGGAAACTGAGGGGGAGACTCACCCTTGGTCCAGATGAGCCCCCTTCCCCTTTCTCTAGGCTGAGAAAACAATGCGAGCCGAGGTTGCTTCGGCTCCACTCAGCTTCGATTCCTCAGCTCCAGCTGCTTTCAGTCCACTCGGGAGGAGGGAGAGGAGGAGGTGGTGGTGGCGGCTCGCGTTGTTTTCTGATAGTGAGATCATTTCCCAAATTAATTGATTCACTAACCTAAAAGAAGAAGATGTCGATGACAGTGGGAGGCAGGAGTCACTCTCTCCCTTGCAAGAAAAAAGCAAGAGCCGTTCTTATGATCTCTCCCTCTCTCTCTCTCTCCCCGTAATACAGTCAAGCCCTTTCCAGCACGCGGGATCCACCCCCGCCGCTTTGCACCTTGCAAATGCAAAAACCCCAGGATTTTGCATTTGCAAGGTGCAAAGTGGCGAAGGCAGATCGCGCGTGCTGGAAAGGGCTTGACTGTATTACGGGGAGAGAGAGAGGGGGGGGAGAGATCATAAGAACAGCTCTTGCTTTTTTCTTGCAAGGGAGAGAGTGACTCCTGCCTCCCACTGTCATCATCATCATCTTTTGGGTTAGTGAATCAAATAAACCTTTCATGATAGTGAGATCGTTTCCCAAATTTCCCTTAAATCAGGGAAGAAATCAGAAACAAACCTTTGGATTGAGAATAAGCCTGTTCCTATGATGCCATTTTTGTTCACTGCAATGTGAAAAGTGTGAAAAAACACACTTCTTTTTCTTCATCTTCTTGTTCCCTATTTACTGGTCTCTTTCAAAGAAGAAATTGTGAACATCAAACTTATTCTCAACTGTCCTAGTGAAAGTTTTTATTGGTATCTATTTTTATTTTTGAAATTTACCAGTAGCTGCTGCATTTCCCACCCTCGGCTTATACTCGAGTCAATAAGTTTTCCCAGTTTTTTGTGGTTAAATTAGGTGCCTCGGCTTATATTCGGGTCGACTTATACTCGAGTATATACGGTAGTTTATAAAGAGGAGAACGGTCTTTTATTTTTTTAGAATTAAATATACTAATTATTTGGCCTTCTTAACCATAACCATAACCAGCCTGTTTACAGTTGTGTGGCTCAGCAGCAACATGTTGATTGGCCAGTATCTGCCTGTCTGTCTGGATATGGAAGTTCCACAGTGTCTTAGCCCTGTTATTCTCCACAATCTTCTGTAGAATTTCCCTATCTGGACATAGGAGGATCTGATTCATATAATGTGCAAATATTACTGTAAGCAATGCCAGCTAGTTGGACTGTGTCATTCAGCGTATACTCTTCCTGCCTACCTCTTCAACCTGCCACAGACTGTGTTGGACTGGCTCTGGTACTCTGAACAGTCTGCATCTCAGGTCCTGTCTAGTGTAGTAGAACCCTGCTTCTATGGCTCTGGGTCATTTTTTGTGCTGCTATGATCAGTGCCTCAATGCTGTATTTTAATCCAGACATTTCTCACCACTAGTACCGGTAGGACTTCCCGATATCTGCTACCTCAGCTATCAGTCGGTGGTACACTAAAGATGGATGCATGTATGTATTATGTATGTATGCATATATGCGTGTATGTGAGCAAGGAGTGAGTAGACAAACTGTTCCACCCCAAAATCAGAAATATAGAAAAAAAATTGTGAACATTGCCCTTCGACTGATGCATGAGAGTGATTCACCTGGTGGTAGCATTCTCCATTTCTTTCAGTGCTTGCAAGCTCCTGCAATTCTTGAGAAGGATCAGCACCAGGGGAAATAATGATCAAGATTGGTTCGATTTCTAATGTTTCTTTGTACAGACGTTTCAGATTGAGTGGGGGTGGAGACAGCTCTTTAATCCCTAGAAATGAAAAGTATTTATAATAAAAAAGTATTATAGAATTTCAGTAAATCCACAAATACATTTTGAGTTACTATTCTCATCTGAATTGTTCACAGAACAGAACTGCCTTGAATATTCTCCTTATCCTTACTCCTATATAAATCTTTGATATGGATGCTTTATAAAATCAGAATAACTGTAGTGTAGAATCATATAGTAAATCTGTGAGAGTTTGGATATAGACACATCTACAGACCCTTGCTTTTGCTGACACTGCAGATGATAACTAAAAAAAACCTGAAAATATTAGGTAAAAAATACTGTAATTCAAGTATGTGTTCATACAAGTTCCAGAAATGCAAGACAGATCTATTTTGGAAATCTCCATATTAACAAACTGTTTGTATTGGTAAAATACACATGATTTATAAAGATGTCTCGTAATAATAACTACCTACTAAAACCATTGAAGTACAAATTACAGAATATCTATTTAATATTTTTCAAACCCCAATAGAAAGGAATATCTGTGGCTCAAGGTTGTATCATGGAGCCCTTGGTGCTCTCTGAGTTGGTTGTTGATGGTCTCTTGGTTGCTTTCTGGCAGACGCTTCATTACCCAGATAGCAACATAATCAATTAAGTTATGTTACCTAGTCAGGTAATGAAACATCTGCCAGCAGACAACTAAGCTCAGAGAACACCAAGGATTCCACATTTTTCAAACTACTCGGAGAAAGCACTAAGTTCTAATTTAAGATAACCATCCATAGATATCATGAAGACAGCAGGACAAATAAAATACTAGTACGAAAATATGAAATAGAAAAAGGAGCTACAAACTAGGGCTATGAATATTTTAAACAATTCTTTGGAGATATGCTTCAGAATTCACATGTGTGCAAGCATACACCTCTCTACAACTTAGTAAGCTTCCATATATGCTTCAAAACTGTATCTGCTTTAAAATGAACATGCCTCAGTCTATCTTTTCCTTTCTTTATCTTGATTGTTTATAAACTGCTTTGGCTGCCAGAGTCTTTGCTCATTCAATTAATGGCATAGGACCAAGTTATTTGTGGGACTTCTACCTACGCAGGAGAGGCATAATATGGCTCCTTTTTTATTAAAGAATGTCATCTGACTGAACCAAGGAAAAAAGCTTTTGGTGCCATGGCAACATCATTCCCCTGGTAGATTAGATAACCTCCAACCCTACTGGCCTTTCATAAGGCCTTGGACTTAGCTATGTCTCTGGGCATGGGGATTGGAAAGTATGGCAAAGTTTGTGAGATGATTATTCTGATTTTATTTTATTTATTAAATTTCTATGCCACCCATTTCCCCTACAACTTGTTGACAGATTTTATCATGCATTTATTGTTATGCTGTTGTTTTGCTGTTTATTTAGCTGTCATTAGCTACTAAGAGACAAAATGCGTAGCTAACATAATGTAATGTAACATAACATGATTTATTAGATTTGTTTACCACCTGTAACAATATTAACAACAACAATACATAGATATACATATGCATGTGAAAGCCTACCTTATTTAATACATTGTTCTTTAGATGAATTAAAATGGAAATATATATGTTTACTATGTGTATTCTGAAAAATAAAGCGACTCACCCAAAGTTTTACAAGCAAAAAGAGCCATTGCACTCTGTAGCCTATCTGGCCTGACAGCCTGGACCACAAGGACCTGCAAATAAAAATGTTCACATCAGGATTCTCAGCTGATTAGCAAACATCATCTAACACTTCCACATGCTTGGCACTAAGAGTTGGAGGAGTGAAATGTATCATAAAGATGAGGATTTTCAAAATTATAGGCTTTCTAAAAATGTGACAAAAGCTGCTTCCAATATTATTTATGCAATAAATTAATCCACTGTGTAATTAATAGTGGAGATAAACAATGGAAAATAATAACCCTTGTACAATTATGCATGGTATGCAGAAAATGCATAGAGTAAAAAGATCCTGGAACTTAGAAATATGCAATGATATTTATGGAAATTATTTTGGATAATTATTCCCAGATTTCTCTTTACTTGGGCTGGTTGCCATTTATGAGACAGCAGGCTCACTCGCTGCTATCTCTTCCATTCTTTTCTCAGCCTCCCCACAATCTTTCATAACAAAGCTGATTTCAGTTTTGATACAGCAAACCATCAACTCAATTCAGAGGTGGTATTCAGCAGCTTCTGACCAGTTCTGGAGACCCAGTAGTGGAAATTTTGAGTACTTCGGAGAACCGGGAAATACCACCTCTGACTGGAGATTTTACAGTATCCTTCCCCTGCTAGGCCACCAAGCCATGCCCACAGAACCGGTCGTAAAAAAAAATTGAATCCCACCACTGACTCAATTCCAGGCAAATATAGCAATATTTCTAGCACTTGTCTTTCATTTAAGAAAGTTTCCTGGTTGATTTGACATTGAGCAATTTAAAAAAATATTTCTCTTATATTTCATACTTCAGATCTTAAGATACAATAGATATCTAATGAGGATAGCACATTCCTTAGTTAATATTAACAGATAATGCATTATTCATAAAAACATAAGTGCAGGGCATGAATGAGAAGGTATATAAATTATTTAAATACAGTCATCAGCACTGATCAGCCTCTTTAACAAAGACAACTCCAATTAAAATCTGATTAAAATTGGCAGTTCTTAATCTATGACTTCTAAATGAATATACAGTATTAATTGTGCTGTTCAATCAGTTAATATTTCACTCTCCACTTTATTAAATGGCAGCTTCAGTGAGCTGGTAAAAGCTAGCCAGGCAGCTAAATTTAGGGAAAATAAGGCAACCTGTAGGAATTAACATTCAAAAGGATAGAAACATTTTCAATAGTTTTACAATAAACTTTCTGTTGATATGTGTGGGTTGGTATAAAAAATAGGTATGATCATTTACTGAGTAGCTGTTTAGGCTAAATTCTTTTTCGAATGCATAGTTGAAGAATTTATCTATTCTGAGCTGCACAGAGCAAGGAAGAAGATAAACTTAAATGCATAATTAATTGGATGGCTTATGATTAAACATTTAAAAAATAGTGAGAAGTACAATGATGATGGATTCTGAATGTGGAACAGTTTTGAATAGATCTTGGGAAGAAATAAGCAACAGAAGAAAGGATAAAAGTTAAAGAAACAAAAATGAAATAATAGGAAGAAAAGGATACTATATACTGTAGTATAGATTATTCTCCCAGATGGAAAGCTTACATAAAAAAGCAGATGTAAGGGCTGCTTAGAGCAGATTGAAAAGAATTTTATTACAAAAGTGCCAAAAGTCTGTGATGTTGAGCTTACTGGAATTATTGGGAAAAAATTTGTTCAGTAGATTGATAAAAGAGGCTGTAGATGAGAAAAAAAAATAATGTAAGAGAAATATTTCTGCAAAAAAAAAAAAAATTGAAGCAAATTTAACAAAATATTCTGTGTTGTATTTACTAGATGCTAAAAAGATTCCTTAAAAATACTGGCTAGTAAAGTAACCGTGTTGGAAGTGTAAATAGAATGGGGGAACACTGATTCATACTTTGCCTCAATTTACTTTGATATCTATACACTTGTTAATCTTGTATTACAAAGATCAATATAATCTAAACATGTGAGTATAGCAGAACATTGAGTATGGGAAGCAATAGAAAGACTGTCCTTCGGCACGACTTCTGATTCATAACTTGCAATCAATCTATGTCTATTTTATATTTATGAGATGGATGTATCATGGAAAAGGTGGTCAATATTATCAATACCATGAAAAATTGAATACTGTGAATTTAATGTGGTCAAGATCTGGAGGCTAAGTTGAATAAGTTCTTACAAGCAATGTTTTCTTTGCATTCGTTTATTTTTTCCCTGATTTTTTTTTGTATATTAAACCAATTCTTCTTCTTGTGCCATATCCATCACTGGATTTGGCAATTATGTTGGAGATCATATTTTTAGCAATAGGTATTATCCAAACCAGTCCCTTATATTTTGAACCCATGATTTTCTTCTTCTGCCTGGATTTCCGTTTGCCTTCAATTTTTCCCTGGAGGATTCAAGGTGCCGCATCACATATCCAAAATATTAAAACTTTTGCATTCTTATATTTTTGATGATTTCCTTTGGCTTTCCTAGGTAGCTTATCACCTCCTCAATTTTGATTTTGTTAACCTAGCTTATATTTAACAGCCGCATGTAAATCCACATTTCAAATGCTTCTAGTCTCTTCAAGTGGCTTTCTATCAGAGACCAACTCTACTCCATAGAGCAGGATAAAAAAGATGTAACATCTGACAAGCCTGATTTTCAATCTTAGGCTTAAGTCATGACTGCAAAAGATCTTTTTCATTTTGAAGAATGCTGTTCGAGCTTTCTCTATTCTTGTCTTTACTTCAGTGGTCATGTCCCAGCTTTCATGTAAGTTAGAACAGAGGTAAATGACCCTAAAGTATTGAACCAATACGTTAAAAAAAAGAAAGAAACCAGTAACAGGTCAAAATGGTGAAGCTTCGGTTATAGGAAGGCTATTCATCGAATCCAATGGATCACTTCACATTCTTTTGGGCCTATTTGTTTCTATTCATCTGTTTTTGCAGGTATATTAAGCCAGCTGGTTAAGAAAGTGACTAGTAGGCAACCTTATCTGCAATTCAAATTCAGAATCCAGTTCAGCATCAGCAATTTACAGAGTCAACTTTACAACTCTCTTGACATCACTGCAGAGATCAAAACTTGTAAAAATCAACTGATGTTTTCAGTCTTCACATTATTAAGATAAATACTTAAAATATTCACATTTTCAGCTCTGGCTCAATCATGTTTTTTAACTGAGAATACCAGTGACTGAATAAGAGATGTTAATATGGAAGGCTTGTACATTCAATTGATGACTTATGGATCCTTCATAATGTAAAAAAAAAACCCCACATCTAAAACTGCTTGCCTTGGCTCAACAAAATGAAAAATTTGAATCTACAGCTCTGGTAGGCTCACATTTAACAAATTGAGTCACATTTTCTTTGGTATTTTATAAGATTTATTACGCCATAAAAACTGCAAAAGCATGCTTTGAATAAACATGAAATCCAGCAGTGTAAGAGAAAGGGGATGGGGAAATATTCTGTCTCTCCTCCTCCCCTGCCCCTTCCCCCAAAGATTTGCATATGATTTATACTGGTCTAAAATTGTAGGTCCAGAAATACCTGCTGAAACAGAGAGATTCTGTTTGCTATAATAGATGGGAATTCTTGTTCACACACTGAGCTCCCTGAGAAAGGCTGCCACAGTGCTGCATCTTGAAAGCAAACTGTCTGATACAAAGTTGGGAGAGAGATCTATAAAACAAATCAACAGGTTTACATGTAAGAGGAAAAATCTATTTTTATGCTGAATTGAAAAAAATAATTAACTGTCATATAATTTTAATTCTCAGACAATGTATTCATTCTAATTGTGTAAAACCATGCTGGAATAGTTGTTTTCATTAATTTTCAAGGAATGGTTCTCCCATGGCTTAATAAATGTACCTGCTGTGTTGAGATAATATAACAATTATAAAACCATATGTGTAGAAGTGGGGTTTCTTGTATTAAAGTAAAATTCCAATCAAAACCCCAGTCGGAGCCTGGATAAACCAAACCAGCTCATTTCCATAAAGCTAAATGTTATATTTGAACCCTTTCCTTATATATAATCTCAAAACAGCTTACATATTATATACTATATTTATATATCAAAAGAAGACACTCTATGTAGTTCAGGCTAAAATATGGAAACCTTGGTGCTCTCTAAGCTTGGTTGTTGGCTTGCAGACATTTCACGACTCAACTAGGTAACCTCATGAATGTGAGTGAATGTGGGATTTGTACCCTGTTTAGATTCAGTAACTCGCCCTGCCAGAGTCAATGGTGTATGTTTTTTTTCCCCTTGATAATGCTAATTTTCAGGGCATTCATTTTGTTTCTATTACAATTAGATACTAAAATGAATGGAATTATAAAATATTTATTAATAATAATCTATATTCATCAAAACACAATTTACAGCATATGTATTTGGGACATCATTTTTTCTGAATAAGCAGAACAGAACATGGAATACTGGAATCATAGGTCGATTAAATATGTTGTTTTCAAAAATATTTCTAATTATATTATTTGGTCCATACATAATTGTTCAAAGATCATTCTGAAACATCAAGAATGAAGAACAGATTTAGGATTTTAATGGAGGCCTTTTAAAGTCATAACACAATGCATCAGCTACCTTCTTCCTTTCTGGGCTCAGCTTAAAGTGTTGATTTTGGTTTTTGAATATAGCTAAGCATGGTAAAATGAAGATTAAAAAAAGAACCTAATATGATTAAAAAAATAGACAAGGTTTTCAAAATTCAAGTAGACCTATTTAGAAATGACCATAGTGAAGTATATGACATGAAGGTTATAAACATGGCCTGAAATTGCTTTTTAAATAATATTTTCAATCCACATAATTTGGGAATTGGGGAAAGGAGGAGAAATACTATTATCAGAGACATTTTTAAAATTAATGACACATTACATATCAACATATATTACTGACCCCGCCCAAAAGATCCATTTTTGCATCATTAACTTGAAAACAAAGATGCTACTATGGAAGAGAAAAATAATACAAGGCTACAATTTCAGAGTACAAATGTTTGGAAGCAAAACTCAGAGGTTTTTTGAGCTAAATTATTTTTCTCTACAAAAAAAAAAAAAAAAAAGCTAGAACTGTACCTTTAGAGTTGCCACTGCCCAGATTCTTTCCTGTTCTATCCAAGGGGGAATCTGATCTCTGATGCTTTTGGTGGAATCCTGAATTAAAATAAATTAAAATAAATAAATTTCATTGCAAATGTTACAGGGCCTGTATGTAAGGAAGCAAAACAAATTACTATTTGGTTGTGACAACCATCATCCCCAGGGCAATCACAAATGACTTGGTCAGTCATTCAGCAGGCATTTTTCAGTTCTCCCAGTTGTCACAAAAGAGGCTGTCACATTCTGTTCAGCTCTTTGCCGAATGTATCTGTAAGGCTTAAGATTTGTCAATAAACATTAAGGCCAAAACTCTGGTTGCTAAGATAGTGACAATATTAATGAGTACATGATTCATTGTTATTTTGTTTTGTTAAAGTCTGCTTCTCTGAACTAGACCTTACTCATCCAACTCCCTGCCCCATGAATTAAATTTTAAATGTCAAGACTCTCGTTCGCATTCACCATGAAAATATTCAGGGTTTGCAACTGTTTCTTTTGCCGGACCAAATCTGGTTTGGGAGTGATGGTGAGAGATGGTGAGAAACCAGCAAAAGAAAGATTGAGCTGAAAGTCAACCAGGTCTGGCTGCAGACTGTGGAGAAAAACAATCCAGAAAAAGCTTTCCCAATGTGTTGTTGTTTTTCCCTAAAACACCCACCGAAATTAACATTTATCACTAACAACAAAATTATGAAAGATCTGATATAAGTTCTCCTGATAGCACAGATTGTTATCGTTGAAAGTACTTTTATCAATAACAATTAATATTAAAACTTTAATTATTTTATTAAATATAAAGGTTTCTGCTGAGTTCTTATTAGGGCAGAATATAATTTATGGCAGAGAATAATTTTCTTATTGTGGCAGAGTACACTTTTTGTCATTGTGAGAAAGACAATGTCATATAGCACTTTGTGGTGTGAAGAAAAAGATATTAAGTGACACTTACTGATTTTCTTAACATATCTCCAATGATCACACCAGTAAATGTGTCCCACTCCTGTAAGAACAATAAAAATTTTAAAATGCTAAAGCATAATGAAGACACTCAAACTACAGGCAAGGTTGATGTTTTCAAAGAGAAAATGGAGAAATGACTAAATGGGCATACTTGGAATTGTGCCAATTTTGATTTCTTTTCCTATCTCTGTTCCATTCCAAATTGCTACTTCTCAACAGAACATTTATTTCATTTAATAACATGTTTTTAGAGATTAAGATAGCCCCAGTCCATGTATGTATGTATGTATGTATGTATGCATGTATGTATGTATGGTATTCAGCTTTGTTCGGGTATTTTCCCACGTCATTATAGTTGTGCTTTTAAAGTTGTAGCAATGTTTCGGCAGAATCTCATCTGCCATCATCAGGCTTCTATAACCGTAATGATGTGGGAAAATACCTGAACAAAGCTGAATACCATACATACATACATACATACATACACGCGTATACACCCACACCCACACCCACACACACCTGAGTGGTACAATAGTGGCAAGTGCCCATGTACGTTTTTTTTCTATTCCATCCTCTTGTTCAATTAGTACTGATTATAGTAAAACGTTACATTAGCAGCAACATTAACAATAACTATAATAATCAGTAAACTTTTAAAAATTCTAGTCCTCCTCTTATATTAATTCTCAGATCATACCGAAAAGGATATCTATGAAACACCTCCACAAAATGCCTTAAGCAATTGTCTCACTGAGACTGACAGAGTCTGTGTAACTACAGTTTACATTTGAAAGAGAACAAAAAAAATTGAATGACATCACAGGTAGCCCTTGACTTATGACCACAAGAATTTTAGCTGCTAAGCAATTGGTCATAAAGCAAAACATCAGATGACTGCATTGCTTAGCAACCACAGTCCCAGCAATCCCCGTGGCTACCATTAAGCAAATTTTACCAGTTCTTAACCATCCCAATCCAAGCTACTCCGAGCTTGGTCTCTCTCAGTCCCCAAGGTAAAGGTAAGGTAAAAGACTGCCTTCAATTTTACTCACCTGCTCCCCCCCCCCCCCCCCCCGCTTTGGGTATCCCTTCACAATGCCTTGCTGACATTTACTGACACCTCTTATTCCTAATGTTGACAAGGTGTGCCTGGTCAGGCTTTTGGGCTATATGGAGCTGGCTTTGTGCAGCCATTTTTTTTTAAAGCACAAAGCAGCTTACAGGGCCCAGAGTGTGCCAAAATATATCCTTTTGCCATACTCTTGGGCCATGTGGGACTGGCTTTGCACTGTGAAAAACAACAAAAAAAGCGTAGAGCTGCGGCCTCTTGAGTCGGAGAATGCTAAAATGCCCTTTTTGTTGTCTTCCTGGACCACATGGAAGTAGCTTAAAAGGGAAATACAAAGCTGTTTTCAGCTCCCCCCCCCCTTTTTTTTTTTTTTTGTAGCTCCAAACCTGCTCCATGTGATCCACTGCAGGAGTGCAGTGAAAAGAGGCCTTTTGATGTGCTCCAGCTCAAGGAGAGGCTGCTTTGTGCTCCCCTCACTTTTTAGTAGGACAAAGCCAGCCCCATACAGCTCAGCAGCCAGGTTGGTCATGCCTTGACAGCAGTGGGGAGCAAGAAAATGGTGGCGAAGGTCAGCTGGGGCAACAGACCACAGGGTGTCAGAGGGCCCACAGGGCATAGATAGGGGTAAGATAATAAGATGAGATTGTTTGCAGTGCGCATGTGGTATTAAGTGTGGGCAATTTTGATCATGTGTCTGTGGGGGGCGCTAAAATGGCTGTAACTTCAGGCATGGGTCCAAAGTCCTTCAGCGCCATGGTAACTTTAAATTGTCGCTGGATGGATGGTCATAAGTCAAGGAACAATAATGTAAAAACCATCAGAAATGCAAGAAGGGTAAAACTGCAGATTTTCCTGTGTTAATGGCCAATTAAAATTAAAGGATAAGCATTACTATGTGACTTACATTGTTTTGAAAAAGTTCAGGATGCATTCCTTTCACAAAATGTAATGCAAACATTAGCTGATCGGCCTGTAATCAGAAGACAAAGCATTAATAACATCTTATGCAATGTTTTTTTGGGAAAATAATACCTTAGAAAATATATTTTTACAGAAACAGATAAAGAAAACAAGGAGCTGGTTATATATTCTCAGATTTTCCTAAGGAAAATTCTAAACCAGACTATCTTGGTTCGAGGCAATATATTTTATTTCATATTTTTCACTCCCATAATTTTTGTGATTATATTTTTACTATTTATTTTATTTTATTTTATTTTATTTTATTTTATTTTATTTTATTTTATTTTATTTTATTTTATTTTATTTTATTTTATTTTATTTTATTTTATTTTATTTTATTTTATTTTATTTTATTTTATTTATTTTTGTCAATTGCTTGCAAAATAATAGGTATAAGTAAAAACATAGTTATGAATACATGGATACATATAAGAAAAATAAAATAAAATAATAGGACAGGGATGGTAGGCACATTGGTGCGCTTATGCACACCCCCTACAGACCACTTAGGAAAGGAGTGAGGTCAATAGTAGACTGTCTAAGGTTAAAGTTTATGGGGTTTGGGGAAGAAACCACAGAGTCAGGTAGAGTATTCCAGACATTGACCACTCTGTTGCTGAAGTTGTATTTCCTGCAATCAAGTTTGGTGCGATTAACCTTGAGTGTGTACCTATTGTTTGCTCTTGTGTTGTTATGGTTGAAGCTGAAATATTCATTGACAGGTAGGACATTGCAATATATGATTTTATATATTATACTTAGATCGGACCAAAGGTGGCGTAGTTCTAGATTTTCTAGGTCTAGAATTTCAAGTCTGGTGGCATAAGGTATTCTGTAATGAGTAGAGGAATGGAATATTCTTCTTGTGAAATATTTCTGGACTTTTTCAACTGTATTAATATTAGATACGTGATGTGGGTTCCAGACTGATGAGCTGTATTCGAGTATTGGTCTAGCAAATGTTTTATATGCTCTAGTTATTAGTGTAATATTATCAGAGAAAAAGCTACGTAAGATTAGGTTAACAACTTTTAACGTCTTTTTGGCTATGTAGTTACAGTGGACTCTAGCACTTAGGTCATTTGAGATGAGTACTCCAAGATCCTTGACATAGTTTGGATCGTCTACAAGGTCTTGACTATTCAGCTTGTATTTTATTTTCTGATTTTTTTTGCCAATATGTAGGACAGAGCATTTATTTGTTGAGATTTGAAGTTGCCATTTGTTTGACCATTCTGATACATAGTCAGGGTCTTTTTGAAGAGTAGCAGTACTGTCTGTGGTGTTGAACAGCTTTACATCATCAGCGAAGAGAATGCAGTTGCTCTTGATATGATCACAGAGGTCATTTATGTAGAGTATGAAAAAGTTGGTCCTAGAACACTGCCTTGGGGGACACCACTGTTGACAGGTACAGAATTTGATAGGATGCTCCCAATTTTGACCATTTGTTGTCTGTTTGACAGGAATGTTTCAATCCAGTTATATTTTTTATCTCTGATCTTTTAACATAGAATCCTACATTCTTATTCTTATTCCACTATTCTCCAAAACAGTACTTGAGACATTTTCATTTTTTAATATAACATACACAGATTCTTTTAAGCAATAGAAATGATGCAAATTTGAATTGATTGTTCAGCAGTCAAAGGTAGCATAATTTTGGTTTGGAAATCTTTTTATAATACTGAATGGCTACATTGTCAATATAGGAAGCAATGCTATATTTTATCTGAAGTGAAAGGGTAATTGAACTAGCTCATTTCTGAACCAAGCAACTACATAAATCCCTAACTATTAATTTATAGTTTTTCCAATGAATTCACTTTCTGAACCACCAGCATTTTAAAACCATCTGTGATATCTAACTCAAATAGTCACATACTGAATGTTTATGATCTAAAATTTCGCTGCAACAAAAGCAAATGGTAATTATTCATTTTGATATTTTAAAATTACACCCTTAACTACCAATTCATCTTCTTTTATTCTGAGATTTAAAATGATTTCTCTCCTTCCATATATATAAGCATGTGTATGGGAGTTTAACATGCTGACTGACACTGAAGATGTATAATATAGGGTAAGTATATTTAATTGTTTAGGATAGTGGAACTTTCAAGGTTTGGAAACAATTTACTTTCAAAGTTTTAAGATAGTGAATACTGAATGTGTTCTAAAGATGGGAATGATCAGTGAAACCTCCTATTTTAGTTTATTTGTTTTTTTTTAAGTTGATGAGCTGCTTTCATATGAAAACAAATCATATCAAATACCTGGAAAAATTCACTTATATTATTTGATGCAGTGTCATAAGTAAGTGATGTTGAACTCAACTCTGGTGACTTCATGTTATCAATTTTCTTGACAACAATATGATGTGTTACCATTGCATTCTTACAGGGCTTTTGTTACTAAGAGTATTCCTAATGATTTTAAAGTTACACAGCAACCTTAATGGCACCTGTTTACAAATTTATGAATAATTTCATGTCAAAATTTCTAATCTGTAAATGAAGAGTGATCTTCATAAGATAATTTAGGGTTATGAACCAGGGTTGTTCAGATTTTAATGCTAGTTCCCAATATATCCATATAAATAACAATTACATAGTGAATTGGCATAGTTTGCAACTTATGACTTTTTAAAAAATAGATATAGTAAAAATGTCATTCTAACCAATATTACCTCACACGTCTACCTGTACTTATATAATATGTTTAGATTGGCTCAAAATACATAAATATAGACAGAAGAGTGAGAACATACTTTACTGGCTCAATCAATATTATAGAAACTGTAATTTTTCAGTATAACACAACATTAAACTTCCAAAGGAGTGAATTTCATAGCCTGGGAAACAGAAGGCTTTCTTCTGAGTAACCACCAAGAGTGGAGGCACCTTCAACACATACAGGAATGGATAGCAAGGATGAATATGCATATATCACATGAGTGGGCATATATAGAGTGAGACTAAACAGCTCAACCGAGATATCTATCTACCTTCCACTTGAGGATATAATTGTGCCTATTCTTTTCTTCTAAATGCTACGCATGTCAGCTAGAGCCATCCACTTGGAGATAATAGGAACGAAGAATTATAATATCTCTGGGAAAAGGCAGAAATGGCTATGATGGGTGCAAGAATACAGTGTTCCACAGCATGTAAAACAAATATAATCCAGAAATTGATAACCTTATGAATAAAACATCCAATATATTTCAGAAGGATGTTTTTATTAGGAAACTGGTTAAGAGATTCCAAAAAAATGTTTTTGGTTTCAGTTAAGCTTCATTTCCTTCTTAGTTCGAACTTAGTGCTTCAGAAATTATTACTGCCTCAATGCTGTAATGAGGCAACAGTCCCATGGTGAGCAAAAAGACTGTTCATAAACCAAGAAAATTTGTTCTGCCAAACAAGACAAAAAGATCCTAAATACAATTCACATGACTTTACTAACAAAAAACAAAAATTGGCACCATTGTACATCCACTGACTGATATTTTCAAGTGAGCCAATTTTGGCAACTCTGGAAATATAACTCCACATTCAACACAGTGAATCAGTGCAAAGGAAAATGACAACTTACCTTAAATAAACAACGACAGACATATTCATATACCAAGTGTTTCAATGAGCTGATAAGAGACTTTATTCTTTCCTCAGTATTTCCCAAGTCCTGAAAATGAATATTCAGATATTTAAATTATTAAGTTAATACAGGTGAAACTCAAAAAATTAGAATATCGTGCAAAAGTTTGTTTCAGTAATGCAACTTAAAAGGTGAACCTATTACATGAGATAGACTCATTACATGCAAAGTAAGATAGTTCAAGCCGTCATGTGTCATAATTGAGATGATTATGGCTTACAGCTCATGAAAACCCCAAATCCACAATCTCAGAAAATTAGAATACTGTGAAAAGGTTCAATATTCGAGGCTCAAAGTGTCTCACTCTAATCAGCTAATTAAGCCATAACACCTGCAAAGGGTTCCTGAGCCTTTAAATGGTCTCTCAGTCTGGTTCAGTAGGAATCACAATCATGGGAAAGACTGCTGACCTGACAGTTGTGCAGAAAACCATCATTGACACCCTCCATTAGGGGGGAAAGCCTCAAAAGGTGATTGCAAATGAAGTTGGATGTTCCCAAAGTGCTGTATCAAAGCACATTAATAGAAAGTTATGTGGAAGGGAAAAGTGTGGAAGAAAAAGGTGCACAAGCAGCAGGAATGACTGCAGCCTGGAGAGGATTGTCAGGAAAAGGCCATTCAAAAGTGTTGGGGACTTTCACAAGGAGTGGACTGAGGCTGGAGTCAGTGCATCAAGAGCCACCACACACAGACGGATCCTGGACATGGGCTTCAATTGTCATATTCCTCTTGTCAATTTGCTCCTGAACAACAAATGTCAGAAGCACCTTACTTGAGCTAAAGAAAAACAGAACTGGTCTGTTGCTCAGTGATCCAAAGTCTTCTTTTCTGATGAGAACTTTTGCACGATATTCTAATTTTTTGAGTTTTACCTGTATTTTCTGGATCAAAAATACCTAAAAAACAACTCAAGATTGAAAAGTTTTATCTGAAAGCGCATTCAATTCAGAGCAGCGGTCACAGAAGTGGAGTTGGGCGGATGTGCATGCTCACCTGCCACTTGTGCGGCATATAACTGATGGTTCCGAAAGGGCCGCAACCTGGTAGTGGGATGCAGTCCAGGATGGGGACCCCTGTTTCAGAGAATGGGCTTTATCTATAATCAACAATTTAATCCAAAGTAATAATCTAATTGCATCATGAATTCTAAAAAAAAAAAAAAAATTTGGGCCTAAGAGACAAATTACATGTGCATAGTTCTCCTGCAGATGAATATTAATCTTTCAAAATTTGGAATAAGTATTGCAATGTAATATCAGAAAGCTTTATTTTACCTAATTTAAATGCAGTCTAAGGTAACCTAATCAGCTCAAACCCCTTTTTGTTTACAGTTCTTTATTATTTAAATTATGCTAATTAACCTGACAAATGAAGAGAAAAAACATTCAAGGAAAAGTAAGATCTTCCATACCATCTCAAATTGGGCACCGCTTAATCTTGAGGTGACACCTCCCTCTAGTATACTAAAAAACCCACAATAAATTCATCTTTCAGGTTGCCCTACCTTGAATGCGGCATATTAAGTACTAAACTGAGGAACTTAATATTAAAATAAGGCAGTAGGACATCTATCAAGAAACTGGTTCATGTTCAACAAGAGTCACCAGTAGTCAATTAGAGGAGACATTTCCCTTTTTAAAACAAAAATTCTTCCAAAACTAGCAGAAGCCAGGATCTACTTGTCTTAAATGGAGATTTAATTATTAATTAATTAATTGTGGAATTAGCTGATTTCAGAAGAATCAGAAGTTTGTTATACAAAAATTTGGTTATTCTAAGGATAAACATAGGACATTCCTTAATTACAAAATGGATGAGCATGTTAAGATATTAGTGCTTTGTACAAAATTTTACAATCAGAAGAGATATCTGAAGACAAAGACAGGTTTATTTTACAATGTGTCACAAATGTTTGAATATAAGACCATCTACTACAATGATTATAGCAGCATGTGTCGGGAGGGGAACATGGAGGCACCATAATGACGTAACCATATCACCCATAATGATGCAAGCCCCACCCATTTTCTGTGTGGAGTGTCATATAACCTGCCTGCCCCAAAGTAGGACTTGTGATGCAGCACTGATGCTTTCTTCCTTCTGATTTAGTGGTGAGATCCTGAAGATGTTACTCTAGTACTGTATCTAGAATAGAAAATCTGATTTTTTTTGTTGCAGCATTATTGGAAAATGTGATGTGTTCTCCCTTTCTCAATGATTATTTTTGCTTAAGGATTGAGACGCTAATGGTATATACTCATTTCTTCATCACCTGGACATTGTAAACTTTGATAATGTACTTTCAGGTGATTGAAATAGAGAATAAATAGCTACAATTCAAGCCTATTTGCTCTGCTGTTCGGTTTACTCAGAACCATAACATTTATCACATTTCCAACTGTTTCGTTGGAACAATTGAACTGGAGAAACATAATACACTTTCCTATGGTTTGTGCAAAAGGGAATTAATTTTTAGGCCCAAAAGAACATTAATCCCATCTTATTTTCATTGAATATGCAGAACTGAGGGTTTGAAAACTGGGCTTCAAATCCAAAAATAGATGTACTGGTCATTAAGTGAAAAAGATTTATTGACAATGGGATTCTTGACTCCAAGAATAATATGATCCTCCTGCGGGTCAGGCAATCTGATTCATATATTGAAACAGTAAGAAGCTACTCATATTATGAGTATCTCAGATAGTGGGGAACTGAGTAACTTTTTTTCTAGTCTTGTGGTTAAATTGAGAAAGGAAGGAAATGCATACAGTAGCTCAGTCTCGCTCAATCAATTTTCCTCTTAGGTTTGGGAATCCCTGCAAAATATTATGTCTAATCACTCTGCAGTTCCAGTCAACTTAGCATTTCCTTTGGGAGTTTGTTCAGAAAAGTTAATTGCTTACACTCGGATTCAGACCAAAATCTGTATGGATTTGCTTTTTCCAAACTAATAGAAGAAATGTCCCAATCATTCATCCAGCCATACTTTGTTGGCAAACAAAAGAGAAATAAAATTTGTCAATTGTAAGACACCAATAGCATGCTTTTGATGTTATGAAAGAAAGCAACTATTTGATTCATAATTTTCTTTCTTGGCTTTTGAAAATCGCTTATTTTGCTGCCATTTTGGCACTTCTAAAAGTGAAATCTGCTAATTTGGAGCATGATTCTGAGTCTGGCTCTCAGAATGTTGCAACCAGATATATCAACTTTTTAATAGAGAATCTATACTTTGGTTCAAATCCAAACTATTGAGCAGAAAAATATTCAAAGGAGAACAATGTTTTCAAGTTTGTTGAATAAATATTCTTAAGGTGTTCTTAGACAGTGTAGGTGTGAAATTAGGTGCAGAAAATTGAGAAAAGATTACATCTGTGGTAAAATCTCTATAGAATACAGCTTGGACTTCAAATTCTTCTATACATTTGCCTTCAAATGTGATCTTAGGACTATCTCTTGCACCACTTGGAAAGATCCTGAGAGTGATGGCTGTTACCAAAGTATCAACAGAGATACTTTGAGCATTTCTAGAAAAATATAGAATTCTTTGGATAATTTATGAACTTGCTTTTTTTAACAAAAGACCCAATGTCAACATACTTTTACAAAGTATCCTGGGATTAAAAGCTTTTATTGTATGAGGGTCACTGTTATTGTTTTAGAGGAGTTTAAGAGCAACACTGGGAGGGATGATGATTTAAATGAACCATGCTGGGGATTTTTTCTTATGTTTTTTTTTTTAAATATGTAGATCTTTATTTTTTAATTTGTATTAGGTTCGTTTTAGTGATGTTTTGTGCTGATGTTTTCATGGGCTTCTTATAAAAATTGCAGAAAATATCACTATCAGCTTCAATAATTTCAGCTGGTGGAAGCTATGGTGCGTTTAAAATATGGACTTAGGAGTACATGTGGCTTTCAGGCTGCAGACTACTTATCTTTAATTTAAAAACAGACAAACAAACCTTTTGGTAAAAATGCTTAATTTAAAAATGAATTGTGATACGGGGCACGGACTGTTAATAAAGATTGTTGTTTGAAAATTAAGAAATAAGTGAAGAACTTGTATTTACATAGAATTTCATTTGCTTCTCTTGATTATGAAACTATGCTTTGCTTAGCCAAGGAAAAGTATACGTTTTATTTAGGTCTTTTGTCAGGAAATTTTATACAAATATACAACTAAATTTCCTTCAAATACACCAATTATGGTGTAATACACTCAGTATCAATGGTGTGCAATCACTAATGGAAGAAGTTCTTTTATTTCTTTTCTTTAAATGTTACTTTGGCTGGCCTTATTTTTAGTCCTTGATGCAAAATAGGTAAAGGCAGTAAGTGTGTGTATGTGTGTGTGTGAGGAGAGAGAGAGAGAGAGAGAAGAGATACACACATATACTGGTTTGAACTATTGGCACATACCAGTTCACTTTGTAGAGCCCTTTGAAAAAGTCTTAGGAAAGAAGCCAGACTAAAACGATACATGTTATTAATTTTGGACAAGTCAGAAATAATAAAATACATCTTGCTTCCACTTTCAGCCAGAGTGAGATATGCATCCCTTTCCTGAAAATAAAAAAGATTAAATGTTAGAGCTCTATTGCCACCTATTGGAGATGTATACACAAAATGAAATTAAAAATACAAATAATATACAACAATTCAATAGAATAGAAGATACTTTATCAATGTCAACGTGCATTCATGTGTGCATATGACAAAGCAAAATATTTGTTTTGTTAGGCAGCCAGTTCTAGCCAAATGAGCAATCATCCTTTCCCCAGTAATGACTTGTAGCATCTTAGAAGTTGGAAGAAGTGATAGGATGCACAAGAATCTTATATTTCTACATCATTTACAATGGCCAATATTGGCTATAATCCACTATAGATAAAAACAAACAGTAATAAAAATGTAGACACATATATGAATCCTAGTAATTGAAACCTGTAACAGTTCATCTCTTGCTTGGATCACTATAATGTGCTCCATGTGCAGCCAACCTTGGAAACAACTTGAAAAGGCAGTTAGTGCAAAATTGCAGCTGTTATTGTTGGTAAGACGTCATTGCCCATGTACAGTAAGTTCCTGCATTGATTACTAGTAAATGTCTGAGCCCAAATCAAAGTACTGGTCATTATCTTCAATGCTTTACTCAGTGTACCACTGGGATAGACTGTATAAGGCTGGCTAATCTGAATCTGTCCATCTGGCCCAGACATTAAGGGAAGGGCTGCCAACAGCACTTACCTGTTGAGGGGTACATGGGGTATGAAAAAGATGTGTGAAGAAAAAAGCTTTTTCTGTTATAGTTCCTACCCACTGCAACTTTTCCCATTGGTGGTATGTGCAGCCCTAAACCTCCTGGAATTATGTACCTATTTCTCCAACAATACGGCCTCCCCCAAAAGGAAGTCCCAGCATGTTTTATAGGCATGAAATGAAATTAAGCCCCTACCCCCAAATTAAGGCCTATATTAAAACATGCAAAATGGGAGGGAATGGTGGGGGGGCTTGCCATTAGGAAGTACTTTTGTTGCACACCCGGATATGGTGCTGCCTGCGTTGACCCCGATACAAAGTGCCCCACCAACGCCGAGGTCAACATCCAAGCTGTCGCCGCCCGCCCAAAGATGCAAGGGGGGGGAATTAAGTCACCCCCGAAAAGATGACCTAGCCATTTTTTCAGGGCTCAAAAAAAAAAAAAGACCTGCCCTTATTATATGAGAAACACGATAAGCATGTGCAGTCTTAAACCTCCTGGAATTATGTAAGCATGTTAGAATCCATTATGCCTTGATCTTGATTGTCATATGTCATCATATGAAATCAAATGAAATTGTACTAGGATTGTTTGGATATACCTTACTTATATAATGTTTCTTTCTTTCTGCTGTTCACCAAGACTCTTTTGGGATTGAGATGGGCTATAAATTTTATTAAATAAATAACAGTCATGATGCAAATGCTGGCATTCTATACTACTGCTTCAACAATGGCACAAATATTTAAATCATGGTATTTGAATGATAATATTATCACACAGAATATATTAGTGGCCTCCTCCCATAGGTTCCTAACCTATTCCTGTTCCAGTTTTCAGACTTAAAATATAACTGCTGAAAAACCATTTAAGCAACCAGGAAAGAAAACAGATGGGAATGTATAACATAGGAATGAGCTGGTAATTTAGTGTTGGGCTATTTATGGAAAACCACTTTAAAATTCCAAAGTGCTTAAAATGCCATCTGTGATTTGGCATGTGGATTTTCTATCATAACCAAGTCTAAAATATAACTGGATGTACCCCAAACCCTCAAAAGAAATTTTACACTGTTCTTGCTAGATATGTACTCAGGAACTATTTGTGAATTTATCCACTGTACTTTCATTGAACTCTGAAATTTTACAACTAAATCATTATATTGCAAGAACTATGGAAAAAGATTGATTCTCACACTTCCCATTAACCTGCGGGTTCCTATTAATTGAGAAATTTATCTACTAATACATAAATTGTATTATATTTCAGCAAGTCAAGACTTAATGGATCACTTCCTGATAGGAAATACAGTGAGGCAGGCATTAAGAGAAAAACAGCTCTTGATAGTTGGATAAAATAAAGAGAGAGAAAGAAAAAGGTGATAGATTATATAAATTATATAAAAGGAAAAGGCATTAGCATCTTTGTGATAAATTAACCAGTTTACATATAACCATGAATGAGAACTATTCTTGACCTGCCTTTTTATAGAAGAAAAAAATTACATTCTGTGTTAAATCTTTCTAGTAGGTTAGTAAACTTTTAATTGTTTAAAACAGAGTCCCCCAACCCTTTTGGCTTTGTGGCTGGGCAGAGGGAGAAAGAGGATAGAGCTGCATTAGCGAACAGTAAGCACGTGCGCACAGCTCCTTTTGCACAAGCAGTGTGCAAAATGGAGTGCACGACTGCACGTGCATGCACTCACCCACACACACTTGCCCACTGTTTCCGTGACTTGATCGCCAATAGCTCATGGCCTAACTAGTGGGCCACAGCCCAGAGTTTGAGGACCCTTAGTTTAAAATGATTGTTTATACTATTTGCAACTATTAGCTGCTGATACAGTTCTACAGAGGAATTATTGAGTCTATCATCTGCACTTCTATAACTGTCTGGTTTGGCTCTGCAACCCAATAGGACAGACACAGACTTCAGAGGATAATTAGGACTGCAGAAAAAACAGTTACTACCACCTGCCTTCAATCAAGGATCTATATACTGCACAAGTCAAAAAGAGGGCTGTGAAAATATTTACAGAACCCACACATCCCAGACTGTTTCAATCCTTCCCTCAGAGCGATGCTATAGAGCACTGCACACCAGAACAACTAGACACAAGAACAGTTTTTTCCCAAAAGCCATCACTCTGCTAAGCAAATAATTCCCTGAACACTGTTCAACTATTTACAAAGTGGGCACTAATATTGCTGTTCATCTTCTCATCTCTCATCACCCATCCCCTCCCACTTGTGATTGTAGGACTGTAACTTTGTCACTTGTATCCTTACAATTTATATTGACTGTTTCCTGGTATGATTTGATTGTTGATTGTACCTTATGACTATCATTAAGTGTTATACGTTATGACTCTTGATTCTTAACGAATGTATCTTTTCTTTATGTATACTGAGAGTATTTACACCAAGACAAATTCCTTGTGTGTCCAATCACACTTGGCCAATAAAAGTATTATATTCTATTGGAAGTAATTATCAATAAAGGAGATAGTCTGGCTCTTTTGCGCCCTTGCAGAAGTCAAACCCAGGATGACAGTCACCAAAGAGAAACCTGGGTATCTTGGATATGTGATACAAGTGGACAGTAGGTTATTTTGTTTGATAAAGATGAGAAACGTAGGATAGAAAGACAATTGATAAGACAGATGGAAAGCATCCAAAGAATATTAGAATTAAAACAAGTTACTTTAAGAGAGAAGTAGATACAGTACCATAAAGTCAGCAAGAATCAAGCCTGACTTGATCACTTTTAACTGAAGTTCAACATTTGATACACTGTCAGGATGGATTAGACATGTTGGACCTCTATCTGTCTTGAAAGCCCTAATATCCTGTGCCATCTACATTTCATTTTTCCTTATATTTTCCCAGTCGTTTCTACCCACCTAGTTCAGTCTGGCAGGTTGGGAATGTTATGGATATCATGATTGTCAGCTACTGAGGACCAGAATATGTGGCTTCTTTGTGATAGCCCCTGCTGGATGAGTCTAATCCTGTTGGCTTTTCATAAGGCCAGGAAGACCTGGTTATGTGCCTGAGCCCCAAATTTGGGTAGGGCCCTATTTTTCGGTGCATTAACATCCTTGGCATTAACATCCATGACCATTTTCTATTGCTTTAATAATTTTAATTTGTGTTTATGTTTTTATGGTATGCACTGCCCAGTCACTTATTGTATTGGGCAGCTATAGAAATCAAATAAATAATATTTAGAAAAAAGTTAATAGTTTTAGATTTTATTCTTTATGAGCAAGAGAAACAAAAATACTTAACATGTGTACCTAAAAGCCTGGTTTTTTTTTAACTCACAGACATTTGTGATAGGTTGCTCCAATTAATATATGTTATTTGGTATATGAAGGAAGCTAATCAGGAAAACCTTATCTTTTCAATTGTCTTTCAAACCTATAGATGCGTATCGGATGTAATAAGAAAAAAATAAAACCATTCATGTTCGTCTGGAGCAGAACTTCAGTTATATTATCTGCCTCATCACTGAAAGCTATCAAAAAAAAAAAAAAAAGGAATATAGAAACTGTTCAGTACTATATGGCATCTAATGACTCATCTTGCAATATGTTCTCCACTGAAATCACCATAACTTAGAAGTGCCTTTTTCTGGATGTGTCATACAAATGGATTATTTTGAAACAGACTGTTTGATGTTTTTCATGGTGAAATGATAAAATAATATTTTGATTGATCTTATGCATTTTCAGAATAAGAGATAAAAATGTTTAGGTTGAAAATAACCTCAGGAGACCACAGAAGATTTACTAACAGAGCAGAATCCAGTTCTTGAATTTATTAATCCATTGGAAGCTAGAATAAAACATGTTATTTAACTAATATATCCTCTAATCAAACCAAATACCTACCTGATCAAGGGAAATCTGAAGTCTATAAAACTCAACAAGAGATTCCTGGATGAGGGCACTACTTGCTTTAGTTTGATTTAGAGATTCAATCAGATCCTTATTTTCAAGTATATTTCCCTTAGAAGTTGCAAGAGTCTGCAACAACAACAAAAAATCTTTCAATTTTTGGAATGCTTTAAATTGTAGACAGATAACAAAGATATACAAATCCACATTGTCTGAATGCATCACAATTGGTTAATATATCATATCTTTCAAATGCTCCAACTTTCTTTAATCAGGTCCCAAAGGTGCTTTTTTCAAGAGGCAACTGGACTTTCTGATTTTTCTTTGAAGACATTTCGCTTCTCATCCAAGAAGCTTCTTCAGCTCTGACTGAATGGTGGGGAAATACAGTTCTTGATGCAGAGTTCAGACTGAATTCTTCAATCAGAGCTGAAGAAGCTTCTTGGATGAGAAGGGAAACATCTTCAAAGAAAAACCAGAAAGTCCAGTTGCCTCTTGAAAAAAGTACCTTTGGGACAACCACCACCTGGATGACTGAGAATCTCCATAGATATTCCATTTCGTGGAGAGATACAGAACAATATATTAAATGTAAGAATTCTTCCTGCTCTCTTCCAAAATTCAGCATTACCTGCATCTAAAACAACACTGATCATATTTTGAATTTATGTTTATCTTAAGAACAATCAAAATTAATCCCACTAATTTCTCATAATTTCTGGCTTGAAATTTCAAACGTGAAAAAACAACAACCTCACAATACCCATAGAAGTTTTAAAACGTCACACTATGTAATCATTTCAATCAACCAGGCCATTTTAAAAAAATCATTGTATATAGTATGCCTTATGAAAACACTGACCATGAGCTATGCCAAAGAAATGTTATATACTCATATAGTAAGATGGTGACTGAATGCTTTTTGAATTCTTCTAGGCTCTTTATAGGCAGTGACTACATGCTCAGGTGCAATGTGGATGCACAGGACAGGGTAGGGTGGGGGGTCACATGTGCATGAAGAACGGGGGGGTCACACATGCAGGCACAGGAGGGTAGAGCGAGCGGGAAGGGGGTCACGCACGCATTGCATTATGTGTGCAGGCACACACGTGCATGCTATCGCACCTATACGTGCACACTTTCGGCATGCGACAACAAAAAGGTTAGCATCACTGGGCTAGGGCATGTCAGATTTTTCAACTTTCAATTTCCAAACATTAGGGGGTGCTGAAAAGTTGTGACTTGCCGTGGGGATTGTAAAGGTATTTTGGTTACTTTTATCATAATATAATTTAGATGTGCTTGGCAAGTAACTCCATAAATCTCGTAACTTTTTAATATTTTGTTTGTTTCTGCTCCCATTTAATTGGGAAGAAAGAAAGAAGAGAACTTAGAATGATGCAATCCTCAACATTCTAGACCATGATCCAATTGTCTCTTCCATAGTTTGCAGTGTAGGAATTTGGGAAATGTTTTAATCAACAGAACCCTCTCCATATCCAGCCTAATGCTGAATTTTATTTTTCCTTTGCCAACATCTTCTCACACCAAATTTGATCCTTTTCTGTTTAGTTTCCAGAGAATTAGCTGACTGACAGACAAAGTGTGACAGTTCTTTACATCATTTCTTTCTAATATTTTGCTGGCTTGGAAAGAATAATAAACCAGCACTTTTCATCTTGAGGGGTTTAATATGCATTTACAAGTGTAACAGTTACAAAAGAATTCACGGCAAAATGAAAAATGTCACGGCAAAATGAAAAATGTCACAGCCTTTAAAAATATTTTCAGTTCCAACTACTTTTTAAAACAATAAATTTTGAGTGCAACAGCACTTCATCCTGAAAGCTAACAATTGCTAGATTTTGCCTATAAAATTACTAATTGTATAATTTCATGCATTTAAATATTTCCACATAATAAAAAAGAAACATTTACAGTACTTTTTCATGTAAAATGTCAGAGTTGTTTCAAACCCTTTGAAATAGTGATTTCAAAATATGCCCGACTGTGTGCAAAGTACTTAAAGGAAATGTTACAGCAGTTGTGTGTTTTTCTAGGTTCATCCAATTTCTTTGGAAACTGTTCTCAGCTATGTGCCTGCAACCAAGTTCACTTTTCTAGGGGAAAAAAGGAAGTGTGGTGGCTCTGCAATGTGCAAAGATAATTGGGAGTAGTTTCCAAAGTAGCTACACAGGCCTGGAAAGTCACAGATGCTTTAATGAATGTTTGTGCAACCTCGTTGGTGCAAGGAGATTTTAAGCTTGGGTTAATATGTCTCTGGGAAGTAAACAGGAAGAGGACAGCATTCTTTGAATCTTCAGAAAAATGGGAGGACACCAGGAGTGGGATTCAACCAGTGTAACAATCAGTTTGGTGAGTGTGCGCTTTGCCTTTGAAAAATGCCCATTTTTCAGCTCTAATACTTCTACTGCAGCTCCGGTGAGTAAATCAGCTGAGCTGCAAAACACAAACAAAAAGGACAGACTAGGGCAGGGGCAGGTGGGTGGGACCAAACCATCATCAAAACTACTAGTTTGCCCGAACCAGTAGAATCCCATCCCTGGAGGACACCATCTAATATACTTTGGTGAGATTTTCAGAACAGGAAAAAAACAGGAGAAAATTCCTTGAATCTTTCATAGATGAAGTGCTTATCTGAAGTATTCAGAAAAAAAAAAATCAGGAAATTCAAAGACAACTGCAGTTTTAATCTGCTCAATAACAACCAGTTTATTAGTGGATGAAACATCTTCCCCCCCCAAAAAAAAAAACAAAAAAAAAAAACAAACCCAGACTGAACCTGGATGGCTCCTTGCAATAAACAAAATTCGATAAAAATGTTCATATGACATTGATATCTCTTACCTCCAAAAGAGATTCTTCAAGTTTTGCCAGCTGTATTTTCTTTTCTTTTTCCTGCTGTAATAATTTTGTTTTTTGTTCTTCTAAATCTGGCTTTTCATGTTGGATAGTCAAAGCTAAAAGCTGGAAGGCCAAGATATTTTTGAGAAGACAGAAAAGTACATAAGCATTATTTGTTTAGTATTTATATAGCCTTCCATCTTGTGTTATCATAACCCTAGGCAGCTTACAAACAATAATAAAACAACAAAAAGCACAAAACCAATGTTAAAATTCCTAGCAAATCTAAAGACAACAAATATTTCATGTCCAACAAAAAAACTTTCCTCAGCTCCAGCCAATGCACTACTCCAATTGCTACAGAAAAATCTTAGTCTTTCAGGCTTTATAGAAGACCAGAACAGTGGGAGCTGGATGGTTCTTCCTACTCCACCGCACCTAATAATAATAGGAAGATATAACAGGAAGATATCCTCAGAGAGAGGGAATCCTACAACTAAGCTGGAAATTGTCCTTACTGCTGTTTTAAGCAACTTAATACTTCCTTTTTTACGCATTTCACATCCAAATATGTCTTTTGTAAATAGACAGTTTTCCTCCCACAGGTTGTTCCAATGAAATTCCATCAATTGTCCTTTCTTGTCTTTCGTTATTCTTCATTCATGCTATTCTAGAGAAATGCCTGACTTATAGGCAGTTCTGGGGGGAAATAGCAGGGGAGCAAAGTACAGTGCAAGGAATGCAAGGAAGCTCTTTTGCTTAAGAGCTTTTTCATTCCTATTGCTCTCAAGCCAAGTTATTTTCCTGTATATTTCAATAAATTTTAAGAGCATGAAATTTAATAATGCCCTAAATATATATCCGTAAAGATAGGGTAAGCTAAACCAACAGATCAACAGACACAGAAACAGTGGGAAATGCAGAGAGAGTGAGAAATGTATCTTTCTTTGTTCTGTATTTCATGCACTAATAGTTAAAAAGTTCCACTAATTATTTAAAAATGTAAATAAGTAAATTGTTTTATCAATATATGTATAATTTGCTTATATATTTACTTCTATAAGTTAATTTTTTATAATAGCAAATTTAAATTTATTATGTTTGATAATTAGCATTTTCCTGTTCTCCTAAAACTAAAAAATACGATGCTCCTTGTAAATTGCCATTCTAGAAATACATAAATAACATTTTTACATTTGTGTAAGATTGCTGCATTCATATTCTAATATTTGCTCTAATGATATATCTTTAGCACAAAAGGAAGACTAGGAGAATAAAAGGAAGGGAACACATGCCCATATGCAACTAGTTGGGCATTCTTAGCTGAAAGTCTTAATCTGCAAAGTTTACAAACTTTTAAGTGTACAGAACAAATTTTATGCATTTTTGCAAATAATTCCCAATGCAGTGGAAAAAAATTGAACAAGCTAATTAAAAGCTTCTGGTATCAGCTTAACAACACCAGTAGGCACAAGGTAAAAAGAAGAGAGAAGAAACTGGAATTATATTTAAACCCCTCCCACAAGATTTTTAATGTAAATTATATAAATCCTTTCATTGTTTGATTAAAATGAAGAGAATTTTATTGATGATGTGCATGCTTACCTGCCCTCTTAAGCCACTACGGGTGATTGTAAAATTAACCTCGGTGACAATAGATGCTGCATCAGGTGGAATATATGGATTTGGGTTTCTGGTTGATAGGAATAGATGGAATTCCTCATTATAATCTATTATTTTATCACCTATCTGTACAACATAACGGGGTCCTATAGGAAAAGGGAAAAACACGAGTGAAAGTAATGTATTTAGAACAGAAACCAATGTCTGCCCTAATAAGAGATACATTTTTTTTAAAAAAAAAAGCAAAATCTAATTGTTCTATAAAAACAAAAACTAGTAATAATAACAAACACAGTCATTATCATGATTTCCTATGCAAAGCAAAGATCATGCTGATTGGAAATGATATGAGTTAGCCCAGCACAACAAGGTCAGCATCAGTGTGAAAAACTAAAATAAACCATGAAAAATAGGCAGATAAGCCATTTACTATTCACCCCTTCATTACTTTAATTCTGATGTCTTGTTTACTTAGACTTCATGTTTAGAGAAGATGCACTCTTGGATGTTAATTTCAATGAACCTATTCTAAACATGACTAGGTGAATCATACTGGTGATCTTTAAAAGTTCTGTGCTACAAATTCTACAAGACTCAGTCAGCAGTATTAAAAATAAGAAATTATATCCGGAAGACACATTCCAGGCAAATCTAACTCTGAATGATGTACAATTACAGTCTCTGTTACTCTGTTACTCAAATTACAATTGAAAACTAAATACAAATCCACATAATCCCACACAATCCCATCTATAGGAATCAACACCACCAAAATTAAAACACCTTCCATTGTTAGATGGAGCAGTAATATAAAGGCCTTAATGGGCTTTTTGAATTCTAAAAGCAATTTGGATGTCTGGAGGAGGGAAAAGAGGGAAGTGGTTCAAAAGTTTATGGTCCATGCATGGGGCTATCTTTAAGTAAGGGAGCACAGAGTTCACCATATTTGATGCAATCAGCTCAGAAGATATTAGTAGTAGGGAGAAGTCATTCCTGCAGATACCCAGATCCTGAATTATGAAGGGTTTTAAAGGAGGAATCTTAAAAATTGCATCTAAAACTAACAGGTAACCAGTGTAGCATTCTAAGCTATGGTGATACATGGGCACATTGGGAAGTATGTACAAAAACATCAGAGCACTGAAATATTCAATGAAGGAAAAATATATGTGAAAATTTTTCTTTCAAATATAGCAACAACAGTGAAAAAATCTTATGGTCAGCAATTATTGTCATCTTCTACCTAAGAACAAAGGGGCTCAGCACAACCCTAGGAAAACCTATCATCTGCAGATTGTTTCAGATAAAGATTGTGCTTTGGTTTACTACCTTGTGGCATAAATTTCACTTGCATATTGTAACATGTAGAATCCTAAATAGGATAGGTACCATCTCACCAAAAATACATTTTTTAAAGAAGTACAGTACTGTAAAGCAATCATACGTAACTGTCAGAAGCAAGATAAAGAAAAAAACTTATGTTCAGTATCCATGATTACTTATCACAGGAAAGGCCATCTGCAAATTAAGGTCGGAGAAAAATTCTGCACAGCAAAATTGTTCCTATTTCTTCAAATAAATCACTTCAGAGTCTGAAGACCCTGAGATCAGTACTGAATGAAAAAAAAAAGCTAGCAAGAATATTAAGAGTACAGTATTTCTCGACTTACGACTGGTAGCTTAACAACCAAGTTAATAAATTATGATAGATTTGAAAAAAGTTACTTACAACTGCTGTACCACCCAATAGTTATGTGATTGCATTTCTGGCACTTGGCAACTTGCCTTTATGACCAGCATCCCATGATAACATGACTGGATTTTGTACTGTTTTTTCTTTTTTCCAGCAAAAACACCCATTGAATAAAATAGGTTCATTCTTATGAATTACTATACATGATTCATTTAATGACTGTGATGACCTGCCTTTCCTTACCTTTCCTTACCTTTGCATGTCCTTTATACCTTATGGGAGGGGAAATCATCTCCAAGCCTTACTCCCGAGTCACCCCTTTTGTCTCAGCTGCTCTTGCCTTCTAGCAGAGCTGCGCACATGCGCACTGGGAACAAGCTTCCCTTGTTCCTCTGCCTCGCTGCTGCCAGGCTCTGGAGGCCCCAGAATTAACACACTACTCTCAGATGGCCCTGGCCCCATCTCTGCATCAGATGCAGGACCCTTGTCTGACTCCTCTCCAGACTCCTGGACTGGTCCCCATTGTTCCCCACTGTCCGATTCCACTGTCATCTGCACAGGCTGCCGGCAAACCACAACAACTTGTCTTTTTTACCCTCGCTGGGCAAGAGTGGTAATAGAGATGATTTATTCCTTTAGTTTTTTTTTATCCTGCCTTTATTTTTTTTATAAAAGGTGGTGAACATAATAATCTTCCTCATCCTGTTTTCCCCATAACAAGTCTTTGAGGAGAATTGGGCTGAGAGAGAATAACTGGCCTAAAATCATTCAGCTAGCTTTCATGCCCAAGGCAGAACTAGTAACTCATAGCCTTTCATTTTTGAGCCTGATGCCTTAACACTAGACAATACTGGCTCTGATGGGCAGCTAACAATGAAGTATACTCTAGTTCACATCCCTGTCCTAAGCAGAAGGTTGAACTCACTTGCTTATGATTCTATGAACGGATTTCTGATCCCATCTAATGTCTCAGGTGAAGAAAATGAAGAAGTGGAATGTTTTGTTGACAGACGCCATTAGGTCAACAAACTGACACAATTTGTAGAATATACGTTAGACAAATATAATGGTAAACATGGGTAACAGATTGCAAATAAATATTTTTAATTCAGTATTTTGCCTAAGAATCAAAACAATAGTTACATATACCACCACACACTAAAGTTGGAAATTTACCTTGTGCAACAAGATCTTTTCTAAGCAGAGGATAAAGAACAGGCTCAACCCCATCCATTTCCTGTATAATAAGAGTTTTGCCAAATCGCACAGCCAATTCAAGAGCATTAATAAAGTTTGTATCCTGCAAAAATGAAATTTCCTATTGATTATACATAAAATACAAAAGACAGTGAAACTAATCTTGCCAGAACTATGCTTATATACATGTTCTTTGCTCCTTTTTGCCATTTTAAATATAACTTTAGAATTTTCACTCCAAAATCGTTACTTTCCTGGGGGAAAAAATAAGCTAGGCCAAACTAGAATTTAAGCTATCATGATAAAGGAGAAAATGCAGTGCAGAGTAGATGCCCTCCCCAAATAGATCACAGAGTAAAAGGAAGTATACCATGACTGTGGATCAGATACTGTATTTCTAGATATACTAATCAAATAGTAATAACTTAGTTGAATAAATTTTAGTTATCTATATATTCCAGATATATCAACACTTTTGCACAAGGTGGAAGTCATCTAACCCTGCACTATTTGAATTGTATGCAAGCTGAGCTTTTACAAATCTATCCACCATCATCCCATGATAATTTTCTTGGTTAAATTCTCACTTCTCCTCTTCAATGTTTACATGAAGTTAAAAATAAATCATTCAACGTGATAAAGATATCCTTTTGGAGTTTTTTACAATCACTTTTATTTTTTACCACCCATAAAACTAGCTATTGTAGCTCGGTCTTCTCCTATGTCAATATTGTTTATCAATGAATTGAAACCCTGATCTCAATCAAAATCTGTAAAATATGCCACTTCTCGTTGCCCTCCATTGAGACAATGGAAAATTATTAGTTTCCAAAGCTGATAATATAATCAATGTAATTAACTATGTAAAAGTTCTTCTTTTCTTGGTCAATCATTTTAAATGAAAGAATGGTTGAAGTATTCTTTCTACTGCAATCCAGAAAAATTCATAAGGTATTTACCTGTTGGTTGATAATTTCTAAGCGTGATTCTTTCAAATGTGTTTTTAACCATTCTGTAGCTCTGGAAGAAGGATCTATCAAAAATGGGCAAACTTTACTCTATTAAAAGAAAGAGAGAGTTGTGTTTTATTTTATAAGGAAAACATTCAGGAATAAAACTACATTTAAATATCTCTCAATCTTTTTCCACAATACTAAAGAAACATTTGAAATTGTGGATACTGGCAATTATTTAGATAATGTACACAGGAAGAAAGATAACATTAATAATGTAGTTTGATGTAGGACTCATCGTATTTTTTAGAAATGAAAATATTTTGCACATCTTCGATATTTAGCACTTCAGATTTTTAATTACTTAATAGTACACTTAGATTTCTAAGGAGGGAAAATCCTCCCAAACCATCCTCAGATAATGCAATCTAACATTAATAGATTTTCTTGACTTCTAACTCTCCATAAATATCAGAAAAGGACATCTGTAAATATTTCATCAAAGAAATAAGGAAACAAGAAGCAACTTCTTTGTCATCAATTCAAGGTCTAGAATTAAGTAACCTAATAGCAACAGCAATAGCACTTAGATTTATATACCGCTCTATGGTGCTTTACAGCCCCTCTCTAAGCGGTTTACAATGTCAACATATTGCCTCCAAAATCTGGGCCCCATTTTACCAATTTCAGAAGGATGGAAGGCTGAGTCAACCTTGAGCTAGTCAGGAACGAATTGATGGCAGTCGGCAGCCTGCAATATTGCGTTCTAATCACTGATTTTCTTATTCTATTTTATTCTATTTATGGTCAAATAAATGTGAGTTCACTTTTGTCATCCAACCCAGAATTTTTAGAGATTAGAAGGCTACGGGTATCAGTAAGGCAGACTTTGGGAGTAGAACATATCACAAAGTCTTGATCTAAACTTTGATAAATGTGAATGAATGCTATTTGAGTGCCGTTTCCAAAATATAATAATAAAAGTACAATTTACCTGAAGTATTACAAGAGCATTTTCTATTGACAGATCATCAGAGGGCAAACCTTCACTTTTCCAAATCAATTGCTCACTCTCTGTGCATAGGAACCGCCGAAGATCAAATTCTTAAAAAAAAAGCTTTCTTTTAATGTTCCTGAGTTTGCTTAGGCATTATACATTTCTCATAAGTACCTAAGACTTTTATAAACTACTGCAAATAAATCACGTTATATCATATGCCATTTTGTTTCATGATACTGTACATCCACCACTTCCTTAGGAATAGTTGATAATGACTGTGTTTTATATATATATGACATGTACTAAATATATATTTAGAGAGATTAGAGCAATTATAAAACATGTATAAAATATAGTATTTATAAAATATAATTAGGAGGAACAGAAAATCAGTCTGGATTCAAACATTAGCTTCAGTTCTTGAAAATAAGGTCCAAGAACACAGAATCCTTAAACTGGTATATATATAAATGTATGAGCTGCTTTAAAAGGAAAAAGAGGGAGAAATAGACAAAGAGAGAAAAGAAGAAAAGCATTTGATTACTGAACCCATCTATAACAAACTTATAATTATACAGTCAGAAAGACATATATTTTATTACACTTAGTTTATGTTCTATGAGCAAACCACTATTTATCTTGGTATAATACAGAAAAACTGAAACTGCTTGTAGCAAGCAAGAACTATCCAGATCAAGACTACATTTCAATATTAGCCTGACCGAAATTTTTGCTCTTATTCCAACTGAAGCAGAGCCAGTTTTGACAGGTTCTGGAGAACCAGTAGCAGAAGTTTGAAGAACCAGTAAATACCACCTCTGGTTGGCCCACCCCCATCTATTTGCTGCCCCCTGAGTCCCAGCTGATAGGAGTCCCAGCTAATCATCTGACTCTTCTTTTGTTGCCCTACACAGGAGAACAGAATTGAAAAGTAGGTTTGTGGGGTGGGGAGGGAATAGAGATTTTATAGTATCCTTTCCCTGGAGTGGGGTGGAAATGGAGATTTTCAGTATCTTTCCCCTGCCACACTCACCAAGTCACACCAGGCCCACCAAGCCACGCCCACAGAACCACTAGTAGAAAAAATTTGAATACCACCACTGATTACTGAATCTAAAAACTGAACTTGACTAAACTACTAAATACGATTCCTCTAGGAAGACGTAATCCTGACAACAATGAGATCTCATTTCTCTGCCTGCCACTCCCTAAGCCTTTAAAACTGAACCAAATTAGGCAAAATATTTTCCTTGCCACTCAGAGGACAGATCTTTATGTTAAGAATTTTTTTTTCTAAGATTTGAATAGGATATTTCTTGCCTTGGGACAGAGCAAAACAAAAGTTTACAAAGAACGCAGTATTCTTATGCCATTATCCTTTCACTGTCTTAAGATGAAAGGCTGTGTATGTTTTCTTCCCTTCTGTGCTCAGCTTGATATAAAGAGTTATACATTCCAGAATAGGAATTGCGTAGACAATTTTTAATTGTACTTGTCCTGTGATTATATTCTTGGAATTGGTAAGAAATTGTGTTTAAAGGGGTTTAGAACTCAACTTCAAGGCAACAATCTTTGATTTCTTGGGAAACCTGTGCTTTGAACTGGGCAAGGAACAGTACTTCTTTTTTTCTTTTTACAACCCTGTAATTCCTTTCTTCGAGGTGGGAACGAGGCAAATGAATGGAGCTGAGCATTTACTGGCCAGATGCCCTTCCTGATACCTATGCAGAGTTCACAGGAGATATTTTCTGTGTGTACCCTGAGAGAGAAACATCTGTTGCTCCCTAGAGTTGAATAAGCTGCTAGATATTCTCCCCCACCCCAATGCCATTAATCACTTAACACAGACTTATGTTGAGATTTTGTGTAACATTGAAAACTCTAATTTAAAAGGAGAACATGAGAATGGCTCTCACTTTCCAGACCAGCAGATTTTATCCATGAATCCAAGCTTGCTTTTCTTTGGTCTTCAGGCGCAGCTGAGAGGTAAGTAATAAATGCTGCAGACAGTTGAGCTCTCGTTGGCAGTGTACTTAATTCATCCGCTATTTCTGAAACCTGAAACGATTTCCAATATGATTGTTGATTCATGTAACTAGTCAATATATTGATATGCTAAATAACCAGACCTTTGCACAGAGGGGGAAGTTGAATTAATCACAGTTTGTGCAATTTGCTTCTTCCTCTCCAAAAATACAATGACCAGCATAGTGTGGAAGCACTCACCATCTTCCTTATGTACCAATGTTTTAATGGACTAACACAAAGAGCTGACTTTTTTATTTATCTCTTTTCTATATATAAGCAGATAGATACTATTTAAATCGACATGGGCAACTTTTTAATTGCTGAAGGCTGTATTTAACATTTTGCAGCACTGAAGAATGGTTTAAATGATGCAATAATTGTGGCAGGACAGGAATTTCTGTGGTTGTTGTTTCCTGGGTTTGGGAAAGATTTCTACAGCTTCAAGTTTTTCTAAAAATGTTCAGCCTATTTTAAGGTTTTGTCTATAAAGATGGAGGAGGAAAAAAATATTTCCTAATTAATCAGCAAAGAGTTTCATATTCATCACAAAGAAACAAGAACCATAAGAATTGAAAGAGGCTAAGAATGCCTTCTGGAATAACACACTTACTTCTTTTGAAGTAAAATGGCAATATGGGTCAACTGAAGGTTTAATAACCAACCTGTGCATTCCATCTTTTATGCTCCCTATCAAGCTGTTTTATCAGTATCTCTGCAGCCTTCACTGTCTCTTGAGCTTTCACAAGTTCTGTTTCCAGTTTAGCAGCTTCACTGGTTCTGGCCTGGAACCTGCATACCAATTGCATTTTTTTTAAAATATTCAACTAATAAAGGCAAATTGAATTAAAGTATAATTCCATTTCAACAAGAAAGTGTTAATTTAATACAAAAACAGTATTAACAAGTCTTAAATACATACTTATCTTTTAATTCTGCCACTTTCTGACCAACAGAATTAAGCAAATCTTCTAACTTCTGTTTTCTATCTTCTGTTTTTCTGAGATTACTAAAATATATTAAAAATACCAATTGAAGTGTTCACAAGAACAAACAGTAAAAATAAAAAAATAATCAACTGCCAGAAATTAGCATTTTTATCAGTCTTTCAGAGACCAAACAATGCTAAATTAGTAATCTACAGCATAATAGGATTCCAGAGGGATGCTAAAGGCAACAAAAGCTCACTGTTTTCTTTCACTAGAGCTTTGTGTCTTGATCAGAGTTTCTGGAATTTTATTTTAACTAATAAAACCCTAGTGACCTAAAACAAGTTTGCAAGCTCCTTCCTTAGAACAATTTTCTGCTTTAAGTAATACATACAAAATAAGAAAGCAGACAAAGCACAAAATAGGATTTAGAAATAGCAACACTTTTTCTGAGGGAAGATGCTTAGCAGGCAGTATTTTGAATAGCTGTCTTTCCAGAAGGGGCTATATTTGTTTTTAAAATTTGAGCCAAATTTTCTTCTGTCAAAAGCATCCCTCTTTTAAATATAATGGCTCTCTTGCATTTCAGAATTATAATGAAAATGATATAAATACATGCATAGCTCTTTATCCTTCATACACTACTTACGCTTGTAGACCAGATTGTTCAGTTTCCAGAGGCTGAATTCGTTCCAGCACATATGAATACTGTACGTTGGCCTTAACCCAGACTGCTAAGGGTGCAGCTGCAGTACTGGCCCTTTTTGCATTCTGAAATATTCAAACATATAGGTGACCTGAAGGTAATATGTTCCATAACCATAACATCTAAAATACTTTCAGAAATAATATGCTACCATTGATATTCATTGGACAACCAGCATATCTATTTTGGAAAATTAAAACTAATAATAAAATGTTATGCTTTTCTATTATGCAAAAGTAAAGATGAAAATATTTTCTTTTTCCACCAGCTATTGTTGTGCAAATTATTTGGTACTCAGTAAAGTATCTGTAGTTTCAACAATGAACTATTATGACTTGTGACTTATTTAATTAATATTTGTTAAATATGTCCAATTACCTTTGAATCAAAAGATGCCTTATTTTTAGCTAGAAGATCTTCTACACTCTCACGAATTTCCTTTGGAATATTTCTAGCATCAAAAGTTGCAATATCTTCTCTCACACCTCTTTTTGCAAGGAAACTGCAGAATATATATGAAATAACCATTCCAATGTGGGAAAACAGTTCAGTGAAAATAGTTCATGTACAATCTATGGATAATCTATTTTTATTACTGCGGGATTTTTATAGCATTCAGATGAAAAGAAATTAGGTTTACAAAAGAAATAGAACATTTTCATCTTCTATTACCTCTTCATGCTCACCCATGATGTATCAAAGATACCCATCAATCGTAAGACACCTTCCAGTATGTCCCTTATGATATCAGGGGGCATACGTAAAGAACGGATTTCAGACAGAGATTCTGGTTTGATATTTCCAACTGCTAATTTAGCTTCGTTAACCAGTGGCTAAAACAGAAAACAAAAGGCAAAGGATTAAAGCTGCTTAATTTTTAACATATAAGTTTCTTTTTAATCACAAAATTCACCACTATCTTTATAATTCAAAATAGAAAAGAGTCAAGATTTCATTACAATGCTGATTCTATAATCATTGGTAGTAACCCTTTCCTCCTAATTTTCCTACTTTATTCTTAACTAGAGCCATTTTCTTACTCTCCAAAATAGTTTCTACTTCCCAAACCATTTCTTTCACAATAGTTTTTCTATTTCCAGTGGGTTCTCTCGTTTACTTGGGGCCAAAGCTTAGAAACCACACATCACTATTAAAGGACTAACAATCACCACAACAATTAAGTTCTAAAACAGAAAACTAGAAAGACATAAATAGCTAGAACATTAAAAAAAAATTAAAAAGAAAATACATCAATTAAGAAGTGATCAGAAAATCAGTAAAAGTCAAAAGAGGAATACATGTAGTAAAGAGATACGTGAAGAATCATTGCCAAACAATATTACTAGGAAAATTGCCAGACATAGAAGGAAAAACCCCCAAAGATATAGCAATGATAAATGAAGAAAACTACTCTTCCTAATTTCTTGAAAAACCTGTAGCTGATGCTCCATAATTGAGAAAATAAATAAACACTGCAGGGAAGTTGTCCCGAGAAGTGCACGACATTTAACCTTACTGATTATTCCAACTTGTCTCAATACTACAATAAAAACAGAAGTTGTTTCAGAAAGTTATATGAAATGATACGAATTTTCTCAGAATTTAATGTAATTTTTCTATAACTCAAGGCTATTACTATTCAACACTCTTAAAATCTTAACTACTCTTTATTGTATCAAAAGAAAAATAACAGAGAAACAAACTAAAGAAAAGCCTACTCTTTAATAGGATAACAATATCATTAAAAATATTTTTGATTACCTGAACCTCTTTCAATTCATCCTCAATTATTTTCTTTCTTTCTTCAATTTTTACTACTTCTTGTGCTATTTTCTGTTTTATTTTTTCCATTTCTGATTTTTGTTCACTTGCATCCTACAAGACAGGCATTAGTCAAAACTTCAATCAATTCAGATACCTATATGTTTCTTCAGAGTGAATGCAGCCATAGTAATCTTATACTACTCTTATATACTCTTTGAAACTGAACAACTGCAAAAGGTGACCACCTATATACTATATACTTGACATCTGGGCAATATTTTTGATGAAAAATAAAGATGAAAATAATTTCTTCTTCTGTAAGAAGCATTTACAGCAGTAACTTAACAAACAAATGCTCCAAGTTACTAAAGGTTGTCTCATACTGATTTGGGTATAATGATATATGTTAAGCACTGCCCAAAATCTAACAATTTTGCACCAGTCTAAAACATTTTTTTCTTTATCTTTTTCTTCCCAAAGTTAATTTCTTTAGAAGTTCCTGGTCAGTTTAGAGCTAATACAGTTTTCTACTAATCTTTCTTGCTAACCACACTCGAAGGCTTTGCAGAGAATTTTTTAGAAAGTCCTTATTCTGTCAAAGTACATGATGTCTTTGTACTTTTGCAACTTCCTGCACTTTTTACCTGCATAGAAACAGTGATTTCTTGGAGAGCAGCATCGGCTTCGTCTTGCTTTGTTTTGAGTAATATACCTTGTTCTTCAGCTTTCCTGTTTAATTCATCAACAAGTGCTTTGGCTTCATTTAATTTAGATACTCCAGCCTACAATTCATAGAGAGGGGTTGGATGAAACTTATCTGCAGGGAATCAGACCCATAAACAGATCATTCTTTCACACTAAATAGAGGAAGTCTTCTAGATATGACTGTATTGAAGCCTGCCATCAGAGGCTCCCATGTCACGACAGCCGTTAAGTGAAGCATCTCACTTAATAACCCTCCATCCCTGTATTCTCCAATGTAATTAAGTATGCAGGTCGTTAAATGGAGCATGGAATGCCTCAAAGGTGTGGGGAGGCCCTTGCAGGCCTAGCATAGGCCTAGGACTCCTGCCACATTCCTCCCAAGGCCTGCCCCATCTTGAGACATTCCATGTTCCTTTTCCTATCTCTTGTGTCCCACCCCAGGCCTTTTCCAACTTCACCAGGTCCTCGCATGCCTTTGCCTGAATCCCACCGCACCAGGCTAAACACCATTCTCCTCATTTTCTTTTTGAAGAGCTCCAAGGCCTTCCAGAGCACCAGAACGGATTACTTTATCATGTAGTCATATGGCACCATACTGGAAGCAGCAGCAATATTTACATCTACCATAATGGAATTTGATGGATGGAAACATGGAGGTCATCTCCCAAATTGCACCATGTGTCCAAGTGACCAAACAACCTGTTTTGCTTCACTAATTCAATCTATACATCCCTTTGGAAACCCTTCAAGGCTGTGCAGACCAAGTTATATTTTACATTGTCCTCAGCTCCTCAATCCCTCTTGAGCCTCCTTCCTGACCAATCCTGTCAATGTTGCCTTGTTTGACTTTCTAAGATCAGATCTTCCTATCCTGGAAAGATCCAGCAACAGAGACTGGTGGAAAAATCCAATCAACCAGACTGATAGGATGAGAGATGAAATTAAATATTTTCAACATTGAGACTACTTTCTGAAAATCAAAGACCATAGTTAACCTTTTGGGGAGGCTGAGGCTACAAAGTAAAGGAAGCCACTCAACACATGCCAGCAGCACCGGGGATAAGTAGGTTATTTGTGTTTTAAGTATGTTAGGTCTATTTTAGGGTTTACACTACTCTTAGTCATATGAGGAATGCCAAAAGATGTTTCAGGATATATGGATTGCCTAATTTTAGACAACAGGAGGACAAAAGTAAACCACCAGTAAAATACTGCAATATTCAGATAAGTAAGAATTTTTCTCAAATATATTTACAGCAATAAAAGTAACACAATGAAGAAAGAAACTGAACAAAATAATTAAAGAATTCATATGATGTTGAATAATAACTTTTTTTTCAACATACAAAAAATCTTCATGGTGGATAAATACATGCATCATTTAGAAAATATAATGCAAATCCAAAGAATCAATCATACCTGCAAATGACTTTGCCTTTTTATCAACTCTGTTTTTTTGCTGTTATGAATGGCAAGATATGTATGCAGGAAAGTCATGTATCTTCTGGGTGTAGCTCCATAAACTTTACATGAGTTGTGAATCGTCAAAAAGGACTTAATAAATTCCAAGTCACCTATATTACAAAGTTGTAAATATATCAAGAATACACAAGAAAAGTAATGCAAAAGACAAAGCTGGTACTGAATAAACAAAATGGAATGATTCAAGTATAACCCATTATTTTTAAGATTTTTATCCTTTTGCAGATTTCATTACCCATATAACTATGTTCAACAGATACGATAAAAGCCAATTTGACTTCTCAAACATTTCCTGCAGAGTATCTGTAATATTATAAATAATATTTTGCTTATTTCTCAGAAGTAAATTTGGAATACATTTATGAAAAAAGGGGGATGTTACATTTACTTCATTGGTTTTATGCTTTTGTTAAAGTAAATGCACTAAAACTGTATTACAGAATAGCAACTTGCCAGAGTTCTTTTTTTTGTGCTCTTTTGATGTTTTAGCCACTTTTTCCTTTTCATCTGCTTCAGCAAATAACATCTCAGGTATCTAGAATGTAAAGTGTAAGCTAAGAACAAGCAGTACCATTAGAATTCCCCTAAAAATTGGCCAATGGCTTCACAGTTACCACTCTTCTTCAGCTTAAGAAACAATGCTGACTCATATGGCTGACTTAATTAAATTGTGGACATTGGAAAGATGGAACTCAACAAGGATGTAGAAATAGCTTTTTGCCAAGATTCAGCTGAAAGGAGATTATATACTTTCCCTACTTCAAGAGACAATTTTCACAGATATGGAAAGGAGCTATGAATACTATGAAGACAGTAGCTGGAAATATCAGAAGTAAAAAGCCTGACACCAGACAGAACCATTATCAACACAGTGCCTTCAACATCCATGGCCAAGAAAAAGAGGCAAAATACTACTATATAACAGCAAAAAAGACAATGCAAAATGTAAAGCCTGGATCTGATATACTATAGAACCATAGGTAGATTTCATAGTAGCTGCCTTTCATTGTAAGAGTTCCAATCTCATCTTCAATGAAAGTGACTCATCTACTTGATTCTTGCCTTGAAACTTCCACTGCTAAACGCATGACTGTGCATTTGTATTCCTAGAAAGAGATATATTGTTGTGTCTAGGATAAAGCTCTGAAACTACCAATCTAGAGTTCTCTAAAACAAAAAACTGTTATTAGCTTCATAAATTATTGAAAGATACTCCAAGGATATGTCTCTAAGCATTTCAAATGTATGTCACCTGTACTTTAATCTAAATTAAATTTTTAGACCAAATAATAAATATGTAAGGACAGAACTCAAAAAGAAAGTGTTATGGGTATGTCCTTATTTCAAGTTCTTGCACTTACCTTTTTCATACTGCTTTCAGACCAGCCTTCCATCCAGAGCACCTGACACTTTTTATGAAGTGCAGGATTACTTTCACAATTTATTGTGAAATTTAAATTAATAGAATCCATAATCAGTACAACATGAAGATTCTGCTGAATTCCTAAAAAGTTACAAAAACAGTGTAACAAAACTAAATATGATATAAAATTATTCCCAGATAAAATTACTTGCAACTACTTCAAACAGAGCCCTAGGCCCTTAATAGTCTGATGTCTGATGTGACATAACATGTTAAATGCCAAGCAATGTGTAAAATGTTCTAAGAGATATGTTAAAGATTTTCTTCAAAGATTCTAGCCACAATGAAATTAATCTTAAAATTCTGCTGCAAACTAAATATATTCAGTAAGAAAAATCCCATTAGAACCATTATCATTATTTATAATCACTTTTCACATTCAATTTGAATGTATCTTTTTCACTATTTCTGTAATAGATCATATTACTATATGGACTAATTCACCTACTGTAAGTAAAATAGTTGAAAACTGGTCCCGTAAATCCATCCTGTGATGCCTGGTCTTTCAACGGGGATAGGAGTGGCTCTAATTCTTCTATTGTGTACAATCCAGAAACTTCACCTGTTTCAGATAGTTTTCACAATGTTTTAAATGTGCCAAATTAAATCAATTTACTACTGTATCTTTGAACATTATATTTTGTAAGAAGTTAAGGGAAATGTTATTAATCTCAAAAACAATTAGATCCAAAGGAAAATGAAATACTGTATAAACTAAATAAAAATTATTATTACAATAATTTTCAATATATATCATGTTTTCCATTTTTACCTTAGGTTCGTCACATTACAAGATATTATTTAATCTTTAAATTGTGGTGTGTGGAAAGGAAAGCTCAACTTTTGCAGAAGTTTGCTCTCATAACACTAAATTATGTTTTGACTTGCATTAGGAAAATGTTCATTCTTTTAATCTGATTTTGTAGCGCATGTTTCCAAATCTTAAAAATATTTACATGTAACAGAATATATAGTGTCTGATCATACAGTTAATGCAACACTAACAACACTGAGAAGTTGTGAATATCTTATACTCAATCTATTTATGCTTTCAAATAAACAATCCATGATCTACTGGCTCATCCTTTCAGAGATATCTCCTTACCAGAGACCTCAAAGCCTTCAACAGTGACAGAGCTTCTAATGCATTGCCTTCACTGGAAAATTTGGGATACCTTCAGACATATGTATCTGCCTTGAAATAACCCATGTTCTTCTGTACAGCAGCCAAACATCAGCACAGGAAATATTTTATGACATTTTGTATTATGCTTTATGATGTTTATGTCACATAATTTTTTTTTTAATTGCCATATTTCAGTCCCATGGGAATTAAAGATCTCAGATTTCGGACACATTCTGTAAGTTAGACCATTTGAGGTAGCTTGGTTCAAAAATTGTCCTGTGTTGTACCATTTGCTCAGTTAAGGACTTTTAGTAGATAGACTACTCTCTATGGTAGAATCTTTTCTGTGATCATTTGAGAGCAATGTGCTTAGACCCAGTGTAATTGATCACATATAATACATTTTATTTTCAACTGCAGACCCAATGTCTAGTAAAATTTGAGCAATTATTACTTTAAACAATTTGTAGTGACTTTATTTACAAACTATCAACCAATTACAGTTTTCTGACCTGATGATAATAAGCTGTTGATCATCTCAAGAAAAGTGGGCTGCACAAATTGATAGTCTTCCAATAATAGAACAACATGCTGAGCTTCAATTCCTGCAAGTTGCATGACCTGGAGAAAAAAAATTCTTTCTTTATAATCTGAGACTAAACTAGAAAAAGAATTCAGGTTTAATATTATATAATTGAAAACATCAATTTTGAGACATGTATAACAAAAAAATATCTCTGTATGGTCTACCCACTGAAACAAGAAGGACTTTAGGCAGTTTACAGATAAAAAGAAATGGAAGAAAATGCAAAATTTATTAAAATAGTAATCTAATACATTTTATTCAAATTAAAGCTAAAATTTAATAACTTTATTAAATATGATACCACTGCTTTATTATAATATTTTGAATATCCTCTGGAAGAGCCACTTTTTCACCTACTTATAGAAGCCGTAAGCTTGGGGCGGAGGGTTCATCAGGGTGCAAGTTATTCCAAAGGAGGGACATACAAAGAATATCCACTGCTAAGACCCCTCCAGCCATAACTCCAGAAAGACAGTTTCATAGAATAGGAAAAAGAACTGATCCATGGGGCACAGCATCCTAGCATTTTTGGAGGACTCACACAATCATAATTCTTGTCTCTGGAACTATAACTTATCATTTCTCTTATAGTTTTTGAAAGCACATTTCATTCAGCTTCACTACTGACACTATTATTGGTGTATACCAGGGGTAGGGAAACTTGTCTCTTTTATCACTTATGGACTTCAACTCCCAGAATTCCTGAGTAAGCCATAAAAGGTTCCCCATCCCTGGCCTACTGGTTTTTCAGTTGTGGGGGAAATCAATTTTTGACTTGAATGGGATTGTTTAATATACAAATGTAGCACATGTATAGAACATTAATTAAACAGTCCCATTGAAGTCAAAAATTGATTTCTGTATGTCAAACCATAGGTCCACTGCCTTCTCTCTGGGCCATGCAAGCTTGCCAACAAGCTGCCTGAACCATCCGAGTAGGCCTCAGTGTTATCACCATCCCAATGTCTGAACTGGACCTGATCTTCCAATACAGAAGGTAGGGTTTTCCCATTATGATTTATATCTGTTTTTTGACACAGCTATCCAACATTAGAATACTTAATCAGCCAGCCAAGGAAGCAAGAACACTGATCTAAAATTGGCAAGTTGTTTCTAATGAATGGCTAACTATTGGTGGTTGTTAAAATAGGCCACATGGAAGTGTGTGTTCGTGTTTCCAAACTATTTCTCAATCCTGGAACAAAGCACTCTGCCAGGATTGGGTACCTCATAACCTGCTACGACTAACTTTCTGCTGAGTGTGTGTGTGTGTGTGTGTGTATGTGTGTGTGTGTTTAAAAATCTTTACAAAGAATGCCATATACCTAAGTATTGGAAACCAAAAGTTAAGTTCTTTAGCTATGCAATACTCTAAACAATGCTCTAAACAATACTCTAAACAATAACAGGCACTGTCATAGTAATTATGTCAAAGTGTCTAAGCTAATAATTACTATGACAAGTGCAATGTTTCAAATTTTAAGGCTAAAAGGTGACCTGGAGTGTGCAGGGCACAAGAAATGAGGGAACGGCATTCTGATGTTTCACCTTTTCAGTGTTGGCATCACTAAGATAAGTTGCCTTGAAAATTCTATTGCTCTTCAGAATCTATGGGCACTTATGGTGCAAAGCCATCTCGGGTTAGCTAATTTAAATGGATTATTATTTATATTGGCTTGTTCTTTTCTGAACATAAACTGTCTCAAGTCCTTTGTTAAAATGAGTGATGTATAAATAATTCACAGATAGCTAGATTCTCTAAGTACAGCGATGTATTTTCTTAGATAATGTGACCACTTTGCCAACTGCAGCTGTCAACCCTCCCTGGTAAATTGGACAGGTAACACAACTAGATGAACTAATTCTTGTTGTAAGGCTATATTAACACGATCTTGCAAGTATGAAGGCACAAACCTCTCACTGCCCCTTATAAGTGCCTGATCAGCTAAAGTGAGTCCTTCCTAAGTTTCTTCCTCTATTAATCTATTAGGGGCTTCTCCCTCTTTTGTCTGATTGTTTCCCAGTTGGTATCTCTTCCCCTTGTCCCTCAAGGTTATTTACACATTCTATTACAGCAGCACAATTTCAGGGGGGAAAACATGTTAATGGTTTAAGAAGTTGCCTAAAGGTTTGATGTTGCTCTTGCATACTCAGGAGAATCTTTCCAAGTGTTGCACAGCCCTAATAATAATAACTTGGAGGTATTATTATGTTTGATCTTAAAAATATTACATTGGGGTTTTGGCATTATTCATGTCTTTATTTTAATCATTTAAGCGTTGGAAGTTTATCTGATAAATTATAAATGAATTAAAATATCTTTAGGATAAATCATTTCACTAGGTGAAAATAGTGAACTAACATCATCATAAATCCTTCAGCTATAATTCTTACTTCTTTATATGGTATCAGTCTGAAGCAAGACCAGCCATAGGGATTAACAGATAATTTGAAAAAAATGCGAATTATTAATTTAGAATCTATTTCATTCTATTCCAAAATAAACATTCTGAATATTAAATAATTTAAAAGACCATTTAATAATTTTAATCTTAAAAATGTGATTCAATTAAATTCGGTTTTCATCGACATAGACACAGAAGTACACTTCCAGGGGTGGGATTCTACCAGTTCGGCTGGCAGCGAACCAGTTCGCTTGGACGATCATGTGGGCCTCCCACCTGCCCCTATTCTGTACTTACCTATATCCTCTCAGCTGATTCGCACAGAGAGCAGCTTGCCGCTCCTCGGCTATGTTACTCCCCAGTAGTAACATAGCAGGTAAGTTTTTCCGGAAAGCAGTTCACGCGCGCACAGTGAAACGCATGATTACCAAACCGGTTGTTACACCAGCAGCATCCCACCACTGCCTAAAGGGCTGGAATCTTGTGCACTCTTTTATTTACTTCCTCAAGAGACAATCTTAAATTATACAAATATTTTTATAAAACTTACATGTTTCAAATCATTTTTGAACTGTTTCATTTCATAGCCTCTGGAAATCTTGGGTGTAATCAGAACGGCCCCGTGCATATGACTGACTAAAGATGTAATGGTTCGACGTCCCACTCCACTCTGCCCGGCTAACAGAAGTGAGCCTCCAGGAAAACTCAATACTCTATCAATTCTAGACACATAATCAAAGACTTCCGTGAAAAGTAAAATCTCTATTTCATGGTTATCTCGTCCATAATGAATAATACCCTAAGGAGGGAAGAAAAAAAAGGTTAGTCAATATCCGAAAGTGAAATAATGAAATGAAGCAATATAGAACACTTTGGAAAATATTGTTCTTGGAACTGTGTTTCTGTGAGATATATAAAATGTTGAGAAAAATCTAATCAAAATGAAACAATATGAAAATCTTTCATGTCCTCTTTATTCATTTATCTTTTGCACCTCTGTCGTACTGTTGTCTCTTGGCAACTGCCTGGATTGGTCCCTGCAGTTTTCATATCCGACAGCTCATTAATTCATTTTTCAAGAAAGTAAAATGAAGCAATGTAGAAACGATTGTGTTTTAAAATGTTTACATTTCTGCTTGGCTTGTTAAATCTTGAGACAAATTTATCCAAAAGGGAAAATTACCTAAATCTGTTCACATTCTATTGCTCATTAATTCATTCTTTTGACAATTCCAATAATCTTTATTCAGGAAGCAATTTTTAAAAAGCTAAAATATGGTAAAGTAATGAGGTTTGGTGGCTCAATAGAAATGCTTTTTAAAAAGGACACTGATTGCATTGCTATCTTAATGCTTGTGTTATTTCTGGTGCTCCCTTAGGGCTCTTCCACCCAGGCTGCTTACTCTGCCATGAAGACACTCCACTTACTGGACACTTTCTCCTAAAAGAGACTCTGTTTCACAGGTAGCCAATTGCTGAAGTAGGCTAAAGCTGTTGAGGGAGATATTGGCATGAAAATAGCATTTTTTTCTGGGAAAATAGAAAAAGATCCCCCATCTGAACAATTCATGATTCAGACGAAATGTATGCATGGATATAATCAAAGCTCACAATCTCCTTTACTACAATTGGCCTGACAGATCTGCTATGAGTTTGTTCCTTTTGGTCCAGTCCCTAAGTTCACTGTCTGTTCTGAACTGCTGTTTTAGCTGTTTTTAACTGGGTTACTGGACAGTTGTCTTAGAGAATACACACCTCTGAACTTGATTACTTTGTTCTCTGCTTAACACTTGCATCTGGAAAGTGTCATGTAAAGAACTAGTAGTAATGGAAAAGGGCAGCAAAAATAGCACTCCTGTATGCATTGCATCAGATGGCATGCATGTCAGAGGAACCAAGGCATTTCTGGTTTGAAAGGATTAGCCGGAGACACCACTGGGAGACATCCCAATTGGGTGGGGTGGGGTGGGGTCCTTTCATATCCCCACCAGGAGATGGACCAAAGGACAGTAGCTCATCCTGACCCATGGCAGCACTTGGGTCTCGAACGGCAGCTTGTTGCTTGCCAAGCCAGCATCTTAACCACACAAGGCATCGTACTCTCCTGTATGCATAAATTCTATATATTCCATGAATGTTCAAAGCCTCCTCATAGCAGTATAATCTTAATATTCAGAACATGACTTGTCGTTCTGGAAAGTCACCCTTTGAAAAAATAATCCCCTTGTTTTGAAATATGCAGACAAATCTGAAAACCACTGAATTCCCAGTGATCAGAATTCTACTGAGTCTTATGTCCTATATCTGAAATAAAAATCTCTGAAAATGCCCTCTCCAAGTATATATGTTCTTATGTGCACAGGTGCGCGTGTCTGTGTTTTAACATACCTTCCTAATAATATCTTTTAAGTCCGTTGAGTTAAGTTTGCCAAGTGGCCTCCCATGAGGTGGCAGGGTCTGTCCTGGAGCCATGATGGCTCCTAATTCATGGTGAGCTCCCCATGTCACATAAAAGGTATCTGTGTAAATACAATGTAAGTGGAATTATTCTTCACATTCTGGAATAACCCTGATTAAAAAAGAAGAAAACAAGTCTACAGTATTTTATTTTACCTGTCATGTTGTCCAAAACATCAGATCCCCAATCTCCTTGAAATACTTTCATTAAAATATTATCAAATACATGAACTTCTTTAGCACCAACTATTTTGTCACGGAAAAGCCGTTTTGCTTCATATGCAACAATTTCCAAGATGGTATCTACCGATTGTGCAAATCCCGCTGTTAAGTACACATTAATAACATGCCATTATAAATTATAGTATTCAAATTCTGAAATTCTGTACTACAATTTAAAGTCATAAGCAAGAAAGGATGTCACATACCAAAATACAACCATCAAAAGGCAGCAGAGGGGGAAAAATCCAAGAATGAAATATCAGTCATTTTATTTTCAAGAATATACAATTCCATTGACTTTTTTAATGAATAATTCATGCAAAATCCAAGATAAATATATTTTTATTTAGGTCAGTGCTGGTTAATTATTTAAGAAAACTTGCCACTTAATCTTTTGGTAAGCAGGAATGAAAAACAATTTAATATGAAGAACTACTGTATTCAGAATGGATTCAAGATACATTTGTTGGTCATAAGATCAAAGCGGTTAAATCTATTATGTCTGCTCATCCCCACTGATCCTGACAAACTGTTTAGAGCCCAAAATGCCATTATGTTTAGGGAATGAAGAGGAATAAAAAAAAATACTGCAAGTTATCATTAATCAAATTCGCTAATCTTTAATACACTAGAGAAAGCTCATTATTATAACCACAAATGCTGATATTATGGAATAGATTAAAATTTTATTTATGATTAATAATTCTGTTTCCTGAAATCAAACATGACCACTGCTGCTTCCTATTGCAAAGACAGTACCAGTCATGAAATAGTGCAATAAGGAAGTATTTATTAGATTTTTACCATTTTGTCTTCAGAAACTCAAAATGGCATACATGTTCTTATTTTCCATACAAAAGCAATCTTGTGAGGTAAGTTGGACTAAGAAAAGATAGAGTGGTCCAAAGTCACCCAGGGAGCATCCACACCTCCTGATGAAATATTAGAACTTGGTCTCCCTGATTCTAATCCAATAACCTTTACCATGATCCCATAATGCCTCTCAGAACAGGGGTACAACCATAGTTTGGACAGGTACAAACTATATGCAGGTGAACTCCCACTAATACTAGGAACCAGCAAATTGCAGTTCTGTAACAAACTGCAGTGAGACCAACATGAAGATACCCATGCTTCAATGTCAAGGAAAAACTGCAATTATGTCTTTGAGTCCTGGGATTTAACAAATGCATTAGCACTGGCATGATGACATCAATAAACAGCGAGCACTTCCACCCTCTCATGCCCCATTAAAAAATATTTAAAAAATACTATGTGCTACATCAGCATGGGATACTGACTAATTATTGCAGGAAACAATGGACAGGAAGAAAAATTAAAAACTAGGTAAAAACAATAACATGAATTTTATAATGAAGGATGACCTCTTTGACTGGATGAATGAAAAACATACTGAAACATTTGGTCACTTCTTGATCTTATCTCCAGCTTCCTTTGTAAGGGTCACTATAATATTCACAGATAACTTGACAAAGCTAATTAGGAATAAAAACTGGCGAAAATCATCATTAAGTGTTCTGACACGTCAATTAAGTCAGGGTTACTCACCTCCTGTTAAATCATATCTGAATAAACCTAGAACCCACTGAGTAAGAATACAGGGTGTAAAAAGGTAGTGGCTGTAGTCATCAACTGTGAATTTGGCTCGAACCTGGAAATACAGATAGTGTCAATTCTACAGTTTTAACCCTGCGATTATTTTTTACAACACATTGGTTGTTCAAAACATTTTATGGACACATTTCCATGTAAAACATTCTCATGGGCCGGATACGTCACGGGCCGGATACGTCACGTACTGGCCACACCCACACCCAATTTAGTGAAGCCATGACAACACGAGTTTGATACTCCTAGTCCAAAGTCTTTAGAATTTTACATTCATTATTGGAGACTTAGATTGGAAGCTCTCTGAAAAAGTGATAGAACACTGTTATACAAATTATGGCACAGATATTTGAATGTATTATTTTATCTAGGGAAAGCTATCCCAGGAAGTGATACAGTGAGAAAGATATTTGTCCCCTAAATACAATACAATCAGGAAAAGAAAGTACCATCAGCTTATATCCTCATAAAATCTCTCATACATGAGAAATAAATTATTAAGCACATGTTATATCAGAAAGCATATAAAAGGGAACTATGTGCTGCAGCTTTTGTCAATTAAATGCACTCATGAGTTAATTCTTTCTTGCACACAATTAGATACACTAATTACACAATTTATTTTATAAGTCTTGATATAAATCAGTCTAATGTACAGTATTTTTCAGCCTAAAACAAACACACTGTATTTTAGAAATCCTACAGAAGCATTCTGGGTGGCTATGTTTGACAGATCGCAAAACATGATTGGTCCAGATTTCAGGCAGAAGAAAATCTCAAGGGCTTCTTGGAGCAGGTATGACAAGGTTGGTATGCTTCACCCTTCATTCCCTTCCTCCACCACTGTGGTTTGCATTAGAAACATTCCACAATTAAACTGTAATTCAGGATTGGTAAAACAAAACCTTGATACAATCTGCAAACTATCATTTATTCTATAAAACACATCTAATATTTAAATGGTGAGGCAAATTATTAAACAGTATATGTTTCATTGCTGAAGGGATGAGATCCTGAAGAAAGGAAGGAGAAATTTATCAAACAAACAAATCACCTAAATCAGGCATAAGGGCAAAAAAAAATGTCCTTCAGGATTTTTACAAAGATTAGAATTAAGTATTCTATTGTTGTAATCATCAGCAGTCTTGATTTCTATTAATTTGCCATCATTTCTTAAAAAGAGATCTTCTGGCAAAATACATTTCGTCAATCAAATATGTGTTAAGAAATAATTTCTTTTGTGTCTTGAATCTATTACTACTAATATATTACACAGAATCACCCTTTTAATTTACCTCTCTTTGCTTTCATAAGGTATTGTGTATATATATATATATATATATATATATATTTAAATCAGATATTTTAATTTCTAAATGTTTAAAATAGCTGAGATACAAAATCTGACTTGTCCATCTCCTCCTTTTTACTTTTAACAAGAGAAACAAGTAATCATCCGGGAACACAACAAAACCACAACAAAGGATATCAATGTTACAAAATAGTTCATTTTAGGCCATACCTGCTCATATACTTGAACCATGGATCCCGCTAACTGGTATATTTTGGCTAATGATCCCCAAACAGGATGATTTTTTAAATTCTTGTGTAAAACTGGTTCTAAGTATGCACTGTAAATTGTCTGTAGCTGATCTCTTTCTGGATAACTAAAAAAAATGAAAGTGAAAATTCAATTCCAATTTCACAGCTTATTAAAATCTAATTTGAAAAGTTAGGAGCAGAACAGTTGTTATCTGGCTGAGAAACAACATCTGGAAAGTATTCCGTAACAAACCCTAGTGCCTGTACACCTGGACAGATTTGGCCCATCCCAAATAAATTTTCAGGGAAAGAAATAAAGTAGGACCTCCCTCAACAAGAGACAATGGGCACTCATGATACAACAATTATTTTCAGTTAGTTAGATTAGTTTATATGAGCTACTGATTCCACTGGCTTTTTATTCTCTGATTTCAAGACAAGGCTGGTTTCTCTAGGCATTTTCCTCCTTAAAACCTAAAAGTTGACAAATAACATTTTTTCCAAACTTGCTGAACTTTTTCAATTATATTTCTCATATTAAAATATACCCAGAAATAGATGCTGTGCTTCCAGAGAGAAATGAAGTGCATTTAGATTAAGTACTGAAGTTACTCTTGAGATTGGAGAGAGAGAGAGAGAGACATGTATAGATAGGTGTACATAGATGCTTACTCAATTGCACAAAGACGGACTATAGAAGTAAACCTGGAAGTAAGTTTATGTCTTCCCACTGTTCCTCCAGCAGACATGGATGCCACAATTTGGATGTTTTCCAACCCAACCCACTCAAGATTTTCATCATAAAATCCTTGATATGTAAGCACCTTGGAAATAAAACAACAAATATGAATAATGGTAATGTTTAATATCTCTAAGATACACGATTTGGGTTATGCAAATAGCAATAGAATAATACAGTATCAGCTATGACCATTATGGATCAGATTCCAAAAATAAAAAAGAACACAAAGGAAGATGCCAGAATGCAATTAATTAATCACAATTTAAAATGGTCCCAATCTAAGCATCAAAGAGTCATCCCGACATTGCGTCTGTATTGTAGCAAGGTAGCTAGTCAATGGATGTGATATACAAACAGAGATACCATCTGGAATAGCTCCTATAACCTCTAATTCACTCCTCCACTCCTGGGCATGTATACTCCAACTCAGGAAATTAATTTTAAAAAGTTTACTATTCACTTTGATCAAATTCCAGTGAATGACAAAGAGGAAATGAATACAAAAATAGACAATGGGATAATCCTGCTGAAAGGAATAATAATGCAAGCTGTTTGTCTTGCCAAATAGCAGTGGCAAAATGGGAGCCATGCCAGACGTGAAAGTGATAAGAAATTAACTTATTAGGGTCAAAGCAGAGAGCCTGTTAACAATCAGCAATATTGCAGCAAGATGCAAGCTATTCCAGAGGTAAATAATATAATAAATTAACATTACTGTTAGAACTTTTTTTTAAAAAATGGAAATATTATATGGACTTTTTGCTGAAAGAAGAAAAAAAATGAATTGATGATTTCTGGATCTGAAGATATAGATTAAACAAGGAGGTGAAGGAATCTACAAAATATTTAAGGAGGAAGTACAATACGATTGTCATCTGTTGAAAAAATCAGAAGTCATTTATCTATTTCTTAACTTTAAAACTTCTTGCAATTTTTTTGTTTTTCTTTCTTTTTTCTCTCTCTCTTATTCAATTAGATTATTAAAACTTTTAATAAATATAAATTTAAAACTTATGAAGGTTAGAGCAGAAGGATTGTTAATTTGGGTTTGCATTTGTTCAGCAAGCAGTGCACTGGGAAAAAGGCTACACAGGAAGAGATGTCTTATATAAGTAATTTCTCTGCATTAAGAAAGAGAAAAAAAATCCCTTAGATCAGTCATTTAAAATAAATAATAATATTAAAGTTAGGGTTAGTGTTAGTGCACTGAAAAAAGTGACAGGTCTATTCCTCACACCTACAACAGTTGTGGTGTCTTTGTAGTCATGTGACACTTGGCAACCAGCATGTGTTGACAATAGTTGTAGGGGGCTTCCATCCGTCAATGGGAGAAGCCAGATTTGCTTAATAACCACATGGTTCACTTAATGATTGTGATGATTCACTTAATGACCGCAGCAAAAAGCCATAAAATCAGCCACTGCTCACTTAATGACTGGATTCTTTAGTAATGAAGGCTCTGGTCCCACTTGTGGTTGCAAGTCCATGACTACCTATATAATTCTTGTCATACTATAAATCTAACATTTAATATCAGAAATATGGAAAATATCTAAGGGGACAATTAACTAAACTTATTTTTAAAAAGTTATCTTCCACAAACAACAAACTATTTATCAACAAAATAAAACACAGAGTTTTAATGGTAAGGAATATGCCAGATGAAACTTTGTAATTTGGGGGGAAAGCATTTATACAAATGTTAACAGATACAAAATTCAGTTCCAATTCCACACAACTATTAAAAAAATGAAGAACCTTATTCTACTCACCTGCTGTAGGAAAGCCACCAATGTGCTTGTTCCCCATTTGTCAGGCTTAGGCAAATTTATATCTTTCAGATATAAAACCAGTCTTTCACAATCCTTTGGCCTATATACTCGTCCAGTATTAGTGCTAATTACTAAACATGTCTGACTTAATTTCTGCAGGAGATGCCGAGATGTCGTCTGTGCACTGCAATGAACTGTAGCAATCTGAGTAGACCGAAGCTGGGAAAAGGCATAACGGAGGAGCATTCTATAAAAATGCAAAAAATAAAAAAATAAAAATTTAAAACATTTACAGAAATCATATAAAGTATGCCTCAGACTTTTGAACTCTATGCAAGCAATATAAAATCTAGTATTTGTGAACATGTACTTCTCTCCCCCACCAAAAATGGAACATGTATTTCTACCCCAAAAAAGAAATGAAATAAAATTGTTAAAAATGTATATTATTCCTTTATATATATTTTTTATTTATCTGAGAAATGCTTCACTCTATGTAGTTCCCCAAAATGAAGAGTCAATTGTGGTTATAAAACATAGCTGTTGCTTTATTGCTTTTGCTTTATTGCTTTGAATTAATTGCTCTTTCACTTAACTCCTTTTCGGAATTTTTCTCTTGTCCAATTAGTTCACTGCTAGACTAAATACCACCATTTTTTTTCTTTACCATCCTATATATTATTGATTTTAAACACAACTCAGATACAGAGTTTATTGTGTAACTTTGAGCTGGGCATAATTTCACGCTCCAATGTACTCTATAACATTAATTAGGTAAAGTTTATTACTGGTAGAGATCCATTTCATAAAACGAATAAGCATATCTCATATGCAAAGTTGTGTTTATAAAAATAGAATGTAGACTTATGCATCCAGAGGAAAGGTAAGATATCATGATTACAGCCCAGTAATTTTAAGCTTATGGCAGAGAAAGTGAAGAGGAACTAAAGAGCCCCTTGGTGCAGATGAAGGAGAGTGCAAAAATTGGCTTGAAAGTCAACATTAAGAAAACTAAGATCATGGCATCTGGCCCTCTCAATTCCTGACAAATAGATAGAGAAGAAAAGGATGTAGTGACAGATTTTATTTTCCTGGGCTCCAAGATCATCGCAGATGGGGACTACAACCAAGAAATTAAAAGACGCTTGCTCCTGGAGAGGAAAGCTATGGCAAATCTAGACAGCATACTAAAAAGCAGAGACATTACCCTGCCAACAAAAGTGTGTATAGTCAAGGCTATGGTTTTCCCAGTTGCAACGTATGGCTGTGAAAGTTGGATCATAAGGAAATCTGAGCATCAAAAACTGAAACCTCTGAACTATGGTGCTAGAGAAAACTCCTGCTAGTCCCTTGGACTCCAAGGCGATCAAACCAGTCAGTCCTACAGGAGATCCACCCTGACTGCTCTTTAGAAGGCTAGATCCTGAAGATAAAGCTCAAATACTTTGGCCACCTCATGAGAAGGAAGGATTCCCTGGAGAAGAGCATAACGCTGAGAAAGATTGAGGGCAATAGAAGTGGATAACAGAGAATGAGGTGACTTGATGGAGTCACTGAAGTAGTCAGTGTAAGCTTAAATGGATTCTGGCGGATGACAGAGGACAAGAAGGCTTGGAGGAACATTGTCCATGGGATCGCGATGGATTGGACATGACTTTGCTACTAACAACAACAACAAATTTTAAGCTATAGAATAAACTCATGGCAGAAACTTGAATTTCAAAGAGTACTTCCACCAATATAATTTTTAACAGCACCACAACAGTATTTTAAATAATTTGAAAATGCAAATTCTTACCCTTTACCACATCCTTCAGGTCCAACAAGAAGAAATGGTTGCTTGCTATCAAAACCTAACCAAGGCTTAAAATAATCTAAACCTCTTTGCATATCAGGCGTTTGAATTACTGGAAGCGTCTGAGTATTGCTGAAATCATCCGCCGTCAGGTTTTCAGGCTTTTTCAGTTGGTAGGACACAAGCTGTTGACTATTAGGATCAAAGAAGGTATCCATTGGTTTGTTGGGGTTTGGAGGGGATTCTCGGGTCCAAGAAAAAACCTAAACACATATTTTTATAAGACTAAAATTAAAACGTTTTTTAAATACATGTCCCTATTATGTGAATTATTTTTCAAATAAGCAAAGATAAAACAGAGTATATACTATAAGTTAAATGCTAGGAAGAAAAAATAAATTTGACTATTAACTTGGTCTATTCACTTTGAATCAACAGAAGTATAATTTATTTATTAGTTTCAAATAGTGGATTCTCCAGTCTTTAGCAAACTTTAATATTCCTGTCTGGTAAATTGGCTTCTCCACTGCTGGTGGTCTCATCTGACCAAAATCTCTGTAATGTCCCATATTTCTGCCTTTAATTAAAATAAAATGCACTACCTAAAGAAAAATTCTTTTTTTAACCTAAGCACAAAAAGATTGTTTTCAGTTTATGAAAACCTTTTTTCCCAAAATATCTTGCTGATACTGGATTTGAAAAGATAAAAGGTACATTACATCTACAGTACAGACTGCATATGAAAATCTTCACTGACGTCTTCATTAGTGTTTCACTGATTGGGAATTATAACAAAGAAAAACGAACTTACTTGAAGTCACCAGGTAGAGAAACCTGATTTGTCTAAAAGTTACTATGTATTAATACATTTTCCCATTACAGTTTGAAAGAATCCCTACTTAATTTGATACTTAGATTGGACAGTTGTATGTATTATAATTGAATGCTAATGCAATTTCTTACAAAAAGATCCTTTCTCTAGCTAATGATTAAAAATGCTAATGATCTGCTCTGTTGTATCAATAATTACCTCCTTGGTAAACTCCTGTCGTGATTTCATGTTGAGATTTCCCCCAAGTCCTCTTATCAGGCTTATTATAAACTGTCCACGTTCAGCGCATCCATGAAGATGGGACAACCCATTCATCACAGTTCCAACCATACTTGTTTCTATCACATAGTCGTTCTGTAAAATATGAAATGCAGTTAAGTATTCCAATAGGAGGATTTTAACGGAGACTTTTTAGCAGAAATAAAATACAAACTTTTATTTTGATTATTTATTATCATTATTATTATAATTATTCTAATAGTGATCTTAAGAACATATATACTATTTCTGCTATTTCAAAATGTTTCTTTTGATATATGCCTAACCGCTATACAGTGGTACCTTGGTACTCATTGTTAATTTGTTCCGGAATATGTAACGAATACTAAAACCAATGAGTACTGAGAAAATCACGTGACTTAACACATGACCTACTATTTTAAACAGAAGAAATAGTGAGTCATGAGGCAACCGATGTGAGCAGGTTCTTCCTTGTGGTTGACTACTGGGAGAAAGACAAGGGCCAGAACAAGATTTCTGATTCAAAATACGTTGAATACCGAATTCAATGAGTTTGAAGCATTTGAGTACCGAACTATGAATTTATTCCCTCAGTAAGGGAAAAATAAATTATAAGTAAGGTATTCCCTCAGCAAGACCCAATCTTGCTTAGTTTCTGAACACAGACAAGGTGGCCACCTGCTGCCACCTGCTGATAATAAAGAGTAATTAATAAGCTGGCATTTCACAGGTACTAATATAAACTATTGGGATATAAACTATTACGAAGAAATCTAATTCAGTGAGGAAAAAAAATAGTCAAGTAGAACATATTAATACAAATGACAGAAAATGTACAATTTACCTGCTTTAGCACCCAATTTAAAGCTTTCTCAAAATAATCTGCAATCCAGTTTTCAAGATTGTGTCTGCATTCTTCAGGTTGGTTTCTTAACCAGGATCTGATCAGTGAATTAAGATCAGTATCTTCATCGCTAGAATGATATACTTCAATTAAGCAACACATTTTGAACAATTGGGATATAAATATTTTGTAGTAAATAGCTCTCATTCATAAGTATTACAACAAAATTAAATATACAGCTACTGAGAAGAATATTCAATAAAGCTTATTCCCAGATAACACAGTCAGCAAACAAATAAACAAGAAATAAATAGAAAATATATCCAAAAAATAAAATGATCTAAATGAGCAAAGTAAAATGAAAAAGGAATAGAATATCCACAGCATTTCTACCCTGGCTTCTCTACCTACTGTATCCTTTTTCCCAGCCTTTTAGATATTTTTCCTGGAAATCTACTTCTATAGAAAATGTCAAGCAATGCTTCATTTTGGATTTAAAATAACTCTAGACTAATATAATAAATTGGTCTTTACAATTTGTTCAGATATCATGGTTCGTTGAGTTAAATATGTTTAAACATATAGACACTATTTCAATGACTATAAAGTGGTGGTTAAAGATTTTATTGCTTATCTTTTTCAAATATCTAGGAAGACCAAATAAGGCTGATAGGCCTCCTAATTTAATAAACTTAAATTTGGTAATTTAATTACAGCTTTATTTTTAGAAGTTTGGCAGCATCCAATACACCTTTTGGCAAGTCAGCTAAGTTGGAAATGTTCTTTTGGCTGCTAACTCTGTTTGGAAAGTCATTATAGTTTATATATTGAGCCCTGGTGGTACAGTATTTAGAATGCAGTATTGCAGGGAAACTCTGCCCATAGCCTGGAGTTCGATCCTGATAGGAGCTCAAGGATGATTCCACCTTCCAACCTTCCATTCCGAGGTCTGTAAAATGAGGAGCCAGATTGTTGGGGGCAATACACGTTTTAAACTGCTCAGAAAGTGTCAAAAAGAACTATGGAACAGTATATAAGTACTATTTCTATAGTAATTAATTGTTATTATTTTTGTTTTGTTCATTGTATTATATTTTGAATTGTTGTATGCTGTTCAGAATCTATATGGGTTGAGGTATTTTATAAATATTTTAAAGGAAAAAATAAAAACAAATAAGAACCCAATTTCAATAGTATGGTAATTGTAACAAAGTTTTATGTTAAACTATTTCAAATTACCTAAGGAAAATCATTCCCATGCGAGATATTGTGGCAGGAGAAGCACAACTCAAGTCATGAGTTTCAAAAAGAAAGTTAACATTTGGACCAAACTGAATTCTTTCTCCACTAGGCATAGTAAGTAGTCGATTATCATCAAGGACAGAATTCAGAGATTCAATCCATTCAGGGTCTATGTCTCCATCACAGATTATCCATGAAGTAACATCTGTTTACAAAGCATAATAAAAACATTTCAAGTTTATTGAAATTGCTAGCAGTCTTTCAAAATGAATTCAAATTCTCTTTACTCTCATGGAATGTATATGAGTAAGAAGGGAATAATATCTGATTCTTACAATGATTTTTTAATTTATGTGAATGAAACTCATTTAATAAATAATACATAAAATCAGATTGCTGTATTCTACACAAATACCTAAAATTCAAATACATTTTATTGGTCATTAGGTTTTACTTCGTTAACCAAGTACAACGAGATGATTTATTGCTCTTTTATAATGTAACAGTAGTAATTTAATAAACAGTGGTATTATTAGGAGTTTTAATCTGCTAACTTTGTGAAAATAAATGCGTTATTATTATAAAGACAGAAAGTGTGCATATGCTGCAACAATTAGCTTGGCATTTTTTATTGCTATATATATGACCAAACTAAATCTAAAGCTATGCATGTTCAACTTGGGGGGAAAGTTTAATTAAAGCTATTTCTGCATACATTCACACATAAACAAAAGCAAGAGTCCTTCTTAAATAAAACGTAATACCTGCAAATTTAAGAAAAATACCTGGAGGTTCTCGTACTACTTGCCGAGCACTATTTGTAAGCACTCCATCTGACCACTCTCTTGTGTCCATATCAATATGGCCGAGTAACTGATGGCGGGGCATAGCTTTAGGGTTCATGGTATATTGCTTCACTACTTTGCCAACCTTTCCAAGAGCTGCTCTTAATGTCCGCCAAAGGGTTGATTTGCCTGCACCACTTGGGCCTACAATAACCACACCCATTCTTTGACGGAGTTGTTCGTACAATTCCAAAGCCTTCTTTATCTTCACCAAAAATAAAAAAGATAATACATGTTTATATTTCCCCATCAATAACCACACTCCAAAGCTATTTTTTTAATTTCATTTATTATCAAAGAAAATTACCTAATAAATAAATAGATTTTTATGCCTGCCCAACTCAACAGAGTGATTCTTTTAGATGGCATATAAAAATCAAATATGCCTATGCTAATTTGAAAAGGGGTGGGAGGAAGAGAAGGAAGACCAATTATCAGCATAAAATGGAAATTTTATTGGGATTCTATTCTAGACCCAAAGGCCTGGGGAAAGATAGGGAGGGTTGGGACCAAGATATATGGGGGAGGGGGGAGCAGATTATTACTAAAAGTAATAGCCGCCATTAAGAAAATATATGAAATTACTGCTAAGGGAATCCTAACTACCACTTTTAAGTCAAATGTGTTTTTATTCTACTTATAACCATTCAAAAGTATGATTTTGCCTTCAAATTTGCAGACATCATAACAATTAAGAGGATATAGTAAGGTGCAGTAAGCAAAGGTTTGTGGCCAAATAAATGGATGGGAGTTTATCCCACTGGATGGGAGGATGGATACAGGCTTCTAAAAAGACAGGTTGAAGTCACAGATTTTATATATATATAAATGAAAGTAAAGGAATTACTGTTGTCTAGACAGAACTCAATATTTACCTGGGTAGATATGATTTCCAGATTGGCCTCCTCAAAGGTTTTTTGCAAAGCACTATTTAATTCAGCATAATCTACATCACTAAAGTCAACACCAGGAAAGACATCTTTAACCAGTGCATCAAATCGTGCACAATCTGCAAAGGTAAGCTTTGACATGGTGTTAAGACGCAAAGCTTGAACCACAATGTGGCTTTCATTAACTGTTTGGAAACAAAAGAAACATAAGACTATTTATTTTTGCTTGAAGCTGCAGTATAAGCAAACTAGTTTAGAACTCCCACAGAAATGCATATTTTTCAAGTAACAGACTTTTAATGCTGTGAGTTTTAGCAATAGCACTTAGACTTATATACCGCTTCATAGTGCCTTATAGCAGGCTCTAAGCTTTTTTACAGTCTGCATATTGCTCCCAACAGTCTGGGTCCTCATTTTGCTAACTTCAGAAGGATGGAAGGCTGCATCAACCTTGAACCGGTGAGGATCAAACTGCTGTCAATTCAGTGAACTTTTAATAAGGATATTATACAAATAAAAATAACATGGTCAGATTGCAAATATTAGGGAGGAAAATCATAGAATAATGTTCTTTACCTTTCTTTTTAATTCCATTCTTTTTCAGCTGTCGAAGAAGATTTCCACATCCCCTCAGAACAGTCTTTAATGCTCGCAAGCCCCAATCATAGTGCTGCTGAGGTGTCAAGAGCTCTCTGGTGAAAAAAAAAGAATTATAATATTTTTCTTATTACTAATAATGTTTGTCCTTGTTGAAAAGAATACTCACACATGGAAGGATTTTGATTCATGAGGGAGGAAAAACTGGTTTAAAAGGCTAACAGGTTTTCATAGACAGGGTGAATGAGGAAATAGCACTGCCACCTTTCTATCATATTCTTGCAGAAAAAGGCCAAGGTCTTTGAGGAAAGGTTTCACATTCTGTAAGCTATTTTTAGAACTACAATGGTAAGAAAATGGATGGTTTAATGGAACTTCCTATTCTTTGTGTATTGCACACAGCAGCTGGGCATTTAGCCACAAGGAAACATCAAATTATGAGAAACTATGTGAAAATTATTTTGCTGAAATGTTGAAGAATGCACTTAGTTTAAGAAAATATTATAAAAATAAGTCATATTGGTCATATATTGGTATGACCTCAATGTGACTAAAGTGATGAAAAAGCAATATTGTGATATTTGGATAAGGAGACATATTTGAGATCTTTACTCTGTCATGAAAAATTTCAGAAGATATTATTTGCTGAAAGCTTCATGCTATCAGAGTTAGTGGAAGAAGAATTCAAGAAAGGGCTTTCCAGGATTGACTAAATATAACTTAGTTGTTAAATTTCAGATTGGGAAGCCTGTCTAGACCATATTCCCCCCTAAGATTTTTTTTACTTGAAAAATAATTGTTATTTTTTCTTCATTTGTGGGGATATTCTTAATTTTTCCACCATTTTTATCAACAACCTTATTTAACAACAGCATTTGACATCAACTTTAAAATCATTCACATTCTTTTGTTGCTCAACCAAATTTCAGAGTACAAGTAAAAAAGGATCAGAATCTATAATCTATTTTTAATTTAATAAAGCCCTACCTGATTTGAATCAAAATTTCCAAATGCCTTTCAGCCAGAGAAAAATATCATTATATTTCTCCTTTTACAGATATTAAAAGTATATTATACATACTTTACTGTTTCCATTGATTACAAAATTTTGATCACATTTTCATCTATTATACATTATAAAACAGCACTAGTACTGATGATGTTACCATACCTAGTTAGGGTAATGAAACATCTGCAAGAAAACTAGCAAGCTCAGAGAGCACCACTTCAACCCTGAGCTACAAATATTCTCCATTATTGGTAAAACAGCTTTAGATATTATTTTCCATAAATTACACATTACACATATATCTGCATATTATGCTATCATGATAATGGCTTATGTTTTCATAATAAAATCCTCTGATTCTGCATGTCAACAATTTTCAGTCACTCAGATGCAATGGCTTAAAACTGGCAAAGCTTGCTAAAGATCATCAAAATACTTTCATGACTGACATCTGAACTGGTTGAACCTAGTTCAAATGTCATGTAGTCAGCTATATTATATCAAAATAATGTATCAAAAATGTTAGTGTATTATAGGGCCTAAATTTTATGATATTCAATAAAAATAAAGCCCTTTTACTGAAATACTGAAGAGCATCCAAACAGAATAAAGAGTCAAAATGCTTATTCCCTAAAGACAAAGATGAAAGAACAAAAAGAGGAGGTGGAGGTAATAAAATGCCTGGGGATAGGGAAATGAAAAAAAAAAAAATCCCCAAATGCTTACCGTGCTAAATTGAAAATATCCACCAGTTTTCTTCCCAGAGGTTTAGCATCTTTAAAGCCTTCCGAATATAATATCACTTCTGCAATTAGCTCATTATCAGGACGGGTCATAGCAACTGGTCTAAAAAGCTGTTTAAGATTGTCAGGCAATTTCTGCCTGCCTCCATAGCCTTTCCCAGCAGGATTCATGGTGATAAAAATTCCAGAATTATGATCCATTTCTACCTGATATTTAAATATGCAAACATCTTCAGTAAAAACTCAATGACCTATATAAACCATTAAATAGGAACTTAACAATTTATGTAGACACCAAAGCATGCTGTATATTTTATATAATATTAAAAACATTTGAAAGACATTCAAATGGCTGACATATTTCCATACATTCTCACTGATCATTTTGCCTGCATGACAAGAGATACAGAGCACTTCAATTTTGTCATTTCTTGGCTTTGTCTTTTAAGGTATCAGTTCTAACTCAATTCAAATTCTAAGGGACAACTGTTTTGATCTAAAGAGACTAATGCAACAGACTTAAAACCGTTAAATTACTCGATGTAATTCTTCAAATTTGCCTTTCCACAAAATTTATTTTTAAAAATCCAATCAAGTAAAATTTCTGGAATTGTAATTTATCTGAAGATAGAACAGATGTTCAACACTTTTTATTTTAAGGCACAGGATCCAATGTTTAAATGAAACTAATTCCTTCACACTAAGACAGATGTTTATTAATTATTATAGATGTCCCTAATTTAGAAGGTATTCAACCTATACCTGAAAGTCATCCCATCCCATATTCATGTTCAGTTCCCTCTGTCTGACTATAGCTTGGTTGCTTTCTCTTGGACCTGTTTAAGACCTTGTCCTCTAAGGTTTTGGATGAGATAAATTATTTGGGTTGAACTTCTGATTCATTCACTCTGAACCATAAGTTTCCTAATTGCTGAAGTTGCAGCAAAAGTCAGTTAAGCAAGGAGGTAAATATTGTACAAGAATTTAAGATTGGTACCTCTTTTCCAAGTAATTCACAAACAGGTTGATGTTTTTTCAAAGCATGTTGAATTGTCTGAATCTGCATAGATACAGCAGAGAGTACCGCTTCTTCCAGACGATTAAACTCATCAAAACAGCCCCAGGCTCCACATTTCACCAAACCAACAAATATACGCCCCATTGATTTCACATCAATGCCCTTAAAATAAACAAAGAATGCTACTTCAGCTACATGATATATAGTATTCCTTTTCCTAAGTAAAGATAGTGTAATGAAGTTTTAAACTTTGTAACAAAAGTATCAATGCTTTGGGGAGGCTAAACACAGCTGATTTGATCATTTCAGGGAGCAAACTTTTGAATTTGTGATTTCTGTGCTTTTTTGTTAACAAAGGAGTCTCAGATTCTTTAAAAAAATTTTTACAAAGGAAATAAGAAAAGACATTTAAAAAAGGAAATACTACGTGCCTGGTCTCATCTGTTACAGACATTGTGGTGGAAAGAATATTGAAATCTGCATAAATATAAATTTGATAAATATTTTCTATGTATTTACTGAAGATATGTTTTTTTATTTCTGCTTTATAACTTTAAAGGGATTCAAAGAAAACAATCATTATTGTCGTCGTCATCTCAATGTAGTGGACTATACCCAATTTCAGCCTTAGCTTAGCCATCCCAATTTATAACTTCATTCATTCATCCACTCAATCATTCATTAATTTTGCAAATGTATATGGCCATCCATATTAACCAAAACATTCTGGGGAGATAAGTAGACTTTGAAGAACCAGGATAGGAGCAATATTGATGCTTTTGCCATTTGGTTTTGGAGAAGACTTCTCAAAATAATGTGGACAGCTAAGGGGACCAAACAAATTGAAAAAAATCAACTCACAGTCTCACTAGAGGCACAATGAGGTTTGAATTATCCTATTTCAGTCATATATAGCTTAGCTCTCCAGGAAAGAATCTAATGGTGGAAAGTTGCTAGGAGTCAACTTGATGGCACCCAAAGATGCTTTTAAAAAAAAGGCAACTGAAGTTCTGAAATGAAAAAGCTTCTTGGATGAGAAGTGAAACACTTTCAAGGGGGGGAAAACAAGAAAATCCAATTGCCTTTTGAAAATTGCTTTTGGGACAGCACTTGGATGATTGAGAATCTCCATAACAACTTAATGACACATAATCAATCAATCAGTCAACAAGATCTATGAACCTTCTTCATAAATAGGTAGATAGATATATTTTACTTCACCTCATCACAATTAAACACCAAAACTTGTCTTCCGAGTAATCCCCCTAGAGCCTTTACAGATTCTGTCTTGCCAGTTCCAGCTGGGCCATAGGGATTTCCTCCAAGGCCCATCTTCATAGCTTGAGTAAGCGTAAGGTAACACTTGTCAGTTAATGGTGTATAAACAAGCTTTGGTGAATTTCCCTAAAATTTTAAAAACAATAAAATGCAATTAAATTTATGAACTCAACCTAGTTGTCCAGATTAACACTACCACTAAAAGTGAATTCCAAATTGGTAATTATTTATTTCAATAATGCTAAAAACATGGAAATATTCAAAAATTCAAACATATACAACTTTCTTCAGTTACCAACAAAAGCATTACATGGAATATACATACCTTGTTAAAAGAGATCCTGGGGCCAAACTAAATTCAGCATGTGTATCTTTATCTGTTCCAAAACATTTGACTCAAAAGTGCAAAATGGAATAACTTGAAAGTTTGTCCATTTGTTTTTGTTTTTTTTTTCAAAAACTTAAACAGAAATATTTTGTGCCAGATCAAGAGAGTAATAAAGGAAAGACTTTAACTTGGGGGCTTTCAAACTTGACAGCTTTAAGACTTTTGGACTTCAATTCCCAGAATTTCTCCTCCAGTCATGTTAGCTCAGGAATTCTGGGAGTTGAAGTCCACAAATCTTAGCCCTTGGCCTTCATAACACTGCTCCTTTTTTCCTTAAGTCTACTATTTGCAATGGAAGGAAACCTATTAAAGTATACTTTGTGAGATGAGAAGGTTCCAACGAGAATTATGAATGGTGTTAAAAATCGGAGGGTTGCAATTTTCTTCCAGCAAACCAAATTTCATCTCTAACCCAGGCCTCAGGCTCTAGAGATTTTTCTTTCTATTAAAATGAGCTATGGAAAAGATAAACCATGTTATTGTTCTAGAATCTTCAAAAAATTTTTATTACAATATAGGCTCAAGCATGTGAAAGTACTAAAACATTAGAATTCTAAAAAAGACAGACTCTGATACATAGAGTTCCAAAAGAATCATGGAATTCACTTTTATTAAAGCTAATTCTCAAATGACTATGCTACAAATTTCAGGCATGAACAATGTTTTGAATTGTTTCTACAAAACAAGAAACATCATACCCAAGGGTGGGATTCAAATTTCTTAACCACCAGTTCTATGGATGGCCTAATTTGTGGGTGTGGTTTGGTGGTCATGTGACTGGGTGGGCATGGCTTATATGTAAATATTATAAATATTGATGTAAATATTGATTTTTTTATAATAAAAAAACACCAACTTTTACCCAAAAGCAGGCAAAGCAGGAAGGCAGATTGAGTTGCTCACAAAATCACAGATTCACTTAGAGATCTATCTATCTCCAATCGGCTACCTGGGTCTGACTCTACACTAAAAGTAGAAGCTTCAGTCCTAAGGAAGGTTCGGCTCTGCTTTTAGATTAGCTAGAAAACAAGAAATCCAAGGATTTCCTGCTTTCTAGCTAATCTAAATCTCCCTGCAGAGCACAGCACTGAGGGCTGGGGGAAAAAAAAAAAGGAAAAATAGCAACTTACCAAACCAGGCAAGTTGGATGGCTTGCATGGCAGGTAAGGAGTGAGTGGGGGGGAGGGGCGAGCCAGTGGAGCGATTTGACGGTTCTCTGAACTACACATGTGTTCAGCGTTTGCAAGAAATCAGCTGTGCCGCCTGGACAGTTGACAAGCGCTGTGCACAGGTGCGCAGCCTTTGAAAATCTTCTTGTTTCCTGCTTTTTCAACCTCAGCTATGCCACGCAAAGCAGCTGAGGACGGAAAAGCAGGGAATAAAGAACAGCCTAGAGTCCGGGCAGGTGGGTGGACCAAACACCGAACTGGTTCAGTGTCAGCTGCTTTTTGCAGCTACCGGTTCTATAGAACCAGGCCGAACCAGTAGCATCCCACCCCTGATCACACCACACGAAAACAGATTCTGAAACCGAGGGGAATATCAAGATCTGGAATCTATTACTGAAGAAAATGTTTAAAAGTATCCATTGTAGCAATAAAAATATATTCTTAGAAGTCAATTGTATTTATTTATTTATAATTAAAGTTGATGGGAGCTGTATTTTAACAAAAGTCATACTTTAGAAAAAAAAATGTTTATCACAGCCAAGAAAAGTTTCAATAACTGAAACCCAGGAAGAATTTCCCTTTTTCTATCACTTTGCATGTATATCTATAGTATATAGGCAGTCATTGACTTATGACCACAATCAAGCTCAAAATTTGTTTTGCTAAATGAGGCAGTTGTTAAGTGAATTTTGCCCCATTTTATGACCTTTCTTGCCACAGCTGTTAAGTGAATCACTACCATTCTTAAATTAGTAATACTTCCTTTACTGAATCTGGCTTCCCTATAGACTTTGCTTATTAGAAGGTACTGTCCTATCTCCCACTGTGCAATTGGCAAACCATACAGAGGTGCAGTAAATTAAAATAGTCTCTATGGTGCAGCGGTAGAAGGTCACCAGCAGTTTTTCATTCAGTTGTTGTTTTCTGAGAAGCTTCAGGTGGTGTAATATCTGCTGGGCCCTTTTGACCAGTGTTGCAATGTGAGCCTCCCAGGTCAGGTCCTCTTTTATGAGAACACCCAGAAACTTAAAACTGGCCACTTGCTCCACTTGGTCTCCATTGATAAGCAAAAGCTGGATGTCTGATCTATTCCTTCTATAGTCCACTATAAGTTCCTTGGTCTTATTGGTGTTGAGGACCAAGTTATTGTCTCCACATCACGAAAATAACTGGTCCACCTACTTCAGGCAATTGATTATAGGACTACAATCTTAAACTAATGCTCATTAAAACAACTTGCTTGCTTTCGTACATTTAGTTAAAAGTAATATGAGGATGGGAATGAAAGAATAAAACATAATTTATGCTAAACTTAAAATACCTGATATTCATAAGTGTACTGAAGTTCAGCATCCACCATTTGAATATAACAATTTTTATCCTTAAGATAAAATCTGAGTTGTTTCTTCCAGGCCCAATCATCAGTACTATTGACCTGAGCCGCAATGAGCTGTTGTACCGTATCAATGTTATGAATAACATCCAAAATTAGGGCTTTAAGCTTTAACTCAAGGATTCCAGATTCTGAAAAAAAATATTATAGTTTAAAATAAGATTAATTTATATGGTTTCACCCATTATAATTTGGTCATATGGTTAGAAATGAAAAGTAACAAAGGGAAAATTGTAACATCATGTTGATAATTATTTAGTAATTACTCTAATGATATAAAAGACAACTAGTGCCTGTAGTTTTCTGAGAATTTAAAATTAAAAGTTATTATACAGTACAATTTGCACAGAAGGGCAGGATAAAAACTGGATGGATGGATGGAACTAAATAAATAAAAATAAAGATGCGAGATTCAATTCAACTGAATTGGATACTCAAACTAAACCCAGGAAAGTGCTATTTTACCATTTTTCCAGTCATGTAACATGGATGGTTTTGCCCTTTAGTTTATAAATTATGCTTTATAGTTTTATGTCATGTTTGGAACTGGCTATTATAGCTCAGTAAATAAACTATGGTGAACAAAATGGTGGATTAACATAATACGTGAATTTCTCTTTAGTTAAGTGGAGCAAAATTTAACAAATTGCAATATCAATTCAGATAATGCAGTGTTCAGTGGCATACAAAAGAAAGTAAAAAAAGAAAGAAATCAAGACCAACAAATACAAAAAAACAGCACAAATGGCAAGAAGCCACACATGTGATCATGATTCAAAGTCTATATCAAGAATATGAAATCATTTTAGAATATTATACCTGCTATCTTTTTCCATACCTCCATTGCCTGAGTCTTCTGTATTAGTATCTATACTGGTATAATGCTCCAATTTAGCCATTAGTTCTAATTCTATCTGTTGCAAGTTACATTCCTTGATTGCACACTCAACATCTTCTGTGAACTGAATTTGTTCAGCCAAACATAGGATCTATTGGAAAAACATATCCATAAAGAAGAATAAGTTACACCATCTAATAGCATCCATGATGGCTGTTTAAAGAAATCACACTACTTCATTGATCCACAAATCCAAAATACTCTCCTGCTGCAACTCTAATAGGTAACAAATTGTCAAACAATTTATTATATTATTAATGCTGTATGCAGATTTTAAAAAAACTATGCTTATTTGAATATTTAAAAGCAAAAATAAACTGTGAGTTCAGACATAGATTAAACTGCCAGTGACTTGTGCCTCTGACAGAACAGGTTAGGGGCAGTCAACAAATGGTTACCCTATGCTGTACCTTTCAAACCATATATAAACGCAAGATACATCTACATCAAGAAGGTGCTACTTGCAATGCAAGGAACTGGCTAAAGCAAATGAAATAGAGTAACCCTGACTTGTAGTACTCGGATAAAAGTTATTGCAGTTATTGAGCACTGAACAATATTATTTCATGGACAACTCAGTTTAACTATTGAGATAGATCCCAACCAAAATAAAACCACTAAACCACTATGACACTTCAGTTAATCAAGATTAGCATAAATCTTATTGATTTCAATGGATATACTGTGATTTATTTTGTATCTAAATTTACTTCAAAAAGTTGCATGCAACGTTGCTTATTAGCCACTAAAAGAGATTCTACTCTTTTCCACAATCTTCAGTATATATCCCAAAGATTCAGTGCAGATTGTAGGGATACAGATGGCTTGAGGGATGGGGATAAGTGCAAAGGAAAGTACTTTTGTCTGATGTTGGATATAATCCAAATTGCAAACCAGTTCTTTTCAGATCAATTAGATAGATATATTCAAACTGTTATTTATTTTAGATTCAAATTCAATTCTACTCAATAGTTGAGATAAAAATTAGTAAGCAAATACCACCATATACTCAAAAACCCTCATTTTTGCAAAACTGAAATGTTGTTTTTGCATAGAAAAAAAATGAACATACCTGTGAAGGAAAAAGTGATGGATCAATTGAACCCTGTAATCTTTTCCCAGTGGCTACACAGTCGATCAATAGTTTCTTTAATGTCTCCTTCATCTCTAAAGACAATTTGTTCAGCCATATCTAGCAAATAATATATCAAGAAAATCCAATAAACCATGTTAACATACTTAATTTTGACAAATGGAAAATTGGGGTGGGAGGGAGGAGGAGCTTACTTTCTTACCTCAACATCATTGGATAGCAGAATTTTATTTTTGAAAGATACGGTTTCACCTTCTACAGATTTCATTGCAATAATATTTTTAAAATCGTCATCAAAGCTTACACTGTGAATTCCTGTTAATGGAATAATGTAGCATTGATTAGTTTAATATAGGAATGTGTAAAACCTTTGGTGTTCAGAAAAACTGGTTTTCAACGGTCCATGGCTGAACCTGTTCATACATAGAACAACACTGATCTGGATAAGGGCTGAAATTAAATTGTTCTGGGCAGAAAAGGATTGAAATGAGGATGAGACTGGAAATAAGCCAAAGACATCAGTCACAGCAACTGGAGAGAGAATAGAAAAAATACTGAGAAAAGCAGGGGTGAGAAGTCTGGCGGGATGTTACAATAGGAGTCTGGATTCCACAATAAGGAATAGGCATGTAGACCCATTCATCTATTAGCACCTGTTATTTGGAATTAAATTCCTCTTGGAATAATGCCCAGAGTCTGATCTCCTGAAGTTTAAAAATGGAATTAAAATGCTTCTTTTTGCAAGACTATATGAGGTTTGAAGAATGATGGCTGTAGCATTTGATTGTTATGTAATTTACTTGATTATATTGCATTGTGATTTGTATTGTTGCTCTATTGTGCTTACCTATTAGTACATACTAAATAAAAGCATAATTACTGAGTGAGTAATGTGATTCCCATAACTATCCTATAAATCAGAATTTTAGTTTCACTGAGCAAGGAACAATATTCAAATTTTGTAGCTATTACGCAGATGCTAATTTGAAATAGTTTAGCAGAAGTTGTGCAATGTGATAGTTTGTTTTAGGTCAATGCTTAAACAATGTCTATTTTCTGTACTGTGCACATCCCTAATATAGTTATATCACTTTTTACAGAAATTTAACTTGGATTATAATATGGTGATTTAAAAATGGAAATTTATTTGAAGTCAAATTAAAGCAATGCTTTTTATAATACATTCGATCAGAAGCCAATTTTGCTCACATTACTGTTCTATCATATATATTTTAGATCTCTTATGAAGAATCCTGCCATTAGCCCAGAATTAATATGGAAGAGGACTGTAGAACATTGTCTGCCAATTAAAGTATTGGCCTGAATTCATCATCATTTCTGGAAATGTGACAATACTACATGTATAAATAAATGAAAACAGCATTGTTTTAAAGCTGGACTCTTAAAAAATATTTAAGTAATCTCTATAAATAGATTTCAATTTATATTTTCCCCATTTCCATATGTATTACTAGAAAAGAACATAAGAACATTTTTGTTATCTTTCATGGGAAACCTATGGTAACCAAAATCTTCCATTGTCAGAAACCTCACAAGCCATCAAGGTTTAGAAACATTTATTCAGGTTATTTTAAAGTCTCTTTTTAAAATTTAATTGTACCTAATATTACTATAACTGATCTATATGTATAGATGCAGACTACTACAGTATAAATTTCTGTGGAAGAATGCAGATCTATCTTGTTAGCAAGTAAATCAGGAAACGATAGATGTGATCAATAACAATATATTGTTAGAGTGCAATACTCTTTGAGTCTTGTGATGCCTTCTATAACAGGGAATATTAGGTAAACACCTATCCTTTGAAAAAAACCATATGGTTTTTAAAAAGTATGTCAAGCCTTCCTACTGGAGTTTGATAGCCAATACATTTAAATAAACAACATATTTCTCTACCAATCTGTATAATTGCATGATTTAAGTGATTCTTTGAAAAGGTTCCACGGAAATTCATTTTACTTCAAGTACTACGAAAAGTATGCATAGTAAAACATTATTTAATTTTTTTAACATCATAAACATTTAGAAATTTAAATTATAAATATTTTTATTTAAATCTTTTCTTTTACAGTGCAAAAGTAGAATGGAAATGTTGGGGGGGGGGGATTTGTTAAGCCTTTGGCATGGGAGAGGTTTTATATTGCTGAAACAAACAATGAGGGATGGAGAAACATCCAAAGTTCTGTAGCTCAGAAACATGTAAGACATTACCACAGTGGAATAGTCTACCTACGGAGATTATAAGTCTCTGGAGGGCTTTTAGTCTGCATAACCATCTCTCATGAATGGTTTAAATGGTTTTCTTACACTTTGGTTGAACTAGATGATGTTGTGGTTCATTCCAACTATTCATTTTTCAAAACATTCTTTACCATTCTTACCGGCAAACAGCTTCTTCAGATGAGATTGGATAACTAATGGATTAGTAGACTGACCCAAGATTTCCAGAAGATCATCGTCTCCAATGAAATAAAATCTAGGGAATGCAGAACGCTTTTCCTATGTAAAAATAAATAAATTCAGACGGCCTCTCCAATACAGCCCAGTAATTACTTCTGAACCAGTTAAACTAACATCTTTTCAAATCAGGAATAGCTGTGAACTGAACTTCTCTACTTTTACAAACAAACACACACACAAAACCCACAACCCAATAGTCTCCCTCTATCACTTGCTTGTTCTTCCAATTTTTTTTAAATTTTTATTGGTTAAAGTACTTAAGAAATGAAAATGAACACAAAGAATAAGACAGAAATATATGAATAAAAAAGCATAACTTGAAAGATGTTAGGTTTGTGCAGCACTTCAGCTTCAGAATGAGTATAATGAGACAGTTGCTTTAAGATGTCACAGAAAAATGCTATTTTTGCACTCCTATGAGGGTATGCATAAGTATAAACACAAATGTTTATTAATAATCTCAAGGAGATAATATAAAAGTTTAGTGTTCATCACCTGAATTCACAATTAAATGGAGTGATCAGAATTGTTTACCTCCAGGAATTCATTTAAAGATTTTTGACATCTCTGAAGCTGGTCAAGTATAGTAATTAAGGCTGTCCTTATTCCTGCTCGAGTATTCAAAGAAATTACACGATTATCTTGTTTGATATCTGCCATTATTGATCTTTAAAAGGAAACAACATAGTGTGAGTATACGCTGTTCTTTGTTCTTTAGTTTTAATAACACAAAAATAAGCAATTGAAACTATTATTTATGACTTGAAGTATGAAAATACAATTAATATAATTACAAATTTTTCATACAGTGCTTATGCTTTCCTCTGAGGAATGTAAGAGGCAACTGAATTAAAAGACAGAATATAAAGTTAACTAACCTAAAATCTTCATCTACTCTGTTAAAGCGTGCTTGCTCTTTAGGCAAAGCTCCACGACCAAAAATGGGCTCCAGATATACCCACTTCCTCTGAATTTGATTTAGATTCTGTAGATATTCATCCAGTTCAGCGAGTTTCTTTTCCCAAACAGAAACTTTATCTTGGAAACCTTTGTAATATGGAGAGTCTTTCAATGACTGAAGTAGGCAACGGTTGTCTCCAACTTGATTGACTATATCTTTCCAATCTTTAATCAATTTGATCATGCGTTTCTGGCTATCTTCATAATCTGTTAATGTAAAGAGAGCTCCAACTCCCCAAAGCTCAAGCTCACGCAAGGCTTCTCTGATTGTAACCTCACCATGAGCTCTGCTGTTCAAATCCTGTTAGCAAATATAAATTAACATTAATTTAAGCTAATGATATATAACTACTATTATAGGTAAATCCAAAGAACAAAGAAATGTCAGATACTGATTTATAAAGCACTAATTGATTTTTTAATTAAACATTATGGTATTAGCAATAGCATTTAGACTTATATACCGCTTTATACTGCTTCACAGCCCTCTCTAAGCACTTTAGAGTCAGCATATTGGCCCCAACAATCTGGGTCCTCATTTTACTGAAGGATGGAAGGCTGAGTCAACCTTGAGCCTGATAATATTTGAACTGCTAAATTGCAGGCAGCCAACAGGCAGCAGAAGTAGCCTGCAGTACTGTACTCTAATCACTGCACCATCATGGCTCACTTACATAATGCTATGATATACAGATTTGTGATATATTTCCAAGGTTTAAATAAAATGAGTAACAAATTAAAATCTCTAACAAAATTATCTTGAATAATTAATATTTCTATACTAACCAGTCAAATTATTTTATCAGATGACAGTTCCCAAATACATATGAGCATTTTCTATAACACAGTTTACTATTAAGGGTTACTGTCTTCAAGGTCAGGTATAAGAACATTACTAGAGTATAATGAAATTTCTGTACCACTTACGAACAATATATCAGTACTACATGTTGAAAATTATTACTGCTTTCTTTATACAGAAAGAACTGATTCAGTAAGTATTTTTAATTAAACTTGGATAACAACTTTGGAGCATTCCTTGCTTTAAATGGAAGCCAAAAATACGTCCCCAAATTTTCTTCAAATAATTTTCTCCATCCTAAAAAATAATTCACACCTTCAATTCTGCTGCTTTTTCCACAATGACATCTGCCACTTTTAGGAGGTCTCCAAACATCAGAGTTCCTAGACTGGTACCCCTAGGAAGACCAAGAATACGAAAGAGGTCCAGCCAATGATCAGGTGACAAGTGTTCTCCCTTAACATATTTCAGTATAGGAAGGGTCAGCTGTAAGGAAAAAAAGAGCATATATTAGTAGATATTTTTACTTTTTTTAACAATGAATGTATTTTATGTTTAAACAATAAAGGATTATGAAAGAATCATGAGTAACAAATACTTGGAACAGCCATATTCTTATATTTTCACTCAATAGTACTGAGTTTAAATCAAAAAAATTAATATTATTTCATATCATTTTAACCTGGCATATTAAATAATATTTTTAGATTTATTTCATAAACAGCAAGATACCAAGTTAGAATCCTGTACTTAATTAACACTGGTTCTTCACAATACAGGTAGTCTTATCTTAAAGTTTATTTATTCAGCAACCATTCAAAGTTACAATAGTGTTGAAAAAGGGGATTTGCAATCCAGCCTTCAAGTTCTGACCACTGAAGTAAACAGACTTCAGTAAACAAAATTTGCACTCACATTTACAACTAGCTTTTGGTGGCCTGGCCTACCCATTGCCACCAGCTGTCACTGTTGCCCAGTCCTCTCTGCTGCAATGCCTTCTTTTCCTGGTTCAGCTGGGGCTTCGGTTGCTTGCCTGCCAGGGCCTCCTTTTGTGCACCAGCCAGGACTTTCATTCCCAAAAAGATCTGGCCAATGTGTGAAATAAGGTACTTTCTGCACTGGCACAAGCCAGGGTCTTCTTTCACAGACTGGCCTTCTTTCATGAGCTGGAGGAGCTGTTTCTTTCACCAAAAAGAGCCCTGAATGGGGCGTGAATGATGAAAGGAGGCTGTGGTCAGTGCAGAAGAGCAGCCCTGCTTCATACGCAAAAGAAGCCTGGAAGTTGTGAGGCAAGGGGTGTGTGATAAAATGCCCTAGCAAGTAAAGTATTGGAATGTGGTGTGGCAGGCAATGCAGTGGGCAGGGCTGGGAGGGAACGACAGCTGGCGGTAGCAAGTAGGGTTATATACTTTGTGAGACGAGAAGGTTAGCGTTAGGGTTAAGAGATAAAAGATAGATAGATGGGTGAGGAGTTGAAATGGATGCAGTTCTTTACTTTTTTTCAAGAATGGCTGTGATGACCCAGAGTATCTCAGAAATATAACAAAAACCAAAATACAAATAAAAGTCCTTTAATGCCTTCAACTTGGCTTCACTGTTCAATAGTTCACAGCGGAGGAGTAAACTATTTTCAAAATAACATTTCAAAGGCAAGAAACACAGTTCACATTCAAAGAGCCAACAACGAAGCAAAAAACAAAAACAAACTGCACTGAATAATAAAGTTCCTTGACAGACCAGGATAGATAATTGCCAACTTCAGGAAGATAACCAGGGACAGTCCATTGGAAGAATGCCAACGAAGATAAACCTTCTTTAGGAATAAAACACTAATTTGTCTCCAGTGTCTGTTAACACGCAGGTCCAAACTCTTATGCAAATCTCCCACTTGCAACCCATGAAGACGATCATGGCCCTCTCCTCTTGAGTAGACCAGGTTTTACCCTGATCCTCTCCTCCCTGCGTGCCTTAGGATGGATAGGGGATGGGCCTGGGTCCTCTTCTGACTGCTCAGCCGGCCTCTGCCCTTCCCCAGCCTCCTCCACTTCCACTCCCTGTTGGCTATTCCTCCTCTTCCTCAGAGTCAGTCTCCAACAGGGGCATGAAAATGGCTTTGATCCTGGCCTAACAACTGTTTGGGATTCATTTAACAACAGCCTCTGGGATTGCTAGAATTGCTGTCACTATGCAAAGCAGTCATGTGATGTTTTGCCTAATCACTATGTTACTTAGCAACAGAGTTGACGGTCAAATTAAGGGAGGGCTACAAATATGGGAATATGGTAATAATATTAGACCATCTTACACAGCAATTCCAACAATAAAAGAAATAACAATGTGAAATGCTTTGAATATTTTGAAAGGTTATATTAATTGCTGTAATCAAATGCAAAACCTAGAAGGGTCTTCAAGATATATATGAATGAATGAAATACTGTATACTCTATAAATATGCCTAGGTCTCAAAACTCTCAAAATATTCTAAACATTCCAATATTTGTCTTAATTTCCTCGCATGATCATTTTACCTTGTATTGATCCACCTCTTTTTGCAACTTCACAGTCATTATTGTGTGTTCTTCAATCTTTCTCAGTTTTTCATGCCAGTTCAACAAGAATTCTTCAAACAGGTAGGTCTTACTCCTGTATGCAATATATATTAAAAGAAGTTCAACCACTATTATAATTAAGAACTATGTACAGGTAGTACTCAGGTACAAGGGCAATTGGGACTGGGATTCCTTGGAGCTAAGATAATGTGGCTGTAAAATGCAACACCATATGACAACAATCCCAGTTGCCATCATAACTCCAAGATGCAAGGATTTTTAAGAAGAGATGGGAAAAGATAGGAGTCTACAGTAAGGTGCAGGGAGTGATGGGGGGGTGGGGTTGCAGGGAGGTGAGTGAGGCTCAGAGCAGGATGCATGCAAGTTGGGGAATGCTGTGTGAAGGGGGTGATACAGCACTAGTGTAGGGAGGCTAGGGTAAAGGATGGAGCAACACCACAAGAGCATGGGGAGACCACCAGAGCAGACTTACCAGAATGACAAGTAACTTTCCATGCCAGCTTCCCCTTTGACTTTGCTTATGGGAAGACAGCAGGGAAGGTCACAAGTGGTAATCATGTAAGTGCAGGGTGCTCAAAGTGCAAACTTATTGACAAGCACCCAAATGATAATTATATGACTGGTGGTAGTACAATGGCTGGAATGTTGAAGACTAGTTGTAAGTTGTCACTTATTCAGCAGTGCTGCAACTTCAAACTGTCACTGAACAAGTGATCAATAAGAAAGCAAAGACTACCTATGAGCCACAGTGGCACAGTGATTAGAGTACAGTACTGCAGGCTACTTCTGCTGACTGCTGTCTGACTACAATTTGGCAGTTAAAATCTCACCAGGCTCAAGGTTGACTCAGCCTTCCATCCTTTCGAAGTGGGTAAAATGAGGACCCGAAATTATTGGGGGCAATAGGCTGACTCTGTAAAAAACTGCTTAGAGAGGGGTTTAAAGCACTGTAAGTGGTATGTAAGTCCAAGTGCTATTGCTATTGCTACCTTTAATCTTAAATACCTAAATGTAATCCAATCTTCATTGGCTTTTTCTTGAAAACCTTCATAAAATTGTTCATACAGTGACCAAACTTCAGCACAGCATTCAATGTCTCTGCGTACTTCATTGGCTAAAGAGAAATCAGGCTCTTCTAAATCAAAGTGACAACAGTCGTTACTGAAAGAAAAGAACACAGCAATGAGTTATTTGTAAAAATAATAAAGGCAGTATACAAAAAAATAAATGTTATATTGTATTCCAAATAAATATATTTAAATATACAGGTATGTAAATTGAATGCAATAAAATAAAAATATATAGATCAATCAGCAACATCTTGAAATTACGAGAACAATGAGAATATATATTTTCTGTATAAGAAAATGTTCCCTTCTATTTTCTTTCAATAGATACATCAATAATATACTTTATATACAGTTAATATACAGTTATTAGAGAACAGCCATGGAATATCTGAGGAATAGAACAAATTAGAAACTAAAAGAACATTTATAAAATAATGCAATATGGTATGTGTTACCCAACTTTAAAATAATATTCCTAATGCTGATTCTTCTAACTGGAGATCAAACAAGTAAAAATATGTATTTTCCACAGTTGATGTTTTGTATATATCTTACGTGGTAACATCATAAATAAAAATCACTCCAGCTGCCTCTAAACTTTCACTTAAACTCTGATTATTTTATTAATTTGATTATGTCTTTGCCAAACTACATACTGAATATATATGCAGTCCATTATTTACAACTATAATTGAGACTGGAATTTCAATTGCTAAATGATATGGCATTTTGAAAGCCATCACGCAATCTCCTTCAATTTTACAATCATTTTTACTGCAGTTAAGGGAATTACCAGAATTGTTAAATGAATTACCAGAGTTGTTAAGTGAATAACATAGTTGTTAAGTGAATTATGGAGTTGTTATGCAAATCCAGCTTCCTCAATTGACTTTGCTTTTTGGAAGCTGGCTGGGAAGGTCGAAAATTACAATTATGTCAACACAAAATGCTTCAACGATCATAAATGTAACCCTGTTGCCAAAGGTCCAAATTAAGATCACATGACCATGGTCATGGTGAGAAAGTGATAAGTTTGAGCACAGGTCATAAATTATTTTATGAATGTCATAAATTCAAGCCCTTGTTAAACAAACATTTGCAAGTCAATGACTACCTACGTATATTTGACTTAAACTGATTTTAAACATCTAAGTTGGATGAGACCTTCTTAGTATTTGATGAGAACCCATTAGGAAGTAACAAAATATCCTGGAAAAAGACGATGGTAAGCCATTACTAAATTATCACTAAAATGACTATGTGTTCATGAAACACCCCAAAAATCAAATTTAAGTTGAAAATTTTATTAACAATATGTTTGCAATTTAATGTTAAGGTCTAGTAATGAGATAAATATAACTGTGTATTAGTTATATGTTCAAAATCACCCATTACAATTTTGTATACCTATTTCTTTTTACAGTAGAAAATTATCTTTACTTCAAAATTAAAGTAAAGTATATCATGCCATGTAAGTTTTAGAAAATCAGATGGGAAATTGAAAACTGACAGAACTTTAATCTAATTGTTTTATTTTTTATTTTATTTTATTCTAATAGCTGTTACTTTACTTTTAAAAATTCTATATACAAAACTATTCCTAATATGCTGATATTTGTTCATACTTATACAAAAATAAGCATACACAAGTTTTTGCTTTATATCCTCAAGTTCATCAAACTCAATTTTCTTTTCCTTTATGATCTCAGCACTTCTCTGTAGCACATCATGATGTCCTGTTTCAATGACATCATCACTAGGTTTCAACTGATCCCACCGAGCTTTAAATTTTTCCAGTTCCTGAAGATAGGTATTAACATGGGTTTTCACATTGCCTTTCATCACTTCGACCTGAAATCCAAAGAGTAAGTAAAACAGGAACAAAAGGTTTATTATTAATTTATTCCAGAAACAGCTACTGTATATATTAACAGAATTACTATAAAAAATGATTAACATTGCTCAAAGGGTAATTTAACAATATATCATACTGTTAATTTGTACTCTCAAATACAATTTCAAATTAGCAGTGTTGTGTTTGATACTTTTCTTAAAAAAAGTGAAAGGAATCCTGTAACTGAATATATAATCCAGATCTTGCCTTACCACTTTGAAATGGAAGACTTACAGATTCGAACCTATCCCAGATTCTGGAAAACAGTACCAATAACAACCATGTATTGGCTTTGGAAATAATGAAAATATATATGGAAGTGCATGCTAGAATCTCATTCTTTTTCCCATGAGAAGTTTTATTTATCACATTGTATCCAAGATTTAAACAGGGAATTTTTAAAAAATTCAAAAATTCAGAACAACCCCTAGAATCCTGGGCATTTTATATCAAGTTTTGAAGACAAAATAGCAATAGCAATAGCACTCAGACTTATATACCGCTTTATAGTGCTTTACAGCCCTCTCTAAGTGGTTTAGAGAGTCAGCATATTGTCCCCAACAATTTGGGTCCTCATTTTACTGAAGGATGGAAGGCTGAGTCAACCTTGAGCCTGGTGGGATTCAGGCTGCCAAATTGCAGGCAGCTAGCTGTAGCAGAAGTAGCCTGCAGTACTGCGCTCTAACCACTGCGCCACCAAGGCTCTCAGCTGTTCCTGGTTCCACCTGTTTTATATGTGTGTGTGTGTGTGTGTGTGCATGTATATAGAATGTGTGTGTATGTATGGAATGACTCTTAGTTACCTGTTCTTTAATCATCAGCTGATGACTCTCCATCATTAACTCAAATTTATCCCATGTAGCTCTCAAGCTGCCAATTGTTTCAATGCCCCCACCAGCCACAGTTCGGAGAAGCTTATTTTTACTTTCTGCTTCTTGGAAAAGGAGAAAAACCTAAGCAGAGAGATTTGATATTCGCATAAATACATTGTATGGGTCAATAAATAAATTAACACAATCTTTTATGATCGTGCAATATTTGGAGTAGAAGAAAACAAATGTGGATGTGTATATAGCATGTAGGCAACCCTTCAAAGAAATGTGTCTTTTCCTAGGATTATGCAATATTGCAATAATTAAATAGCAAATGGCAATAATGAAGTCTATTAAGAAATAATTAACAATTTTAGATAATATTCATATTCTAGAAATATTCAGATATCAAATTTGTTCAGATTTTGATAGTAGAGAAAAATATTACCTCTTCTTTTTTGTCTTTTAAGTTTTTATATTTTAAACTATCTTCCGTTATTTCTTCCACTGACTGGGGCCTTATTACTAAGACATTCATAGCATCATTGAGAAATGAAGAAATATCATGCTGATGACCTACATAGACATCAAGAGAAAACACAATTGAGTCAATAACAACAACAACAAAAATAACAATCAATCGATGGACAAAAATGGCAAATCCAGTCTAAAAAATTGGTTGACTTGCTCCCAACCATAATATCCCTATGGACTAATTTGTAACAATCCATCCATCAAATATTTAGGATTAAAGCTCTCATTATATCCCTCATTCTCTCATGTGCCAGAATTATAGGTGAGCTATACTGATCAGTGTGTTTGCTCAGTTTTCTAATTGATTGTATAATTGAGTGATACTAGACCTCTGCTATATATTATATTGATTGTTTCCAGTTGTCATTTTTTATTAATTATATTGCATCACTGGTTTTTATTTTAATTTTCTATTCCCCATCAAGAGGCATCATTCTAACATAGGTATTAATATAAATTGCTAAATAAATAGACAGATAAAGCTTCTTTGGGGCAAAAAAATTCTTATAGTTAGACATTTTCAACTGAACTGAAATGTGTGGTCATAAGATTGTATTATCAACTAAATAGAACACAAAACAAGTGAAAAAGCAGAAAAGAATACTGTTTGTCTTTAACTCAGCCCTTATTCCAAAAGGAAAGGATTTGGTTTATAAGAGAATATACCAGGCATTATAAGATTTATGTGATTACTCTTAGATGGGGGGAGGAAGGATCCAAGCATTTTGCAACTCCAAAAAGCTTATTGATATTTATTTAGTTTCAATTATAGCTTGCACATTCCTGATTCAGACTAACCTAACCTAAACAGAGCAGTCAAGTTAGAAATTATGCTAATCCTTGAAGCTTGGTTTTCTTCCCATTTCACTATAAATTTCACCATAAATGTCAAGGAAGAAAATAACTGAAAATAGCTGCATAAAATCAACTATCTCCCTCTATTTGCCAGAACAAGGTGAAAATTATTGGAAAAGACGGTGTTTTTCTTCCTTCCTCAGGACTCCTTACTACAGGCTACAGTGTTCATTTAGGGTTATAACTTCACAAAAAAACTAGCTTTCATTAAAAATTAACAGTAAAATATAAGAAAATTTATTTGGTGAATTAACATTTCAGAATATTTAGCCACATTGAAATTAATAGTAATTTTGGAGCTACAAATTTAAGATTGGCTTCTTAGACAGAAAGCAAGATTAGAAGCTATTCTTGCTACAATAACAATTTTTGATATTTTTCTATTCTTCCTCTATTTTATGTAATTTTAAATCTATTGAATATATTTAAATGTTATAAATTCACAGCATTTCAAGTAATTTAAATACTCTAGGCAAAATAATGTTTTTTAAAGAAAAAGCAGAAATAAACGAATGACTATCTTCTAAATAATTTTTCTTCTGAGCATTTACCTTGTATAGATTTTCTCAAAGACATCACTAGAGCATCATACAACTTCTGGATAAGATCATCGATGACAGACTTCACAGGATTACAGTTCACTATGAGGCAATCTACTTTCACAATGCTTCAAGGATCAGAATAAATTCATTATATTTCAATTATTATATGACATTTAAAATAAACTCCAAATTCAAATTAAGTGTTGTTCGAGCAACCATATTAAACTATCGTTTGTTCTTGATAGAAGTATCTCGCAATTTATTGAGTCAGGGAGGAAGGAAATGTTCCTTAGAATCCCAGATAATGGGACAGTACCAGACTCAGCAATTTTGAAGGAAATTAGAAAAGAACTGATGGAACACATTGGCTGAGTCTTTCCCTTTACAACAGTTTTTGAAATTCAGGACTAAGTACTATATTAAAAACAAAACAGCTATCCCAAAAGACTTATGTTTGTAAGTCTTCTACTATGCAATACCTTGGAAGACGTTCCACTTCTTTTCCTTTCACTTTTAGGGTCTTGAAATTTTTCTCCCAATCTTGTTCTTTGGAAAGATGAATTTCCACCAAAGCTTCCATATCGACTTGTCCAATTATCACCCATTCCTTCAGCATGGAGGAAGGAATTCATATTTTTATTTAAAAATATGCTACTTATTTCAGTATGTGCCTATATAAATCTTGACCATTTAGGTACATAAACAGAAAAAGAAAAATGCTTCAAATGCATTTCAGTAAGCTGATTCTTTCCCACTTTAATCCAATATATTTTGGTTTGAAAGTTTAGGCATGCAGCTGTTCATCACTGCTTATACCATTCAGTACTACAGCTACCCATCACTTACCACTGGTAATTTTGATTGGTAACTCCATTGCTAAGCAACAGGGTCATAAGATGTGACATCCAATGATCACACAAACCTACAATAGCAGTCTTGGCAGTCCCAGTTGCCAGTTAGTGAATCCTGCATTATCACAGCCTATCTCAGCCACATAATTACCTGCCAGCTTCCTGATTAGTATTTTGCTTGTCAGAATATTTCTTTAATATTTGAGTGCAGTCTATATCTCAAAAATGCCAGAGTTAGAACAAGAATTGTTATTAGGGATATATACGGTAATAATGTTGGTTCCCAAAAACTACTTCTCAGCATGTGAAAGCATGAATGCAGCACTTGTTGGTGAACTGCATATAATAATTCCTTTAATGAGTTGACAACCCAGGTGCTGGGATCATACTCCTATGCTTTCCAAAACAGCCGTTCTAAATTCATTCTGAAGCACTGCACCAAGTATTCTGCTGCTACAGAATGCATACATCTGATTACATGGTAAATATTATATTACTGATATAGACAATTTAAAGTGTGTTATAAATATTGCAAATTCATGTCTGCCTTAGACGTCTTATGTTCTGTACATCACCAACAGGGGTGGGATTCAAATGTTTTAACAACCGATTCTGTGGGTGTGGCTAGGTGGACGTGGCCATGTAACTGGGTGGGCGTGGCTTGTTTTTATTTCTTTTCTTTTTCTTTTTGGCAGCACCTCCCCTCCAGGTTTTTTTGGGCCTTCTGGGCCTCAGGGAAGCCTCCTGAGGGGGGGCGTTTTTTGCTCCCACTGGGGCCCAGGAAGGCAAAAAATGGAGTGTTTTGCCTTCCTGAGCATCAGGGAAGCCTCCTGGGTGAAACAGTAAGACAGAGGAATTCCAACAGAGCTGATCATAGGAACAGCTGATCTCGGGAAGGAGAAAAAAAGAAATACTTTAAGGAGTGACTGGGCAGGAAAGAATCCAGTCAGCGATGTTGTGCATGCACGATAAGGACTGAGTGGGAGGGGAGGAGCGGGCAGAGAGGGGCAGGGCCAGACAGGGGCATGATTTGCTGGTTCTCTGAATTGTGCAGAATCATAACAACCAGTTCTACAAAACCAGTCCGAACCGCTAGAATCCCACCCCGATCACCAGGTTATAACATAGGAAATGACTGTCCTGTGCTGTATGGAGAGACTGATAGTGCTTGATATAAACAGACAAAGTGATTATACAAGTGAATACCAAAAAACTTCAAAAACACATGTCCTAAAAAGTGTTTGAGCAAAAGGCAAGTGTTTACAAACCTTAAATTGATCTAAAACTTCTGCCAGTCTGCGGAACAAATCTTCTGCTTTACTAAATGTGGTCAGAAATCCACTTGCATTTCTTTCAGTCATGACAGAAAAGATGCACTCTTCATCGGTCTCACTTACTCCCTTAAATTGATTAGGGATAGAAATGAATCTCTTCATCTCTCTGTAATATCTTGCTCGTACTTCTTCAAAGGGGGGCTTGAATTGCAATCTTCCTTGTCTGAAAAATATTTTTAAAATGTTATTAAATAACATTTTATAACATTAACAACCATATCAAGAAGCCATACCTTGGAATAATCTGGTTACAATTACTCCATTAAAAGATATAGACATACATGCATTTTTCAATGTGTTATCAACCTCAAGAACATCTTACTTGTAAGTTAAATCTATGTTTATTTCTGGCAGATTTTCATTGAGTGCTTCCAAGCCCATCTGATACTGATGCTCCAAAGCTTTGTAGAGTTGGTGGTTCCAATGAAGTCTCCAAGCTTTCATGTCATTTGAAAGGAAACCCTATAATTTGATGATATTTAGGTTCAAAATTAATCATGGACAAATTTATAGAGAGACTATATAGGAACTTTTCTAAAGAAAACTGTATTTAGGCAATCAGAAAACTCTGTGTCTACGGAATAACTCAAAACATGGCAAACAACTAATTAAACAAAAATTCAGATCAATAATTTCCAACTAAATCAACTCTATTGAATTTCTTGGAGGAACAATATACAGTATTTGCATGCCTTAAGTAATAGTTAACAAAGACTTTCCCCAATATTGAAATTCTTAGGGTTTATTGTAATAGTATATAGGAGTGACTGTGAAAAACAGGGGGAAGAATCACAGTCAGAACAATGGTCAGATAAGAGGCTGCTTAGTCTGCAGCAAGATCTCAGAAGGAATCCTCCCTAGTTTGAGAGGCTGTAAAAGCAATGAGGGGACAGACATATACTTTCAGACTTGCAAGATTCCCTTATTATAATCTACAATATTAGTTCATCCGGATGTGCTTCTTGTCTGGACTACCTGGCAAGACTGACATGCTTCATGAATACCATTCCTTGAAAACTTTGTTCTGGATTATTTGATTTAAATGTAGATGTAAGTAAGTTTCAATTTTCACAACAACAAATACCGTATATACTCGAGTATAAGTCGACCCGAATATAAGCCGAGGCACCTAATTTAACCACAAAAAACTGGGAAAACTTATTGACTCGAGTATAAGTCGAGGGTGGGAAATGCAGCAGCTACTGGTAAATTTCAAAAATAAAAATAGATGCCAATAAAAACTTTCACTAGGACAGTTGAGAATAAGTTTGATGTTCACAATTTCCTCTTTGAAAGAGACCAGTAAATAGGGAACAAGAAGATGAAGAAAAAGAAGTGTGTTTTTTCACACTTTTCACACTTTTCACACTGAAGTGAACAAAAATGGCATCATAGGAATAAGCTTATTCTCAGCCCAAAGGTTTGTTTCTGATTTCTTCCCTGATTTAAGGGAAATTTGGGAAACGATCTCACTATCATGAAAGGTTTGCTTGATTCACTAACCCAAAAGATGATGATGATGACAGTGGTAGGCAGGAGTCACTCTCTCCCTTGCAAGAAAAAACCAAGAGCCGTTCTTATGATATCTCTCTCTCTCTCTCCTCCTCCTCCTCCCGAGTGGACTGAAAGCAGCTGGAGCTGAGGAAATGAAGCTGAGTGGAGCGACCTCAGCTCGCGTTGCTTTCTCAGCCTAGAGCTCAGAAAAGCCTCCCCCTCCTCCTCCCCCTCCTCCCCCTCCTCCCGAGTGGACTGAAAGCAGCTGGAGCTGAGGAAATGAAACTGAGTGGAGCGACCTAGGCTCGCGTTGCTTTTTCAGCCTAGAGCTCAGAAAAGCCTCCCCCTTCCTCCCCCTCCTCCTCCCCCTCCTCCCGAGTGGACTGAAAGCAGCTGGAGCTGAGGAAATGAAACTGAGTGGAGCGACCTAGGCTCGCGTTGCTTTTTCAGCCTAGAGCTCAGAAAAGCCTCCCCCTCCTCCTCCCCCTCCTCCCCCTCCTCCTGAGTGGACTGAAAGCAGCTGGAGCTGAGGAAATGAAACTGAGTGGAGCGACCTAGGCTCGCGTTGCTTTTTCAGCCTAGAGCTCAGAAAAGCCTCCCCCTCCTCCCGAGTGGACTGAAAGCAGCTGGAGCTGAGGAAATGAAACTGAGTGGAGCGACCTAGGCACGCGTTGCTTTTTCAGCCTAGAGCTCAGAAAAGCCTCCCCCTCCCATGCTTAAAAGTTGCAAAGGAAACACGGAAGCAGGGAAGCGGCTGCCCAGCTTCGGAGCTCCACACCATTTTTTTTTCAGAGGGGAATCTGACTCGAGTATAAGCCGAGGGGGTTTTTTTCAGCACAAAAAATGTGCTGAAAAACTCGGCTTATACTCGAGTATATACGGTACTTTGTTTTGAATTACAATGACACTGCTTTGATGGATTTCCAGTAATTATTATATAGTATGCAGCTACATTTATTATATTATAGAACAGTGCTGGATAGGAAAATACAGAAATGTATTTTAGGTGGTTAAAAGTCATTCCCAAAAAATCTCAACAAATTATAGTACATGCTTCTATTTTATCATTCACTTTGCCGACTATTCTGTCATGAAAAATTAAAAGAAATAGCCTCAGTCACATCAGTGAGTTATACAGATAGTAGCATTTTCTGCTACGAACCTAGATAATTCCATGATTTTCCTAATATTTTAAGTATTTTCAGTTACTTGACAAACTGATAATTCTGTAATAAATATTTTGCCACAAATGTTTTGTAAGGTTAAACATACATACATACACAAATATGTATATTATACTGATGTGTGTGTGTGTGTGTGTGTGTGTGTATTCCCATCCTATTTCACTTAAGATTTAAAAGCAATAAATTCATGCCTGTGATTCAAGGCTGGAGAATCCTCCCCGAAGTTCTTGTAAACCATCTTTCCAACGCTGCTGTTGACGAAGCAGATCAATGTTCATCAGGGCAACAACCTACAGTATCAAGAAGAATTGCAAGCATGCTACACTTTTATTACTGAAATAAAAAGTAAAAAAAAAAATAAGGAAATAAGTTGAGGTGATCAAACATACCTTTTCTACAAAACTCATATGCCATTTTCTTAACTTTCTATTTTCTGTTGCAAGCCGTTCTGCTGCACTTTGTAGTTTCTTGATATACACGTCTAGTTCTTTAGGATTGTCCCATGTTATTTGTCCTTCTGCTTTTGAGTGCTGCCAAAGAAATACTTTACGTAAGTAAACAATGGAATTCTAATTATGTTCATAAAATGAAGAGTTCTTTCTGAACATGTTTACAGAGCTTGAAATGAAGGAAAAGACTAGAAGTAAAAGGAAGAAACCAGATAAAGTATATATTCAATTGTAAATGAATTGTGATTTTCTTTTTTTATTTTCTTTTTTTGACAGTTTACAATGTATTTATTATACTACAGAAGTTTATAACATATGCTATTTTTATACAGGTCAATCTGATTCAATATTGTTACATCCCTCAGGGAAATAAGGGTTATCACAATAAATATTCGAAAAAACCCTTTCCCCATTCCATCTCTGTTCCTGTATAGCCGCATTAGAATCAACTAAGGTGGTGCTTGATTCCAAAATAACAAATAAATAAGATTAAATAACAAGAGTTCAGCATTTTCATCTGATTTCACTCTTGCCTCTAGGCCAAAATAGAAGTCACCCATAGGCAAGCATTTTGGAGAAAAATAGGTCTGTATATTTCTCTTAAGCACAATTACTGCAAACACTGCTTCCCAACAATTTGTAATATCTGGCCTTCCCTCAAAATTCATTCAAAACATCAGCTCTCAAGAATCCAGAATCAAATCCCTTTCTCAATCAGGAAATACGTGCAAACAGAAAACCTTCAAGCTTTTCGAAGACAGAACAGTAATAAAAGGGAAAGGAATAAACATGCAATTACTTTAATTATCTGTTCAAATGCTAAAGCCGACTGCAGCATCATTGGCTTCTGACTGGGAATCATTTGCTGATCAATACTGTTATAAAAGTGTGCCACCTATTAAAAAAATATAAATCCACAAGGTTTAAATGCCATATTCATATTTAAAATAATTCATTTTTTCCAATTATTTTTATTCATCACTTAGCTTTCCATTTAATGTACAGTTTTAAATTTCAACTATAGAAAACTCTTCTAGATCTTACTGATTTTCAACTTCAATCACTTTTGGGACTAGACTGGACTAAACATTTAAAAAGTATTTTTGTCCTCTATAAAGCCATATTAACTATCTCCTCTGTTGTTTGCTTTACAATAAATGTGGGAAAAATCATACTCTGAAAGTAATGATATACAGCAGGGGTCTCCAACCTTGGCTCCTGGAAGCCTGGCGGACTTCAACTCCCAGAGTTCCACAGCCAGCAAAGCTGGCTGTGGAATTCTGGGAGTTGAAGTCCGCCAGGCTTCCAGGGGCCAAGGTTGGAGACCCCTGATATACAGACATAGTGGAGGGTGGGGGTTTGTTTTTTGTTTTGCCATTCTAAACATTCTAAACTGTGAATTAAAACTTTGACAAATGGAAAGAAATTTAAACAAATACTCAACAATTTCTTCTAATGCCTTGCTGCATGAATTAAACCAGTAAAGATACAATGAAGTTCAATGTTTTAGTGCAAATTTTACTGCAAATTCAACCTTACCCTTTCAATTTAATATCACAATCAGTTAGAATTCTACATGAATTTTACATTTTTGGAAATCAGGTAGAATTCACTCTTTAGCAGTGCTCACATATGTAATGAACTACATCAGTAGTAGACACTTATAATAAAACTACATTTTTAATCTACCTACCTATTTCTCTTTCTAGCTATTATATATATCTGTTACACAACCTCCCATCTCATGCAGTGACGCCCTTGAAATTATATCTAAGAATCAATCCATGAATTTCATAACATTTAATAAGTTATCATACCTGTTTGAGAATCACTGCTTGTTTGCAAAATTTTTCAGCAGTGTTTGAAGCCTGTTGTATTTTGGCAGGAATGAGAAACCCAAGTGCAGAAAGCTGACGTACTTCTCTAAGGAGAGTTACCAAGCGATCCGAATAATGTATTTTTAAGGCTCCATCAGAATGATTAAGTTCCATGACAGGACTATTGGCCTGTATACTAAAATAAAATTGCAATATTAGTCATTATATTAGAAAATATTATCTTTTTACCCTGTACAGTATTTGCAGTCTTCTATGTTTTAGAGACTAGCTATTAATTTGCCTAAGTAGATTTTAAACAGGGTTATGCAAAACAGCAGATGTTGCAAACTGCCTTGAGTCTATGTGTCAACTATAAAACATGCATACAAAATGTTTACAACATAGGATTTCCGGTTTCGCGTGGCTTCGGGGCAGCAGGAATTCGCGACAGCTCGCGATTCCTGCTGTGCTAGCCGCCGAGGTACCCCCGATCCAGATGGGTCAGGGGGATATGACTGCCCTGTAGGGACAGCTGAAGAGAGAGGGGAGTCGGACAGGGGGTTGGGGGTGTCGCAGACCCCCTCCCCCTCCGGAAAAACCCCTTTTTCCCAAGGCGGTGGAGCGGCGGTCAGCAATGGCCGCCACGAAGAAGCCAGCAACCGGGTAAGATTGCGCTGGAGGAAGTAAGAAGAGTGAAAGTGCTGTCTGAGCCGGGTCAAGTAACATCTTTCAAATTGGTTGGAACTGAGCTGTCTGAATTGCTGGAGGATACATTGTATCCCTAAGAAGATCGAAAGCGGCGGAGAAGCTGTTAAAGGAAACTTTTTTTTTTTTCTTCACTCTCCCACCCCATGGAAACAGCAGATATGTTTGGATATATTGGACATTGAAAGTGAATTGTTTTGAGAGTTGAAGCTAAGGGACAAAAGGGTTTTTGGACATTGAAAAACTTAAGAAATTGGAAAACCCTTGTTGGAGGTATGGATTTCTGATTATTTAAAATTGATATTGCAAGTGGGAAGGGAGAGGAAAAAAAATTGGAGCAGAAGCTGAAAAAGGAGGAGATTGCCTAGAATCCCAAAGAAAGGTATATGGTAATTGGACCTCTTTGATTAAACATTAACCCCAGAAAGAGAAAGAGAAGAAGGAAGAAAAGTATTAATTTTTGGAATTTTTTTTTTTTAATTATTCTTGATTAAAAATATTTGTGGTTGTTTTGGGAAAAGTTTCTTTTTTCATGATGGCATCGCTTGTGGGTGAACTAAAGACTGAATATCAAAAATATAAAAAAGAAGATACTTTGGGCAGTTTGTTTCAATTCTTAGAAATGGCGTTATGTACTTATGAAAAGTTGACTACGCAGCAGAAGGACTGGGACAAAGAAGAAGAAGAAGCCATCTTTGATGAACAATGGGTTCTTTCCGGGGAGGAGGAGAAAAAGGATAAGAAAAAGGGGATTTTAAGAATTATAAAAACAACCAAAGAAGAGAAAAATGAGCGGAAAGGTGGAGGCAAGGTTAGAAAGGAAAGGAAAGGGAGTAAGAAAAGGGAGGAGGAAAGACAAAGGGGTAAAAAGGGCAAGGAGAAGAATAAGCAAGAGAGAAAGGGGGGGAGGAGAAGCCTCAATGAGGGGAAGCAAGATCTAAAGAAAAAAAGTTTATTCAGAGACAATGGGTGAATTTAATTTAGGATAAAAGAGGGATTCTGGAGGGTACATAAGATTGTGTTTTTTATATGTGTATTTAGAGTATAAAATTTATTGTGTAATTTTAGAATCTTTTAAACAGAACCCCAAGAAAAATTGTTATATGAAGTACTTTTAAGTTAGGGTAATGAGTTAAAGGTGTCACTCCAGTTAGTGTATAGGAGAAGTATAGTAAAAGAAAAAAGATGAATGGATAGTTGGAAATAGAACAGACAAAGAATGTTATTGAAAATGGAAATAAGATATGGAAGGATATATAAAGGTTTTGTTATTTATTTTTTTTTGTATGTTGATAAAAGGCAATAACATTTTAATCAATAAGAAATAATTTGGATGAAAAGGAGAAGCTGGAATAAGATATGAAGTTAAATAGATAAAGTAAATATTGATATTATAATTTGGAATCATTATGTTCTATTGGTTTGTTCTTTAATTATTATTATTTTTTTAGGAAAGAATTTATAAGCTGTTATGCCTTGATTGTTTATGCACTGTTTTTGTAAAATTGATAAAATTGGTTTATATATATAAAAAAGAAAATGATAATAAGATATGGAAGGATATATAAAGTGAATATGATGTTTGAATTTGTGTCTGTGTGAAGAGTTTCAACCCGGGATCAGGCAGCCTTCAGAAAAGATGTTTTAGTTTTGTTTATGTTTTGTGTTTTGTATGTTTATGAAAGGCAATAAAATTTTAATAAGCAAGAAATATAATTTGGATAAAAGGAGAAGTTTGGATAAGATATGAAGTTAAATAGATAATGTAAATATTGATATTACAATTTGGAGTTATTTTATATTGGCTTTCTTCTTTAATTATTATTATTTTTTTTTTAGAAAAGATTTTTCAAGTTGTTATGCCTGGATTGTGTATTGTTTTTTTTTGTAAAATTAATAAAATTTGTTTAAAAAAAAAAATGTTTACAACATAGGAGTAACTGCCGGAATCCTGACAATATGGACTAGAAAGTATAAAATCAACTTAAAGAATAGAAATAGAAATAGAAATGTAGAAATAGAGTAGAGTAGATAGAGTAGAACCGAACAGAACAGAATTTCTCTTTTGGACTGCACCAGTCTTATTGTTTTATGTGCGACCCAGCAGTTTTGCAGAACTTAATTCTCTGAATCAGAAGCAGTTTGTGGTATTCTTACATTAACCCATTTCACATTGAACTTGTTCAGAACCCCAAATCTTTCCAGTCCAAGGACTGGCTAGTGGAAACCTGCTGGACCATCCTTCTATGTGCTGGAGTTCTTCAAAACAGTTCCCCCCTGGACTTCTTTTATGTGTGCCTAAGATCATTCTTACAAAGTCAAATATTTTATACTTACCAAAGACCAGACTTTGGGTTTGAGAGACCTGTGTGAATGTCCCTGGACCAGTCATCAAATTGTTCCTGTTCGTACATTTTTAACTGTTCTTGAAGGTCATCTGCAATTTGTCGGAAATTTTGAAATCCAGATAGGTCTGAGAGAAGGGCCTCTGCAATCTTAATGGCATCATCCACCTTAGATATTGAAATAATTGAAAGTTTAATTGCATTTGGCATGTTTTATGCTACTAAAGTATTCAAAGCAAAACACGTAAAATATACAAGAGGTTTAAAATCTCAGCATTTTAAACTACAGAGAGTATACAACCAGAGGATAGGTTGTTTAACAAAGTTCAAACAATTCAGTTGCAGCAGCAACTAAATAATATTGCATAACTGTAATCAATAGTAACCCAGTTGTCCATGCACAGCACTTAGACCAGGCTTTAGATATCAAACACAAAATTTTGTCTAATGTTAACCCATTCAGTTTTCCTGCACTCTATAATCATTAGATGCAGAGTGGTCCATAGGAATCTATGATAATCATCTCTATTATATTATACCAATATCTATATACCTATTTTCAAAGAGCAAATGAAATTTGGAAGGTATATCATGTAATAATTATTGTAAACACCTTAAACCAAGCATGTCTTTTCTCAAAGTTGCACAGTAGCTGTGAAGGCAATATGCAAGCTCATTCCTCCAAGCACACATTAAGCCTATTAGATTCATTTGATAGCAACTGAAGATTTCCTGCTTCTAATTAGCAGCATCTTATTGGCAGTAGTCTAGGAAACTGACATAGTTCCAGCAGAAATAGAATACAGGGTCTGCATAGGGCTTCAAGAAGGTCTAATAAAACAATATTAACTATAAGGCACAGAAACCTATTGAACAGCCTCACTTGGTCACAGAAACATCAGAAGAACACATATAGAAGCAGCTGGTGATGATGAAAAGGTTTTCACTGAATCAGAACTAGTCTTCACATTTCACTCGATAACTTTTATAGCGTTTATTTAAAAATAATATTGAGGATCAGATGTAAATCAGCTTTAAGACAATCCTTGAAAGTAGCTTGAAAAGTTACCTCTATTTAACTTATGTATCAAAAATACAACACATTATTTATTATAGGTTAACATATAACATCAAATGATAGATTTAAATCGATACCTTCAATTCTAGCTGGCGCATCCAGACAATATTATTCACAACTTCGGAGAGGTTTTTCCCTGCAAGCGGCCCTGATGCATCGCCTGGAGTTCCATGGCAACGTGTCTCAAAATCTGTCTGATAATCTGCATAACATCATTAAGGAGAACATTAGTGAATTCTGCAAATAACACTAAATACTGAAAATTGTTTCCCAGTATGTAACCTAAGTCCTGTAGTGTAAGTATTACAATTCTTTATTGGGCAAGATAATTTGTTTCAATAAAGAAAATGAGCATGATTTAAAAAACGGAATTTTAAGCAATAATTTGCTTAAGCAACCATTTGTAATCAGACTCATCCCTATAAACTGAGTGTGACGACTCACCAAACTAAAACATTTGACAAATCATAATAGTTTTATAGTAAATTACATACAAGATATATATCCTAAGTATCAAATAATTGCATATTTTCAAAAAAATAAGAGATGATGGAAGCACTCATATTTTTTATATTTACATGTATATATTTGTATACCTTTAACTGCATCTTGAAGTTTTGCCAGCAAAGTTTCTCTTTCTAAAAGCAATTCTTTGCTAATGCTTGGACGTCGTACTAATTCCTTGTATTTCTGAAAAGCCTGAAGCAGCTAAAAATATAAAACATATTCAAATACATAAAATGAAACAGATTACTGTGGATTATGTTTATAAAATTAACCTACAAGTACTCCTTAATGACCTTAATCGCAACCAAAAATTTCCCTCATTAAGTGATCATTGTTCGTAAGATCACACAATTGCGCTGCTTAATGATAACAATTCCCAACACCAAAACTGATACAAAATAAGTAATAATTACAATCAGGGTTTGAAATAATGAAAATTAAAACATAGTAACAAAGAGTACACTTGTGCTTGTCTTATATTTTTGTTGATATTGCCCTGTATCTTGCCACAAAATTTTGTTCCAAAAAAACACAGCAAAACTAGAAGCTGGATAGATAGGCTTGAAAATAATGCCAAAATGTCTGCACATGACTCAAAGTTTTCATATTTTCTATATTTCTATCATTTATTACATTAAAAAGAACTATTCTGAACAGATGCATTGAAAATTGTAGTCCTGAATCTGAAATTCTTTCATGCCTAACAACAGTTGTCTGAGCTACATCAAGATTATTTTCTTTCTTTCCTTCTTTTTTCTTTCTTTCTTTTTTTCTTTTCTTTTTCTTTCTCCCTCCCTCTCTGATGCTCTCCATTATCCGCATGTCCAAAAATAAAGAGAAAAGTACTGAACAAAACTCCCAGTTTTGAATGAGACGTTTTAAGGCATAGTTCAACCTCTTTTCCAGCAGCAAATGAAACTCAAAACTATTTAATACAGAAGTTAGATGTACAAAATGTTTTTAATAAGCAAGTCTTTCAGCATCAGGTTTTATGGTCAGTAGTAATTTTTTAAAAATACCTGTTGTGGACTATCCTGGATTTCGGAAATAAAGCTTTTCAACTTGATTGCTATTTTTTGTTCTGCTGGAGCAATAATTCTTTCATATTGACGTACCGCTGCTTTCCATAAAGGCTAGAAGAAGAGAACATATTTTTATTCTGGTGGACAGAGATAAACTTCTTCTAACTGAAGTTTAACTTATGTATAAAATATTTTACCTCAGTGTAGGGATTGTAATGCACAGGATTCAATCCAGCAAAAGGTTCAAATACTTGGGCTAGATGCAATGCTTGCTGCTCACCAGTTGGCAAAAAATATGTAAGTTTCTCATGAAGTGATCGAATACTTAATACCTAAAATGAAAGGAATATAATAACTTGACTCATATTTTTTCAGTTAACTATAACAAAAGCTAGAAATAAATAGCAAACTGTGCAAAAATTATACCTGAGTGCTTTTGACAAATAAACGTAGAATAGAATCTGGTATTAATTATGAACAGGATTTTAAATTTATGTATTACATCACATAATATTACTCCACTGAAAATAACCACGTATATTAATATAACCATTGAGGATGGTGGGAACACTGGAGTTTAATGTATTTGAACTACATGTTAAGATATTGTAAAAATAGGTCTTCCAAATTCGTATCACATTAATAGTTACGTTTCTACTAACTTCAGTAAGATTTCTGCTAAACAGGTCCCTGGGCATAATCTAGACTTTCTCATTGCCAAAAATCTTCCTCTTAAATTACTTTGGATTATTTTTTCAGAGATACTATACAGTTATTGCAGACTTCTGATTTGTAAAAGATGAGATATTTTACCATAGACATTTCCTAAAAGTTAGATCCTATCCAAAATTATTTCATTTATCTGAAAATACATGAAATACATTATACTGTGTCAAACTCCAAATACATTATACTGTGTCAAACTATTCACACATTTCATCTCATATTGTTCTTTTATCCATAATTTCAGAATACATTCTATCAGAAATGGGCAACCTGTTTTTCTAATAACGTGATGGTAGGATTGAAATAAATACTGTGGGTTTTTTTTCCAATGATATTTATTTTTCTTTCCTCATCATTCTGACATGCATACAAACTTTAAAAAAAAATCTCAAACTGCACAGTGGGAAATACAATATACTGTATATTTTACTAAAAATCATGTATCAATGTCACGACCCCAGCTTGTTTTGAAAACATACAAGAAAATAAATCAAAAACCCTTATCATTTCATCTATTTTTCTTCATAGCTATTATCAGGGACCCTTTAACTAAAGATCCAAGAACCTGAATTTTATAGCTGTGTATCTAAAAAGCAAGAACTACAGTCTCTTCCATTAGAAAACATCATATTCAAAAGTCTTCGGATAGTACTTTTCCCTAGACCTCACATCCCTAAAACAAACCAAAACAGTCAGATACCTCTTCAAGACGTTTGCCAAGTTTTCCTAGTGTTTCAGGGATATATTTATCTCCTCGCCATATATGTGGGGTATAACGCTGCCATAATTGTCCTGTAAGATGGTCACAAGTTGCAACCCACTGTTCACAAATAATGATGCCAGCCTTCAGATTTTCTTTTACAGTGTGAAACGAATCCTCCCATAGATTTAAAGTACCTAACTTCTTCTGAACAAATCTTCCAAGAGAGCCAGCTAAAAACCATACAAACAAATAAAGAAAATTAACTATATTTTCAATTATTTTATTTTGTTTGGCAAAGCAGTTTTCATGACTACATTTGTGTCAAAACATGTCTTTTAATATATCCATTATTCAGATGTAATCATTACACCCAACAACAGTATAAACAGGACTATTCTGTACTCAGATCAGGGAGAAAGTTAGGCATTTAGTAGGAAGGCCACATGATTGCTATTAAATCCAGACACAAGACAAATCACAGTATGAACCAGCTTTTAGGCCATTTGGTGATAAGAAACTGACAGTCTATAAATATCTTTAAAGAAAATCCATCACTGATTTGGACAAAACCCTTCGTCCTAACAGAAAAGGTTTGTGATGTAAATAAAACCTTGGAATGTGGTATCATTTGCACCAAGAGAAATTAGATAGCGTATTTGATGGTTCAAAATATCAAATGCCAAAAACCGATCCAGTGACCTTGATGCTCAAAAGAGATGCTTCATCTTGGTTGACAGAAATTGTTAAAATTAGGTTTCCGGTTTCGCGTGGCTTCGGGGCAGCAGGAATTCGCGACAGCTCGCGATTCCTGCTGTGCTAGCCGTCGAGGTACCCCCGATCCAGATAGGTCAGGGGGCTATGGCTGCCCTGTAGGGACAGCTGAAGAGAGAGGGGAGTCGGATAGAGAGGTGGGGGTGTCGCAGACCCCCCCCTTCTCCGGAAAAACCCCTTTTTCCCAAGGCGGTGGAGCGGCGGTCAGCAATGGCCGCCACGAAGAAGCCTGCAACCGGGTAAGATTGTGCTGGAGGAAGTGTGAAGAAGTGAAAGTTTTGTCTGAGCCGGGTCAAGTAACATCTTTTAAATTGCCTGGAACTGAGTTGTTTGTGCTGGAGGATACATTGTATCCCTAAGAAGAGCGAAAAGCGGCGGAAAAGCTGTTAAAGGGAACTTTTTTTTTTTTCTTTACTCTCCCACCCCATGGAAACAGCAGAAATATTTGGATGTATTGGACATTGAAAGTGAATTGCTTTGAGAGTTGAAGCTAAGAGACAAAAGGATTTTTGGACATTGAAAAATTTAAGAAATTGGAAAACCTTTGTTGGAGGTATGGATTTCTGATTATTTAAAATTGACATTGCAAGTGGGAAGGGAGAGAAAAAAAAGAATTGGAGCAGAAGCTGAAAAAGGAGGAGATTGCCTAGAATCCCAAAAGAAGATATATGGTAATTGGACCTCTTTGATTAAAAATTAACCCCAGAAAGAGAAAGAGAAGAAGGAAGAAAAGTATTAACTTTTGGAACTTTTTTTTTAATTGCTTTTGATTGTCTTTGATTAAAAATACTTGTGGTTGTTTTGGAAAAAGTTTTCCCTTTTCATAATGGCATCGTTTGTGGATGAACTAGAGATTGAATATCAAAAATATAAAAAAGAAGATACTTTGGGCACTTTGTTTCAATTCTTAGAAATGGCGTTATGTACTTATGAAAAGTTGATTACGCAGCAGAAGGACTGGGACAAGGAAGAAGAGGAAGAAGAAGCCATCTTTGATGAACAATGGGTCCCTTTCGGAGAGGAGGAGAAAAAGGATAAGAAAAAGGGGATTTTAAGAATTATAAAAACAACCAAAAGAGAGAAAAATGAGCGAAAAGGTGGAGGCAAGGTTAGAAAGGAAAGGAAAAGGAGTAAGAAAAGCGAGGATAAAAAGCAAAGGGGTAAAAAGGGCAAGGAGAAGAATAAGCAAGAGAGAAAGGGGGGGAGGAGAAGCCTTAATGGGGGGAAGCAAGACCTAAAGAAAAAAAGTTTATTTAGAGACAATGGGTGAATTTAATTTAGATTAAAAGAGGGATTCTGGAGGGTACATAAGCTTGTGTTTTTATATGTGTATTTAGAATATAAAATTTATTATGTAATCTTAGAATCTTTTAAACAGAATCCCAAGAAAAATTGCTATACGAAGTATTTTTAAGTTAGGGTAATGAGTTATAGATGTTACTCCAATTGGTGTACAGGAGAAGTATAGTAAAAGAAAAAAAGATGAATGGATAACTGGAAATAGAACAGACAAAGAATGTTGTTGAAAATGGTAATAAGATATGGAAGGATATATATGTTTTTGTTTTTTTTTTGGATTTTGTATGTTGATAAAAGGCAATAAAATTTTAATTAATAAGAAATAATTGGGATGGAAAGGAGAAGTAGGGATAAGATATGAAGTTAATACTATATGAAGTATTGATATTATAATTTGGAAATGTTATGCCTTATTGGTCTTTTATTATTATTTTTTCTTAGAAAAGAATTTATAAGCTGTTATGCCTTGACTCTTTGTGCATTGTCTTTATAAAACTGATAAAAATGGTTTTTATATATATTTATAAAAAAGAAAATGAAAATAAGATATGGAAGGATATATGGGATGAATAGGATGTTTGAATTTGTGTCTGTGTGAAGAGTTTTAACCCGGGAACAGACAACCTTCAGAAAAGATCTTGTAGTTTTGTTTATGTTTTGTGTTTTGTGTGTATTGTGTTTTTTTTGTAAAACTAATAAAATTTGTTTTTTATTGAAAAAAAAAAAAGAATCAATAAAACCTTGGAGGAATGTTAGATGAGAATAATTGTAAACAAGCCAGAAAGAAATGAATATGATGACTATAAAATGGATAAATATAGAAAAGAAATGAAATTGAATAAGAGTAAAGAGAAATAATGAGAAATTTGCTGAAAGATATTTATGTGTCCATATGGAAACGGGATAAATTAGAATTATGTTGTATAAAAATAATGTTTTATTCGACTTGTAAAAATTTATAATGTTAAGAGGTTTTATGTATTTATGTATTTAATGGTTAATGTTGTGTTGTTTTATCTTTAAAATTAATAAAATTTGTTTCAAAATAAAAAAGAAATTGTTAAAATTGGATGGAAGTTAGACAATAATAAAAATTCAAATAACTTATCCCATATAACTTTCCTTCGCCAGGCAGTCATCACACTCAAGCACTATGAAAGCCATGAGGAAGTACATACAAAATTGACAAGTTAGCCAGTTGTTCAGGATGGATTTTTGTCCAGAACTTTACCTATGACATCCAAAAGGTTCTTCATGCGCGACTGTGGAAAAGGCTCGTGATCGGATTGCCTCCAGACATCATCAACAATGTCCCGTGTGGTCTCCACTAAATCCACAACCTCAAATAAAGATAAGCTGTCCAAATTGTAATAATCCTAAAAGTGTGATACATAATTAAAAATATAAATTCCAGCAAATATATATTAGGACTGCAATGATTCAAAAACATTTCTATCAAAATGTTGTACGGTATGTATTCTCTGTCTTCCATTTCTCTAAATATTCAACATGACTTCCTTCACCCCTTAACAGTCCTTCCCAGTTCATTGTCATCTGCCTCAGTGTCTCAAACTATCTTGTGACAAACCTGCCCATTCACCTCACCTAATTACAATGAGTAAAGGAGCAGTTATTTCCTTGGCCCATTCCTGTCAGCTACAGTTGTTTCCTTGGCCCATTCCTGTGAAGTACAAATAATCCCAAAATAAATAAGTATGCCGGCTGAAAAGTGTGTTATGACACTGGAGAAAAAAGAGCCTGTGCTCTGTGCCCTCTTTTGATAAAGAAGAACGGGACAGCAGAGGGTAAGGGATGAGGAGGAAATGTCTTAATTAAGGTAACAAAATAATGTTTGAGCACCCACATTTAAGCTCTGTCTGCTCATTTTCAATCTCTACTATGGCATAAAAAGGTGAGACCTTTATGCCACAGTGGTCACACACATCTGATTTATGCTAATCCCAGAAGTACCCATTATTGTTAATCTAACTGGGAGTTAAGTATGACAAATGCTACCATTTTTATCAATATCCTAATAAGGACAAAAATGAAAAGTTCAGATAGAAAACCTCCTGATTTCTATGAAGAGTTAAAAACATTATTTAAACATTTCTTCAAATGTCATTATCTATATGTAAAATGCTTAATTTCCTATAGATATTCATGAATATATGCTTTCAAGCAAATATTTCAATTTAATGAAAACCAATACTTGTACTTGAAGGAAGCTTCATCTGTACAAAACTCAGTTCTATTATAATTGATTGTATGAATCCATCACATATATAAAACTATAGACTGCTTTGTGATTTAGTGTGCATAAAAACAGAAGCAATGAAGCAGTATATAGTTTTGATATCATAATGTAGCCCTCCCTTATACAAAAGCCCTTCAGATCTCTGCATGTCAACATCTATAATTCTTCAGGCGCTAAGGCTGTGGTAAAAAATCCATGTATGAGGAAAGTTGGGGGAGATTTGTGAATTAAACATTCAGCTTTGTTGATATTTTTAATTATTATCTATTTGATCATTATTTATTTCATTTTTTATTTGGTAATTGCTTATTTAATATATTTTGTTTGAGCAATCTTTGGGGGCCCATATTCCATTTCTGCTCCACAAACTACATAGGCCACCACTCTGCTTCCAGGTGCAATTCAATATGGTGGTTATGATCTTTAAATCCCTTAATAGCATAAATCCACCCCCCTCGATGAACCACTCTTCCCACTAGAACAAGTCTGCTCAACTCATGCTGGCAAAGGTTCTACTATGGACTCCGTCAGTCGAAGAACTCCAATTATCAGGATCCAGAAGAGCCTTCTCTTCCATAGTACCTGCTCTCCTAGGTGAGATTTGCCTCTACCCTCCTATCCTTCTGTAAGAGGTTGAAGACCTGGCCTGGGGACCCAGTGGAGGACTACCTCACTGGAAATGGCTACTAGATTGATAGCAACCCTCCCACTCACTCCCTGCTTCCCTACCTGACCATCTTTTATTCTCATATCACATTTCTTAATGTTTTCTTTTTCATTGTTTACTCTATTGTTCTCTTACTTTGCTGATGTTATGTTTACACTTCTTTTCATTTCTCCATTTTTATTGTTTTAAGCCACTTAGAGCAACCCCACAGCAAAATAGGTGGCAAATAAATTTAACTAATAAATAAAATAAATGTTACACACATATGCAATGGCTTCAAACAGCTCTTTAAAATGAGAAGCTCTGTCCTTGCTACATGATTTACTTCCGTGTTGAGCACGTTCTGTCCAAAATTGAAATTCATCATTTGGGCAAAGTACAGCTGTAAAAAAAAAAAAATTCAGTTGGTTGCATAGCAATCAAGAAGATCTTTAAAAGCCGCAGCATATATTATTTTAGTAATTTTACTCCACATAAATGAGGATTAGCATCTATATTAAGCCAGAATCATTGCATTTCAAATAATTATGCCAAATTACAAAATCACTAGTATATCTATGATTCTGCATATCAAAATTATAATGTTCTTATCTGAAATATTAAATAGAATGTTTTATTATAAAATTTCTATGCCTATTCACTGAGCTATAATGAAAAAAAAATTCTCACTATATCTAGCAATTTTCATAGTTTGTAGATATTAAGCATTATATACCTTGAACATCATCTTCCCGATATTTTGTTCCTGTATAAACAGTATCTGTTCTCCTTAGAACAGAACCTAAGCCAGCTTCTAACTCCCGCAAAAGATTTTGCAATTTGGGATCAAAATCTTTACTCCATTTTTCATCCTAAAATAAAGATTTTAGATTATGTAACTTTTCTATCAAAACTGCATATCTTCATTATTATCGTAACATACAATTTTCTCTACTTAATTCTGCATATGTTATTATCTCATTCTTTGGTTGCTTTCTCAGTGCTGAAACATAGTTGACGTGATTCTTAACAGTGAATTAAGTTACATTAATTATAAGGAATATAACTGTAACTGTACCAGGCTTGTACATAATTAACTGTTAGAGAATAATTTTGAATGGTAATGAAAGAGAGAGCTATTTTCTATAAAATAGCATCATGTCAAAGCAATGCAGTAAATTCTATTATAAAAGAACTATGAGAATACATGAGCACAGTCCTGTGATTTATTGAAATAACCTGGATTCTGCATACTCACTTTCAGTAGTACAGGTGCAAATACCTGTCGCACTGCTTGATAAAGCATATTAACTGGAGAATCTAACATAGATGATACAAGAATATTGGTGTGAAGATTATCTTCTGTAATAACATCTGGTCGCAGCTTGAAGAATACCAGCATTTTGTCTTCCGAATTGCTAGCTTCAACCTGCATAAGTGTGAAACACATAAATTAATGGGAACTAGTAAACAGAAAATTAATTCTGCAATGTGACAATATTTGGAAATTATTAAAGGTATAGGCAAAGTTTACAAATATTAAACTTTCCTAACTTAGAGAGGAAAAAAAAAAATTGGCTACATTTTAATGTAATATTGCAATATCATATACAAAAAAAAGCAAATAAGGAAAACAGAATTTACTTTTAAAATGCTACAGTAGAACATGACTTTTTATCTAAACCAAAAAGAAAACAGAAATACATATTTTGGTAAGATAAATGGCACAATATAGACAGAAAATCGATACCTTAAGAATACAGTTATAAAGCTGCTTTACAAACATCAGGCTTACAAACTGTTCTAAATGAAGACATGGCTGGTTCTAGCTTACCAATCTGCATAAATCCAACCTCTGTGGTTTATTCAAGAGTACACTGTATAAACCAGCTTATTGAATCAGAGCATCAGTCTATCTAGAACAGGGGTGTCAAACTCAATTTCATTAAGGGCCTATCAGGGTTGTGTTTGACCTCAGGGGCTGGAGTGGGCGTGGCCAGGATGGGTGTGGCCAGCATGATGTCACTTGTGCCAGGGGCCATCTGTGGTGGCATGAGCATTCTGCCAGTGAAAACAGGCTCCTGAGCTCTGTTTTCAACTGTGATGGACTCCTGCAACTCTCTGCCAGAGAAAACGGAGTTCAGGAGGGCCACACGCAGCCCTTATCACTGGCAGAGGCACTGCGGGCTAGCCTTTTGCTGTTTCCAGGGCAGTCCCACAGGCAAGATCTAAGCACCCCACAGGCTGAATCCAGCCTCCGGGCCTTGAGTTTGACACTCCTGATCTAGATCATTATAAACACTACCTGGAAGCAACTATTCAGGATTAGGGACTGCAATTTTTCCCATCTTACAATACAGTATTTCAGTCATATCTTAGATTATCTGCATCAAAAGTATGACTCATATTACCGACTAATAAATGTCACTATGATGCACTCACTTATATTAACATTTTAATGCAGGTATACATATATATGATATAAAGCCTAAGGGCACAGCATTAAACTACACAGAAAGTAATACAGGAATTCCTCAATTTACAACAGTTCATTTAGTGACCAAAGTTACAACAGCACTGAAAATGAAAGTGATTTATGACTGTTTTTCACACGATTGTCACATTCTATGCGTAGTCACAAAATTCAGACACTTGCAGCGCGAATGCGTTTATGATAATTGCAGTGTCCCAGGGTCCAGTGATTATCTTTCCATCCTTCTGACAAGCAAAGTCAATGATGAAGTCAGATTCACTTAACAACCATGTTACTAACTTTATTGCAGTGCTTCACTTAACAACTGCAACAAGAAAGGTAGTAAAATGGGGCAAAACTCATTTAACAAATTATCACTTAACAGACATTTCGACCTCAATTGCGGTCAAAGTCAAGGAATAGCTGTACTTCTTCGATATTCATGGGTGGGTGTGTACATACATGCATGCATACATACATATTACACACTCCTTCCTCCATTTCCATATTTGTTTGTTTTTAACCGTTTAGTCTTGGCTGACTCTTGGTGACTTTATAGGCAAGTGCTCTCCATGCTACGCTGTCAAGCATAACTTCTTTCAATGGGTTGGGTGTTCAACTTTGTATCAGATTTGATGTTATCAAACCAGTGTGTTTTTGGCCTACCCCTTTTCCTTCTTCTACTAACGAATTTGCATGTGTGACATAGCCAAAGTAAACCAGACTTTATTATTTTAGTTTCTAGTGATGTGTCTGGATGTATATAATTTAATACCTCTATTATTTACTCTAGCTGTCCATGGTACATATGCAGTAATTTACACCAGCACCACAGTTCAAAGGTGTCAGTTATTCTTCAATCAGCCATTCTTAGTGTCCAACTTCCACCCCCATAAGGGAAGACTATTGCTCTAACTAGCTTGCTTTTTGTATTTATATCAATATATCTGCTAAAAGATATACATGATATAGATATATAGATATATATAGATGATAGAGAGCCTATAAATTATACAGATATATAGATGTAATGTTTGTGTGCCTGTCTGTGTGTATGTATACACATACATATATATTACATATATATCACTCACACACACACACACACCAATAAATAAAAGGTGAAATGAATATCTAACACTGATAATAATATAATTAAAAAGGACGCCACAGTACCTTATTTGAGACCGCAATCTGGTCTTCGGAGTGCTGCACACAGAGAAGAAATTCGTTGCCATCATCCAAAAAGTTGGCCAGTTCGGGACTGGCAGAGAGGGGTGCCAGGCTCCTAAACGACGACAACCCAAAGAAGTTGCCAGCAGTGGCCGAAATGAAAATCTTCCTCTTGTCGCCATCGCCGTCCCCATCAAGAGGCATGACAGTCGCGACTCTGGAGCTCCGCCTAGCCTGGTACTGGAAACGCTGCGGAGCCGAGCGCTGCTTTTTAACCAAGGCGTCCGCCCTTTTCCTCCGTCCCAGAAAAAAAAGAAGAATTTAAGAACATTTGTTTTAGAGAAGAAAGGGAAGAGAAAACGGAATGGCCAAGATCAAGAGGAGGATCCGAGATGAAGGGATAACGCGAACGAAACGGAAAGACGCTCGCTTCCCATAAAAAAAAAACAAAAAACTTTTATATAAGGGTCTCCTTTGTTTGAAGAGCTGATCTTCTATACCGGCGGGAACAGTACCCCCGGCGGCCGAGAAAGGTAAGGAAGAAACGCTTGTTTTGATTTCTCAGAGATAGCCGGCGGGCAGCGTTGCTAGGCCCGGTTACTAGGGCAACCAAAATGGCCGACGCCGCCTAATGCTAAGACGCGTTCCTTAAGGGTGTATCAAGCGATCCTCATCCACTTTCTCCACAACCCTGGAATACAGTTAAGTCCAATCGGTGTGATAGGTAATCGCTAGGCGCGTAACTCGTGCCGGCCTTGAATGGATGCAGCGCGAGCGGCATCACAACGTGCAAGATTGCGTAGGCTGGCCCTGCAGATGTGTGGCGTTACAAGTACTGCCATTCCCGCTGAAGAAAAGTATTGTTGGGTGGGGGTGATGAGAGGCTGTACTGCATGGGGAATCTGTTGAGTCCACAGGTCTACGCAACTCAGGCCAACTACTAGTGAAGGACTCTGCGTGCTGCATTTCAAGAAATATATGCAATATAAGCTGGGTAGAAATAAATCTGTTGGTGCCCTGTATCATAAATGAACTTCTAGTTTGCTTCCATTTCCTCCTTCACTAATATTGACTTATTAAAAATATGTTATGTTAGACTTTCAAAGATTGGATTATATGCTTGGCTCATTAATCTCACCAAAGCGGCAGTTCTCTGAAATTAGTCATAAGCTTCATTAAACAGAGACTTGACTGAAAATGTAGTTCTATTTTAACAGATAACAGATAATCAGAGTTGGAAGAGTTGACCTTATAGGTCATCTAATCCAACCCCCCACCCAAGTGGGAGATCCTACACCATTTCTGACAAATGACAGTCCAATCTCTTTTTGAAGGTCTCAACAACTTCCAAGGGCAAGCCGTTCCATTGGTTGATTGTTGTCACTGTCAGAAAGTTTCTCCTTATTTATTTACAGGTTAAATCTCTCCTTGTTCAGTGTCCATCCATTATTCCTTGTCTGGCCTACAGGCGCTTTAGAAAATGGATTGACCCCTTCCTCTCTATAGTAGCCCCTCAAATATTGGAAGACTGCTATCATGTCTGGTCCTTCTGTTTACTAGACTAGCCAAGCCCAGTTCCTGTAACCGTTCTTCATCTGTTTTGGTCTCTAGTCCCCTAATCATCCTGGTTGCTCTTCTCTGCACTTTTTCTAGAGTCTCAACATCTTCTTTATAATGTGGTGACCAAAACTGGACGCAGTACTCTAGGTGTGGGTCTTACTAAGGCTTTATAAAGTGGTATTAGTATCTCACTTGATCTTGACTGTATCCCTCTGTTAATGCAATTTAGAATTGCATTAGCTTTTTTGGCTGCTTTTGCACACTACTGGCTCATATTTAGCTGGTTGTCCACTAAGACTCCAAGATCCCTCTTACAGTTACTGCTATTGAGCTTGGTTTCACCCAGTCTATATGTGTATTTTTGATTTTTCTTGCCTAAGTGTAGGACTTTACTTTACATTGAATTTCATTTTGTTCAATACGGGCCAGTGTTCTAGTCTGTCAAGATCCATCTGGATCTTGAGCCTATCTTCTTGGGCATTAGCTATTCCTGCCAGTGTAGTATCATCTGCAAATTTGGTAAGTTCCTGTTTTATTGTATTCCTTGGTTAGAGGATGAAACCACAATTACAAACTTTTTATCGTGATCTGAAGAGAGCAGATAATACCTAGACAAAACACCACAACACCTTAATTCATTTCTGAGAGCACATGTGGATTATTTCAGCTACCAATCTTTCTGATGGCAGCTCGAGGAGGTACGCATGAAGTTCTCAGATTTAATCTTCATAATTCTGTGAAGTAAATAGAGCTGAAAGTTTATGCTTATCCCTAAATCATTATACAATGTATTTTCATATGGTTTACAAAACCTGGGCCTCACTGGTTGTGGCCCTGCAATTTAACCATCACAACAGTTAACTATGCTTTGACTATGCACTGGACATTTTTGAATATCAGACATCATGCTTCTATGTAATGCTTATATAGTTTGTCATCAAGGAAAATATGTTTTATTTTAACTATCTTTTAAACTGAATCCATATAATTAACTATTCTTTTCTCACTGCTGAGACTGTATAGGCCGCCTGTTCCAACATGATGCTGTTTAGAATCATCAATCTTCAAATGTCATGCTCCAGGTGTCCATGGTGCAGTATCATGGAACACCCTTTAATATATCTGTAGGATAACAAATTGGGGAGAGTTGTTATATATACCACTCTAAATGATACAGATAATATAATACAAATCCCTTTGTCTTTTTCCATTCATATTATTCTAATTGCCTTACCATAAAGAAATTTTTATATTCTCCCCTATTGGAAAAACTGATGAAAGCATGCCTTGATTTTGTTGAGCATTGTTCAGGCTTTCAAAGACTGATGTCAGCCCTTCAAGTTAGGCCAAGTCAGGAAAGACTACAGGGAATGTTACATAATACACCCCAAAGTGGGTGGAAATGTCTGCGTCTTATATAGTGAATGTTGCCAAAGCCCCAGGCACCCAACCCCACCCTTTGGCCTCTGCCTCCCAGACAATTTGCCTCTTTGCAACAAACAGCCTGGTCAGCTTCAGCACAGCCTGATTAGCACAAGCAGCTGGTTGTCAGTTGGATCCCAACAATCAGCTGTTTCAGGCTGCAGGGATCGCCTATTGCCGCCTCCGCACACCCCATTTTTGGCCTCCACGTCCCATTTTTGGCCTCCACATGCCCCATTGTTGGCCTCTGCGCAGCCCATTTTCCACCCGTTCCAATCCCCACCTCCCAGAATGGGCTGAAAATGGGGCACGTGGAGGCCTAAAATGGGGTGTGAGGAGGCTGAAAATGGGATACAGAGGCCAAAATGGGGCACATGGAGGCAGCAACAGGTGATAGCAATCCCTGCAGCCTGAAACAGCTGATTGTCAGGACCCCAACCGGCAATCAGCTGTTTGTGCTAATCAGGCTGTGCTGAAACTGACTTAGCTATTTGCTGTTTGCTGCATGGAGGCAAATTCTTACTGTCCCCATTTATCTGTATTCATTCCCTTGTTCTTTATATTCATACTTATACTTGTTATCTTGTACATGTTTGACAAATAAATTGCTGGGAGGCAGAGGAAGAGGCAAACATTTTTTTCTTGTTTTCCTCCCCAAAAGCTAGGTGTGTCTTATACTTAGGAGCATCTTATACTCTGAAAAATACGGTACTTTATTGTTATAGGATAAATAATAAAATACTGAAAACCTGCCAAGTTTTTATCTGCCCATTGTATACTGTACTAAACAAAACCATTTTCTTTTTTCAAGGTTGCTTCAGTCTCAACTGTATAATTTTTTCTTCAAGAATCTCCTTAACAGTTCCTTCATATCTTTCCAAATGGCCTCTTTAACTTAAAAGATAACATTTATTTTGCCTCCAGGTCATTTTGACTGGACATAAAGTCCCTGCAGTTTTCTAGGCAATATTTTCTGAAATGATTTTTACCCTTGCCCTCGTTCTAGGGCTGGGTGAAAATGACTTGCCCAGCAATGTTTTTAAACATACAATAAATTAAGCATTCACTAAAATTCTGGGCATGTAACTCTGGGTGGCAAACAAATCCAAATACATGTTTTTATGGCTGTATGCCATATTAAAAACAACAATACTATCAATGAGATTCAGCTTCATCACCATCATATGATTTCCAAAGTTTGACCCCCAACTATTTAAACCATAGCTAAAGAATTTTTGTAAGCTCAGAGAACTATGGTTTAATTAGAAATAAACCAGACAAGTTAACCATGGCTGGGCATGAGATGAAAGCCCAAACAGTAGCTGGGAATACAGGTAGTCCTCAACGTAGGACCACAGATGAGCCCAAAACTGATGTTGCTAAGTGAGTTTTTCCCCAATTTATGATTTACCACGTTAAGTGAATCACAGCTGTTATATTAGTAACAGGATTAAATGAATCTGGTTTCCCCATTGAGTTTGCTTGTCAGAAGGTCACAAAAGGGGATCATACTACTCCAGACACAGCCGTCATAAATGTGAGTCAGTTGTCAAGCATCCTAATGCAAGTCACATCAGCATGGGGATGCTGCAATGGTTGGAAGAATGAAAAATCGTCCTAAAGTCACTTTTATTCAGCACCCTTGTAATTTAACAGATTAACAGACAGATAATCAGAGTTGGAAGGGACCTTATAGGTCATCAAGTCCAACCCCCCCACCCAAGCAGGAGATCCGACGCCATTTCTGACAAATAGCTTTGAAGAGTCACTTAGAGCACTCTTGTGAATCAAGGACTAAGCCCTCCAGCTTCTGAAAAGACCTCTGCTGAATTAGGCAGGACGATGCCTGATCACGCACGTCTGGGGGAAAACCCTGATTATAGGCTCACAAGCCGCCCCAGGGAGAAATTCACGCTCTTTCCCCGCCCTCCCTCACGATTCACGTCACAACCTCTTTCTAGTGACGCGCGCAAACGCTCCGGAAGGCGGGGCTAATCACGCGTCGGCACCGTCCCCGTCTCTTAGCTCCGCCCTGGAGAAGGCGGGGCGAGTGGATGCCAGTCAAGGGGGGGCGGCGGGGGCGGCGTGTCGCTGTCACTTCCTGCTCCCGCCTCTTTCGTGTCAGGGCGGCGCAACACGCTCGCAACTCCTCTGCGCTTTGCCGGCTTTCCCCGCCGCCGCGGCTGCTTCCACCTCAGCGTCGAACGGCCAGTGCCCCCACCACACACAAACACACACCGCGCTGGCCCTGGCGGCACCCCGGCGGTAGCAGCCGAGCGAGGGAAGGAAAAGAGCCGGAGAACGAAGCGGGCGCGGCAGCAGCAGCCAGAGCTGCCGCTTCTTCACAACAGCCGAGGACGGAAGAGGCGGCGGCGGCGGCCGCTCTCATCACCCGGGAAGCGGGGGGGGGGGGGGGGGCACGCTGGAAAGCCTGGCTCCCCACGTCTTCTGCTCGGTCCGCTCTACGGTGAACAGAGGAAATGCCCGTGAAAAAAAAGCGCAAATCTTCGGGGCAGGCGGGCGACGAGTCGGGCCTCAAGAAATGCAAAATCAGCAGGTACTGGATATGCCGGGGGGACAGGCCCTCCTCTGGCTCTGGGGCCGGGGTAGAGGGTTGGGGGTCTCGGCTCGAGAGACCCCCCTCGAGGGAGGAGGCGGTGACGGCGACGACCGCTTTTCTTTTTTGATCCCCGAAGGGGCTCCTACAATTTGAGGAGGGAAATCCTTCCGTTCCCATCCCCGCAATTGCTGGTCACCTTTTTGTGATACAGGTGAAGAAAGGTGGAAATGTCAGGTACGGCCATCAGCCCCCCCACTTTACACGCACACAAATGAATCTGCCTTTAAACTGATTGCTGCCTCTCATCCATCCTTGGTCTTTTTCCTCCTCTCTCCTAATCTTTTAGGGAAATGTGTTTTTCATACTTCCTTGGCCAAAATTGCACATTCCTTAGGGTGACTTTTTTTTTTTTGTTCCCCCCTTCTTACTGCTCGGCCTGAAAGGGCTGGTAGTTCACTGACGATTCTGTAGCAACTTTCTCCTAAGTATTGCCTTCAAAGTGCAATGGATTAAATTTACCCATTAGCAAGAATTCAATGCCTTGCTGACTGGGTTGTATGGGAGCTGAAATTGTGAATATACTGGGAGCACCAGGTAGGGGAAAGCTAGTCTGCACAATGACTATAATGTTTCAAAAGGCCTTCCTCAGCTCTAGTCTTGCTTGGTCTGCACTAGTGATTTTAAGATCCTTGAATGATTTATAATGGAGAATAGTGAAGTCATCTCCACCCAAGCAGACTCTACGGTGGCATCTACAACAAAGCACATGGTGTTAAAATAACAGCATGTGTTGTTATATAAAGGATAAAATGGCATCCAGTCAAGTATATAAATTCTGTAATTTGCTTGCTGACATCATGTTGCATGTATTATTTGCTCCTCCCCTTATTCTTCTCCAGGTGCCTATGGACAGGATGAAATAAAACATGTTGCCTTATGATGATGGGAGTTGCAGCCCAACGTGTTTGTAAGGAGGCTGGTTAGGAAATAGTGTGATTTCAGCTTCAGCTGATTTCATCTATACATACAGACATACACTTATACATACATACAGATATGCATATGTACACGTACTATATATATGTGTATATAAAAACATTACACACATAATATAGTTTATATGCTACCCACTGAAAAGTGAATGTGTATGTGTGCATATTCTGATTTTTGCTAGCTGGTTGGAGAAACAAGTTGGCATATAAACTGAATGAAGACCAGACAGATTTCACTATCTCTTAACTTGACATTTTCTATCATAAGTACAGTCTTTCCAAAATTCAATATTGGCCACTGTGGTGTGCCTCCCAGCACTTTGGAATTCTTTACCCACTCCCCAGGTTCATTAAATTCCCACCCCTACATAAAATTGTTAAAGCAATTATATTCCACTAGTGATTGTGTTTTTTTAATCTTAGTCAGTTGCTTAGGGATATCCATCTTAGGGGGGCAGGGTTGATTAATCATGTACTTTTTTATGTTTTTACTCTGTTGCAGAGAGGCAGCTTGGTATAGTGGTTAAGGCATCAAGGTAGAAACTGGGAGACCTAGAATTCTAGTTCTGCCTTGGACACAAATCCAGCTGGGTGATCTTGGGCCTGTCACTTTCTTTCAGCTCTAAGAAGAGGGCAAACCACTTGAAAAAAACTTGCCAAGAAAACTTCAGGGAATTGTTCAGCCAGTCTCTGAGAATTTGACATGATTGAACAGAAAAAGTCAACATGTCTATTTACCCCTATAATTCTGTAGCCATTATGTTTCAAGTACAAGTCAAAATGTAATGAAAGTGCTCAAAGAATTACACTCCATCAAATGTGTAAAAATTCTTACAGACTTCATCTTTTTAATACTGTTAGAGACAAATTATATAAAAAAGATAAAGTGTAGATTTTGACATAATATCTTTTACGTTTACACTAGAAAGGAATGCATCAATATACCTTTTGTAGTTTCTCTGCTTATATATTGTGTGGTAATGAATCAGTGTTTTATTTTAAAAATATAATTTATTCATATATTTGCAGAAATGTTTGCCAGTTGATTGATAATTAATGTAAAAGTTGAATTCTGTTCAGAAACACAAACATTGGCCCCAAAGTCTAATCACAGCTTTTTCAATCTACTATAAAAAGTCAAGGTAACTGCACTGTTCTTTCCCTTTGCGCTCTCCTAAAGCTGCTATTTAGGAGTGCAAATACTGTTAAATTCAGTGTGATAGGCTTCTAAATATACATGGATAAAGTTGTACTGTTAGAACATGTTCTACTTGTTCCTTGAATACTAACTAAACTGTTACGTGGACCATAGCTCTAAAATTGCAGAGTTAAAACTTGCTGCAATCAATAGTGAAAGGGTACATATTGGACTAAAGATAATATAACTATTGAACGAGCATAATGAAACCAGTTAGGCATCATATATAGTATGACAGATGTTTCAGATTATGATCTAATGGAAAAGGATGCTTTGAAATAGTAACATCTGAAATGGCAGATGCATCCATGAAGTTCTCCACATTAAATTGCAGTTCATTTTAGCTTATTGTTACTTAGATTTCTTGAAAAAGTGCTGAAATGAAACCATAATTTTACTTTAAAAATAGAAAAGAATAGCTCTCTGCAACTTGCTAAAAAAATTCATTATAGAAAGCATTACAGAAAATTCATTATAGAAAGCATTACAGAAAATACAAAGAAAAATAGCACAGGTTATTTCAGGGAGCTAGATGTTCTTTAAGAAATGAAAGATGTTTGAGCTTTTTTATATTCATCAAAATATTAGATAATAAAGAATATGTAGAAAAAGAAGAGATAGCAAGAAGCAACGTTTTCCAGGTTTCTTTATAATAAATGTATTTCATCATTTATCATAGCAGCCATTTTGTAAGTAACTTAATATACTATGAAGATTACAGTATAAATGTGTATATGTGAGCTACAATTGTCAGACTTTTCAATGGTAGTAACACTTGCCTGCAGTTTTGTATTACAAGCATAGCAAATACTGAATCACTCAAGGGCAGGTAAAATGAATTAAATGCATTCAATTATTATTTTGCAAATTAATGATTTAAAAAAACTTGACAGAATAAAACAACTAAATCTTGGTCTGTTGCATAGCTTGTAATTCTTTCAAGTTTAGAATGGGTTGTGAGAATATCCAGAAAAGGGAAAAAAAGAAATCACTTTTGTACTTCGAAAGCAAGGATAGCTTGTTCCCTAGAAAATATGTTAAAAGTACTAATTAAAGCTGCAAATTTAAGTATTTTCTAGATGGTTATCTATTAATAAGCCATAATTGGGGATTTTTTGAAGTAATAGCAAGTTTACCAACATCTTTTTAAATATGTATTTAAGTTATTGCAGGTCACCAGCTTCTAATAAAGTGATAAGTGGTGAGGAGCATTTTTCAAGCAAGAAGTGCCTGGCTTGGTTTTATGAATATGCAGGTATGAAACTAATGCATGGTTAATGCAATTAATTAGTAATACTAGGATTGTGCTCTGCTTATATCCTCTTTTATGTGAAACTAACCATTTGTTTAAAAATGTTTAAATATAACATGGGGACTGATGTCACCACACTACAGGTAGTTCCTCGACTTAGGACCACAATTGAGCTCAAATGTTTTGTTGCTAAGTGAAACATTTGTTAAGTGAATTTTGCCTCATTTTACAATCTTTTGTGCCTCAGTTATTAAGTGAATCGCTGCAATTGTTAAATGAATCTGGCTTCCCCATAGACTTTGCTTATAAGAAGGTCACAAAAGGTGATTTCTCATAACCCCAGGACACTGCAGCCATCATAAATGTGAACCAGTTGCCGAGCATCTGTATTTGGATCATGTGACTGGGGATATGCAACAGTTGTAAGTGTTGAACACAGTCATGTCACTTTTTTCACTGTGTAACTTTGAGTGGTCACTAAATGAACTATTGTAAGTTGAGGAGTACCTGTATTTTAAAAGAAAGAGTGTTCTTGGGTTAGAGAGATGAACATAAGACAGGAGTTTCTCAGGTGTAAAATTCTGTTGTTTACATATTGAGCTATGTTGTAACTTTTTAATGTTTGAATATTCTGATTTGTTTGGCTCTAGGTAGGTGAATGGTATAAATCTATTCATGGAAGCTTGCAAACTAAGGTTTATGGCCTAACAAAATATATAATCCACACTAACAGTTGCTTATTCAGCAAACCTCATTTAAGCAAACTGTAGTTTAGTACATAAGCATCCTAATCAGTCCAAGTATGCCTACCAAATATGCCTAAAACAGAGGAATACTTTAGTTTTATGAAGCCAAAATATGTTTCTTCCTTTTTAAAAATAAACATGGATACAAAGCATTTCATCCTCTCAGAAAATTAGATTGAGTTGAGAAATAGTGACTGGTCAAAATAAACCCCTCCAAAGGTATGAGATTATTAATTATTTATCCAGGACAGCAGGAATGCAAATTCACATCAGGAGAACATTATGTCAAAAAATATAATGCTGCAGAAACCTGAATTTGTTAAAGAGCATAATATATTCAGTTGCACTATGAAGTGCAATTTTTTAAATATATATTTTCCTATTCATAGAAAAAGTACTAATCTGATCCCGAAATCCTTAAATGATTGTCAGTTTTTCTTTATAATTGTATGAACACATATGTCTCCTATTATACAGATATGGGCAAATTTAGATACTGCTTCAAATTCACATATATACGTATGAACATACCTTACATGTTCTTTTTTAAAGCAAATTAATCATTCAAAACTGGTACTGTACATTGGATGGCAGAAACTGATCTCGATGAAACATCTGGAATATGGTGTAATTAGGAAACTATATGCAACACTGAAATGACTCATGAGTACAGTCTGCTACTTCTCTGTTTTTTCCCATCCTACTCCAGCTTTGGCTCTGATAGGCCATTGAGTGATACAAATTTATATAGTATGATATGTCTTTTTTTCCTTTGAAGGTGATGATGAAGTTGTAGGACCTGAAGGAATGGAAAAATTCTGTGAAGATATTGGTGTTGAACCTGAAAACGTAAGCCACAAAATGGTTTTTGTGTTTTAGTTTTTTAAGTATTGTCCATTCTTTGGTTACATTGTGTTTTTCTGCTGTTTCTTAATTTTACTGCAACAAATTAGCAAATTATGAACTTTCAAAAAATTGGGTTTTTTAATATTTCAGTTTTACAACAGGAATCCTATAATTTCTTAATACATTTGGGCATGGGCAGATCTTAAAGTGCTGAAATTTCTTTACACTACTTTCTATATAATACCTCTATGTTTTTATATTTTCTTCCAAAGTCAAAAGTATGCAAAGGTATACCTTTTAGGGGGGATTCTGCTATAGTGAGCAGCTGCATGACCCTAATGTGCCACTGTCTATTCCAAAGGTCTCCAAACTTGACAGCTTTAAGACTTGTAGACTTCAACTCTCAGAATTCTCCAGCCAGCTGGAGAATTCTGGAAATTGAAGTCCACAAGTCTTAAAAGTTGACAGGTTTGGAACCCCTGGCCTATTCCAGAGCACATTTTTGATCATTTTAATGTTGCATGGTTAAGTAGAGGCTTTCCTAAGATTATAGGAAAAGATCTTTAATAGCTCTCCAAGCATCAGATTAAAAATCAAATGTAGCACACCCTCAGGGAACAAAACAATGTTGGCCACTCAAAACCTACTAACCTACTAATTGGTATCAATCAGTATTGTTTTGATGACGCCAAAAGTATTTGTAGTATTTCATTTATTTCACTTATTTTGATAGATTGTTTCGATGGCTCCAAAATGACAGTGCCTGATGCATCTCTGGTGCATTTCTGGGGGTATGACATTCTAAAACAGGGGTCTCCAACCTTGGCTCCTGGAAGCCTGGCGGACTTCAACTCCCAGAGTTCCACAGCCAGCAAAGCTGGCTGTGGAATTCTGGGAGTTGAAGTCCGCCAGGCTTCCAGGAGCCAAGGTTGGAGACCCCTGTTCTAAAACAACAGAGGTACTTCAAAAAGGTTTTCAAAAGGTAGGATCCTGCAACAAACAATTAGGGAGAAAATTTTAATGCTATGGAGGGTAGAGCAGGAAAGGGTTTGGTACAGTTTCTTAGAGGCTTCAGATAAAGCTACCCTTTTCTTGCATTTTGGAGGCCTTGAAGATCTGTCTCTTGCCCAGCTTAAGATGGGTGTAGTCCCTTTCAAGAAGTGGGTGTGTGTTTGTGGCTGCCTGGTTTTGCCAACTTCTATTTTTGTTGTATTTTTATTGTTTTATACTTTTACATATCTTTTGTGAACCATCCACAGTCATTGGGAGCCAGGAGATGTACAAACTGGATTAAATAAATAAACCCTTAAATATAAATGGAAATTTAGTTGTTTGAGAGTTGTAGTCCCAACACATTTGAAAAGAGTAGAGATTTGAACTGATGAACAACTTTTGCAGCCAAGCACTGTTTTTAAAAATGTTTCTCGTAAATTCGACTTTTTCCCTCTCTGAGCCCACTTTTATTCCTTTATTCTTTTACAGGTTATTATGCTAGTTTTAGCCTGGAAACTAGAGGCTGAAAGCATGGGATTTTTTACAAAAGAAGAGTGGCTAAAAGGGATGACCTCATTACAGTAAGAACTTCTATTTTAAGTTCTTTTTGATAAGTCAAAAGATTTGGATACATATACACATTTTCATTTAACAAAATGCTGCAGATATGATTCACTTTGCTTGTATCTTACATCTTTCAATTTAATCTAAAGATACTCCTTTTTGATGGCTCATGTTCTTGAGCTGTGCAGTGCTTCAGATTTGAGCACAGAAAGATGCTTCAGAGCACCTGCACTTTGTGCAACTCCTTTAAGCACATAGAAAACACATAGTTTATTTAAAGATATATAGACAGAGATTATATGAGCTTCCTTGTGTGCTCCAAAGAACATTTCATGCTTGAACCTGCACAACCCAATCAGGTGTTTTCCTATGGCCAAAATCAATTTACTTCTGCTGGATTCTCAGAACAGTTCAAATGTGTTTGAATGATTAGCCTTTCTGTCACTGTATACTCCTAAAATTCTCCTGTCTGTAACCTGAGTAAAAGAGTACCTGACTGGGCAATAATATTCCTCGAAGGAAAGAAGAGACACAAGTAGGAGAATAGAATGAAATTAGTTTCAAATTCTAAAAGTGGTGAGCAATGAATAAATATCCTTATCATATATCTATAAAGGTGAATATTTGTTATTCAGGCTTGAAAGGATGAGTCCTTGGTGCTCTCTGAGTTTGCTTGTTTTCTTGTAGATGTTTCATTATCCTAACTAGGTAACATCATCAGTTGAAACAAGAGTATCTTTTATTGTTGGTGTTATAGTTAACTTATGGTACTGAAGGCTGCAGGGCTAGAATCCATTAGCCATTTCTGGCTAGATATTGGGATCATGAAGCTCTTATACTTGTTATGGTATTCTGAATAGAGCAGCTTCCCAAGGTTATTCTCAGGGTATCTATTTATGCAGTGAAAGCATTTGAATTTTTGAAACAATTTTTATTTTTTTATGTAATTTTTTTTAATTACAAATGTGTGTTTTTTATTGTGTTACCCCTCCCCCCCCCCCAATGTCTTGGATGAAACCTTTAGATCTCCTCTAAAAGCTATCATTAAGTTGCAAATTGTAATGAACAGAAAGGGAGAATGATTACATACATAGGAAAATGCTCCATTTTCTGCATTTAATTTATATTCCCCTGAACCTGAAAAAAAGCAGAAAGCAGGTCCTGAATACACTAAAGCAAAAGGATCTGTTGAGGCAAAAATTTAGAAGAGTACCGCAGACTGTCATTAATAAATTTATTAAATTTAAAAAACCTTATCCCTATCCCAGGTTAGCCACACATCTAATACAGTACATAAAATCCAGATCATAATTTAGAGAGTTCACTCCATTCATTTTCAATTTGTCTTTTGAGAAGTGCTCGAAATTCAGAAGTACTATGTTCAAATGTACTAAACAATAGAGAATTTCTTATTTGATGTACAAGCAAATATACATATATTGTAGGGTGTAGAAAATGACTTGGGAGTCACAAGCTTGAGACCCCTACAGTCTGATAGCCTGTGTATTCAATCATCCCTACACATGTTTCCTTTTCCCAGATATTTGACATATAACTATTTTATTTTTTATTTAAGATGTGACGGTACAGAAAAGCTGCAAAGTAAATTTGATTTTTTGCGATCCCAACTGAATGACATTTCAACATTTAAGAATATCTACAGATATGCATTTGACTTTGCAAGGGTAAGTAAATCATCTAAGGAAATAATGATTTAATTGTGCATTGATAAATTTTCTAAATTATACTTTTTTGAACCGCTATAGGATAAAGATCAGCGAAGTCTTGATATTGACACAGCAAAGTCTATGTTAGCACTTCTTCTTGGAAGGACATGGCCACTGTTTTCAGTGTTTTACCAATACTTGGAGGTAGGAATGCATTAGGAAAAAAAATCAAACTGATGTTTTAATCCATCTTCACATATTTTACGCTGATTGCAATTTTTTATGCTTCTTAATTATTATGTTTGCAGATTTTCAGTACACGTTTTGTATTTCCGAATAAATCTATGCAGTACATTATTCTCTGCCAAATATCTCTTTCAAAATAAAGGCAATGATAGTTGGCAATTTAAAATAGAAATCTATTTTAAATAGATTTAGATTAAATTCACGTGGAAACTTACTTTTTCTTCAAGCATTTCTTGATATGCTATAAATTCTTTTTTTTAAGTATATAATTCTTGTAATGTATAGCACAGTATATTAAATGATAACATTTCTTATTTTTCTGCAGCAGTCAAAATACAAAGTAATTAACAAAGATCAGTGGTACAATGTATTAGAATTCAGTAGAACTGTCCATGCGGATCTTAGCAACTATGATGAAGATGGGGCATGTGAGTATTCTATATTCATTATTTTTTGAGGGTTTCAGTTGCAAGTTTCAGTTTCCATTAGAGTTCTAAAGAGATTGAAACAGATTCATATGAAAATAAAAAGCATGAATAGGAGGTTTGGGTAGAATGATAGAGGTTTGTGTGTGCTTGTAATGTTACACCAAAAGACTTTGCTATCGCATGTTAGTGGAAAAAAAAGTTGCCACAGCTTGACTGTTCATGTCCCTTTGGAAAAACAACTCTAAAATGTTAGTGTTTTTCCCATGAGAAAGAATGATAACTCAGGACCAATTGTTGCTTTTCTATTTTTACCCAGGGCCTCACAAGCAATAATACTCCACACTAAATGTTGCCTACTGCACAAAATTTGGTCAAAGGGATGATTTTTAAAATTTCTGAAAATTTAAAATGAGTTATGAAAACATAACTTTTTTTTCCACTGAAAAATCTGTCTAGATTATACACTTATTACAACCAGTACCACCCAATAGAAAGAAAAAAAAGGATTGTCCTTAAATAAACCCAGTAGATTACAGACTAAGAAGATCAGCTGAATATTTGAATGTTTCTTTTAGTTAGTACATCTTACAAGTTTTTTTCTTAATGTTCTGATTTTGGGGTTTTTTTCTTTTTCTTCTTTTGAAAGAAGCCATTGTCTTGGTCACTTTGTAAGCACTGCTGGGTTTGTTTGCATTCTTGTTTTTTTTGTTTTTTTCATCATTCTTGCCAAATGCAATTCTACAGAGCCACTGGATTTTTCTTTCCTGGTATTTTTGCTGGCACTTGGGATGGTTGCAGGCTGCAGAAAATAAGATGATTACTGATGCTTAGATGAGTTGCATTTGATTAATAATTTTATGATAACGTGAAAACATGCATGCACAAAGTTTAACTTGCACACACATTTTAAGAAGTCAACCAGGTCCAACATTTTATTAACCGTCTCAGCAACATTAGTGACATTTGTGTTTCACTGAAACTAGTATTGACACATGGAGCATTGTGTTATATATCTACAAAATGAAGCAAAGTACAACACAGAAGGAAGCCGCCAACCATAGCAAACTTTAAAAAGTAAGGGTGGTAAGACAAATGTAAGAGGTAAAAGACGTAGATTAAATAAACCTTCTTTTGTTTGACTCATCAACAAGTGCAGTATAAACCGATAAGTTGTACTAGTTAGGCTGGGCAAAATATGATATATAGCAACCCTGTCACAAGCCTCTAAATAACAACTAAATTGCAGTACTCGGAACAGTCAGAACACAAAGTGATGCCTCCCCAGAGATCCAAGTTTTTATCTCATCAATACACATAATGATTGTTTGAGCTTGGAACACATTTTTTCCAGATTAAAACAATATTGTACTTTGATATTATTTAGATCCTCTAGTCTAGAACAGGGGTGGCAAACTCACAGCCCACGAACCATATGTGTCCCGTGCTGGCCCTGCCCCCACCCAATGTTGACGCGACGACCTGAGTTTGACACTCCTGCTCTAGAGGGATACAGTGTTGGGATCACATAAAAATAATAGCATCCGATCCAATTAATGTAATTAGACAAAAATGTTTCATATATGCTGATCAGCATGTTTTGATGTATGGGTATATATTTTATTTATACCTATACAAGAGCCATGGTGGCCCAGTTGTTAGAATGCAGTACTGCAGGTTACTTTTGCTGCCTGACTGCTGCAAGCAGTTCATTCGTTCAATTCTGACCGGCTCAGGGTTGACTCAGTCTTCCATCCCTCCAAGGTCAGTAAAATTAAAACCCAGATTGTTGGGGGCAATATGCTGACTCTGTAAATCACTTAGAAAGGGCTGTAAAGCCCTGTGAAGTGGTATTAAAATCTTAAGTGCTATTGCTATTTATAATGAAAGATATTTTTAAACTTCAGTTTTCTGCAATAGGGAGAATATTGGAGCTTTGTGCTTGTTGAACATACTTATTTCTGTGGTGCTTTAGGATATACAAAACTTTAAAAAGTCTAGTTTAATTGATTATTTTTGTATCTGTATGAATCAGTCAAAAAATAATGGCATTTCCAACACAATATTGAGTAACTGTACTAGGATAGTGTATGAATTGAATGTTCTTGAATTATGGGACTTTGCTTGCCTGTTTCATGACTAGGTAATATTGTGGTTTGATATGCTGGGCTGTTATTTGTTTTGCTACATCACCTCTACCATTTCCTTTTCAAATACGTTTATAAGATACTTAACAAGTCCTTGTTGCCTTCCATTCAGATGATAATATCTTTAAATTATATATATGTATTATTTTGCACATGTCTTGGTCTTCAATAGCTGCATGTGTATATTATTATTCATATTTCTATACTGTTGAATTGGGTCACCTGACAGTTTATAGTATAAATAAATCAAAATCACAATAAAATCCAGTCAATGAAACAAGATGAAATACTATTAATAGGATAACAATAGTGATAACCATGACAAGCAACCTAACTATATAGCAATAACTTACAATTAAAAGGTCCTGATACAGTAACTTTCTGGAAAGATGTCAAAGTAGATGCCAGCTAGGCTTTAAAGTAGCCTTCTAGAGTAGCAACAGGCCTTCTGTTCTTTTAACTCATATGCACCAGCAAGCATACTAAATAGAGTAAATAGTTTCCTATTTGCTGATTGAGAATGTAATTGTGAAATGCTTTTTAACATTTTTGCCATATGCTAAATAAATAAGCAAGCAAGCATGCTGATTAGATTACTTCCACCTAGAAGAGGTGGTCCTGAAGATACCTGGAAGATTAACTAGGTAGGGCTTTTGTAGATGAAAGCAGCACTTCTAATTATACTCCAAACCTGTTGAAATCCCATCCCCTTCCTCACTCTAGACATAACTTCTATTTGAAAATTCAATAATAGATGTTAAATCTGGAAGGACTTTCAAGAAATGAACTTGCTTCTTCAGGGGAAGTCTCATCCAAACTTAAAACTGGAACAGTTTTACAATTTGTGGTCAGATAACAACTCCACCTTGTTGGGGTTCAAATTCACACATTTCCCCTCAAGAGCCTTTAAACATCATCAAGATTTCTCTGTATCTGTAGTTTTATCCAGTGTTGAGATGTACAACTGACTATCCTAGTGGACAAGTAGCATTTTCCTGCACATGTTAATGAAGACAGGAAAGACAGCTGACTCCTAGAGAACCGCCCAGTTGGCACATCTATTTAAGAGGTTGAAAGAATGCAAATCAGTGCCCCTGACCCTCCAACCCTTGGAGAAAGCTGAAAAGGTACCATGGTTGATGGTGCTGATAAGTCAAGTAGACTCTTTCATCCTCCTATCCAAGTCCTGACAAAAAAATCAACAGAGAAATCAGTGCAGCTTCTATTCTGTGCCCAAGCCTGAACTGAGTAAAAGGAATCTAGATACAGGTAGTCCTCACTTGTTGCTTAGTAACTTTGCAGTTACCCTGATCCTCCCCAGAACTACTTACAACCTGATTTTGAAGTTCATACCTGGCCATGGTCACATGATTGCATTTTGGCATTTGGCAATTACGTCTGTTTGCAGCATCCTGAGACCATGATTTTTTGCCTTTTTGGGGGGTGGGGGGCTGTGTCAGTTTCTAGCCTTTACTTCCAGGAAAAAAAACAGCTATTGGTAAAAATGGGTTCACCCAACACCCTTAATGACTGGTGTTTGCTTAACAACCGCATCGGTTGCTTAACAATTGCCACAAAAGTTATAAAATTTGGATGTGGTCTCACGGTGGCCTGCTTAACAACCCACACAACTTACCGTATATACTTGAGTATAAGTCGACCCGAATATAAGCCGAGGCACCCAATTTTACCACAAAAAACTGGGAAAACTTATTGATTCGAGTATAAGTCGAGGGTGGGAAATGCAGCAGCTACTGGTAAATTTCAAAAATAAAAATAGATACCAATAAAATTACATGAATTGAGGCATCAGTAGGTTAAATGTTTTTGAATATTTATTTCAAAGAAAAACAGTAAACTAGCTCTAAGTGGAAAAGAGAGCCAACAAAACCAATATGGTATCAACAATAACTTTAAAAGTACAAAAACCTTAGCTCAATCAGCAACCAAGCTAAAACACAAGAGTTAAAATCCTTCAAAACTGGATTCCTCCTCCTCATCTGTATGTTATATTTATGGACAAAAGTGGATATTCATTCAGGCTAGAGTGCTTTAAAATGTAAATGAGGTTAGTTTCACACACACATGCACACCGTTTCGCTTTCCATAAACTAATTTTTTAGTGCATGACAGATGAAGTGCCTGACAGATGAAAGTCCTCTTAGGAAACTTTAGATCTTAACTGGCATTACATTTAAAATCAAACATGTTCACATTCTTAACATTTTTCCATGGCAAAGTGTTTCTCAAATAATCCATAATAATGCCGCGGGAGGGAATTATTATCTAATTAAAACTTTCACTAGGACAGTTGAGAATAAGTTTGATGTTCACAATTTCCTCTTTGAAAGAGACCAGTAAATAGGGAACAAGAAGATAAAGAAAAAGAAGTGTGTTTTTTCACATTTTTCACACTGCAGTGAACAAAAATGGCATCATAGGAACAGGCTTATTCTCAGTCCAAAGGTTTGTTTCTGATTTCTTCCCTGATTTAAGGGAAATTTGGGAAACGATCTCACTATCATGAAAGGTTTAATTGATTCACTAACCCAAAAGATGATGATGATGACAGTGGAAGGCAGGAGTCACTCTCTCCCTTGCAAGAAAAAAGCATGTGTATGTGCTGCATGTACATCCTGTTTTGGAGAGCCACCATCTCTTTCACAGCTCTCCCTCATGCCTCCATTGCATGTGCACACATGCCATGGCTCAGTAGTAGGTCAACATACAGATGTCACACTAGGTTTCCTCGTCAAAAGGAACATCCAACCTTTCTTGAGAAGTACAAACTTCATCTGTTCAGGATTGTGGTGACAAAGGTGAAGGAGGATGGGGCTGAGAGAAGGGAAGGGAAGAAAAGATCATTGACAGGGAGAAAGACAGGAAGAAACACCTGGAAGTGTGAGCCCTGGAGTTTCCTTAGGGAAGACCAGACAGCAAGGGGAGAGGAGAGGAGGAGGAGGAGGAGAAGAGTTAAAAAAAAAAGGGAAGCCAACTCACGCGGGCCATCAAAGCCAGGGGGAAGCGGGGCTTTCTCTGCCTGCTGCTGCCAGAGGAGTGCGGGGGGGGAGTGCGGAGAAAGGGGGTTTGTGCCGAGGCTCCGCAAGCAATTACCAGATTTGCAGCTCCGTTTGTTGGCGAAGCTGGAAGCGCGCCCGTTAATGGGGAAGGAGAGCCCGCAGTTCCGAAAGTCTTTTCACCGTTGGGGACTGAACAGGAGAGCCGCAAACGCCGCGATCCCCAGGAAAGGACGGCCCTCTTCATCTCGGCGGCTCCCGCCACGGCGCAGCCAAGCACTTTGTCTCGCTGCCCCCGGAGCAGCTCTTCGCTGCTAGGGTAGGGGGCGGAGGAGGCTGCCTGAGCCTGGCGACCCCAAGCGGCCTCTCCTTCCCCATTAATGGGCGCCTGCGAGCTCCTGCGTTGCGCGCTTCCAGCTTCGCCAACAAACCGCCAGGCTCAGGCAGCCTCCTCCGCCCCCTACCCAAGCAGCGAAGAGCTGCTCCGGGGGCAGTGAGACAAAGTGCCTGGCTGCACCGTGGCGGGAGCCGCTGAGAGGAAGAGGGCCTCCCTTTCCTGGGGATCGCGGCGTTTGCAGCTCTCCTGTTCAGTCCCCAACGGTGAAAAAACTTTCGGAGCTGCGGGCTCTCCTTCCCCATTAACGGGCGCGCTTCCAGCTTCGCCAACAAACTGCCAGGCTCAGGCAGCCTCCTCCGCCCCCTACCCTAGCAGCGAAGAGCTGCTCTGGGGGCAGCGAGACAAAGTGCCTGGCTGCGCCATAGCGGGAGCCCCCGGAGCAGCTCTTCGCTGCTAGGGTAGGGGGCGGAGGAGGCTGCCTGAGCCTGGCGGTTTGTTGGCGAAGCTGGAAGCGCGCAACGCAGGAGCTCGCGGGGGGCCCGGGCGCCCGTTAATGGGGAAGGAGAGGCCGCTTGGAGTCGCCAGGCTCAGGCAGCCTCCGCTCCCTACCCTAGCAGCGAAGAGCTGCTCCGGGGGCTCCCGCCACGGCGCAGCCAGGCACTTTGTCTCACTGCCCCCGGAGCAGCTCTTCGCTGCTAGGGTAGGGGGCGAAGGAGGCTGCCTGAGCCTGGCGGTTTGTTGGCGAAGCTGGAAGCGCGCAACGCAGGAGCTCGCAGGGGCCCTGGGCGCCCGTTAATGGGGAAGGAGAGGCCGCTTGGGGTCGCCAGGCTCAGGCAGCCTCCTCCGCCCCCTACCCTAGCAGCGAAGAGCTGCTTCGGGAGAAGCGAGACAAAGTGCCTGGCTGTGCCGTGGCGGGAGCCGCCGAGAGGAAGAGGGCCACCCTTTCCTGGGGAGCACGGCGTTTGCGGCTCTCCTGTTCAGTCCCCAACGGTGAAAAGACTTTCGGAGCTGCGGGCTCTCCTTCCCCATTAACGGGCGCGCTTCCAGCTTCGCCAACAAACTGCCAGGTTCAGGCAGCCTCCTCCGCCCCCTACCCTAGCAGCGAAGAGCTGCTCTGGGGGCAGCGAGACAAAGTGCCTGGCTGCACCATAGCGGGAGCCCCCGGAGCAGCTCTTCGCTGCTAGGGTAGGGGGCGGAGGAGGCTGCCTGAGCCTGGCGGTTTGTTGGCGAAGCTGGAAGCGCGCAACACAGGAGCTCGCGGGGGGCCCGGGCGCCTGTTAATGGGGAAGGAGAGGCCGCTTGGGGTCGCCTGTGAGGCCCTCAGCGGGTAGACAGCCGCGGCGGCGATGCTGCCCTGGAGGCGCGATCGGTTGCAGCCACGCCAGTGCAGGCCAGGCATGGTGCCGTAGCGGCTGACTCGAGTATAAGCCGAGGGCGGGTTTTTCAGCACAAAAAATGGGCTGAAAAACTCGGCTTATACTCGAGTATATACGGTAGTCATAATGCTTGGCTCAGGTACAGTTGTAAATCAAGAACTATCTGTATTCCATTTCATTTACGGCATTTAATTAAAATCCCATCACCTTCTTAATAATCTTATGTTTTTTGTAGGTTTTGGTTGGAGTTGGTGGATAGAGATAGATAGATAATTATATATTTTTTGCTAAGGAAAAGCATAGAGAGAGAATAAATTTCTTCTCAAATTTCAGGTGAAATAAATCTTTAACTGAAGAATATAATATCAAAATGCTTGTTGTTTTCTATCTTACCTTGGGTTTATTAAAGGAATAAGTGGCTCAAGAGTTTTCCAGCAAAGAGGACATTCATTTTATAAACTTTATTGTAGAGCATTCCTGTCTATATTTATCTGTAGCTCTCATTCTGCAAACTGACTTACTGCAGTTTTAGCATAAAGCTTGTCTTCAGCCTTTTGTTTTCCTGATAAATCTTGTTGCAAGGTTATTCTACAAAAAATATTACTACTTGTCACCACTTATAGAGGGAGGGGAAAAGCCAGAAAGGTTAATAATATCTGTTCACAGGAGGCCATGTATGTCAAAATGTCAAACTATAATCAAAATATATAGTTTGCTTCCAATTCTGAACATTTACTAATGGAAGGTCCAATGCAAATGCATGGACAAGGCCTAATTCTAAAGTGGATAAATTGGGCTATGGTTCATTTTTTAGCAGTAAGAATTGGGGGAAAAGAAGGTTCATTGTGTTCCTATTTCTTCCATAAATTGAAGTATTATCTTTTTATCTGCTTAAAATAAAAAAAAAATCAAATATTTTTCCAATCCTAGTATTTTAAAAAATAAATAAATCTCTGCTACCAGTAGCTCTAGGCTGGCAGTATAGTTGCAGAGTACTACATATTTATAGTTTATAGAGTTTATTTTGTCTTTACACTCGCAAGCGGGTGCAACGAAATGAGGTGCTCTTCCACAAGTAAAAACTGGACAAACACCACTAAAAGAAAAAAAATTAAATTAAATTAAAACTAAACACAACCGACCATACAATATTGGCAAATAACATGAGGTAGAGTTGATAAAATGTGGTTAGTATTGTCATTAATGTCCATTTTCCATGCTTTCTCACTGGAGTAGTACAGTATAGAACATTGTTTCAAGAATTCTTCAGGTTTTTTTTTTTTAATAAAATGAACATATTTATATGTCAGCATATTTTAAGCTAACGTATGGCTCTACAAATATACAAAGAGTATGTCTTAGACATGAGGAAAGAAAAATCTAAATTGTATGTTAGGACATGTTTCTTCATTAGGCCTACTTATAAATCACAAAACTGTCAAAAAAAAATCTTAATTTTCAGCATCAGATTAAAAAAAAGTCTAGCCTAAGGTTGTAATGATAGTAGATTGCTTTCTAGTTTGTTTATAGAGTTCCTAGGTCTTAGAGTCAAAATGAAGTGGCACAAAAAGCACAACAAATTAATTAAAAGAATGATTGATCATCCACTTTGGAATATGTTGTCTTTGCCACTGCCGGAAAGTCTGAATTTCCTCTGAAGTACTGCAGTTTGTAATTGCCATTTCTCCCTCCCAGGGCCTGTTCTTCTTGATGAATTTGTGGAATGGCAAAAAGATCGCCAAGCATCATAGCAAGAGCAGCTGTGAAGAGAACGCTGGATCTTGTGATGCCCAATCTACAAACACTGATTCAAAACCAAGGATTGCATTCACATCCTTATGAACTTTAGTCATTTTTTTTCCTTTTATTTTTAAAGGAAGCCTTGTTACACATGAAAAGGGCATTGAACCACACACTTCCGAGACTGAAAATTTGAGGTTTTTGTCTTAAGTTTCTATCATTTCAGAACAATAAAGATTCAGATTTGTAACAGTCTTAAAACGTGAAGGATATGACTATGGGTCCTATACTCAAAACCAAAAAAAAAATGTTGAATGCATCAGAAATGTCCAATATGAGTGACTGAATTCCAGATGTATGTTAACAATTGTAGTAGAATAAGAATTTGGTAGACTGGTTTTTGTGGAATGAATGCCTTTAGGGAAGGGTGATTAACCTTAAGCCTTGGCTGGTGCTTTGCGAACACCTCTATCACTTGTGCCATAACTGAACAGTGGAGATAAAGCCTTTATTAATTTATCAGCAGATCCTACTACTTTTTAGTTTTGTTTTCTAGTAGAACATTCATAGTGGCCTGTTTTTGTTTTCCTTAGAAGCACTAGAAAGATGCCTTTGATAAAACAATTGCAAAACTTGAAACATCATTTGTGTTTATTATATATAGGTCTACATCTTAATAGTAAAAATTAAGGTAGATCTTCTGATATGCATTACGCTGAGAATAAACTATTATGATTCTCCTCCCATCTCCAAATGTGGAGAATATATGTTTTTATTATCCTATTTTCAGGTATACGCATTCTAAAATTAGGAAGAGTTGCACTACTTTACACGATATATAGCCAGCTACCAACAACTGATTAACACCCAAGAACTACTCAGATAAATATGTTAAGCTAAATATAAATGTTTACAAGACTTAACTTTGTTTTGTGAAACAAATTATATGTAGGAGAACCGCTAGTAGGTAATTGGATGAATAGTCAGGAAAAATGTAGACCTCCTTCTATAGCAGAATTGTGAAATCACCTGTGTGATATGATACAGTCCTTATAGCTTACCATACCAGGCAAAAAATGGTAGTATCTATCTCAGGATAATGAAAATGCATTGTGCACAGTATAATCAGGTTGAGGTAGTACAAGATAATCTCTTGTCTATAGGGTGCATTCTAAGTATTTTCATTTATATTTTTTATTATTGGTCACTTAAGAGCCCTTAAGAATCTTTCTGGTGCTGGGAGATGCTAGACAGCAGATGGAATTGTATGTTAGCTGCAGAATTTCTATGACCTGTCCAAGGGATGATATAATATCAGTGAGTTTGCTGTTCTTTGGCTGTCTGCAAAAGAAAAAGGTAGTTTGAAGTTGCAGGAGGAAGTACATCAAATACCTCAGACTTGCTGATCTGACTCAATTGCTTTTCTTGATAAGTATCCCATGATACTGCATAATGTTTTCCATAGCCCTATATGAACCATCGGGCTTATTAGTGGATAAGCTGAAATGCACTTCTGATTAATGCCAAATGTTTTTAGGAAGTCATATTGTAGATTAAACATAGTTGTTGTGGGAGTCAGTTAAATTGAAGTAGATGGTGCTTCCAGCTTCTTTATTTTCCAGGGTGCAGCATTTCTAACCCAAGGACATAACTGACCAACACAAAGTATTTCTTCATTTCCAAAATAATGGATTTCTAAAGGTTAGATACTAAATACATTAACATACAAAGCAAAAAAAAAAAAAAAGATCAAATAAGCACTGCAGAGACAAAGATGGTTTTCAAATGCCTTAATAAGGCAGGTGAAGAATTTGATTGCCTGATGTATTTAATATTCACAACCTGAATACTTAATATAAGCCTTACTATGGAACAGCTATGATTAGGATGAGTTATGTTCAACCAATCTTTTCAAAATGGACAAATATCTTGGGTGGGGACTGCAGCTGGATTTGGCACTGATATTGTTGTTTCCCCAAGTGAAGTAGTGCTTGTTTTCATTCTCTGATGTAGATGGGGAATAAAAATTCAATCTAGAGATGTGCATTTGTGAGTGAATCATGTATTTATTACTCCTCCTCTCTCTTTCTGCTATAAAGAGGTTATATCAGTAGATCCATACACTAATTTGGGCATAGCCGGGTAGATATACACTGAACCGATGTCAGAAAAATATGCATAGGAATGAAGATTTGCTCCTGGCATCCAGTTTCCCAAGCTGCGCTTTATAAAATCTAAGGTTTTCAGGTTGAAAGATGCAAATCGGAAAAATACAAATAATGTAAAGAAAGCAGCTTTTGAAAATCCAAATTATAAGCTCTGTAGGAATAAGGTAATCAATAAAGTGAAATCAGTCCATTTTTATCATCTGTTTCTTACAAAGAGATCAAATTGCTATGAATAGCTTCTCTGAGATTTTATCACTTCTTATAATAAAACTATATTTCAGGGATTTAGGACAACAGTTTAACTATTGGTTTTTAAAGTTGTGGTGTGCCAGTTAAAATTACAATGAATGCTTGTTACTTTATCATTAATTTTTACAAGAAAATGGAAACCAGTAAATGAAAGCCAGTTAAGAAAATATATTTCCTTCTGCTCTTTCAAAATCAGATGAAATTGCTTGAAGCTCAGGAAATTTATAACAAATGTTTCTTTGAGAAATACCTGACTCCCGTTGTACTATAGTCTTCATCTCTGTGAAATTTTTTAAGATACTCTGGTCAAATGTTGTATTAAATTATTAAAACTGGGGTTCAAAGTATCTATTAAAAATAAGTGTTGGAACAATGTAGCACAGTAATACACAGGGAAAAGCAGAAATTATGAAAGTAAAAGTTAAAATTGAATGGAAATAATGCTGTAAATGTGAAAATCAAGCAATACAATGTATAATTTTTAAAACAAACATCCAGGGTACATTGCAGTTACATAAGTAATTTAGGAATAAAGACAACAAATATACTAAAGTGGCATATAAAATGAAAAGCAGATAACAGGTATTAGAAGTCAGTTGTGTGTAGTAGTCCAAGTATAAATGCATACCAACTAAAATATTATTAAATAATAGGTAAAGATCAGTTTATTAGGAATGGGAGGAAAGACATGGCAACTTTGTCACAGGAAAAAAATATAACCAATTGGCAGAATTTAGGGCCTTAAATCCAGAAAATATTTTAAAAAAACAAATGCCACATATGAAGAATAGATTCCAGATTCAATTATGTACATGTATATACAGGGAGTCTTTGACTTTTGACCACAATTGAAACCAGAATTTCTGTTGTTAGGTAAAGCTGCTGTTTGGTGAATTGTGCCTGATTTTACGGCTACCTTTTCCAAAGTTATTAAGCAAAGCATTCCAGTTAAATAAATCACATGGTTGTTAAGTAAACCTAGACTTTCAGTTTTTATCTTTTACTAAATAATCTTTATGGAAGGTGGCTGGTTTTCTGAATACTTCAAAGAATCCTGGGCAAAGATCCAAATATTTTAGTTACTGTATTTTTCAGACTATAAGACGCACTTCCCTCCCCCACAAAAAAGTGGGTGGGAATGCCTGTGCGTCTTATAGAGCGAATATTGCAGTGGGGGAAGGGGGTTGATGTGGCACCAATCAGCTGTTCTGGGAGATGAGGATCGCTGCCACTGCTGCCCGTTCACCAGCAATTGGTGGTGAATGGGATGCAGCGGTGGAAGCGGTGAGCGGGAGGTGGCAAATGGGCCACAGTGGTGAACGGGCTGCAGCAGTGAACAGGCCACGAGCACGAATGGGCCATGGTGGCAATCCCCACCGCCTACAGCAGCTGATTGGTGGTATTCTGGGGGGACAAATCCATTCACCAATCAGCTGCCCAGCAGCGAAGGCTCCAGCATTCTCTGCGGCAGCAGCTCAGCTCAGTTGACCAATGGTGGGCACAAGGGAGCAGAGCCCTGACGAGCCACGGGGCTGCGATAATGTGCTGCAACTGACCAGACTGTTTGCTATTTGCTGCAAGGAAGCTAGCCAGATGAATACTGGATGGATGCTGGAAGGCAGATTTTCTTATTTTCCTCCACTAAAGCTAATGTGTGTCTTATAGTCCGGAACATCTTATAGTTCAAGAAATACGGTACTTTCTCGTAGAATACTTGTGAATTATGCAAATCTTTCTTAATATGCAAAATGGTGCGTGCGAATCCTGCACCTCTTTAGAAACGGTTAAGACACATCTTTTCCTAGGTTCACCAGACCGCCTGGAAACACTGGTTTACCATTTGAAAAAGAGACGCCTTGTGTGTGCTCCTATGCATTCAGAAACACTTTTTTTCAAAGGATTTGCACAGCTGAAATGGTTAAAAGAAATCCTTATTGGGGAAATATGATTAGAAGACATGGCAAGTTGTTATCACTAGAGGGCATCCAGTACCTTGTCAGTTACAGTTAAACAAAATAATGTAAAGTAAAAATATGCTAAAATAGATGGTACGTTTTCAGAAAAATGTTCTTTTCCCTATACTATATATGAATCTAATAAGAATCTCACACACAAATCTCAGATCTATCCAGCCACTAATAATACTATAGAATACCTACAATATTCTAATTTTCCCAAAATTAAAATAGCTATGATCTCGGTTAGGATATTTCCTGTAGATTTAAGTCAGTCCTCTCTCCCTACTCCTTAAATGAACCTGTGATTTGTAAGAAATGCACACATAAAAAAATAATAGGGTTGAGAAGTTTCTAGTGTATTAAGCCAGAAAAATCCCCCCCCCCTCCATATTATTATCAATTACAGTAAGTAGCTGTTTTGATGGACACAATTCAAGGCTTAATTTGGGCCCCAAGCCCAAAAAAATACTACCCTGTTTCTCCAACAATACGGCCTCCCCCAATAGGAAGTCCCAGCATGTTTTATAGGCATGAAATGAAATTAAGCCCCTCCCCTCAAATTAAGGCCTATATTAAAACATGCAAAATGGGGGGGAATGATGGGGGGACTTGCCGTTAGGAAGTATTTTCGTTGCACACCTGGATATGGTGCTGCCTGCGTTGACCCCGATATGAAGTGCCCCACCAATGCCAAGGTCAACATCCAAGCTGTTGCCACCCGCCTGCCCGAAGATGCAAGAGGGGGGGAATTAAGTCACCCCCAAAAAGACGACCTAGCCATTTTGGGGGGGCTCAAAAAAAAAAAAAGACCCGGCCTTATTATATGAGAAACACGGTAAAATTGCCATATTCTCAGATGGGCTAGATCAGATTGCCTTACAAGTCCCCCAGCTACAGAAGTACCAGAGAGTTTAAAGTACTCCAGTCCAGTGGTGGGATTCCTTTTTTTTTTTACTACCGATTCTGTGGGCATGGCTTGATGGACATCGCAGGGGAAGGATACTGTAAAATCTCTAGTCAGAGGTGGTACTTGCTGGTTCTCCAAACTACTCAAAATTTCCGCTACCAATTCTCCAGAACTGGTCAGAACCTGCTGAATACCATCTCTGCTCCAGGCTAATTATTTGCCATGTTGTACTCATCAACAAGAGCAGAAAATCAATATCCTCCTAGTTTTAGAATCTATTTGTCATAGTTGGTTGCAATGTTTACAATGACCAGTTAGACACTTTGTATTTATTGTAATTGGACAAATGTTAAATCCCTATGATCGGCTTGTTCTGCATCATTGTGCCAAAAAATAACCCCACCCTCACCTAGCTCAGATCCTAAATGGATCTGAGGTTTATGTGTGACTGATTTAATTTGATTTGTATATGGCATAGGCATATTCAGCAGGTACTGAACAGTTCTGGAGAACCAGTAGCAGAAATTTTGAGTAGTTCGGACAACCAGCAAATACCACCTCTGACTGGAGATTTTACAGTATCCTTCCTCTGCCATGCCCACCAAGCCCTACCCACAGAACCGGTAGTAAAAAAAATTGAATCCCACCATTGGGCATAGGGAAAAGAGCAGAATTCCCCAGTCATTTTCTGGATGGCCCTTCTTCTAAATCTGGTGAGAAATGTTGGTGGGTTTTTTTTTAAGGTGATCAACTTTTTTACAATGAGAAGGAGGACACAAATCAACTGAGGAAAAAAATATCATAAATAAAAAAACATTTTATTCATTGCAACAATAATACAGAATACACTGTATTATACACTGCTGTGTCATGTTTCGGCAAGAAGTAAACAAAGCCACTTGCACATGGTGCTGTCTTGCACAAGGCAACTCTTGCGTGTGGCACACTCTCAAAACAGTTCTGTGCGGAGTGCATGCATCTCATAATCGTTTCTCGCAATACTGTACTGAGCCTTGATGAATTGTCATGTCAAATACAAATACATTTTACATCACACGCAATGGATCAGCTCAGCATCGATCAAATACGGAGATTTACAGATTAGTCTTCAAATATCGAAAAGGAGGACAGGTAGGAGGACACTTTTCTAGAGAGGACAGAACTTAACAAAAGAAGGACTGTCCTCCCTAAAGGATGACAATTGACCACCTTAGTTTTTTTAATAATACCAACTGATCAGAGATGTTTTGACATTCTGTTCCTGAGAGATTTGAATTTTCTTTTTTTTTTTTAAACAAATTTTATTAATTTTACAAAAACAGTGCACAAATAATCAAGGCATAACAGCTTACAAATTCTTTTCTAAAAAAAAATAATAATTAAAGAAGAAAACCAATAGAACATCCAAAATGATTCCAAATTATAATATCAATATTTACGTTATCTATTTAACTTCATATCTTATCCCAACTTCTCCTTTTCATTCTAATTATCCAAGTTATTTCTTGCTAATTAAAATTTTATTGCCTTTTATCAACATACAAAACACAGAACATAGAAAACAAAACAAAACCTAAAACATCTTTTCTGAAGGCTGCTTGATCCCGAGTTAAAACTCTTCACACAGACGAAATTCACACATCATATTCACTTTATATATCCTTCCATATCTTATTACCATTTTCAATATCATTCTTTGTCTGTTCTATTTCCAGCTATCCATTCATCTTTTTTCTTTTACTATACTTCTCCTATACACTAATTGGAGTGATGCCTTTAACTCATTGCCCTAACTTAAAAGTACTTCATATAACACTTAATTTATCTTGGGATTCTGTTTAGTACATTCTAAAATTACACAATAAATTTTATAAGAAAGGTCAATAACTAAAGAAAAAACCTATATAACCACTATCCATATCATTTAAAAAGAAAAAAAAAACTAATCATATATATTAATACTCATTTATATCTTAAACATTCTACTCTAGATACACATATAAAAACACAATCTTATGTACCTTCCAGAATGCCCCCCCTTTTTTTTCCCAATTAGATTCACCCATTGTCTCTAAATAAGCTTTTTTTCTTTAAATCTTGCTTCCCACCATTGAGGCTTCTCCTCCCCCCCTTTCTCTCTTGCTTATTCTTCTCCTTGCCCTTTTTACCCCTTTGTCTCTCCTCCTCCCTTTTCTTACTCCCTTTCCATTGCTTTCTAACCTTGCATCCACCTTTCCTCTCATTTTTTTCTCCTTTTTGATTGTTTTTTCAAACCTTAAAATCCCCTTTTTCTTATCCTCTTTCTCCTCCTCCCCGGAAAAAATCCATTGTTCATCAAAGATGGCTTCTTCTTCCTCTTCTTCTTTGACCCAGTCATTCTGCTGCATAGTCAACTTTTCATAAGTGCATAACGCCATTTCTAAAAATTGAAATAAAGTGACCAAAGTATCTTTTCCATCTTGTTCTTCCTTTTTATATTTTTGATATTCAGTCTTTAGTTCATCCACAAGCGATGCCATCATGAAAAGAGAAACTTTTCCCAAAACAACCACCCAAGTATTTTTAATCAAAAATAATTCAAAAAAAGTTCCAAAAATTAATACTTTTCTTCCTTCTATTTCTCTTTCTGGGGTTACTGCTTAATCAAAGAGGTCCAATTACCATATACCTTTCTTTGGGATTCTAGGCAATCTCCTCCTTTTTCAGCTTCTGCTCCAATTTTTTTTCCTCTCCCTTCCCACTTACAACAACATTTTTTTAAAAAAATGATCAGAAATCCATACCTCTAATAAGGGTTTTCCGATTTTTTAAATTATTAAGTCCAATGTCCAAAGAGTCTTTTGTCCCTTGGCTTCAACTTTCAAAATAATTCACCTTCAGTGCCCAAATAAATTTCAAATCTTCATCTGCTGTTTCTATGGGGTGGAAGAGTGAAGAAAAAAAAAGTTCCCTTTAACAGCTTTCTCCGCCGCTTTCCGATCTTCTTAGGGATACAATGTATCCTCCAGCAATTCAGACAGTTCAGTTCCAGAGAGTTTAAAAGATGTTAATTGACTCGGCTCAGCCAGCACTTTCATTTTTCTTGCACAATCTTACCCGGTTGCAGGCTTCTTCGTGGCGGCCATTACTGACCGCCGCTCCACCACCTCGGGAAAAAGGGGTTTTTCCGGACGAGAAGGGGGTCTGTGACACCCCCAACCCCCTGTCCGGCTCCCCTCTCTCTTCAGCTGCCTCTACAGGGCAGCCATATCCCCCTGACCCATTTGGATCGAAGGCACCTCGGCGGCAAGCGCAGTAAGAATCGCGAACAGTCGTGAATTCCTGCTGCCACCGAAGCCACGCGGAACCGGAAACCCTCGAGATTTGAATTTTAATCAATGCTGCATAGTATCACACTTTCCCCCATGTACAAAAAAGAGGCATTTGCAATTGTTATCAAATTCAACTCCAAACAGCAGGGAAAAATGGAAATGCCAAAATATGTATTAATTTGGTTAATATTTCAATACATTCCCGTTTTGAAAGCATTTAACTAGCTAACAGGAGCATTGCAATTTTTTTTCTTTATTCCCCAAAAACAAAGCAAAAAAAAAAAATCACCCAAGAAATAGAAAAGCAAGTATTGTTTTTTTTTAAAAAAAAAAAATCTTAAAACTAAAGATCCGCTCATAGATGAATCACGATGTTTCCACTTTTCTCTTTTCATTATTCACAAAATTAAAGCATAATGGGATTTTAATAACTCCAGTAGAGATATTTGCTAACCAGCTTAAACAAGTCTGCTTATAATCACATGGCAATGTTCGGTCAGGTTAGGACAGATTCTGGCTATAGTGCTTCAAAATCAAGTGGGGAGGGAAGAATTCAGAATTTCTGTTGACTTTGGGGGAAGAAGCTTTGCGTTTCTTCCAATCAAGAGATTGGTGGGATGGTAATTGAGTGTTAGATCTTACTGAGGCAAACAGTCAAGATCCAAAATAATATCAAACTAGACATCCTGAGCCCTCTCGTGTATAGGTAGTCCTCAACTTACAACTGTAACTGAGCTAGGAAAGTCATGCTATTGTTAAGTGGGCCATCACGTGACCAACTGGATTTTACAATTTTTTTTCACAACCTCCATTGAGCTAATCCAGAGTCCTTAAGACTGATGTAACCCTTGGAATACAGATGAAGAACTTGCAACTCTTATTAGGCTGAACTAGCAGGATCAATGATCAAGAATGATACGATTTGCAATGTGACAAGACCTGGAAGGTTGCTTGTTGCTGGTCCTTGCATTGCTTGTTCCTGTGTTGCTCTCAAAGATCTGTAATGTTGTAGCTATGTCTCATGATAAACTCCCTATTAGTGCTTTAATTTATGTCCTTTTCATCTGCCTCATACACTTACTTGTTTTAGTATGGGTTCTTACACTGAGGCTAGTAGCTTTTGTATAAAAAAACATTCAGGTACAGGCTGGTCTCAGAAGAGATAAGTTGCCTTCCACTTTCAACAAAAGGACAGGAGAAAGCCAGCAAGAAGCTAACAATATTGTAGAAAGTTCCACTGGAAAAGCAAAAACACTCATTAAAAGTCTATGCTAGTGGTGGCTAACCTTTTTGGGCTCCTCTGCCAAAAATTGTGCACGCATTTGTGTGCATATGCTCATGTGCCAGCACCCAGAAGGCAATGCATGTGCCCTCCCACACCTGTGCATGCGCACGCAATTGCTCCCGCCAATGCTCCCTTACCTGCATTGCACCTCCCAGCTGATTTTTGGGCCCTTTGAGGCCTTTTTTGGCCTCCCAGAGGCTTGAGGGAAGCCTATGCAGCCTTTGCAGGCTGAAAAATGCACCCTTTTCATCACTTCCGATATTTCTGGAAATATAGGAAGTGACAAACAGGCCTATTTTTCAGCCTGAAAAAGCAGCAGAAGCTTCCCTCTGGGAGGCTGAGAAAGGCCTCAAACAGGTTGAAAAATCAGCTGGGAGGAGCGCACATACACAGTGAGGTAAGCTTGCCTAGGGCTTGCACAAATGGCTCTGCGTGCCACCTATGGCACGCATGCCATAGGTTCTCCATCACGGTCTTATGCGGTAATTTTTTTCCTCACTAAATCTTATTCACCAAAATTCAAAAGGAGTTGACATAAGGACTCCTCACCAATGTTACTCCACAAGTTGCGTTGACTCCTAACAAGCTTTCAGATAGGAGTCAAAGTGCTGTTTATAAAGACCTACATGACACAAGGCACGGGACCACCTATTTCCTGTTACTTATGCCCATCCCTCAAGACTGAACAGGGGTGGGTATCTCCAGGTCCCTTCTTTGAAGTTATATCACCTAATGGAACCATGAAGATGTGTTTTCTCCAAGCTCACTTCGCCCTGAAGATAGCCCTGACTCTATTATTTTTCTGATACAAGTAGTCCTTGAGATATATGGCTGTAATGGAGCTGGCCATTATGATCATAAATTGTAATGGTCATAAAATGGGTCAGTCATGTGACCAACCTGATTTTACAAACTTTTTTGTGGTGGTTCACAGGTGAATACTACTGTCCTAAAGCAACTGCCATGGCCATTAAACAAACCAGTGATTCACCATGGCTTGGTTTTACTGAAAATGAGAAGTACTGCCAGTTTTCAGCAAAACCATCATAAGAGGCAGTCACATGACCATGGGGAGGATGACCATGGTCATGTGACTGCATTTTATGATGGTTTTGCTGAACTTGGGTTGTTACTATCTCCTCAGGTAGATTCATCATAACTTTGCGCAGTTACTAAGCGACCAGTCATAAGCCAAAGAATATCTGTAGCTGTGAAGACTGATTTTTCTTCCAGTTATTGGGTCAAGATAGTAAATGAGCCAATTCGGTTGTGAAAATGAGTTTTAGTCATAACGAACCTTAACTATGTGTTGAGTGTGTTTTGATATAGCAATAGCACTTAGACTTCTATACTGCTTCACAGTGCTTTACAGCCCACACTAAGTGGTTTACAGAGTCAGTCTATTGCCCTCAACAATTTGGGTCCTCATTTTACTCACCTCAAGGATGGAAGGCTGAGTCAACCTTGAGCCTGGTGGGATTTGAATTGTCAAATTGTGGGCAGCTGGCTGCAGAAGTAGCTTGTAGTACTGCACTCTAACCACTGCGCCACAGAGATTTTATGTTGTATTTTTCTTCTTAATTCATTGTAGGTTTTTTAAAAAAAGCTCATAAATTCTGCCAGAGTCACAAATTATGAGTGAGGTGCTTTGATAAATTCCATGTAATAATAATTAATGGTTTTAGGAGAATTGACTGTACAATCTTTTAGAGGTAAATATGTCTTTATTTACAGGTGATTGAAAGTGTGCACCATACAGTCTATGGAGGAATTAAACCATTTTAAAATATAACAAATTCCACATCTCACTTATAGCAGACTCTCTTTAATATTTTTATTACCTTATGTCTAAAAAAAGAGACCCAGTTTAATGTAATGGTTAAGGCATTAGGCTAGACACTGGGAGACTGTGATTTCTAGTCCCATCGTATCCAGAAACACTGGTATAATTCAACTGGTGTAATAACTGGTTTGGTGAGCGTGCCCTTTGCATGTGTACTCAGCATTTTTAAAAGCTTATTTTCAACTCTAATACTTACCTTCTACTGCAGCCTCGGTGACTAAAACAGCTAAGGTGCGGCAAACTGCTCTGTTGCATGAATCAGCTGTGCTAAAAAACCAGGAAATAAAGCACAAGAAAGGGCAAGGGCGGATGGGCGGGGCCAAATGCTCACCAGAATTACCAGTTCACCCAAACTGGTCCAAAATGGTAGAATCCCACCACTGGCCAGAAGGCCAGCTGAGTAATCTTGGAATAATCATTCTCCCTCAGACTTAGGAAGCAGGTAATGGCAAACCACTCAAAACCTTTGCCAAGAAATCTGTGGGAATTCAAAGGCACACGCGCACACACACAATCTAAATCTAAAAAGGCATCTTACAATGTTGCCAACTGGTGCAGATTTACACTAAAAATGTCTTAAAGAAGATGAATGCAAATAATCTTTAGGTGTCTCTGAACCTAAACTTAGGTATAATTTATATCAATAATTCAGCAACACATTCAGGAAAAAAAAGTCTAACGTAGACCTCTTGACAAGCTGTCATTTAACACAATGGCCTTGTTGCTCCTGGAAGGCTAAAATTTCCCTGCACTGTTTATAAGAGCAAGTCATTGATTTCAGTGGGTTTCTACGAGAGTATTGCAACAGAGAATATCTCTTGCTTGGCAAACCAATTATTTCCTGTGGTCATGTCTCCTTCCCCACCTGCAACATGACATAGATACCCAATTTCATTTGAGGTGACCCCGGTGTCCTTTCCTCTTCCTATTCCAAGAAGGGATAAATCTGTGGTTTGTCTCCTTCTGCTTACAAAGTCCTGAGAGAATGACTATTTTTGTGGTTGCCATTCCTGGCATTGAAAGGTCTCTAGGAGTCTCTAACCCCGTATTTTGTGGGTGACAGAGTGAGCTGGCAGCAATAAAATTGCAAAGCTAAACCAAACGTGAACTCAGATAGGAGAGGAATCTGAAAATTTGCCAAAATGAACATTCTTATTGAGTAAACCCTCAAAACCTTATCTTGCCCTCTTTGGCTCCTTTGGAATAAGAGAAAGGGGAGCAAATTTTCCTTTCTGAGATATGTCCTTAGGAGTAGAGACTAGAGTCCATTATAGTATTATAATCATTATTTCCCTGCCAATGCTAAGGGCAAGAACGTCCTTACCATTAGTTTCACTATACAATAACAGCAAAAAGTTTTTATGCGTGATTATTTTGGAATTTAAAGTCAACAATGGACAATTTAAAAAATGGAAACAGTGAAATAGAAATGTGAAACAAACATTCAGAAATAATTAATGTGAACAAATAACATGGTTATGATTTATAACAGCTGAACATTCTGATGGTGTTAGGAAAAAAGACTAATAGTATATTCCTATATTTTAAATTTAATGTATAGAAGCAGGGGAGAATTGAGGATTCTGCATAATATCTTAGCTGTTCCTAGCAATGCATTTTCCTGAGCAGATGTTCTGATGTTGTTCCTGGGTTTGGTTGGAACCAGCTTTAGGACTAACAGCCCTGAGTGCTCCTATCATCACTGTGACCACTCTGGCCCTTACTTTCCTCATTCACTCAAGTTCAAGGGTCTTCAAACTTGACAGCTTTAAGACTTGTGGACTTCAACTCCCAGAATTCCTCCTCCAGTCATGTTAGCTCAGGAACTCTGGAAGTTGAAGTCCACAAGCCTTAAACTTGCCAAATTTGAAGACCCTTGCTCTAGTTCCTCCTTCAGGCCCTGGTAGTTCTCCTCCTCCTTCCTGATGTTACTACCAGTAGGGACCACTACTTCTATCACCACCGCTGTCTTCTGGGTTGATTGATCTGGATCTGTCCAATTGGATCTAGAACTCCCACAGAATCTTGGCTCTGTTATTGTCCATCATTTCTATGGAATCTCCTATCTGAACTTCAAACAGTCAAGCCCATATACTGTGCAGTTGTTCCTGTGCACAATGCCAACTACTTGGTTGTGGTATTCAGTGTGTGCTCTTCTTGCCTGCATCTGAGACCCTGCCTCTACGTGTTGGACTGTCTCTGAACCAAAGTTGCAGACACATCATTTAGTTCACACATCATTCACACATCATTCCATTTACTAGTTTGATTTTTTTAAATCCACTGCTTGTTTTCATTGGAGGGCAAAATGTTTTCCAAACACAAATATGATGAATTTATGAAATGGCAAGGATGAAAGATGAACCAGCTATGCAGAAAGAGGATGTAGTCAGGGGGGGATATTCTATGAGTTTTATTTGATTAGTTCATAAATCTGGCAGAATTAATAATAGCAAATGCAAAATTGCAGAATTGGGGAATTTCCAAGTGACAGGAAAAATTACACACTTTCAACATTAAAGACAGATGTTTGCTGAGTGGAGCACAGCAGACAAATTTTTACACAGACTTGCAGAAATTTTCTTTCATGTAGGAGTGTCGCTTCTATAGACAAAAAGAAGGAAGTAACTACACATTTGTTCCTGGCTGGTGTAAAAAGTGATGCTTTGATTTGGTTTCATCAATGCTAATTTTGAAATTCTCTTCATCATGGTTTATGAAAACATAGTTTATGGTTTAATGAAATCATTCAATTATAGCGTATCAGTTTACTATGGTTTAAGCAAGCCAGGTACCTATTAGGAACGTAAACCAGTTGTTAAGTTCGACCTCCTGCGAAGTAACGTTGCAACTTCCTTCCATTGCTTGAAGAAGACACCTGTAGGGTTTTTGGGGACTGTAGGAGAGAGGGGGCTGATGGCTGGAAGAAAGAAGGATGGCGCTCCCCTCCCACTCATCTATCTATCTATCTATCTATCTATCTATCTATCTATCTATCTATCCATTACATTTGGAGGAAATTCTGGGCAACTTACAAGCCAATAAACCATTGAAGCATTGTTGTTGTTGTTGTTGTCCTTGTCCTTGTTCTTGTTATTAATAATAAAATTGAAGACAAACAGCAAGAAAAAAAAATCACAAAATATTGAGACTTACAAATTGAGCCACTTGGGAAAAAGAAATCATGCATTATCCCAGTTATAGTTGGAGCCATTGGAGCAATACCAAAAGGGGTACCTCGCCATTTGGAAATTCTGAATTTATCAGACTTGAATACCCTGATTCTACAAAAAAAAAAATCACCCTATTTGGAACAGCTTATATCCTTCGACACTACCTTAACAGTTCCTAGGTCCTTGGGTAGGACTTGAGTTGTTCAACTACCAACCAGCCCCAAAGGCTGTGAATCTCACCAAAGATTAACCACCACCACCGCCACAACGACAACAACAATGATGACAACAACAACAACAACAACAACAACTACAATAATAATAATAATAATTTGCAATTAAAAAGATCAGGAGGAAGGGAACAGGATGCGCACAGGGTGGGGGAGAAGCAGGGAAGTTTTTCAGCCAGGGAAGGTGAACCTCCCTGCATGGGTAGAAAACAAGCAGGGAAAGGTCAAAAAAAGAGCCTCAAGCAGGTACACCCCACACATCCCATTTTGGGCCTAGGAGGCCTCCCTGTATCCTCCTGGGAGCCAAAATGAGGCATACCACACCCTCCCCCTGCCCCCTTTTGGGCCTAGGCAACCTCCCTGCACTTATCTGTGAGCCAGAATGGGGAATGTGGGGACTCCTGGGAAGGGTGGGGAGGAGTGGGGTGGGATCAGCTTGTTATCGGAACTACTGGTTCAAATTAATATCCGGTTTTCTCGAACTGGCCTGAACCGGCTGAATCCTATCCCTGGACTTAACCATTCCTGTTTCAAGATAACAAGAGGCTGTACCACCAATTTTCAGTGCTTGTGGGGAAAGGGGAGCCTGAAGAACCACAACAACAACAACAAAAAGATGTGGAGGAAAGGGTCCATTCATGATGACTTTTGATGAAAATATACATTTCCTCAAAATGTGCTAGGACTATTTTGTTTGTGGTTCTTCTTGTTCAAGGCCATCTTGCTTCAAAGATGGGGCCCCATCAGGGCACCTCATTCTTCATCAATATTATTGAAGTGGTAAATGGAGGAAAAATAACACTGGGCTTTCCTGAAGTCCAAGAGTGCAAGAGTGGTAAGAAAGACCCATAAATATTAGTAGAGAGACAGGTAAGGGCTCTATTTAAAGACTGTGGTGTAGCAGAAGACAAATCAGGGCAAAATGGAAATAGTTGAGGCTTGGCACTTGACCTCTATAGAGATTATGACCTTGTCCCTTGACCATCCTGGTCTGCAGGACTGGCCACTGTCTTTCCGGGGTTTGCTGACAGAAGCTGCCTCTGCTCCTTGGCTTGGCAAAGACTCTGTTGTCAAACCTGTAGGAGCCATCTCTGCTGGGAAACAAGTGGTTCTTACAGTTCTTACCACAGACCAGAGATGGTTAACCAGTGGTTAACCAGTTCGATCATTTGAGACTCTAGCCTTGAAGGTCTTACAGTGCCTGCCTCCTCCTTTGTTCTGATAATAAAATGCATATCTTTGTTCACTTCAAAATGAACATCTGATCAGTTGGCAATTCCTGATTTGGCCCTCAGTCCTTGAGTTTGACACCCTTGACTTAGGAGATTCTAGGTTTTGTCCTTAAGGCTTGTCCGATGGGGCTAATCAATTAGACTTTGAGACTACAATGCTGGGAGGTAGGGAATTGAATGGGGAAAAATTGATGAGGCAAATAGGGGATTTAATGGGGCAATCTCAAAGCAAATTGGATACTCTGCCTTGTCTAAGACTGACAGAACCAGAAGTATACATCTGTACATTACAGTTACAGTTGTCAGAAATAACATGCCTTTCTATTTTAAAATTATTTTAACACTCATCATTTCTATTGCAGTAACACAAATAAAATAGATGTATAATGTGTGATTGTATAAGCAAACTGCATGAATAATATACTGGCATCAGACACAAACAGAATAAGGAAGGGTAATAAACAAGGCAGTTCCACCATCAGAGGAATATCAAGACATGAAACATCTGACTACATGATCTGATTAAACTTGTCAGTTCAATATCTAACTTGCATTGAATTTATAATGAAATCTACCAATCCTGTTGCAACTTGAAAATGTATCTCGTGAGTTTTCAGTGTTTTATTCACATTTTCAAGTACATTCAAAACACAAATAATATTTTGCAGATGTATTTTGAATACATAATCTTATTAAGTTAGTTGTTAAGTTACTGCAATGGGTTTTGACCTTGGGAGGCAGGAAGAATAGCTGCAGCCTATATCACCATCATGAAAAAGAGAGAGAGAGGGAAGGAGGGCGGGAGAGAGAGAGAGAGAGAAAGAGAGAAAGAGAGAGAATGTCAGAAGTATTTCAAAAGGGGCCACCTCTAGTTTTCTGGGACATAAAAGTAATGGAGAGGAGAAGTGTTTTCAGAATTGTAAGATTCTGTTATATCTTCTTCTTTTAATGACCCCATAATCCCTTGCAGAGTGGGCAGCTGAATGGAGCTGAGTGTTTACTGGCTGGATGCCCTTCCTGTTGCCAATGCAGAGCTCTGTTAAGTTTTTGTTACTATAACCCAACCATAATAGTAATGTATCCGTGGTTGATGTTTCATGTCTGGGCTACATTGGACTGACAGTTATCAAAAATATTATGTTCTCACCTGCATTTTGAAATGTATTATATAGGTAGACTTCGAGTTACGACCACAACTGAGCCCAAAATTTATCTTGCTGTGTGAAACATTTATTAAGTGGGTTTGCCCCTTTTACAATTTTTCTCACCACAGTTGCTAAGTGAATCATTGCCTTTGTTAAATTACTAGCATGGTTGTTAAATAAATCTAGATTCTCCATTGATTTTGCTCGTCAGAAGATTGAGAAAGGAGATCATATGTGCCTCCGCAACTGTCATAGATATGAACCACTTGCCAAGCATCTGAATTTTGATCCCATGACCAGGTGGATGCTATAAAAGCCGTAGGTGTGAAAAATGTCAGAAGTCACTTTTTACAATGCTGTTGTAATTTTGAACAGTCACTAAATGAACTGTTGTAAGTTGAGGGCTACCTCTTTATAAAACATGGATCATTATAGACCTTTTTAGGTGATGCTGAGTTGTCAAACTCAGAATCTGACAAATAATTATATTCTAGTCCTTAGAACATTCTGAGTGGAGCAAATCACATTAAATTGCAATCCAAATGAAATCATTAGTGTGCGCAAGATAGCAGTGTAAACAAAATCTAAATAACTTTTAGGAATTTACTTCATGCGAGTCCGGAATGTTAAATAAATTTCATTGCATGTTCTTCTGACACTAGAGATTATGAAAAAAAATCCTTTATCCTTAAGCCTAGTAGAAATGAATATACATAACTAGGCTTTGCGGTTCTAGATTCTCATTGCATTATTGATTATCCTAAATGATTATTCTAAATTATGTGGGTGGGCTTTGGAGATATGTGTTCTTAACTCATCAATAATATGAAATGTGCCAGAAAATTTAATACTTAATTTTGAAAATTCAGTCTATAAGGGAATCAATGTCTATTTAATAATCTCTATTTCTTTCCTTCTCTTTTCTCCCTCTTTCTCTCTGTACTTTTTCATTAAGCATTAAATTGATAGATGGATCTTTTTAAAATCCTCCCAGGTTTTTCTACATTTTTTAGATGATGTTGTGTCTGCATAATAATATCTAATTTTAAATTACTTGAACACCATGTCACAACTTGTTAATGCTGATTCAGGAACTATGATAAAAGTATAGAAATAAAACAAGGATTTCTATCTGCTGCTGTAGCATAAATGACATTCTTCAATTCAACAATTAAATGTGCATGAGTATGCCTTTCAAGTATTATTTTAATTTAGTAATGGGAGAACAGCAGATTTAGGAAATAATTATGGGAAAATGAATGCCTAAGTGTACAAAGAAAGTGGTATCCTTATGGTACAAAGTGAAAACATTTTTAAAAACTTGCTAAGGCACTTCAGCATATTATGTGAGGTGCTCTTAAGAACATTATATTGCAATATTTTTCCCTCCTGACAAGCAAAATCAATAGGGAAGCCAAATTTTCTTAACAACCATGTTACTAACTTCACGACTGCAATAATTCACTTAACAACAGTGGCAAGAAAGGTCATAAAATGGGGCAAAATTTGGGGCTCAATTGTGGTCATGTCAAGGACTGCCTGTATTGTAACTGAAAAACAAACATCTACTAGCATGCAGCTGGAGATGATATAACAGCAACAATGACAAAAATATATCCCATAAAACTGTGTTTTCTGAATTGCCAGGGTAATTGTACAAGGAGAATGAAATTGTTGAATCAAGTTATTGTCATATGTGAGACAATAATGTCTTCGTGTCAAACAATAGAAAGACAAATAAGAAATCAAACATTTTTTTCCTATTCCTTTAAGGAAAAAAATGGTATCATCGTCTGACAGTTTTTAAAATTTTTAATATTTTATTTATACAGTGCCAGTATCCCTCTGAGAGGAAGATGGGTTTTTTTCAAAATTTGATAAATAAATAAAATAAATATTCTTCCTATATTTTTCAATAAATCACCAGCACTAGTGGTTTTTCCCTAAAGTGAGATTTCCTTTGAGCTTGATGCAGGTAATATCAGTGAAACATCCACATAGGCAGGGGTGGGCTGCTATTGGTTCGCACCAGTTCGTGCGAACTGGTTTTTAATTTTATGGCCAGTTCGGTGAATTGGAAAGTCCCACCCCCGGCTGGCCCCATCTCTCCTCCCAGGAGTCCCCACACAGCCCATTTTGGATCACAGATAAGTGCAGGATCAGTGCAAAGGCTCAAAGAGTGCAAAAAAAGCCCCACCAGAAGGCACAGGCCCATTTCCAACCTCCAGAGAGTCTCCAGAGCCCAGAGAGGCCATTTTTGCCCTCCTGGAGGCTCAAAGAAAGCCTCCGGAGCCCGGGGAGGGTGAAAACACACACCCTGCGGCCCATATTCACTCCCAAGATGGTGCAGGAGGCCAACTAGGCCACACCCACCATGGCCACGCCCACCAGCATCCAGGAAGAGAATTGTTTGTTAAATAATTTAAAGCTCACCCCTGCACATAGGGCTTCTTAGTTTGACAAATTTGGCCTCGTTTGCCAAGATGGCTTTCAAAGACCCTCTAGACTTCCCAATCTAGCCTAGCAATCTTGGCTTTCTTACTACTCTCATATTCCAATGGCACATTGACATAACCCATGTTGGTGATCATTCAAGGCAATATACTGTATGCTAATCCCCAAGGAACTCAATTCTTATGAGGATATAGGAAAATTTCTGAGTAGGGGAATGTGGAATGTCTTCTCGAGGCATGGACTTTGAAGAGGAGTAGTTGATTCAAACTGCGTATGTAGTGATAGCTCAAGCCAAAATATGGTGCAATATTTGAAATTAGCTGATAGATCTATAGGTTCAATTCACAGCAGAATGCTAACAAAATAAATGTATTCACAATAATCATTTAGTATACTACCGTTATTATACAGTACTATCAGTATAACAAGTGTTATGTTTGGAGCATGGGCGAGAAAGAATGGAGACAAGTCTTTGAACGGTGAACTTCAGCTCTTTATTTACATGGTGACTCAACTCGAATAGCAGTTTAACCCGCCTTATATAGGCAACCCTTATAACTATTAACCAATAACCAACAAGGAGCGCTAGCTCCCATAACCAATAGGAACTCTCTGTTAAGGGCCAATCGGATTCCCCGAAGCGGACCAATCTGATCCAGCCGCTTAACAGCCAATCAGAAGTGCAGGGCCAGAACCCTGCACTTTACTCCAAGCTCATACTTTATTAACTTTATGCATTCACAACAACAAGAATACTTATTTAGTATACTACGATTTACTGAATTATTGATTTTGGTGGACTTCTCTCTTAAAAAAATAAAGAAAGTAACAAAACTCCCCCCAAAATGACATTGGACGTGAGGGAGAAGGAGAAGAAAAAGAATTGCTGGAATTTGGAAAGAAGTCAAGGAACGAACGGCTTTTCAAAGTATTGGAGACAATTTTTACAGTGCACGGAACTTTTTCCAGTGTGCTTCATATTGCTCAACGAAAGCATTCTATTTTAAAAAATGCAAACAAAATAGGCCCATTTGCATCTACAGCAAATTATTTCCCTTACAAAAGTGCACAAAAAAGTTGTCATTTTTCGTGTCAGCAATTGCTATTGAACAATTAATTTAATCTCTTAACCACAGGCATGGAGTTTTTGTTAAACAAAGTGATAGGCAGACTTATGATCTAGAATGAGAAGGTTGCATTGTAGATAAATGAGTGACAAGTCAAATTCCTAGATGTGTGTTCTATAAAAAGTTATCTCAACCTAAAGTATTTGTTAAACCCATGTACTTCAGTAGTTGTGTGAAGATGAATGTCTTTATTGCCTCTGTTTTCTTCTTCTGGATTCTTGCTGTCTGTTTACCTTTCCCGCTTCACCCCAAAATTATGGTAGGTCCTAGGCCTTGGACGGTAAGCAACTTCTTAACAGAGGTATCTGCTTGTTTTCTCTATACTGGTTTTAGTGTCCTACCTTTTTAAAAAATATTTTTCAAATATCCCCCCCCCTTTTTTTTTTAGAGCTATCTGGACTCTTACTACAGTCAAGGAACAGTTTGGAAAAGAAGCTCAGCATCTTTGCTTAGCAAGCTGAAATACATGCAGTCTTTTTTTAACTTGGAAGGAAATGGAAAAATGACTTCAGAAACTTTTGAACTAATGAAACAGGCTCGGTGTGGTGTGCCTGATATGGCAGGATATCATTTTTTCCCCAGAAAAATTAAGTGGCCAATGCTGGATTTAACATACAGGTAAAATGAACATGTTTCATTTGATATTCTTTTCCCTTTGTTGTGTTTGTACTAGACCTTTTTGGAAAACATTGCTCCTGTGATCCACATGAGTGGGATTTCTCTCCCGTTGTTTTTCTTTGCTGGCATTCAGAAAGTTTTAAATTGAATTTTAAAAACCACGATGTTGCTGAAATGATAGAATAATTATTTGTAGCATGTTCTTAACCAAAATGAGAATTTGTGTGGAGAGGTTTTAGGCTAAATCACTTATCGAGACACGCCCAGAATTATAAATGTGTTTTGAGAAGAACAGTCCCATATAGCAGCACCAAGCCAAAATGTTTTAAACATCTTTTTTTTATAAGCAAATTTTATTAATTTTTAAAGACATACAAAACATAGATACGCAAAAATACAAAACATAAAAACATAAAAAATCTCTTTTCTGAAAGTTGCTTAGTCCCGGGTTAAAACTCTTGGTACAGACACAAATTCAAATTCATATTCATTTTACATACCATTCCATATCTTATTAACATTTTCATTTTTCTATATAACTTCTCCTTTCTTTTAAATTTTCTCAACCTTATTTTACTTATCTCCTCTCAATTCAAATCATAATATTTATTATTCTTTGTCTGTTCTATTTCCAACTCTCCATTTATCTTTCTTCTTTGAAAAAAAAAACTTCTCCTGTACACTAATTGGAATATGACGCCTTTATCTCTTTCCCCTATATTTATAATACTTAATATAAGAATACATAGCTTACATTGGGATTCTGTCTGGTACATTCTAAAATTATGCAGTATTATCAAAACAATACAAATAAATTCATTAATATTAATATTCATTTATATCTTAAACATTTAACACATTTTTTTCAGTTAAATCACATACTTTTTTGGGAGCACCTATTTTCCATAATTATTCCCCCCCACATCGCATATTATAGATCATTATTTCATTACATGTTCCTCCTTCTCCTTCTTCAAATCTCTCATTTCACAAATAGTTTTACTAATATAACATGGTCTAATCATTAACATTAACAATCATTTATATTTTAGACATTTTACTCGTTTCAATTAAATATCATGCCTTTGTGGGAACACTTCTTATACTTTCCAAAATTATTTCCCCCCCCCCATCACATATCTTAAATTATTGTTTCATTAAAGTACTCCCCTTTCTTAACAAAGATTTCACTAAATTATATTAAATATTTTATCACATTTTAAATTGCATATTATTTCCAATCTTCTATGGTTATTTCTAAGTACAGATATAGAAATACAATCTTATGTACCTTTCTAGAATCTCTTTTTCAATAAAATTTATCCATTATCTCTAAAAACTTTTGTTTCTTTGCATCTTGCTCCCCACCATTAAGGCTTCTCATCCTTTCCTTTCTCCCTTGCTTCTTCTTCTCGTTGTCCTCTTTACCCCCTTGTCTCTCCACCCCCCTTTTATTCTGCTTTCCTCCTTTCTGTTGTTTTCTAGCATAGTATATCCCCTTTTCACCTTCTTCTTCTCTTTTTGGATTGTTTTTCCAGGTCTTAAAGTCTTCTCCTCCTTTTTCTTTCTTTTTTTCTTCCCCAACCAAAGTCACTTGTTCTTCAAAGATGGCTTCTTCTTTGTCCCAATCATCCTGTTGCTCATTCAAGTTTACATAAGTACAAACCACCATTTCTAAAAATTGAAAAAGAGTGCCAAGTACATCTTTCCCTTCTTGCTTTTCATTTTCATATTTTTGGTAAATAAGTTTTAGTCCATCCCCAAGTGATGCCATTATGTAGAGAAAAACTTTTTCCAAACAACCACCCAAGTGCTTTTAATCAGAAATAATTCTCAGAAGTTCCAAAGTCACCAAGCGGTCCAAACAAGCTGTTTCTTTTAAATACTTTCTCCTTTTTCACTTTCTCTTTCTGGGGTTAAAGTTTGATCACAAAGTTCTCTTTAAAATATATCTTTTGGAAGTCTTATTGATGTTTAGTAACTCTTTAAAATTAACTCTTTAGAGTTTTAGGCAATCTTCTCCTTATTTTCAAGTTACTCCAAAAAAGATTCTTTTTTCCCCCCCTTTAAATATTCAGAAATCCTTATCCCTTCAACATTCAATTACCTCCAACACAGGTTTTCAGATTTCTCTTATGGTTCCATCATTGTCATGGTAGGAAGGAGAGTGAAAAGAAAAAACTTTTTTTTTTTTCCCTTTTAGAATGTTCGCTGCTTGTAACTCTTTCTGGAAACAATGTATCCTTAGCAGCCTTCCAAGTTCCAGGGCACTCTCTCTTAGCTTTGTCCCAGTCCGAAGCAACTTTCACAGCTCTTCCCTCTTCCTCCAGCACAAATCTTACCCAGCTGCAGACTTCTTTGTGGCGGCCATTAATGACCACTGCTCCACCACCTTGGGAAAAAGGGGTTATTCCCGGCTGAGGAGGGGGTCTGCGATACCCCAAACCTCTATCCGGATCCCCTCTCTCTTCGGCTGCCTCTACAAGGCAGCCATAGCCCCAGACCCATTTGGATCGGGGGCACCTTGGTGGCGAGCGCAACAGGAATCGCGGAGAGTCGCGAATTCCTGCCACCGCAAAAACCACGCAAAACCGGAAGCCCCCAGAATGTTTTAAACATCATTTTATTATTTATGCTGAACTTTGCCCAATACTTTTTTCTTTTGAGTTAATGCAATTCAAAGGCTGTAACCACTTATAATGGTTTCCCCATGTTGTGTATGTATGTATGTGTATTTGCTTTGTTCAGAAGTAGAAACAGATAAATCAAACTACACAGTGTATTGATCTGCCTTGTACAATTAAATTAGTCCTCTTTTGATTTAGATCAACATGGTGAGATAAGTTCCTTCAAGAAAAAAAACATTAAAGAGAATGAATAAAAACCAAATGTTCCAAATATATTTCTGATCATTATTAACATGTGCCATACATCTGCACACATACATATATATATTTTACTTAGTATCCTAGTATGATTTATGTTGATTGCTTATTTAGTATTCATGACTATGAATGACATTAGATACAATACTAAGTGTTCAGTGGTGGGATTCAAAAAAAATTTTTTTAATACCGGTTCTGTGAATGTGGCTTGGTGGGCGTGGGAGGGGAAGGATCAGGGGTGGGATTCAAAAATTTTTTTTTTGAAAAGAATTTTATTAATTTTCTACAAATGAACAAGACAAACAAAACATTAAAACATCAACTCTCATATGTACATCCAGTGTGTCGGTTGGTTCATCAGTTTTGTGCATTCATTTTACAGTCTCAATTACAATTATGTTACATAACAACTCATATTGTCAATCCAAACTTGTATATCCTAATATCACTAAAAAAAAAAAGAAATTTTTGACTATACTTTTAATCATTCATGCTTTATGAGATAACAATACTTTAAACAATTTATTCTGTAATAAATCATATAATCATACTAAATCAATCCTAAAAACCCTTTATAAATATAGTATCAATATTCTATTATCTTATTTTATCATCCAGCCATTGATAAAAAAAATCCCAAATTTCATAAAATTGTTTCTCCTCTTGCTCTCTAATTTCAAATGTCAATCTACTCATCTCAGCACATTCCAATATTTTCTTAATAATTTCTTCCTGTAATGGTATTTTCTCATTCTTCCAATTTTTAGCAAATACTATCCTAGCCGCTGTTAATACATTTACAATCAGGTATTTCAAATCTTTACTATATGTATCAGGTAAAATTCCCAATAAGAAGATCTCTGGTTTCAAGTCTATGTGTTTCTTTGTCATTTTTTCCAACCACATGCGAATTTTAGTCCAATATTTTCTGGCGTCCTCACAAGTCCACCACATATGGTAATATGAGCCAGGTATCTGATGACATTTCCAGCATTTTTCAGATTTGTTCTTAAACTTTCTTGCTATTCTTGCCGGGGGAAAGTGCCACCTGTAAAACATCTTATACAAGTTTTCTTTATATGCTGTTGACATGCTTCATTTAATTCCATCATTGTTATATTGCTTTCTAGCATTTCTTCAGTCTTTTAGGTATCTTCGGTAAGTTGGCATTCTGTAAATACTGTTTGACTTTTTCCTCATCAATATTCTCTTGTTTATATAGTTGCCCATAAAAATCTCGAATAATTTCCTTTTTCTCCTTATTACCATAACAAACTTGGCCTTGATCATCTATTAGCTTCAGTATTTTTCTTGATTCCTTCTTCTTTCTCAATTTATATGCTAGCCATCTACCTGGTTTATTTGCATCTTCAAAATAATTCTGTTTAGAATTTCTAATTTTCTATGCCAGTTCCTCTTTCTCTATTAATTCCATTTTATGTTTAATTACATCCAGCTTCAATTTAATATCTTGTGCTTAAATTCATCTGGATCTTGTTATTAAAAAAATAAATAAATCACAATTCAAATTTTTGTTTAGCATTGTTTTATCTGTCAGAGATTAGAAAAAGAGGGGGGATGGATATCCCAAAATATTTCTACATGCCTCTTCAATAACACTGAAAATTGTTCGCATATAGATGCAGGTCTGGTGGAAAATAAAAACCTTGTAAGCATGGCTCATTGGTAAGTTTAGTTTGTGCAATTTTTTTTGAAAGTAAAAAAAGTGTTTGTGTAAAATAAATGAAATAGTTTTATTTTACATACAGTGGTACCTCAGTACTTGATAGCTTAAAAAGTCATTGAATTTGGTACTCAATGCATTTTGACAGAAAAATGTTGTCCTGGCACCAGGGGTGGGATTCAAATTTTTTAACAACCGGTTCTGTGAGCGTGGCTTAGGTGGTGGGCATGGCTTGTTGGTCATGTGACTGGGTGGACATGGCTTGATGGTCATGTTATTGACTGGGCGTGGCCAACTCAATATCATGCACATCGAGGCATGCATCTTCTCGCCTGGCCTCTCATGACTATGGGGATGCTGCAACAGTCATAAGTGTGAAAAATGGTCATAAGTCACTTTTTTCAGTGCCATTGTAACTTTGAATGGTCACTCCACACAAGCAAAGTATCAGCAAAGGAGGGGAAAAAACTCCAGAGATGTTCCTGAGACAGGAAGTCTAGTCCTGCCAAGAATGTAATTAGGGTTAACGGAGAGGCAGTTCTGTAAGCAACACCAGAATGTTTCCTTCCTGCCTTCCTTACAGGATTAGGCCAGTAATTTCTTCTAACAACCGGTTCTCCGAACTGCTTAGAATGTTAACAACTGGTTCTAGCGAATAGTGTGAACTGGTAGAATCCCACCCTTGGGAAGGATACTGTAAAATCTCCAGTCAGAGGTGGTATTTGCTGGTTCTCTGAACTACTCATAATCTCCACTACCGGTTCTCCAGAACAGGTCAAAACCTGCTGAATAACACCTCTGTAAGTGTTGTATGTAATGTTTTGTGTTGAATATATTTTTACAATGGCTATGATAATGATCTATCACTATTGTTGTATGTACAGAGAGAACTTATGCACCGGAGACAAATTGTTTCTGTGTCTAATCACACTTGGCCAATAAAGAATTCTTATTCTAATAAAGGAAAATGTTTGTAAGTTATGGTATGGTATAATAACTAAGGTGTTATACTTGGATCAAGGAGAATCAAGTTAGTTCTCTCCAAATAACACTGAGTTACATTGTGCCAGAAATTCATAGGCCAAGCTATTTTATAGGATTGTTATGAAAACAACATGTAAGCCTCTGCATGTAAGCCATCCTGAGTATTAGAGGAAAATTTAATTGATGATTGGCATTTGTGATATGAACAGAATTGTGAACTATACCCTGGATCTGAGCTGGGAAGAAGTGGACCAAGCAATGCATGAAGCTTTTCAAGTATGGAGTGATGTCACACCTCTTCATTTCACCAGGATTTTTAATGGCACCCCTGACATTATGATCTCTTTTGAATCCAAAGGTGATGTGAGGGCAAAACTGTATGCTATGTTGTCATGTTTATTCTAAAATTTGTTATACCCCTTAAATGTCTAAATAATTAGCAATTATTTTGGGTTGATTATTTTACAGAGCATGGAGACATTATACCTTTTGATGGACCGTTGGGTCAACTAGCTCATGCTTTCCCTCCTGGTGACAATATTGGAGGGGATGTCCACTTTGATGATGATGAAACATGGACTAGTGATTCTACAGGTAACTATAGATTTATTTCCAGGTCTCCAGAAGTACTAGCTTGCCATATAAATTGATTAACCTATCAGTTAGCTAGGTTAATATGACCTTCGATCGCAAGTCTATTTTCTCAAATCATGTTATTCTCTTGAAAATTAAAGCTACTGTCAGGATTCCAGCATCCACCCCCATTCAAATCATGAGTCTCTAGCCACATCTCTCAGAGTTAAAAAAACAGAAAAAACAAAACAATAAGATTTATTAGGAATGAATTTGCCGGCGCTACCTGGGTGCAGCTGACTCTGAGACACATCATTCATTTCACCCTTGACCCTGGTCTTCCTCCCCCCCCCCCCCGGATGTATACTCTCCAATGGGACACATCCATAGCCAAGAGTCATCAATCATGCACTCTAGTCATAATCTTGCGCACCAGAAGCTTCGGTCACCTAGCCATTATCTATGAAAGCATTTAAGGAATGCACTACCCCTCCCCCCACTCCCTTTCTGCTGTCAACTCCAAAAGACCAGAGAAATATTTTTGAGTTGATAGGTACAACTTTTGTATGCTGTTTTCTCTAAAATATACAGTACACTTCCAGGCCTTCTTCCAAATGCATCTACTTTTATATAGAAGCTTTGAGCAAAGAAATGAACTTAGTCCTCTTAAAGTACTATCCTTTAAGAGAACCTCAATTCACATTCAAATATGAAGGGAAGCAAATGACTGTGAAGTTAGTCGTAAAAATAATGATAGGAGAGATGACCTTATTTCTAGAACTGTTTGTGGATGATTGGAATAGACTACTCTATAATATGTTTGGATTCCAGAGGGCATCCTGGTTCCCTATTGCTAACTTGATGGCTTTCTGCTCTTTTCAGATTTTAATTTATTTGCGGTTGCAGCTCATGAGTTTGGCCACATATTGGGGCTACACCACTCCAGTGACCCTGAAGCTTTGATGTACCCTCTTTACACTTACCGTGGCCTGAAGGAGTTTGTTCTTCCTGAAGATGATGTGGAAGGCATCCAAGCTCTTTATGGTACTTATATGTTTATTCATTCTAAAATGAATAATGGAAGAGTGTGCAAATTCAAAGGAGTGCTTTGTCATCATGAAGTTTCCCTTCCAAAAGCATCCTTTGTTGTGTGCTGTGACAAAATAAAACAGTATGTATGTTCCCAACATGGTTGCACCAATTGCGGCAACCAACTGGTATACATATAATACACATGTAGAAGTGCTGTTCATTGTGGTGGTTTGTGAGCCTCTCTTTGTGCTTCAGCAAAATTAAGTGGCCTTGATCTACCCACCTCTGATTGTTAATTATTGGCAGATAGTAGATTGGTAGAATGATGGGCATTATATAAGTACTGTGAAATAAATTCTAAATATTGTACATTTAAGACAAAGAGTATCATGAATGATTCTCAATATTTGCAGGTCCAAAAAAGAGGACAAGCAGTGCTATAATTCCACAGAGGTGTGATCCAAACTTCTCTGCAGATGCTGTTGCAGATATACATGGTGATAAAATCATATTCAAGGACATGTAAGATGGTGGCAAAAGTATCTACCTATTCTTCTGAGCATAGTCATTAGGGTTATAAATAACTAATAATCATTAAATAATAACAAGGGATACAATGAAAGCATCAGCAATAGATTGTAAATTTTTGGCTATGATATTCTCCTATATAAGCCCCCGTCTCTCCTTTAAATCCAACAAACATCCTTTTTTGTTGTTGATTTTCTCTTAAGTTATGAGTGTCAAAAGCATTAAAACTAACTTTGGCTTCTTTCAAACAAGCCAATAATCAACTATGGTAATGTTGTAGGCTTGCATAAACAATCTATATAGTTATCATTAAACCTGTTTGAGATTGTACTTTTAATGATAATAAAACTTTTCCATCTCTTGTAGTAGATAGAGAGAATCAATAGACAGAGCATGCAAAGATGAGTCTTAACTTGGTTCCTTCACACTAAGCAAAGGTTTAGCATAAAGATGTACATGTTATATTGGAGCAAAGGATACAATAGCCCTATGGGGCAAAGAGCCGGGACAATTGATTTTTAACAAAGAAACTGGGAAATGAAGTTTAAATTAATTAAATGATTTTCCTGCTAAATCTCTATTGTCACCTTCTCACCTTCCTTCAAGCACACCCCGTTTACAAGTGTGGTAATTAGCATCCATTCATACTTCAACTGTTTACAAGTTTTAATATAAATGAATATATGTGCGCAAATAAATAGATAGTATTTCATACCAGAGGAAGCAGCAGCATCAAGCAAAGATAAGAGACATAGTGTAGTGTGTTGGTGGTGTTAATACTGGACTTCAGGAGATGGAAATATATTTAGTTTGTCAGCTTTTTGAGACAGACCAGACCAAAAAATAGATTGGACAGGAAACTAAAAAACTACTTTTATTTAGATTGGCTATAGTAACATAGTCATGTAAGTGTGATTGTAGTTCCTCTCCTCCCTCTTTTATATTTGTGCAGATTAAGTGGTGTCTGTCTGAGATGATTTTGGAATCCTCCTTCATCATTTGTACTTAAGCAATCTTTCCCTTTTTGTTCCTCTGGTAATATATCTTTCCTCTCTTCCCTTCTCCTCTCGGGGTTATCTTCTGTATTCTCTACATCTGTCGTACAACAGATTTGCGTTATTGTTCAGAATAATGTCCAAGTGCAGACTTTGATTTCTGTTGAGGATTTGGGGATCCACCTAATACTACGCCACAATTTTTCTGCTCCTTTCTTTCACTCAGATTTGTATGGCATCATAATTATCAGATGATACATGAAGATTGGATGGTTATTGATTCTGTTTGGCCAGAACTTCCAAACTTCCAGATTGATGCAGCTTATTATTCCCCACAGAAGGACCTTCTCTTCCTATTTCGAGGTGAATGTTGCTTTGCCTTTTATCCACACTAACTTTCCTTCATCTGTATTTTTACTGAGAAGGACAACACATATCAATGTTATTCTTACTCTTTGGGTGAAATGATAACTTTCCCAAAATGTAGAATAATAGTTAATGATTAATGTTCATATTGTGAAGCCTTGGTGCTCTCTGCTTTTGTTTGTTTCCTTGCAGATGTTTTATTGCCCAACTAAGTAACATCTTCAGTGCTAAAGACATTACCTACTTACTGTTAAGTAGTGAAACATCTGCAAGAAAACAAACAAGTGAAAAGAGCATGGAAAACTCCATAGTTTGACCTTGAGCAACAAATACTCTCTTTTATTAATATATAGTACATACTAACACACAATTAATAGGAGAAAAAATATAATTATTTGTATCATGTCTTACAAAAGATTTCAGCTAAGAACCTCATGATACAAGATAATTGCTACTGTGCACAAATATTATTGAAGTGCAAGATTGAGGGAGATTACAAATATGGTTCCATCTACCGTAGGTTTTCTATCCCTCCCACATAGGAAGAATAGGGAGTTAAGAGTGTCAATTGAATGAATAAATGTATTGTTAATTTACTGGTATGTTCCAATTTTGTTTTCTGGCAAGTGCTCAAGTCAAAATTTAAAAAAGCAAAAGCAGATTTGGTATACTAATTTTAAACAAATCAAAATTAACTAAAATCAAAAGTACTAAATCATTTATTGGTTGGGAGCTTAGCACAACGATGCGTTTTTCCTATAAAAGAATTCATTTGTGAAATTGATAGTCCAGACATATTGCAGAGATCTTCTCTCATGTGCTTGAAAGATGCACTCTGACAGTGTAAAGCATGGGTGTCAAACTCAAGGCCCATGGCCCGGATGCAGCCCAGGATGTGGCTGGATCTGACCCATGGAGCCATCCTGGAAAAATATAAGGGGCCAGCCCCCATTGCTTTGGTCTGGTCCACCCAATGCAAAGAAGAAACATTGGGGCAGCATGGCTTTGGCCCAGTCAACCCAATGCAAAGAGGAAACATGCCAGCAGTTTGGAGAATGGCATCAAGCTGGCCATGCCCACCCAATAGGCTCCACCCACCCAGGCCCCTGAGATCAACCACAGCCCTGATGAGGCCCTCAATGAAATTGAGTTTGACACACCTGGTGTAGAGAGATAGTCCCTTGAATCACCAATCTCCAAGACACTTAAAACATTAAAAGGAACAACCAACTTTTCTTAGTAATTATATTACTTATTTTTATACATGAAGCAGATACCTGTCTATCTTGGCTGTAGCATTAATTATGTCAATTTATCATTTGCTCCCACAAACTGTACAGGGAAGAGGTATTGGGCTCTGAGGGACTACAAGCTACTGAGTGGTTATCCTCAGAAACTATACAATCTTGGCTTCCCAAGCTATGTGCAGAGGATAGATGCTGCTTTCTATGATGTAAAATCCAGGAAGACAAAGTTTTTCACTAGGGACCAGTTCTGGAGGTAGGTAATAAGTGGTTGAGGAAGTGGCTTATCTGAACCACTCTTACGTCCGCACTATAATAAAACTAAATAAACATTTTCCAGAAACACTTTGAAAAACAGTTTTGAAACCCACAAAATACAGTCTCTCTATCCTGATGACATATCGTATTTATACTGTTACATATTACTCATGATGCTGGGGTTTTACATGAAACTCAGTTTTCTCCCTGGACCTTTTGCAATGCAAAATTATCTATTCTGTTGGCTAAGTTTTTTCCTCCTTTCTGCTATTTTACATCAGTTTTCAAATCCTCATCCAGGTTTCTTTTTCTTTTCCTATCAAGAAGACATGCCATCTGAGATTGCCAAGGCAAGCTATAAGGATGCTATTCTAGGATGTAGTTAGGGGACAGGTAAACCATGGGAGGCTAAATCTTGTTGAATGATTCTAATACCACCCATCATTGCATATACTGGCAGAATTTGTGGGAAATGTGAGTTAGCAAGACCTGTTGCTGATTACTCTGTCCTTCTCCAACTATATTAAAATATTTTCTCCCATGTTTTCACCAACTACATCATCATCATCTTCATTTAATGACCCCATAATTCCCTTGGGGGGAGTGGGGTCTGGGCAACCAAATGGAGCAAGCAGAGAGTTTTAATGGCCAGATGCCCTTCCTGTCACCAATGCAGAGTTTTGTTCAGTTCAAATATAATCTTAGTGTGCCTAGAGCAGGGGTTGCCAACCTTTTGGACCTCAGGGACCATCAAACTCATAATTTTAGATTCCAGGGACCACTAACTGGTTCTGTGAGTGTGGCCTAATTTGTGGGTGTGGCTTGATGATCATGTGACTGGCTGGGCATGGCTTGTATGTAAATATTATAAATATTTATATAAATATTGAATTTTTTTATAAAAAAAGAACAACTTTTACCCAAAATCAGGCAAAGCAGGCAGGCAGATTGAGTTGCTCACACAATCACAGATTCATTCAGAAATCCATCTATCTGCGATTGGCTAGCTCAGTTTGTCACATAAAATTTGCTTGCCATGAGTCTGCACTGAATTTGCTTGCAAGCAAACCCTCAGTCCTAAGGGAAGTTCGGTGTGCTTAAAAGCAGAGCCGAAGATCTAAAGACTAGCTAGAAATCAAGAAATCCAACCATTTCCTGCTTCCTAGCTAATCTAAATCTCCCGGCAGAGCAGAACAGATGATGGTCAGAAAAAGGAAAAATAGAAATTTAGCAGGCATGTTTACCGGGTAAGGAGTGAGTGGGCGGGGAGGATTTCCACGGGCCATGTGGGCAGCGCAGCCTTGTGTTTTTGCATAGCCTGGATTAATTGCTTTGGGGGGGGGGAAGCTTTGGGGGTGAAATTTCTCAGCGGCCCACCAAAATTTTCTCGCGGCCCACCAGTTGGCAAATGCTGGCCTAGAGAGAGAAATATCTGCATCTGCCTAGGATTGTACTCACACCCTCCTGATTGCGAGAGCTCCACCTCTAGGCCACTGCACTACTCCTTTCACTAACTACAAACTAGTTCCTCATATGAGTCCCCCACTCAGGGGTCACTGATATAGGATTTCTCAGTTTCCACCCCCTCCTGTGAACTGTATATGTTCCTCCCAACATTTGAGCAGTCTCTTGATTTCTGGCCTTCAAGAAATTAATAAAAGCATGGGTTAGGGTTTCACCAAGTCATGAGGGTGAATTAACTCTCTTCTTCTGTGTATCTCTCACCGTTTGATGTTATATATGATTTGGATTTTAAATTTGATTTTCACTGTTTTCACTCCCAGTTACACTTGAGGGAGTTGTACACCATATCATCATCATATCATACATCAGCTAATTGGAGCAGCCCATAAGCCATGTAAATGAAGAAATAAATCAGCACCCTTAAACAGCTTGAGAATCAACCACAGAGCCTTCTAACATCAATGAAAAGGACTTTTCTATATTCCTGGAAGTTTCATGAGGGAGTCTGCGAACAAATGTAAATAACATTAGTTTTGGGCCAGACTAAACAACAAGTAAGAATTGAGGTTATAAGATTTGCACCCTAAGCACAAGAGAGTTTGATTAAATAAAATGCAGTAAAATATGGTTTATTGATTCAATTGCAGAGTTAGAACATACACAGAATTATTCTGCATAAGGAAGATTTATTTGGGAATTTTTTATGGCTTCCCATTTCTGATATGGCTTCCCATATCATATGATTGCGGGGGGAGGGGCTAACAATTAAAAACAAAATCAGGATGAAATATTTAAAAAAGCAACATCAATAATAGTTACTGTATTTCTCCTCCCTCAATACCGAAGGCAAGGCTTTGATCCCACTAAAGTGAAGGCTGTTTGCATATCATACAAAGATAATTGGAAAATGTTGAAATGACTATGAAAGAAGTCTTGATACAATAAGATGGTTTCTGATCAGATACCCTAAATCTTTTGGCTTCAGTTCTCTCCCATTCTGAGTTTTCTCGATTTCTTTCTAAGGCTCATGCTGGTTTCTTACTATTATTCGTTTTGAGTTGCAGCTATGATGAGAGATTTCATTCTATTGAGCATGGCTATCCAAAACAAATAAAGGAGGAATTTCATGGAATTATACATAAGGTGGATGCGGCATATCAGCAAAATGGTAAATATTTCCGTTGTCATCTTGTTGCGTGAAAGGGAAGTTTTATTAGATACGGATGCCATATTGTTACAAGGATACCTAAAAAGTCACAAAATATTTTCAACACAGAATTTCTCATCCATATTCATTAAATATGATCCCTTGTTCCTTCCTTCCTTCCTTCCTTCCTTCCTTCCTTCCTTCCTTCCTTCCTTCCTTCCTTCCTTCCTTCCTTCCTTCCTTCCTTCCTTCCTCTCTCCCTCCCTTTCACTGATATAGTTGTACTGAAATTTGTCCTAGAGTGGAAAAAATGCATCCTTTAGATTCTTTCAAAACTCTCTCTCTCAGAGAAAGCCCTTCCTCTTTTGTTGCTATTACCAATCATTTTTGTTTTTCTAGAATTCATCCAATTATGTGGGTTATTCTTTGGCAAAACGTCACCAATGTTTTTGTATTGGGCAGCACATATGCCATTTTGAGGTAAATCTGGACAACCAGATTTGGCAAATAGTATTCCTGATGACCATTAGATATAAAGATATAGGAAATGCACCGGCTACCATAAAATCGCTGAATAGTTCTTTTGCAGAATACTGGTGATCTTATTGCCAATGAATTACAATAGAATTTCGGGAGGATAGTATGGAGAGCATCTTGATTTATAAAATGTCTACTATGAGGATATAACCAGTTTCAATACACTGATTTTCAACAATGCTACCTCGTGCCAGTTTCACTACTAGTGCTAATTGCTATTGTTATTTTGAACAAGTGGATAACTCACCCCAATTGTCTTCAGTTTCTAAGAGAATTAATTAACATCCATTACTGAGGCATTTTTAGAGATTTAAAAAAATATATCAGAGGCCTGTACCTTGCTTTGTGGATGTCAATTATGCTGAAGGCCTGTGGCTTTTCTTTGTGGCTTGCTAACTTTCCAATATAATACTGAAATATTTTTCAAATTTGAAAATTAAGATGTGTGAGGAAACCTACTGGTGAACAGTTGTGTTGGGAGCCCCCATGATAAAAGTAAATCTTGAGTTATGACCTTAATTGAACCCTGCAGTTACAATAATAAGCTGTGATAGTCGTGAAGCAGGTTACCTTGCGACCAGACTAAATTTTATGTCCTTTTTTTGTGGTAGTCATTAAGTGAATGCCGCAGCCATTAACCCATTGTTTGCTATGGAGTAGTTTTTGCCAGAAACTGAAAGTAAATGCTGGTTTCCAAAAAAGTGGGAATAAAATATGGGATTGTAGATGGCCATAACTATTGGTCGGTTGCCACGCATGCAAAATAGCAATAGCAGTAGCACTTAGCTTTACTGTGCTTTATAGTCCTCTCTAAGCAGTTTACAGAGTCAGCATATTGCCCCCAACAATCAGTATTTTACCGATCTCAGAAGGCTAGAAGGCTGAATCAACACTGAGCCTGGTGAGGTTTGAACTGCCAAATTGCAGGCAGTTGGCAGGCAGCAGAAGTAGCCACTGTGGCTCAGTTCCATGGGCAGGACGAGATGAATTTTGAAACCAGGTCATAAGTAGCTTTTGGGGAGCTAAATGACTGTTTTTATAAGTCAAGGACTAATTGTACTTATTTCTGTCTTAGTTCATTCTCTTCCTTTCAGACCCTCTCAGTTTTGATGGACCCAATACCTGCAAATTCTAACAACCTCCATGAACAAGATGCCAATCATTTAAAACTATAACCTCTTCTTTTCTTGCAGATTCCATTTATTTCTTCTGTGGCTCATTCCAATTTGAGTATAGCATTTCACACAGAGAGGTCATCTGCACTACACCAGCAAACTCTGTATTAGGCTGTTAAACAGCAAGGAATTTAATCAACTTGGAAGCAGAATTGAGTGAAAATATTACAGATGTCATGGGGAGCTGATGAACATTTGCATTAATTATGTTTGTTCTGTATGAATCAACCAATCTACTAAGTTGTTTTTTGCTTCCCCTACCTGTAGAAGTCAGAAATATATGTTCTTTTATTTTCTTCTTCAGTTGGAGAAATAGAACTGTGTTCAATATATATGTAAAATCCTTTGTAAATTCTAACAGAGAAAACATATTCAGAGAGTTTTCTTAGCATCTCACTGAAGCACAAATATGGATTAGTCATACAGAACTAGCACTTTAAATTGCACCCAGAATTCTTATTGGCAGTCAATAATGACTTGTAAAAGAGATGTAAAGTATTTGTAGTGATTAATAATGAGCTATAATTACAGGGATTTAAAGCGGGATTAAGTAACCCAAGAGAGAAAGCTGTATTATGATTGCTGCAGATGCAAATTCCACCAAGCATTTTAAGTTTCTGTTAATGTTTTCTTCCCTGCAAAAGAAACTTTTTTTGTTTTTGTTTCTTATGTTAAGTAGGCTTGAACATTTATTTTGGTTGTCTCTCTGTGGGTTTTTTGAGCATCTTTTATTATTTGAGATAAAGGAAAGTGCTCCTTCTGACAGTGATGTTTTCTTTTGCCTTGTTGCTCTATATTACCTGCAGGTTCAGCCCCACTAGGCAGACCCAGAAATCAACTCCACAGGAAGGCTGAAAATACTTTGATAGATATTGGCTATAACAGCAAAAAAATTTAAGCCTGTTTATGCTATATCTCCTATCCACTCCCATCCCTTATACTCTGGTGAATCAAGCATCTGTATCTGATGCTTCTAAATATTACCTCATGAGTCGTGGTTGTGCAGTGGTTAGAATGCAGTATTGCAGGCTACTTCTGCTGATTGCCAGCTGACTGCAGTTTGGCTATTCAATTCTCACGGGCTTAAGGTTGACTCAGCCTTCCATCCTTCCAAGGTTGGAAAAATGAGGACCCAAACTGTTGGGGGCAATTTTATGCTGACTCTATAAACCACTTAGAGAGGGCTGTGAAGTGGTATATGAGTCTAAGTGCCATTGCTATTGCTACTTCTCAGGATTTAAAATATGTTTCAGATCCCTTTGATTAGTTAGCAGTTCTTCTACCATCAAAGTAATCTTTCTTTTTTTCCTACTCTCTACACACACACCAAATGAGGCCTACAACACTATGATCAAAGATCTCCCCATTTTTATCTGGGTCACACATGAAAGACATGCATGTGATGGACTTACAAAATAGCCAAAGCTTCCATCATGTTGCCACCTTGTTTTTTTTTTTTTTTTTTTTGAGTATCATTGATGCTAAAATGTGAGGAAGGAAGGGAGGGAGGGAGGGAAGGAGAAAGATTTCTGATGTTCCTTGTCAGCTTCCCACAAGAAAACTCAATGGGAAAACTGATAGGTAGTTGGAAGCAAGAGTGGGCTGCAGGGGGTTTGCAAGGGTTCAGGAGACCCCCTAGTTAAGATTCTGCGCAGTTTGGAGAACCCCCAAATCCCACTCCTGGATGACCCTGCCCACCCCACCCCTCCCCTCCCAGGAATCCCCACACAGGCCGTTTTGGATGCAAGTAAGTGCAGGCTGCGTGCAGAGGCCTGGGGAGGGTGAAAAACAGGCTCTCAGAAGTTCAGGAAGGCCGGAAATGGGCCCATTTCTGGCTTCCAGAGAGCCTCTGGAGCCCGGGGAGGCCGTTTTCGCCCTCCTGATGGCTCAAGGAAAGCCTCCAGAGCCCCGGGAGGTCAACCCCCCTCCACCATGGTGCAGGAGGCCGACTAGGCCATGCCCACCATGGCCACGCCCACCCAACAACCAGGCAGAGAACTCTTTACTAAAAAAATTTAAGCCCACTCCTGGTTGGAAGTTACTTTTGTTCCCAAAACTTTTTTGTCCACATATGGTCATTTTGTTTCTCTGGTTTAGATAAGGAAATAACTCTGAAACATTGAAGCAGGGCACAGGTTGTCTAGACTTTTTACAAAAGTCTTCTAATGCTACCCCACCTCTATGTACACAGGGAGGGGAAATGCAGATACTGTTGTACTGGTAAGTTCCATGCCACTCCTTTCTTGTGGAGAAATTGAAAGATGAATGCAATGAGTAATTCTTTCTACCCACCTTCCAACTGTTTATGTTCTTTGGTGGAATTTATTGTAATGCTTCTATTATCCTAGTAACTGATTGAACTTTAATCTGTGGGATTTCCTGTCAGATGATTATTGTTGTCTACAATCTAGAGTATTTTGGGAAGCAAAACACATACTGATAAGTCATTTAGTGGGTAATGTTTAGGAATTATTAGTTCATGATGCAATAGAAGAATTGTGATAGACATGCAACAAAGGTGAAAATTAAAACTTCATTTGAGTCATCTCGCCTCCTGGCACCTTCCTTAAACAGCTTGGTAACATTTTCTTAGCTAGTGAATACAAGTGGTTTGCTACTGGTCTATGGAGATTTTATGGTTTGCTACTGTTTTCTTCCAAGACATTTTATAGATTAGCCAAGAGTTGCCAGATTTCTTGAAATTATTCTGTCAAAATACTAACCAGGCCTGATCCATCCAATCAAAATATCAGCCCTGCATGGTAGACCAGACAAAGAAACCAAATAAACTTTTCTTAGGTCAGGACGATTTTTACTATACAGTGGTACATTGATACCCATTATTAATTGGTTCTGGGAAGCATCATGAGTACCAAAAATGATGAGAACCAAACAATTTTTCTCCCATAAGGAATAATGTAGTGAGCCACAAGGCAGTCAAGATTGTTCTGACCCATGCCCTTTCCCAACAAATCAAACACAATCCAAAAGTGTTTTGTAATGCTTTTTTGTAATGCTTTTACAAAATAATTATCAGTGATAAGCACAAGCCTTACCAAACTGTGCGGAGACTTGTCAAAAGATAACAGACAAGAAATAATGTGCAATACAGGAATCTTCAAATACAAACTCAGGACACTGGAATGTCCACGAGGCTGGAGTTTCAAAATGTCTTTACCTTCTGCAAAGTACGTTCGTTTTGCAGATGGCTTTTATCTTCTTGAAGGAGGGGCCATTACCTTGCAGCCTTACACCCAAGTTGCCCGTGCTATTGTAACTGCTCTTTCCTATGAGCAATCCTGCGCACACGCACACTTGGCACAGGCTCTTCGGGAACCTCCTCATTGCTGCTACCAGCCCCCACAATGTCTGAAGGCAGCAGTCCACTCCTTAATGGTCCTGGCCCCTCATCTGAGTCCTCGCTCTCCTCAGCTGTCCGCACCTGGTGCCGGCTAACCACAACAAAGGTCAACAGGTTCTAGCTTGTACATTGTGTGCCAAACAAATGATGAGTACCAGTACAAATCTTTGTGTCAAAATGCATTGACTACCAAATTCAAAGCAGTTGAGTACTAAGGTACCACTGTAATAGCTATAGTGTTAGAGTCTTCCAGTTGGAATATGCTTCGCACTCCCTTGTTTGTATTCATGTGAATAGGGAGGAGCTTCTCTGAGGCATTTAGTCAAGTTAGTTTCTTGGCCAGGACTTAAATCCTGCTTACATGACCATTGCTTGGTAGTTGCTCTTCCTCCAGCCCTTCAAGGCCTTCCCTATGCCCTGTATACCAAACAAGGTCATCCATTGATGACCATTTGCTGAAGCATGCAAGGAAACCATTCTAATGAATACAGCTGTACAGTGTTGAGCTTTTGTTTGCAAATAGTAGTGTTAGTGAGCCGTGGTGGCACAGTGGTTAGAATGCAGTATTGCAGACTAATTCTGCTGACTGCCAACTGCCAACAGTTTGGCTATTCAGTTTTCATGGACTCAAGGTTGACTCAGCCTTCCACCCCTCTGAGGTTGATAAAAGGAGGACCCAGATTGTTGGGGGCAATATCCTGACAAGACAGACACAGACTTCAAAAGATAATTAGAACTGCAGAAAAAAACAATTGCTACCAACCTGCCTTCCATTGAGGACCTGTATACTGCACAAGTCAAAAAGTGGGCTGTGAAATTATCTACAGACCCCTCACATCCTGAACATAAATTATTTCAACTTTTACCCTCAAAACGTGCTAAAGGGCACTGCACACCAAAATAACTAGACACAAAGACAATTTTTCCCCAAATGCTAAACAAGAGAGGGCTTTAAAGCACTGTGAAGCAGTATATAAGTCTAAGTGCTATTGCTATTATAGTATTATTTATAGAAATATCACCTAGATTTTAACTCCCATACATTTTTATTTGGGAATTAATTCAACTGAACTAGCTAGGAATTATTTCTGAATAGATAGGCACAGAATTGGAATAAAATTGGTTGGATCTTCTCCCATATAGAAAGACTGGTCAATCTGATAATCACATGATACATATTAAACCCAAACTTACTGTTGTGATTCCAAGAATTCTGTGAGGACCCAGAGTGTACATAAACATAACAAAATCCAAAACATAAATAAGTGTCCTTTAATGCCTCCAACTTGGCCCCACTGTTCAATAATTCTCAGTTGGAGATCAAACATACTCAAAAATAATCTTCAAAAGAAAGCAATACAGTCTAAACTTAATGAGCAGATAGAGGTGAAATAAAAAACCAAACGATGAAATTTCCACAGTGGAACAGGGTAAGTAATTACCAATTTCAAGGAGATAACAAGGCAGCATCTGTTGGAAGGACTCCAACCAAGATAACTTTAACCCAAAATAAAACACGCTTTACTTCTGGCAACACTGTGTTGTAATTGTCTTTCTTATATATTAGTCTCCCCAGCTGCAACCAATGAGGGGGATCATGGCCGCTTCCTCTCTTATAAGCCAAGTTGTTTCCTCCTCCATTCCTCCCTCAATGTCCTATGATGCAGAGGGCATGGGCATGGTTCTTCCTCTGACTACCCAGCCAGCCTCTGCCCTTCCCCAGCCTCCTCCACAACCTCCTTCCTCCTCTCCCTCAGAGTCTGACTCTACCAAGGGCATGACAAGTTCGTTATGATCACAGCTGCCTAAAGTTGGAGGGAAGGTTTCTTGTTGACATGATGTGAGAAACATACACAAAACTAAGTATTCAATATACCTTCTTTCTCTTCTTCTGCTTGCCTCAAACTTGTCAAGCATAATTATTTTTCCTAGTCCATCATCTATTTGTACCATATACTCCAAATCAATGCATATCTATTTACAAACCACTGCTTTAAGCATTGTTTCCTGCCTGAGTGCTTGGACTAGAACAGAGGTCTCCAACTGTGGCAAACTTTAAGACTTGTGGATTTTAACTCCCAGAATTCAGCAAAGCGACTGAGGAATTCTGGGAGTTGAAGTTCACAATTCTTAAAGTTGCCGAGGTTGGAGACCCCTGGAGGAGAAGACCTCTCAAGTCTCTTCCAACTCCGTTATTCTGTTTTTCAGTACAATATGCAAACGATGCACAGCTTTTCAGGCCTATTTTGTCAGAACAAAACAATTTCTCCCCCCACTCCACAAAGGACAATAAAAGGGCAATAAAAGGCCCATGGCACTATTGCAAAATCATCAGAAATGAAAGCCTCAACTTTTCCCACAACACCTGGAAATATGCTGAGACCACGCTTATTGAAAACCACAATTCCGAAGCCATCCTTGGGACAAGAGAAAATTTCCCCCAAACCAAGCCAAGCCTTTTTGAGGGGGGGGGGAAGTGGTGGGGGGAGAGAGAGCAGAGCAAAAATGTTTACTCTCTAGCTCTCGGAAATTGGTATTTCTCAGTGAAACATGATGAATCATCAGAGTAACTCTATAAAAGGCATGGCAGGTTATTTTGCTAAACCATCAGAGTTCCAGCCTTCCACATCCATTGAACCTGCAAGATGCATCCAAATTCTGCAGTCGCTTTTTTTCTGCTGCTGGGCATCTCCTGGTGTTTTAGGTTGCAGATTTCCGATGAGGACGATAGCGACGAGTTCACAAAACAGGAGCTGCAGTTTGCAGAGGTAAAGTGATTGATTTGTTAACTGATACATTCCAGCATCTGTTTTTCTTCTCTGTGTTGCTTTCTTCTCCATCAATATCTTATTCTCTATCACTAACACTATCAATATGGATGGAAACTAATCAAGGAGAGAAACAACCTAGAATTAAGGAGATATTTCCTAACAATTAGAAAAATTAATCAATGGAATGACATACCTCCAGAAGTTGTGGGTGCTACAACATGGGAAGTTTTTAGGAGATTGGACAACTTTTGCCTGAAATGTTATAGGGTTTCTTGCTTGAACAGTTGGACTGTTATTATTCTGATAACATGAATGGTACACTACAATAAAAAAGACCTGAACTTTTGTTTTGTGAGTCTGTATGAAATATTATTACTTCTATTTCTAACTCTGCTAATGGTTTTCTTTTATGTTACTATTGCCATCAGGACAGGGGTGGGATTCTACCAGTCCTTATTCACTAGAACCGGTTGTTAACATTCTAAGCAGTTTGGAGAACCAGTTGTTAGAAGAAATTATTGGCCTAATCCTGTAAGGAAGCCACACCCACAGAACCAGTTGTTAAAAAATTTGAATCCCACCCCTGCATCAGGATTAAAGTACCCTATTGATAAACTGTTTTTCCCCCTCTTCTTTCTTCTCTCCAGCACTATTTAAAGACTCATTATAATCTCTGGTCAAGTCCCGCTGGCATCTTGAAGTCAGGGGATACATTTTCCACCAAACTTCGAGAAATGCAATCATTTTTGGGGCTAGAAGTCACTGGAAAGCTGAATGAAGAAACCTATGAGTTAATGAAGCAGCCCCGATGTGGAGTCCCTGATGTCGGAGAATACAACTTTTTCCCTCGAAAGCCAAAGTGGTCCCATACTAATTTAACATACAGGTGAGAAACAGCTTGTCTCTAGCTCCAGGTCCAAACAATTTGTGCTGATGGATTTCCCATGCCAGTGGCACCCATCATCTATGCTATAAGGGAGGGGGAAAAAAAGTTGGTGCATAAGCACACCAACGTGCCTACCGTCCCTATCCAAATATACCTTTTGTATTCATATCCATTTCTTGTATTAATAATCATGTTTATTCTTATATCTGTTATCTAATACATATTTGACAAATTAAATAAATAAATAAAATAAAGACTGGACTAAAATTTGGAGGAGATTTGATGGCCACGGTGGGTGAAGGAATGAGGCAAAGGAATAGGATGTTTTTAATAAAAATGTCAATGTGATTTTGAATATCTTCTATATCCTCAGAGGGATTGTTTATTTTTATTTATGACAATATCATGCACAGCTTATTTGAGATGAATGTTATGTATTACATATGCAACTTTAAAATGAATGCTATGAAGCTGGTCGAACAGTATTTAAACAGCTTTAAACATGTTAAAGCAGCTTTCAGCAAACAAACCACAAGTCTCACAGACCCGAACAACCTAAATTATTTCCATTATGTATGAAATGTATCTTTTTACAGCCACTTCTAAAAATAAGGCAAATTTATTATTACTCTGCTAAAAAACAAAACAAAAAACAAAAAAACCACCACACTTTTGGTGGCTGGAAAACCTACTTCAGTAAATATAGGAAAACTGCTGCTGTTTGCAAAATGAAAAGCATGAAGAGAGAATACCATGTTATTGTTAAGTGAGTGTTTTGCAATCTTTTTCTGAGTCTTTAAAGAAACCATTTGGTTGATTTTGGTAGGATTTTAAATTACACCCCAGATTTGAAAAAGTCTGAAGTGGAGCGAGCCTTCAGAAAGGCATTCAAAGTCTGGTCTGATGTGACACCACTCAACTTCACCAGAATTCACAGTGGCGTAGCAGATATCATGATTTCCTTTGGACGAAGAGGTAAATAGACTGGACTGCCATCTGTCAGAAATGGTGCAGGGTCTCCTGCTTGGGCGGGGGGGAGGGGGGTTGGACTAGATGACTGACCTACAAGGTCCTTTCCAACTCTGTTCATCTGTTAAAAAAATAGTGAGGAAATGGCTGCCATTAGTATTTTCTTGATGAAGCCATGGAAGACAGGATTACTACTAGTTCTGATGGGTGTTTGGTAATGCTGGAATCACAAACAACTTATCCAAAATCCTGGACAGCAATGGTGGGAAAAGACTAGCATGATCTTGTTTGCATTTGAGAACTTTTTGTATGGATTTGATTGATAACATGAAATGGTGGACTTCATTTGTAGCTGGCCTGAATCCAGCTTCAGGATTTTTCTGTACTTTACTTGTTTTTGTGTGTTAACAGAAGGATTATCGTTTGATCTGATTGTCAATTAAGCATATTAATTAATGGTATTTATTACTGTTCCATATGTTTGTAGAACATGGTGACTTCTATCCTTTTGATGGACCTTCTGGGCTCCTGGCTCATGCTTTCGCTCCTGGACCAGGTTCTGGAGGAGATGCTCATTTTGATGAGGATGAATTGTGGTCAACCGATTCCAAAGGTAACTAAAATGGTTTTTTAAAAAAGCATTTCCACTCCCTTCATGTTATTTGGTTCTGTTTGATGCCAATGCTTAACCAGCAACTTTTTTCATAAGCAGACTTTCCCTTTGGGGGAAATACATGAATATGATTCATCGTTGTTCAGCTTCACAATTTCAAAGTCAATACTAGCAGAGATGTTAATACTACCTTATCAATACCAATTGCATCAATTAATGCACTTCCTACTTGCAGAAAGATGAACGTATATTCCACTGAATTCAGATCAGATAAATGTGGATAACTTTAGGTGTTAACAGCACTTATCTAGGCTTGAAAACTAAGCAGAGTCAATATTTGGCTGAAGTTCAGAAAAGAATTCCAGAGCTGTTGGGAAAAGTTCCTGAAAGCCAGTTCTATTCTGCTGCCAAGAAAACAGTGGAGACTTTTAAGAAGAGACTGTACAGACACTTGTCCAGAATGGTATAGGGACCTGTTTAAGGAAATTGTCAAGAATCAACACTGACTCAAAGGCACCAGGGAAAAAAAAAACAACTACATCTACAGGTAGTCCTCAACTTATGACCACAAATGAGCCCAAAATTTTTGTGGCTAAGTGAAACATTTGTGAGTTTTGCCCCATTTTATGAATCACTGCAAGTGTTAACTTAAATACACTTAGTTGTTAAGTGAATCTGGCTTCCTCATTGCTTGTCAGAAGGTCACAAAACTGGGTCATATGAAACCGGGACACTGCAACCGTCATAAATATGAATCAGTTGCCAAGCATATGGATTTTGATCGTATGATCATAAGGATGCTACAAGGATCACAAGTGTGAAAAATGATAATAAGTCACTTTTTACTATGCCATTGTAACTGTCACTAAACAACTGTTGTAAGTTGAGGCTACCTGTATGAACTTCTCCAAAAATGGAAGGGGGTGGGTAGGAATAATCGGAGTATATTTCTAGAGACATAACAACAGCCAACTTCATAACCCCAAAAGTCCTTAGTAAAGACTAAAAACCCCAGTAAAAATAAGAAAGTTAGCCTCCAGATGCAAACAGATAGCCTAGCCCCCAACTTTCCTACCTATGTTGGTGAGTAATTTAGCTAAGGATACAATTTCAATTCATGGGAAGTGAAAATATTGGAGGAGCCTGTAAGATTAATTAAACAAACACTTAAATGATGGTGGTTGTTTTTTTTGAATGCCAACAAAAGAAACAAAAAGTAGAAACCAGGTTTTTAACCTGACAAAATTAGGATGCAAGTTTGGTTGCTTTTTTGACACAAAGGCATACTGTTTCCTAGGATATAATTTGTTTCTCGTGGCTGCCCACGAATTTGGTCATGCTCTGGGACTTGAGCATTCCAGAGATCCAGGAGCTCTGATGTATCCAATCTACACATACACAGGGAACACTGGTTTCTTGTTGCCAGATGATGATGTACAAGGGATCCAGACTCTTTATGGTAAGCTGGTGTTTTGAGGTTTCTTCTGTTTATTGAAACACTGTGCCAAAACCTGTCTTGCAATTTCTTACATTTTTTCTTCTTCTTCTTCTTCTGCAAAAGAGGTGTTTGCTTTTCTCTCTTATTCTCAGAATGCTTGAATGTTTATTTGAATTTCTCTTGGTGGTGTAATCACGGGTGGGATTCAAAAATCCCAGCAACCGGTTTGCTGCCCAGTTGCTTGGTGGAAGTGGCCATGGTGGGCGTGGCATACCAGAACTTCCGGAAAGTCTGTTTTTCACCTTCCCAAGGGTCCAGAGGCTTCTCTCGGGTGTCTGAGAGGATGAAAATGGCCTCCCCAAGCTCTGGAAGCCCTCCGGAAGCCGGAAACAGGCCCATTTCACTATTTCTGATACTTCTGGTAGGGCATTTTCCCCCCTCCCAGAATCTCCATACGGACCCTGCACTTAACCTACATCGAAAATGGGCTGCATGAAGACTCCTGGGAGGAGAGGGAAGGGATGGGTGGGGCCAGCTGGTCAGTTCAAATACCAGTTCGGTGAACCAGATGCAAATTTAACATCCAGTTCGCCCGAACTGGTCCGAACCAGTAGAATCCCACCCCTGAGTGTAATTGACTTTACTTTCTTTTGAAGCAATACCAAACTGCTGGTCTTGTGGTTTATCATTCCTGATCTTTCCATGACTTTGAAAGTTTCCTAACTGTCCATCTCCAATCTTTTTTAAAAAGCAAAACAAACAAACAAAAACTAAGGAGAACTGTTCCTGGTTAGAGATTTAATGAAAGTATGGGAAAATCGGAAGCAGCACAACATTTGTATAAGTTTCTTTCATCAACGTAAATGTGAAGAGAGAGGGGGAAATGCAAAACATTTCATGCATTCTACAAATGTTGTTTAATTAGTGCATCGCCCAAAGTCTTAGAACAACATGCATAAATAATGATGGACTAATAGGATCACAATATGTAATCTATATTTAATAAATAAACAATGTATTAATCTAGGTGCAGGAGATCATGATCCCCATCCTGATCATCCAAAAACCCCTGAGAAATGCAGTGAAAACTTAACACTTGATGCTATCACAGAATTTCGAGGAGAAATGATGATATTCAAAGAAAGGTAAATCATAAATGAACTATGAAGGATTTATCTGCTATTTATGACTTCCATGAGATATTTTACTGATTAAGAGAGGCAATGATTAATTGTAGGATTAAATTGCTCCAAGAGAGCAATGTTATGAGATGAAAACATTGCAACAATCTCTTCCTCTAACCAATGATTAATCACTGCATGATGTTAAAGACCAATTGACCGCATTGTATGTTGACTTTATTTATCCATTAATGGCTTGTTCTGTATTGTGTAAAAATAATCTAATCAAAAGCAAGCAAAATCAGCAAATATCCATTGTATTATCTTCTGCAAAACAGATTGTGCATTATGTAGATATCATCCTTATCTTCATCACCACTATTTAGAATTAGAATAACAGAGTTGGAAGGGACCTTGGAGGTCTTCTAGTCCAAGCCCCCTCCTTAGGCAGAAAACTACTTCAGACAAATGGTTGTACGATCTCTTCTTAAAAACTTCCAGTGTTGGAGCATTCACAACTTCTGGAGGCAAGTTATTCCACTGATTAATTGTTCTAACAGTCATTAAATTTCTCCTTAGTTCTAGGTTGCTTCTCTCCTTGATTAGTTTCCATCCATTGCTTTTTGTCCTGCTCTCAGGTGCTTTGGAGAATTTTATTTAACACTTTTATGTGTGTGTGCTTGTAGGAATTAGCAGCCTGTAAGTTTGGGTTGTTTGACCATTAGGGTCTGCTTAGAATTATACTTGCAATCAAAATATCTTGAGATCAATCAAAGTCAAATTGGGCATCACTAAAGTGATTCCAGATGAACATTTCCAAATGTACTTCTTGAGTCTGAGACTTAATGAAGTTAACCTATAGAGTATCTCAGAAGGTTTCATGAAAGGTTGTTGAAAACTGTGCCCATATTTTAGGCCTATTCTCTGCTTGCATTTATCCATGACATGCTAGAACCTGCAATATCCCTTTTGGCTCTGTCCCCATTCCATTGCTTATTTCATTCCCAGCTCTTGATACAAGCTTAAACTGCCATTAACTGTCCTGGTGTTAATGCTTTCCCTCTGATTTCAAGACTATCTCCCGCATGGATAAAATCTGTTAGGCCTGGAAAGAGCTTGAAGGGAAGAGATTGGAAACAGACAACAAATGGAGGACAGGCATCACTGGTGTCTGTGTATGCATGTGGGGGAGTTTAATTTAAAAAAATCCAATATTGTTTCCTGCCAATACAAGAATGTATGCATTCCTCAGTTTACTTTAAAATTTCAAACTGAAGTTCAGCAAAGGGGAAAACCCTTAGTAACTCCAAAAATACATGGTCTTTGTTATTTCTTATTTATCTCCATCTCTTTTTATTTCTGATTCCTAGAATAAGAAAACTGACATAATATATGGTGCTATTGAACATATACATGATAATAAACGTGCTTTATAATTTGAGTATTTATATTCAAGTTTTTAATTGCTTTTTTACATTGTCAGCTAGTGATACTTCATGATGGTTATTATAAAAAGAACAATAAACATTAGCAATTGCATTAAAAGCAAAGGGTTTTTAAGTCCTTGCGAAATGCAAGCCCAGAGTTCAATTCCCTCAATTCAATTGTGCAGTTTAATGGGTGTTGTATTTATTGGTAGGTACACGATATTGTCTCGATTCCAGAGAATCAAGTTCTAGAACCAATCAGTACATTTAATAAAATTTTGGCACTTTATAACAAAACTTTCCTCTTCCGATTAGGTTTTTTTGGCGCTTACATCCTCAGATGGTTGAAGCAGATTTGGTGCAGATTAGATCATTTTGGCCAGAAATTCCAACCAAAATTGATGCAGCATATGAACACTCGGACAGGGATCGTGTGCTGCTTTTTCGGGGTAAGTTAATAAAGATTTTTTTAAAATAAATTTGACTTATGTCATCCTTTTCATCAAAAGTAATATTCCAATTTCAAAAGGGTAATGAAAATTAAAAATATATTATGAATCTGCAGTTACAAATATAATTCTAATATTCTAAAGTTACAATTAAAATAAAATGTAACATCATTTAAACATAAATATCTGTTCAGGTTCAGACTTCCTTGTCTTGAATGGGGAGATATAGAATTTCCAGTGTTCTCTTGGATACGTTTCTGGAAATTATAGGACTGAAAGTTAAATTAGTCCTTCATAGAAAAACTATAGAAGAAGACTTCATAGAAGTCTTCACTATTATTATATGCCAGTATCAGAATGAACACTAAGGAACTTCATGGCATCACAAGACCTTTTCATTATTTTGCTACACTTATTAATGCAATTTCCCCGAATAGAAACTACGGTATATTAGAATCGGTAAGGTTTCAATAAAGTCAAGTCTTTCAAATCTCACTACTTTTTCCAGGGTAGACTCACAGAAGTTTTTTTTTTAGAAATCAAATTCAAACTCCAACAGGATGCTACCTCTGATATATAAAATAAAAGTGAAAGTATTTTATACCCTTTATTCACCACCACTTTCTCCTTGTGAAATAATACTTGCTTGATCTCACTACCCAACAAAGAAAACTTGAGATTTATAATGATTATTATGTAAAATACGACAATGCGTTTTCTACTTCTTTTACAGGCAGAAAAGTTTGGGCTTTGAATGGTTATGATATAGTAGAGGGCTACCCTAAAAAAATTTATGAATTGGGTTTGCCAAAATCCATAAAGACAATAGATGCAGCTGTTCATATCAGTGAGTCTGGGAAAACTCTCTTTTTTACAAGAGAAAAATACTGGAGGTAGGTTGAATATTTTTTCTCACTATCTTTTGATAAGAAGCATATGTCTTTCAATCAAATTTGAATCAGGATGACCTCATGGTTATCTTCATGCAATTTTCATGACAATACAGGAATGGTTTGTCATTTCCTTCTTTTTACTTTTTTGTCAATCCTGGACTTTCCGATTTTCTCCCATTCAAGCAGGTATCTGATCTGACACTATTTGTCTGCACTAGGTACATGCAGCCAAGGTGCTTCCATTTCCTATGCGATTGTGGTTAAATTATTCAGTCTTTCTCACATGTTCGCTTGTTCTGGTTCATAAATTTCATGGTGTACTAAAACACTTTTAATTAATGGGACATTCAATTATTCAGATTTACAGTTGTCCTAGAACAAATCCAAGGAAACAATAGGAATCAGCATTATGATTAAGGATATTAGACCAAGAAAATGTTACTATTAACAAGTTAATTATTGTATGATGGTCACAGAGTCAGCCAGATGTTTAGACTGGATTGGAATTTTTGTCCACCAATCAAGTCCTTCCCAAGAACTTGGGATAGGCAGATGATGTTTGATAGTGATAGTGTTATTATTAAAATAAATGTCATGGAAAATTCTCATTAGGAAAATATATTCCCTGAGTTTTAAGCCATCAGTATAATTCTGGTGATCTGTTGATGTTTAAGTTTACTCTGTCTTTTCTGTTGCAGAGTATAAAACCATTAGAATTGATTGTGTAACAACCCCCCCCCCCCCCACTATATAAGACTAATAAAAAACCATATGTGTGTGTGAGGGGAGTGTCTCCTGACAGAGGAAATATACTTTTTTTTTAATAAGTTCTAACACACAGTGGTACACTGCTGCTGGTAACTGTGATGAAATGTAGTGAGAAGGTGGCTTGCCAATAAAAGGAGATGTGTACCAGTGGAGTAAGAGACAATATACCTTGAATGTTATGTGTAAGAGAAAGAAGGTGAAGACAGACTCTCCCTAATAGTTCTCAGAGTATATGGTAGATACAGACAATAGAGTCCTCAATTTGGCAAGATTCTGTCTAAAGGAGAGAGATCAGCTTGGAAGAATTACTAATTCTTCACTCTTGGTTTTAGGTCTGACAGTATCTTTCAGGTGCCATTCAAGTGCTTTTTTTTAGCACTTTATGTTATTGACAAACCATTACTTTAATATGGGATATTATGCTTTCCCTGTTGTAACTTGTGTTTCAAAGAAATCCTTGATAAAAAACTGCAATACATAGAATGCTGTAAATAAACCACGGATAACAGTAGTAACAGCTTTTCATTTGTTTTCCTCTTCAATGTAGTTTTGATGAACAGAATCAGATCATGGACAAAGGCTACCCTAGATTTATACAAGATGACTTCCCAGGAATCGGTCGCCGAGTAGATGCAGTCTATCAGAAAAATGGTATGCATGTTTGATTTTTGACGGGGATATTTGGGGGGCTTCCAGCCTTCTTAAGTAATTCCTCTTTCTTTTGGTCCATCATTGCCACAGCCCTGGAAAGATTGGTTGACTTTTCATCTTAGTTTCTACAAAATCATAAAGTAGTATTTTCTTGGGACATTGACTCTTGTTTTAAACTGTCATAACATATCTACCTACCTGAAAGACACCAAAGTAAGGGAGGGTCCTTTGAGAAGTTATGGGAGATTAAAGTAAAAGATAGTTTCAACCTCCTTCTTGAAGGGACCTAACCAAACCATTAGACCCCTCCTCCAAATTTCACACTACTCTTAGCACTCCCTTCCTTGTAATATTAAACAGTGCTCTTTTTATTTGGAGATTTGAAATCCAAGCTCTACAAAGACATGGACTTCTTTGACCAGACATCTCTGGATATTATACTTGATCTAAGCTAAAAGGCCGAGATAGGATAGGACCAATATTGAATGTTGAAATAGCAGAATGGATAGAATGTTGACCAATTTCATTTTGCTACTTCAGACAAGATCAAATATTCAGAGGGTACAAGGGTCTAGAAAGGAGGTAACTGAAAATTTCAGACGAATCAGCCATCAATAGACCCATAGAGATAAACTACATTTACACACCATTCAAAAGACATAATAAAAATCTAGGAATTATTAGGCAATTTCATCCTTCACCTAATCTGGGTGGGAATATCCTACGCATAGAATTAACTTTCTGGAGTATCCTGTTGATGGAAGCAAACTCATAATCTAATCCTCATGTTGTTGTTTTTTAAATGCGTTCAATACTAGCGGCAATATGATAGCAGTACCAAGCGGTATATTTAAAAAAAATCAATTTTCATCTTTTACAGGCTATTTATATTTCTTCAATGGACCACTGCAGTTTGAATACAGCATCTGGGATGAAAGAATTAGTCGTGTCTTGAGGACTAACTCAATCTTTTGGTGCTGAACATATTAAGCCAGGTTCTGAACTGTGGAATAATTTGCTACTCATGAAAAATAATACCGTACTTGTATTTTTTTTTTTTAACCTAAAAGCTTGATTCTGTGAACAAGCTTAGATAATGTTGTCACTGTTTTTATATTGTACATATGGGACATATAGCTATCAGTCTGGAACTGAGTTAAATGGAAAGGGTTTAGCTTTTCGTAACGTATCAACATTTTGTATGGATTAACACTATTTAACAGTTGAATAAATAAAAAGACCGTCTTCCTGTCAAGAGCTGACTGGCGAAAAGAAATCCCTTGGGGGGAAAAAGAGCATCCTAGTTGGCAGTAGGCTATTGTTCAATAATAACATTAAAAAATGGGGGAGGGGAGTGGGGGATGCACATTTCTGAATTTCAGAATCTCGAGAAGTTGATTGTTCACATCAAGAATCAGTCAGTGATCTTGAAAAGACCTAGCATGATAAAGTTTGGCAGCATCCTGAGAATTTAAACAGTTTAATTTATTATTATTTTTTAAAAAAGAGTTTTAATTTAAAATAAGTTTCTAGTGGGTGCTATGGAGGAATAGCTCAGGTGATGCTTGATGACCTGAAGGTAAATTAATAAATCTACAGATAGTCCTTGTCTTACGATCACAATTGAGTCTAATATTACTGTTGCTATGTGTGACAGTTATTAAGTGAGGTTTACCCCACTTAACGACCTTTCTTGCCATAGTTGTTTAAATGAATCACTGCAGTTGTTAAATTAATAACATGGTTCTTAAGTGAATCTGGGTACCCCATTGACTTTGCTTGTCAGAAGGTCATAAAAGATAATCACATGACCTTGGGACACTGCAACCGTCATAAATATGAGTCAGTTGCCAAGCCTCTGAATTTGGATCACGTGATCATGGGGATGCTGCAATGCAGGGCTGTCAAACTCCTGGCCCGCGGGCTGGATGCGTCATGTGCTTGCCATGCCTACCCCTGGTTTAGCAAAGCAGGGAAAGTCCCAATACATCAGGTGAAGCTGCCATGATGATATCAGTTTGTCACCCCTGCTACAATGGTTGTAAGCAGGGGTGGGATTCAATTTTTTTAACAACTGGTTCTGTGGGTGTGGCTTAGTTGGTAGACATGGCTTGGTGGTCATGTTATTGGCTGGGCATGGCCAACTCAATATCACTCACATCAAGGCATGTATCTCCTTGCCTGGCCTCTCATGACTGTGGGGATGCTGCAACAGTTTAAGTGTGAAAAATGGTCATAGCCCACTTTTTTTCAGTGATTTGAATGATCACTCCACACAAGCAAAGTACCAGCAAAGGATGGGAAAAATCTCCAGAGAAGTTCCAGAGACAGGAAGTCTAATCCTGCCAAGAATGTAATAAGGGTTAACGGAGAGGCAGTTTCTGTAAGTAACACCAGAATGCTTCCTTCCTGCCTTCCTTACAGGATTAGGCCAGTAATTTCTTCTAACAACCGGTTCTCCGAACTGCTTAGAATGTTAACAACCAGTTCTAGAGAATAGGTGCGAACCTGTAGAATCCCAGTCCTGGTTGTAAGTGTGAAAATGTCCATTACCTGTAATTTGGGGAAAGAAACATTTTTAAGGATGATGCCTCAAATCTTAAGGATGAAAGTAAGTGGGGGAAGGGGATGTTATGAGCCTGTGTACTACATTTAAGTATAAATTAAGACCTCAAACAAAAAGGTTTTTTCCCATAAAGATCATAAAGAAATCTTAAAGGAGAACCATGGAAAATGTACAATTGAAGATCATTTCCAGAGTCCTAGATTCTTAGAGGAATGTGAATCTTATATATTTTTTTTAATAAGAGCATTTTAGCAACAAAAAAATTGAAAAGCATATTTCCTCATTTTACAAGAAAAGAGACCTTTATTTTAGTTTTTTTCCCCATTCATTTTGTATTTAGTGTAACACTGTCTACAAATTCCTAGCATTTAAAAATATGTGAAGTTATATTTATGTTCTTCCTTATGTTGTGTGTGTGTGTGTGTTTAAAAAGTCACAAATAAAGTGCATAAATAAAATGTGCATTTTTTTCTTGTTCAGCATTTATGTTGTTTAAATTAAGAGAAAACATGGGGACAATTTTGTAAACAGAAGATAAAGTTGCCTAGATAAAATAACATATAAAATAACATATTGTCCAAATGAGATTATTACCCAACTGTATTCTTCTTGGGTTATTCTTCTTCTTGGGCATTATTATCTTGCATTGATAATCCATTACATGAAGTTTTGGAAGCAAAGGCAAAATTAAGATATCTAACAACCTTGTCCTCCATATTCCTTTCCTAACCAGATGAAACATTACAGTTATCTATCTACATTTCTGTTCCTTAGATTAGATGTTGATAGCATTCCGTGAACATGCAGAAGCCTAAATGCAAACTAATAAAACACAATTGCTATATTCAGTGATGCTCCCCCAATAAACTATAATGTGCCTTAATGGTTCACACAATATGTTGATGCGATGAGCGGTTTTCCCATGACACATTGAATCCCAAATGACTCAACTGCATTTAAACCCAATCTAGCAAGTTTTGTAACCAAAGCTGTGCAGCGTTATTGGATCAAGAAATTCTTGGAACTATGAAAGGTACAGTTATCTCACTTTGAAAAGACGAATTAGGAGAATGGTAGAATAAATGTTGCCTCTATGCTTTTTCATTGAACAGTGGTACCTTGTATTTCTTAATTGTTTTCTTGGAAGCGTGATGAGTTCTAAAAATGATGAGTACCAAACAAACACCTGATTTACTATTTGTAGAGATTCTCAGTCATCCAGGTGATGGTTGTCCCAAAGGTGCTTTTTCAGGAGGCAACTGAGCTTTCTTGTTTTTTTTTTTTCTTTGAAGACCTGGATGGCTGAGAATCTCTACAGATTTTTAGCTATACAATTTGGGGTGGATACCCTTTGAATGGTGTGGGAGTAGGAATGGATTTCCAGAGAAAAAATTGCAGACTACAGGAACCAGGAGCACTACTTAGGTGACCCTGATGACACATACACCTCCAAGTGCTTCAATGACCCTCTAAAAGGATGAAAATGACCAGCCAACCGCAAGGAATATAAATCCTTCAGTTCCACACTATCCTTCAGAGCTGAAGAAACTTCTTGGATAAGAAGCGAAAGATGTTGAGACTCTAGAAAAAGCATGGAGAGGAGCAACTAGGATGATTAGGGGACTGAGACTAAAACATACGAAGACCAGTTACAAGAAATGGGCATGGCTAGTCTACTGAAGAGAAGGACCAGGGGAGACGTGATAGCAGTTTTCCGATATTTGAGGGGCTGCCACCAAGAGGAAGGGGTCAAGCTATTTTCTAAAGTGCCTGTAGGCCAGACAAGGAACAATGGATTGAAATTGAACAAGGAGAGATTTAACATAGAAATAAGGAGAAACTTTCTGACAGTGAGAACAATCAACCAATGGAACAGCTTGCCCTTGGGAGTTGTGGGAGCTTCATCACTTGAGACTTTCAAGAAGAGATTGGACTGCCATTTGTCAGAAATGGTGTAGGGTCCCCCACTTGGGCAGGGGGTTGGACTCCATGATCTATAAGGTCCCTTCCAACTCTGATTATCTGTTATCTGTCTTCAAAGAGAAAACAAGAAAGTCCAGTTGCCTCCTGAAAATGCACCTTTGGGATGCAAGACTTACACAGGTTTTGGCTGGGAAGGACTTCCTGTCTGTTCCTTTTCCCATGTCATGGCTGTGCCCCTCTTCCTTTTGCAGCAACCTTCCTGGCATGGCTGTTAGGGATACACCCTAGCAGAATCTGCACGGCAGTCAGTCAGTCAGGCAAATATGTGAGATAAACGTTTTTGTAGCTTACACTCAGTAAAACAGATACACTGTGTTAGTTAAATAGTTTATTCCAGTAAGAGTTTTAGCATAGTCAAACAGTCCATATATCATTCACTAGTTCAGTCTGTCCAGGGATTATTCAGTTGCAAAGTCCAGTGTCGAAAAAGAGGTCAGTAAACTTACAAATATCAGTCCAGTAAAATATCTCTTCGCAGTAGAGATATGAAGAAGTCAAACCTCCTTTCTTCCTTCAGCAGCAGCAGCAGGGAACACGCAGTTATCAAACCATCAATCCATCATAGTCAGCAAGCAATTCAGTAAGCCAGCAATCAATCAAGTTCTCTTGCTCCCTCTTATGGTGGTTTTACAGCCACACCCAAAATTACATGCTGTGCAATTTAAAGTGACACACACTTAAATTCACTATCATAGTTTATATATATTATTTTACCCAAACTACATTAGGTAACCTTGTTATTCCTAACAATGGCCAACTTCCTTTCCATTTTCCTCAGCTGTCCCCCTATTTCTATTACAGTGTGTCAAGTACTAAACAAACAATGAGTGCCAGACAGGGGTGGGATTCTACCAGTTCGCACCTATTTTCTAGAATTGGTTGTTAACATTCTAATCAGTTTGGAGAACCGGTTGTTAGAAGAAATTACTGGCCTTATCCTGTAAGGAAGGCAGGAAGGAAACATTCTGGTGTTCCTTACAGAAACTGCCTCTCCGCTAACCCTAATTACATTCTTGGCAGGAATTAGACTTCCTGTCTCAGGAACGTCTCTGGAGTTTTTTCCCCTCCTTTGCTGATACTTTGCTTGTGTGGAGTGACCATTCAAAGTTACAATGGCACTGAAAAAAGTGACTTATGACCATTTTTCACACTTATGACTGTTGCAGCATCCCCACAGTCATGAGAGACCAGGCAAGAAGATACATGCCTCAATGTGCGTGATATTGAGTTGGCTACGCCCAGTCAATAACATGACCACCAAGCCATGTCCACCCAGTCACATGACCAACAAACCATGCCCACCACCTAAGCCACGCTCACAGAACCGGTTGTTAAAAAATTTGAATCCCACCCCTGGTGCTGGGACAACATTTTTCCGTCAAAATGCATTGAGTACCAAATTCAATGACTTTTTAAGCTATCAAGTACTGAGGTACCACTGTATGTAAAATAAAACTATTTCATTTATTTTACACAAACACATTTTTTACTTTCAAAAAAAATTGCACAAACTAAACTTACCAATGAGCCATGCTTACAAGGTTTTTATTTTCCACCAGACCTGCATCTATATGCGAACAATTTTCAGTGTTATTGAAGAGGCACGTAGAAATATTTTGGGATATCCATCCACCCTCCTTTTCTAATCTCTGACAGATAAAACAATGCTAAACAAAAATTTGAATTGTGATTTTTTTTTTTAATAACAAGATCCAGATGAATTCAAGCACACTTTCTTTATGGGTTTCTGATTGTTTCAAGCCTGCTAATTAGCTGAATAATGTGTTCATGAAACAATTGAAAGGATTTTGATTGCTTTGATGTTCTCCTTTGGGGTGGCCATGGAGAAAATGGTCTTTATAGAGCAACATAGCTCATACAGGTAAATCAAAAAACCAAATTCTGTCCTCTTGCATATTTAGTTCCCCTGGGTCATTTTCTCTACTCTCCCTGGCTATTTATAAGAGATTAATCAAAGCAGATCTGATGAATTTTACAGGTAGTAACAGAATAACAAATTTGGAACTCCTTGGAAGTCTTCTACTCAAGCCCCCTGATGAAGCAAGAAACCCTGTGCCATTTCAGACAAATGGTTTTCCAATCTCTTCTTCAGTGATGGAACCTCCAGTGATGGAGCATCCAGAATCTCTGGAAGCAAGCCATTCCATTGATTCATTGTTATAACTGTCAGGAAATTTCTCCTTATTTATTATCTATATTATCTCCTTATTATCTATTATTTTTCTTATTTCTAGGTTGATGTCATGGTGATTCTCGGTCATCATTATTTCTAGGTTGTTTCTCTCCTTCATTAGTATCCATCCATTGCTTCTTGTCCTGCCTTCAGGTGGAGAATAGGTTGACCATCTCTTCTTCGTGGCAACCCCTTGAGATACTGGAGCACTGCTAATATGCCACCCTGGTCCTTTTCATTAAACTAGACATTCTGCAACCATTCTTCATATGTTTTAGCTTCCAGTCCTTAATAATCTTTGTCATTCTTCTTTTCTTCTTGCTTAAAGACAGTAATTGGGACCAGACTTTGCATCACTAAGCGATGCAGCCACAAAGCACGATCTGGTGATATGTAAATTTCCTCGTTATAATATAGAAAGGATGTTTATTTTAAAGAAGCTACTGTTTTCTGAATTGCAAAGAGCTGGTAGCTGATAAAATTTTCTGAACCCGACACTAGATGTCACTTTTTTCTTGTCATTTAATTTGCATTGAAACAGAAAAAAAAATTGTAAAAGAAAAGACATGCAAGTACCCCAGCTACACTGCAGGTAGGATAATTTTTAGGAAAGAAGGAAAGAAAAAAAAATAGAAATATTTCATTTATTCATTTATTAATTCATTCATTCCCCAAAGTCCCACATAGCAAGCTATAAATATAATCTACAATTTGACATTAGCTAAAATAGTTTATTTATTCAATTTGTATAGCTGCCCATCTCAATGACCACAACTGAGCCTCAAATTTCCATTGCTAAGCAGGACAGTTGTTCAGTGAGTTTTATCCCATTTTATAACCTTTCTTGACACAGTTGTTAAGCGAATCACTGCAGCTGTTTAGTTAGGAACATGGTTGTTAAATGAATCTGGCTTCTCCATTGACTTTGATTGCCAGAATGTCACAAAAGAACAGGACAGAACAGAATAGAATAGAATTCTTTATTGGCCAAGTGTGATTGGACACACAAGGAATTTGTCTTGGTGTAAACACTCAGTATACATAAAAGAAAAGTTACATTCGTCAGGAGTCGAAAATCATAAAGTACAACACTTAATAATAGTCATAGGGTACAATAAGCAATCAAATCATACTAGGAAACAGTCCATATAAATCATAAGGTTACAAGTGACAAAGTTACAGTCATACAGTCACAAGTGGGAGGGAATGGGTGATAAGGAATGATAAGAAGATTAATAGTAAAAGTAATGAAGACTTTGTAAATAGTTGGACAGTGTTGAGGGAATTATTTGTTTAGCAGAGTGATGGCGTTCAGGAAAAAACTGTTCTTGTGTCTAGTTGTTCTGGTGTGCAGTGCTCTATAGCGTCATTTTGAGGGAAGGAGTTGAAACAGTTTATGTCCGGGATGTGAGGGGTCTGTAAATATTTTCACATAAATATTTTCATACAAAAGGTGATCACATGGCCCCTGGAAACTGTCATAAATACATGTGGTTTGCCAAGTGCTTGAATTTTGATCATGTGACCAGAAGAATGTGTCAACTCTGAAGTGAACCTGGCTGAAGCCGTCTTGTGCTACCTCATAGTTGCCATAATGCCTGAGAGAGGGAAGGGAGGGGGGAAGTAGTTAGCCCAGCTAACAGTCAAAATAAAAAGTTTTCCTGTGGCAACTAAGGCCATCATAACAGGTGGTTGATGAAGGAGCAAAGGAGTCTGTATTCATTGCACAATGCAACTCATGATACCTGGGAGGGGGGCAGTTTTACTCTTTTAATTAGGTGAAAATCGTGGGAATTTTCAGAGCTGGTTTTCACCAACTGTCCCGATATAATGTATTCAATGAACATGTTCTTTGAGAAATCTACCTGCCTCAGAGTTCTGCTTTCAATGGGTGCATTACTCAGAATGCTGACAAAATGCTGCAATGATCGTGTGAAAAAGGATCATAAGTCAAAGTTGTAACTTTGAATGGTCACTAAATGAATGGTTATAAGTTGAGAACTACCTGTACTTTCTTAACCAAGTAACTTTTCAAGGAGTGGAGAACTGTTATCTCCCACTACAGATTTCTCTTTGCAAATCTAAAATTTCCCAGTCTCTTCAACTTCTCTTGTTTTATTGTAAATAATCCAGAAAGCTTTGACAATTGGTTGGTTTTAAATTTTTAATTAAAAGTAAAATTGAAAAATATATACCGGCCTTTTCAACTCTCATCAACATAGATTATTGCAACAATTAGCAAGACTATTATTAGTTGTGAATGCATTTCTTTCCCTTGATCTTGAATACTGGAAAGTCCCAGTGAAACTTTACCTCATGGATCTGTGGTGAAAAAAAATTGACTCAGAATCCTTTCAAGTTTTGAGGATATTTTATTTGGTTCAAGCACTGGAACATTTCACAAAGTGAAATCCTTCTCTGTCTATTTTCTCATGTTCAGAAATGAGTTCCAGATTTTAGTAAAAGAGAATATAAGTAACTCTGTGTTGAACTGTGAAGTCCTTAGTGCAAGTCACACATGCTAACTCTAATTTTATTATAAGAACATTATAACAGACTTGAATGCACTTCCCTCTCCCTTGTTTTATCTTCATGTGAACTACACTTCATGTGAAAGTGTCTGAGATACTTTTCTCTGGTTACAGTTCTGGCACAGACTCAGATTTCTTTTATCTGACTGCTTCTCTTAATTTTCAAGATTATTCTTTCTTTCTATTGCACATCATATCAGACCTAGAGGGACTAGGCCAGTGGTGGGATTCAAAAATTTTTACTACCGATTCTGTGGGCCTGGCTTGGTGGGCATGGCAGGGGAAGATACTGTAAAATCTCCATTCCCTCCCCACTCCTGACAGAAGGTTACCACTAGTTCTCCGAACTATTCAAAATTTCCACTCCTGGTTCTCCAGAACTGGTCAGAACCTGCTGAATACCACCTCTGGACTAGGCGGGTTATCTGATTTTTTGATCAGATACATATTTTAGATTACAACTAAAGTTTACAACTAGTTCAGAATGTGGTGAGATGTACAAATGCCTCATGCTTTGTTTATGTTAACACTACTAGACACACTGCATTGTCTTTCATTTCTTTTCATAGGCTACTGATAATTTTTAAAGCCCTGAAAAGCAAAGAGCCAAATCATGTGCAAAACTGCCAAAGGCAACACACGAGGCTCCCAAAATTGTGTGTGCTACCACATTTTTAACTACTTGAAATCCTTGATTGGTCTTCAAGGGCAGCCCCATGTTGAGCACGGAGCTGCCCAAATGTAGACAGTAGCTTATATTGTCGTAATCATCACTGAAAAAGTCTAGTTTCTGACTCTTCCATGGCTTCCATTTATAAAATTGCTTTTAATGTGGTGGTTACACAAGCTCAAATTCTACCTTAGAATAATATAAGGGCATATTTCGTTAAGGTCTCACCATCTAAAATAAATTTATCTGATCCAAAAATAAAGGAAGGCCAGTTTGGCATGCTGACTTCTGGTAATGACCACATTGTTTCCAAGGTTCTTTTGCAATCAACTTTTTAAAAATCTGTTCTAGATTTTTCCCAGAAAAGTGATGTGAGACTGGCTATGCTCCTTAGGTTCCCCTTCTTTTTTTTTCGATGTTGAGGATAACATTTGTTCTTCCTGTCATTGTGTCATCTGTCGCATTGCCTATTCTCCAGAGGATGTTATGTAACAATTTGGCAATGATACTTTAGGATGTAACCATTTGGCCCTGGACATTTCAACTAAATAGCTGACCAAGTTTCTATCCATCCTAAATTTCCATCCTGCTCCTTCAACTTTCTTTCAAGTATATTCTCTTGTTTCTTCCTTGCCATATCCTCTTATTAGAAAAAACTGGACCAAATTAGGATTTCCATAGTTTTGCCCTTGCCACCTTGGCCACTTTATATATTTATTTATTTCTCTTCTATTTTTGAAGGTGTCTAAAAGGGCCTAGGAGAACTTGCTGCAGCCAACCCACCATGGGACAACTCATCATGGCCAACTTGCCACAGCACAACTCACCACAGGATGAGACTTACAATAATATCAAAGTAATCTTTCTCTATCTATCTGTATCTATATACTGTATAAAAGTGAAATGCCATTCACTCATCATCACAAAATCTCCAGAACCGTAAAGCCTACAACTTGAAATTTATCACATAAGTTCCTCTTGGCTTCTAGGTGCTCACTAAGAAAGGATTTTTTGAAATGACCATCACAGCATTAGTATTTCATATATTATTATTAACGTGCTCTGATGCTAAGGAGTTCTACTCCCCATCTCCACCTAAAAAGAAATCTGTTCCAAATGCAAAATACAAGCAGAGGAGAGGAGTTTCAGTTTTAGTTTTACAGCACCAAGCAGCTTTAGTATAGAACAGTTGAGCTAAGCCACGCCCAGGCTCCTTGATGTCTCCTTCTTGCTCACACAGCAAATACTGCTTCAGTTTTCAAACAGCCCACAACTCTCTCACACACTGACAAGACACTAGCCAGATAAATACCGATGGATGTTGGTGGGCAGAGGCACAATTTTTTCCCCTTATTTTCCTCCACAAAAACTAAGCCCAATCACATAGTTTCACAGCAAAGCACGGGTATAGAGCTAGTAGTGGAATAGAATTGTTAAAGAAAGGATGCAAAAGGACAGACAAAATGAAATGTGAATGACAAAAATTAAAAAAAATTGTTTAATTATTTTAAATAATTAAATTAAATTTTTAAAATGCCCAGGATGAGTTCTTCTGCAGCAAGTTGGCCGCCGTGAATTGTCTGTGATGAGTTGACCACTGTGAGTTGACTGAGGTGAGTTTTCCCATTCTGTATCTAAAAGGCCATTTGTGTTGTTAGCATGCCTCACCAAGCTCATTCCAAACTTCTCCTTTTCTGATGTTAGGTTAGCTCTACTGCATTTGTTCCTTTCTCTTTCCATCATGTAATCTGTTTTCAAATTTCGCCAGCTTTCTGCAATAATCATAGTTTTGCTCTTCTCCCATCTATCTTAGGCTTCTTTGCTTTTCCTATCTAATAGGAACAGCATATAGTGAAATAAATAATACATGCTGTTCCTATAAATGCAAAAGAGTATAGCTCAATGAATGCCAACTGAAATCAGAGTTAACTAACTTAGATTGAGTTTTACATACATAAATGTAATAAACTACAATAAATTGGACTTACAAGGTCAATAGTTCATCTACTAAAAAGGAAAAGAAGAGATGATATTGAACACCAGAGAGGACATATTATGCCACCATATGTTTACAACTATGGCCTTAAAATTCCTACAAAACATGGAAGCATGTCATTGACATTACTATAATAATCACAGCCAGTAAAGATTATACTTTTTGGTGATATGAAACAATCCGTTTCTGAGATTATGGAGGAAAGTATTAAGTCCCTTCAAAATCTTTCCCTCAAAACAAATTGTTTAGCAAACTCATCTGCTATTACCACAGATTTCCTCTTTCACTCATGAGAAAACAAAGAAATGACATTACACAATCAGTTTCTGAGACTTTGAGGAAATAGTTTTGCCATCAAAAAATACTCCTGAAATCATCTCAATATACACGTAAAATTCTAGAGACCACAATTTCCATTTTCACTCAAGTCTGTTGATAATTTCTGTGAATATTGTGTGATAATGAAGATATATTTTCCATATATAGTAGACATAAAGCACAGTTTGACCTTAACAATCTCCCTTCTCATAATAAAATGAGAAGCATTTAATTCTTTGTCTACAAATATACAAAATATAAGTACACCATCACCCCAATTTTTCAAATATGTTTACATCTATATATCTATTATGTGGTTTTATATAAATATATTTCTTGGTAATCTTTTGCAAAGTTTGGAATGGTTGTTTCAGTTTTATGAAAATTTGATTGGGTTATGAATTGGTTATAAACAGACACACAGAAGGTGATGCACAGCCATTAAAAATGCATAAAGAATATTTTATAGTTTTAATGCATACATTAAGAGTACAAAATAAACACTTAAACCTAAGAAAGAATTATAAAAAATAAGAAGATATCAGAATTAAAAACTAAAAGTAGATATAAAAATCAAAAATCTAAAAGAAGGTGTAGCAGCATTAGCTGGATATAAAGGATCATATAAGGTTAATATGTGAAAGGCTACATTTCTCAAACTACAAAGCACTTTAGAATAGCAAATTAGGTATAGGAGATATAACCAGGTAAGCCTGAGGACAAGATCAAATGCATCATCAGCCTGGAGATCAAGGTGATATTCAGCAGGTTCTGACCAGTTCTGGAAAACCGGTAGCAGAAATATTGAATACTTGGAGAACTGTCAAATACCACCTCTAACTGGAGATTTTACAGTATCCTTGCCCTGCCTTGTTCACCAAGCCACACCTATAGAACTGGTAGTAAAAATTTTTGAATCCCACCACTGCTGGCGACGGTAAAAGACCTAAATCCAGCCCCTCACCCTGATTCCTTGACTCTTATCTAAAGGCAATTTGCTTTGACCGTTAGTAGATCAGATTCTTGTATATCAGTAACAAGGAATAAACTTGTAGTACTTTTGAACCCTGTCCTGGCTCCTGGTTTCCCATGCCTGGAAACCAGGCAGTCATTAAATCTAATTTATAATATTGGTCATCATATAGTGAATTTTGAGCATAAAATCTAGTAATGTAATATATTAGTGGTAGTAGGGTTGGTATCAGAAACCAACAGCTGATATAGAGTTTTCTTATGTGCCCCTGGGTATTTAGGCAATAGTGGTGAGATAAAATTCCCCTGTTCTACAGGTACAGGAGAAGCACATGTTTCATTGTCCAGAGTCACAAGGGTCTTATACCTTTTCTTTTTTGCAGCTTCTTCATCCCACCAATCTGTTTGCTTCATGCAACTTTCCCCCCTCAACCCCATCAATTTAAAACATGGTGCAATTTGCCCCAAAATTCATCTTTGATTCTTTATAATTACTAATTCACTGCAGTATGATGCACAACATCAACCTATGAATTCCTATTTCATACCAACCTATAATAATAGCTGACATTACTTCATACTTTCTGTGATGCCTTTTAGTTTTTTTATTTATAATAAAACCTACAACTTTACTTCCACGCAGGCATTCATCAAATCTACTCCGTAAGATTGGGCTATCTTCATTTAGATTTATTACATTCTTCCTTTTTTACTTCAGTGTAATAAACAACCTACATATTTTAATTCCAATTCTTAATTCATAATTTTAAAATTTACTGATCTTTTAAATGCTCTGGTCAGCACACAGAAGTACATGTGAATATAAAGATGGTTTCATGGCACATGATGTTTCTATACTTTTATGGTTAATTTTGATTTATATTTATTGTGTTTTGGAGTTGGGAAGGTATTTTATCTACTTATATTGTTAGTCATCTAGAACCTATGAGAATGACAGTATATATTTATGGAAGCAAAATTATTTATCCGATCCCCCCAATACATAACTAAAATTAAATATTCTCCATTATATCCTCTTTTGCAAAACTGATGCACACATTTTTATTTTGAGAAAATCCAGACTTCAAGATTGCCTGGAAGTTGCACTTTTCACTTATCACAGTCCTCTCCCTTGGGTATCCCAACCATGGACTCTCCATAAGGATTTATGGCTTCATGTTTCAGAATTAAATCTCAGCATGAAGGCTTAGTTCCTGTTCTGAAAAGCAATAAAAATATTTCCCAATGATCACTGAGACCCATCTGAATCATATCAACAATATATGCACCCAGATTTCTGTGGGACATGAATTTTTTATATACGTCAAACACATAATTATGTGTGTGCTATGACATCTTGCCTATAAAATGTGCCTTAGTAGAATTGACTATATTTCAGCAGCATCTATGCCAGCATTGCAACTTAATGTCCTTTATGTACATCAGAATCTCATCTTCAGGAAATCTTACCTTAGGAAAATATTTCAAGTGCAAGTAGTCCTCAGCTTATGACCAGAATTGAGCCCAATTTTTTTTTTTTTTTGCCAAGTGAAATATTTGTTAGGTGAGTTTTGGCCTATTTTGCAACCTTTCTTGCCACAGTTGTTAAGTGAATTATTGAAGTTGTTGAGTTAGTAATATGATTGTTAAGTGAATCTGGCTTCCCATTGAGTTTGCTTGTCAGAAGGTCACATTACCCTGGGACACTGCAACCATCATAAATGCGAGTCAGTTGCCAAGCCTCCAAATCACATGCCCATAGGGATGTTGCAACAATTGTAAGTTTGAAAATGATCTTAACTCGTTTTTTTCAGTGCCGTTATAATTTTGAACTGTCACTACAGTTATACAGTTGGAACTAAAGTTAGGCCTTCTAATTGCTTCTAATTGCAAATCATGAGGTCTGGGCTGGCCCAAAAATGGAATTAATCACAGATTCTCTATTCAAGATATCATTGACCACTTTCTCAGAGGACAACCTTATCTTCTGTCAGATAGCAAACATTCCTTCCTTCCAGCAGGTTCTTGTCTTCAGCTGACAATAAAAAACTCAGTGGAAAGAAAAATGCAATCCGAAAATGATGACGGAAGCAAAAGACCAAAAGCAGATCTCAAATTTAGTGTGGTACACAGATAAGGTCTACAGATACAGAATAGTATTTCTTTCCTTACTTTATTACTTCAACACAGCATTAATGTACTGCGTTAACATTATTCGCACTGTTCTAAAATTGTCACCATAACTTTTAAAGTCATCTATTGCCAAAGGGTAATCAATTCAGAAAGATTATTGATTAATGGACTTGATTGTATTCTTCAGATAGTCTATAAAACCCAGCATAATCATCAAAATATAAATTGCAGCAGCAGGAAGACCACAATTCAAGGGAGAAGAGAGTCAAGAATCAAGCAGAAATATATCTGGACAAAAGATCCACAAATCAGATGTCATTTATTTAATTTGTTTTTTTGCCAAACGAGTTTCCCAATTTTGGGAGAAATGCTTGTTAAATGAGAACCTTATTTCCAGCTCATGGAATTTCCAGTACTCCTTCCTTTCATTAATTTCCATCACATGTGTCATTCATTCACTATAAACAATCAACTCAATTGTACTGCTTTGTTTTGATTGAGTAGTAGCATAGTATCACCATCTACTTAGTTCTACTTTTCTTGCCAAGTTCAGCTGTGGGGCTTAGATGCTTCCTTTAAATAAACAGAATAGAAAGTTTCTAGAATGCTTTTAAACAAATCAGAATACAAAGTTTTCAAAGTTGCTATACCTTAAGATGTAGCAACAAAAGTTCTACATTGCTTGTACATTGCTTGCTATGGATTGATATCACTAGCTTAGACACAAAGCCTTTCCTTCTGCCCCTGCATTGTTGAATGAAGTTTAAACGGTTTGTCTAGTCCATTTTCAAAATACAAGTATACCAGAAAGAGTAGGGATAGGTTTTTAGCTCACAAGGATTTCAGCACCAAGACATCAGAAAAGGGATTTTGTGAATCAGTTCCTGAACAGACAAGTCTGTGTTTACACACTTCTATGCGTGAAATATGGTATAAGCCAGTTATGCTCAAAATAAACAATGAGACACACATGTGAACATTTTTGTATGGTTTTTTTTCATTCATTTGTATCTGACTGTATGTCTGTGTAGAAGTAGCTGAAAGGTTGTGATACATTGCCTGGAGGGCATCATTGAATCACTTTTTAAATGTGTTGATTTGTTGCTGAATAAATTGGATTGAAATTTTATTTTGTATACATACACAGAGATACTCACATAATTGTTTCCCGTTGGATCAAGGATTATGGCAAGATAAGGGGGAAGCCACGTCTACAAGAGCCTTTGACTAGTTTAACAGGTCAATCAGTTATAATCCTTCATGAACTGGAGATGCTGGTAACATCATGCTCTTGCCATCGTTCATTTAAAGTCTGTAGTCTGCTTTACATGGGGCTACTATTAAAGATAACTCAGAAAGTGCCTTTAGCAAAAAAATAAAGCTACCCTCTTGTTGATCAGTCAGTCTGTTTTTGTAATGGTATGTGGAAGTGGGGTAGACATGCTGCCTAGGTAGCAGTCAGATAAGAGAGAGCATATCCAATACCTGCACAGGAGCCCCCCTTAAGTTCTTGGGGTGTAAAGGAGATTGTTGGGGGAATTGTACTTTCAGATTTGCAAGATTCTGTTAATGTGTCATGCCCTTGTTAGAGTCGGACTCTGAGGGAGAGGAGGCACAGCTGACAGGGAGTGGAGGTGTGGCTCCGGAGGTTGTGGAGGAGGCTGGGGAAGGGCCGAGGCTGGCTGGGCAGTCAGAGGAAGAACCAGGCCCATGCCCTCTGCATCCTAGGACACGCAGGGAGGAATGGAAGAGGAAACAACTTGGCTTATGAGAGAGGAAGCGGCCATGATCCCCCTCATTGGTTGTACCTGGGGAGAACAGTATATAAGAGAGACGATTAAAACATAGCATTGCCAGAAACAAAGCGTGTTTTATTTTGGGCTTAAGTTATCTTGGTTGGCATCCTTCCAACAGATGCTCCCTTGTTATCTCCTTGAAGTTGGTAATTACTTATCCGGGTCCGTTGTGGAATTTCCTTCATTGTAGTTTGTTTTGGGTTTTTTATTTCACCTCTATCTGCTCACTAAGTTTGGACTGTATTGCTTTCTTTTAAAGACTATTTTTGAATAAGTTTTATCCCAACTGAGAATTATTGAACAGTGGAGCCAAGTTGGAGGCATTAAAGGACATTTATTTACATTTTGGATTTTGTTACATTTGTGTTACACTCTGGGTCATCACATAATGTAAAAAGGCAATGGTTTCCCTTTTTAGGATAGCATCTGATTTTATTTTTAGTGTCACACTATTTTTCACTTGGTATATATGCATACAAATTTTATTTATTTATTTACTTATGTATGTATGTATGTATTTATTTCCTCCCTTTATTATATTTATAAATTATCCAACTCTATCTAACTCCAAATTATCCCACTCTATCCAACTAGCTACCCAACTCACCTTCCTCTTCCTATATTGCTAACAAATATACCAATATATAAAATGTCTTCAGTTTCTCCATATCTGCACATACCTTGTATTTTGAAGAAGAGGCCCTTAAGGCAGAGAAGCTGTCCTCCCTAGTTGCTTCAAATGTGATGGAAAAAGTGGCTTTGGGAGAAGTGAAAGGGAAAAAGTACTAAATGTAAGAGTTTTCAATCTTGATGAGGATCACCGAAGAAAGAAAGTCTCATGCTGATCAAAATTCATGTTCTTTTTAGGACTTTACTATCAATACTCAGAAGCAGGGAAATGATGATAACCTAAGTTATACATAGATAGGGACAGCAGATAGGTTTCTAGAGTTCCATTAACCATCAATCATCCTCACTGTTATCATCAACACATTTTTCACACAAGTGCTTTTTAGGTCAATAAGCATCATCTCATACAATCAAACACAGCATTGGGGCCCAACTAGGCATTTTAATGTCTATATTTATTGTATCTTGCCATCTTTGTTCTGGCTTTTCACATGGACCATTTTATTTTAAAGTGGAAGGCAATGTAACCAACGGTGTGGGGTGCTGCTCGTAAAACATGGCCATAAGTACTCTTCAGAGATGGTATTCAGCGGGTTCTGTCCAGTTCTAAAGAACCGGTAGTGGAAATTTTGAGTAGTTTAGAGAGCCAGCAAATACCACCTCTGACTGGCCCCACCCCCTTCTATTCTCTGCCTCCCGAGTCCCAGCTGATTGGCTGGGTCTTCTTTTGTTGCCCTGCATAGGAGAATGGAGCTGGAAAGCAGGTTAGTAGGGTGGGGAGGGAATGGGATTTTGCAGTAACTTTCCCCCAGGAGTGGGGCGGGAATAGAAATTTTGCAGTATCCTTCCCCTGCCACACCCACGAAGCCACGCCCACGGAACCACTAGTAAAAAAATATGAATCTCACCATTGGTACCACTGTAGGCATTTCTCCTTCATTTTCTCTAATATTGGCACGCCCATTGGCTTCTCAATGACATGGTCAAGGGGAGAAACACCTAACAACCAAAGAAACATGTACCTTTCCTTGATGTGTAAAGTGTGCTCAATGCATTTGGTGACTGGCCAGCACTCAACTTATATAACGCTGCTGGGCACATCACTGTTTTATACACCTTCAGTTTTAGATAGATTGGCATGGATCAATCGCAGGACAAACCTGTGATCTCCTTCCACTGTAAACATGCATTTCTACTCATGAGTTATAGGAATCGTGGACTTTTTATTATCTTTATTTATCAGCCTTTCAGATTTATTGGTCATTAAGGACAGAATATTCCAACAGTTTCTACTGGGCTTCTAATAAAATGGTTTAACACAGGGCAGTGGCGGGATTCAAAGTTTTTTTTACTTCCGGTTCTGTGGGCGTAGCTTGGTGGGGGTGGCATGTTTGGTGTGTGTGCCTTGGTGGGCGTGGCAGGGGAAGGATACTGTAAAATCTCCATTCTCTCCCCACCCCCACTAACCTGCTTTCCAGCTCCATTCTCCTGTGCAAGGCTACAAAAGAAGACCCAGCCAATCAGCTGGGACTCGGGAGGCAGAGAACAGATGGGGGCGGAGCCAGTTAGAGTTGGTATTCTGAACTTCTCCAAATTTCTGCTACCAGTTCTCTGAACTGCTCAAAATTTCCGCTACCGGTTCTCCAGAACTGGTCAGAGCCTGCTAAATACCACCTCTGACACAGGGGTGTCAAACTCAAGGCCCATAGGCCAGATACAGTTGTGGGGTGCTTAGATCTGGCCTGCAGGGCCACCTTGGAAACAGTGAAGGATCAGCCTTTGGTGCCTCTGCCAGTGAAAATGTAGCTTGGGAAGGCCATGCAAGTGCTTAGGCCACCACAGGCACCCCCAACATGAGTGAAATTGAACTGGCCACACCTACATTGGCCATGTCCACTCCCCCATGGTCAAACACAACCCTGATATGGCCCTCAATGAAAATGAATTTGACATCCCTGGACTAACACTTCACTTCTAAAGGTGAAAATATTGCTGAGCAGCATTCTTATTTTTTAATTTTTTTAATGTTTACATGCCAATGTTTCTTTCGGGTATTGCCGCAAGCAATTCTATAAATCCATTTAAACAAAATAAACAAAAATCATCAGCAAAAGGTAAAAGTCCATCATGGAATTAAAAAAAAGTAGCTTAAAGTTATTTAATTAGAAGGAATGATTCTTACTCATCTTTTCAATGAAGGGCACAGCCTCAGCCCCTGGGTGAAAAAAAAATCCCGCTTGATGAATCGCAGCTACCTTGTTGGTAATTGCACAATAAGGTTTGTGGAGTCAATATAATGTGTCATTCGAAAGCATCATTTTCTGCCTTTGACAAATCAACAAAGTTCTAACTCTGTGAGTCATGTTACTGTTGATTTTATGGAGTAGGCGTGAAGTATATATAGAGGAAGACTTATGCTACATATACAGAGCCACTTCTAGCAGCTGAAAAGTTTTATGACTTCACATTCGGAACGCAGGCGCAAAGCTGAAAATGAATTTGCTGCTGGCAGCTGCACTGTTTGGAACGCTTGCTTGGGCTTTGCCCATAGAGCAAGAAACTGAGAGAATTTCAAAAAAGGATAGGGAACTTGCTGAGGTAATGGTTGATAGTAGCTCATAAATAAGGTGGGAGAACCTCTGGTCCTCCAGCTGTTGCTCAGTTATACCTCTTGGTAACTCAAACCTCTGTGACGAAGGGTGAGAAAGACTGGGAACTTTAATTCAGTAACATCTGGGAATCTCATATTCTATGCCTGTGTATGATTATAAACTTAGAACATCTGTATTCTGACTAGCTTCTCTGTAGCTTGAGGTCTATATTGGATAGACGGATATTTCTTGTTTGATGGCTATGCTATCTAGGCATTATGAATTGTCCCAGTCATCTGAAGGTAACAGATTGAGGAATTTTACAGTTTGTAATTATTGTTATTGTTTACAACAAAGGCTAAAGAGGGGAGATTCATTCTGAAATAGAAAAACTGCATATAAGGAAAAATAATAATCCAATCAATTTAATTCTGTTTCAGAAATACATACAACATTATTATCCTGAATCTGATTCAACAGTTGTGATCAAAAGCAAACCCAAGGATGGCATTGATCCAGAAAAAATACGGCAGATGCAGGATTTCTTGGGATTGAAAGTGACTGGCAAACTGGATGCAAGCACTTTAGATGCTATTAAAAAACCCAGGTGTGGCATTGCTGACATAGGAGAATACAACACTTTTCCTGGTTCACCTAAATGGACAAAGAAAGAACTGACATACAGGTAAGAACTGAAAATGTTCTTGAATTTAAAATGCTGCTTGAAGATTAATTAAGACAGAGAGTTTTATAGTATCTTAGACAAATGTGTTAACACCGAAGCTTTTATATATTATAGCTCCTGGCTTTTGGCAAGAATAGAATTCTATTGAAGGATACAGATAGGGTGTAAAGTATTATTAGTGAATAAGCCCAATATTTGACAGCAAATGAAGATGGCATAAAATCCCACCACTGTTTATCTTTTTCACTCTATTGCCAAGTTCAGATAAAATTATTGATGAAACAAAAAACAATGGAAGAAGAGAAATAAAATGAAAAACCATGGAAGGTCCATGGGTGGCAAGTTACAACTCCAAGCAAGGACACTTCCAACTTCATCCTATTGCATGAAGTCTTATTTGAAAAACTCTTCATACCATAATCCAGGGGTGGGATTCTACTGGTTCTGTCCACCTCTGTAGAACTGGTTGCTCCGAAGAGCAGCAGACATAGAACCGGTTCTATGTCTGCTGCTGTTGTGACCCACCCACTTGCCCGGGCTCTTCCCTGACCTTTATTTCCTGCTTTTTCAACAGCAGCTGCTTTGCGCGATACAGCTGCAGTTGAAACAGCAGGAAAAAAGAGGCTTTTCCAACCACTGCGCACTTCCACGCAGCACTGCTCAGCTGTCCGGGCAGCTCAGCAGGTTGTAAATTGCACTCACACGACTCGTGCATGCATTCGTGACCAGGGGTGGGATTCAAATTTTTTAACAACCAGTTCTGTGGGTGTGGCTTAGTTGGTGGGCATGGCTTGGTGGTCATGTGACTGGCTGGGCGTAGCCAACTCAACATCACTCACTTCAAGGCACGCATCTCCTCGCCTGGCTTCTCATGACTGTGGGGATGTTGCAACAGTCGTAAGAGTGAAAAATGGTCATAAGTCATTTTTTTCAGTGCCATTGTAACTTTGAATGGTCACTTCACACAAGCAAAGTACCAGCAAAGGAGGGGGAAAAAAACTCCAGAGACGTTCCTGAGACAGGAAATCTAGTCCTGCCAAGAATGGAGTTAATGGAGAGGCGGTTTCTATAAGCAACACCAGAATGTTTCCTTCCTGCCTTCCTTACAGGATTAGGCCAATAAGTTTTTCTAACAACCGTTTCTCCAAACTGCTTAGAATGTTAACAACTGGTTCTAGCAAATAGGTGCGAACCTGTAGAATCTCACCCCTGCTCGTGACACTAATAGACAGAACCGGTAGTTACACCAGTCAGATCCCATCCCTGCCATGATCATATGGTCCTTCAGGATTTGTTGTTCATATTAATAATGGTTTCTTCTGCAGGATGGCTAGTTCACCATATTTGATCTTCCTCTGTAATACCAAACTAGTGATACTTGAATATGCTTGATAGCTCATAGTCTATTTGTACTATGCCCCACTGGAATCCATTTAGAAGCATCACTTTCAGTGGTAGGATTCAAAAAAATTTACTATCTGTTCTGTGGGCATGGCTTGGTGAACATGGCAGGGGAAGGATACTGTAAAATCTCCATTCCCTCCCCACTCCAGGGGAAGGTTATTGCAAAATCCCATTCCCTCCCCACTAACCTCCTTTTCAGCTCCATTCTCCTGTGCAGCACAATCAAAGAAGACCCAGCCAATCAGCTGGAACTCAATGGGAGGCAGAGAATAGATGGGGGCGGGGCCAGTCAGAGGTGGTATTTGCTGGTTCTCTGAACTACTCAAAATTTCTGCTACCGGTTCTCCAGAACTGGTCAGAACCTGCTGAATACCCCCTCTGATCACTTCTGAACCAGACTAAAACATGTTAAAAAGTTGTCTCCTTGGGCTTCATATAGAACCTTCTTTTCATTCATGTATTAACTTCTCACAGCATTCTGAACTATACCCCTGACATGGAATCCCGTTACGTAGACTATGCAATTGAGAAAGCTTGGAAAATGTGGAGCGATGTGACTCCCTTGACTTTCACCAGGGTTTATGGGAAACCCGCCGACATTGAAATCTCTTTTGTTAATCGAGGTAAGTAAATGACCATACAGTAGATAAAGTAGCCTGAAGGTCACACTCAGAGGCTTTAAAGTATGTCTTTATTTTCTCAGTACATGGAGATGGTTTTCCTTTTGATGGACCAGGTGGAAATTTGGCCCATGCCTTTTCACCTGCTTTTGGCGGAAATGCCCATTTTGATGAAGATGAATTCTGGGCAAAGGATTTGAAAGGTATCTTTCCTTTTCAACTCTTAAATGTTTGCATGTGTTTGAAAAATTGAAAGACAGAATGGCTTTGGGTGAGATGGGTGGCTATATAAATTGAATAGACATACGGAGAGATGGATAGGTAGCTAGAGAAATAAACAGATAAAGATGAACACAGCTCACCAGCATTATATTACATAGAGCCGTGGTGGTTAGAATCCAATACTGCAGGCTACTTCTGCTGACTGCTGATTGCCAGCAGTTCACCAGTTCAAAGTCCCACTGGCTCAAAGTTGATTCAGCCTTCTATCCTTCTGAGGTTGGTAAAATGAGGACCCAGATTGTTGGGGGCAATAGGCTGACTCTGTAAACCACTTAGAGAGGGCTGTAAAACACTGTGAAACGGTATATAAGCCTAAGTGCTATTGCTATATTGTAGCATGGCAATTGCCTCCCTACTTTTATAACTCCCTGAAGAAAAACAAAACTTAAAGTCAAGGTGATGGCATTTTTAAAAGTCCTAGAATCCTCTATGGAAAGCTCTGTGTGGACCATGAAGTCCACCTGGCTACTTTGCTCAGGAATCCAACTTAAAACAATTACACTTGAGTACTCCACTCAAAAAAGTACCCACATATATATACTGGATTAATCAATGTTTGTCTGTTATGGTAAATATCAATTTCATAAGACATCCTCCTTTTCCATTCTAGGAACCAACCTTTTTCTGGTAGCAGCCCATGAGTTTGGCCACTCATTAGGGCTTCAACATTCCAGTGATTTGGGGGCTCTGATGTTTCCAATCTACCAGCCAATGGATCCCAAAGCCCTAAGACTTCACCCTGATGACATTGCAGGCATCCAGAGCCTTTATAGTGAGTAAAGATACCCAGGGGAAGACAGTGGTGGGATTCAAAAAAATTTACTACCAGTTCTGTGGGCATGGCTTGGTGGGTATGGTGTAGCTTGGTGGACATGGCTTGGTGGGCATGGCAGGGGAAGGATACTGTAAAATCTCAATTCCCACCACACTTCAGGGGAAGGATACTGCAAAATCCATATTCCCTTCCTATCCCACTTACCTGCTTTCCAGCTCCGTTCTCCTGTGCAGGGCGACAAAAGAAGACCCAGCCAATCAGCTGGTACTCGGGAGGCAGAGAATAGATGGGGGTGTGGCCAGTCAGAGAAGGTATCTTCCGGTTCTCCAAACTACTCAAAATTTCCACTACCGGTTCTTCAGAACTGGTCAGAACTTGCTGAATACCACTTCTGGGTGAAAAAATGGATTAATAGTCCAGAGTGGGTTTGAAACACTATGAAAAAGACAAGTGCAATTTTTGAAATGTAATGTTATTGCTCATACTACATTTTAAGGAACCATCCTGATCAAAAACAGAATTCTATTTGACATGGCCACAGAGAGAGCAACTATCTTCTAAAAAATATGAAAGCGCTCCTTTTTTCTTAAAATAAATCAGAAATCACATTTTCCAGATTCATTTTCCAATTTAAGATAAACATGTGAGAATTTTGTATCATTAAAATCTAAGCATAATCATTCCACACCACCTGCATATAGACCAAATGTTTATTAACCTCATGAAAGTGATTGAAAAGATTTAAAATATGATGTCTACATCCCTCTTCATGTCAACTGGCCAAATCTTTCTTGAAAAAGTTTGTAAATCCCACTTGATTTTTTTTTTATTTCTTCTCATTCTTTCTTTTTCAAGGAGCCCCTGATGATGACAGTCCATTGGGACAAACTACAGTTGCCCCAATAGAAGTACCATCAACAGAACCATGCCACCCTGACCAAGCTTTTGATGCTGTGACTTCTCTTAGAGGAGAAACCATGTTCTTTAAAGACAGGTAAACATAGTGCAATATTCTGAAGCCATCTATCTCAGATGCCAGGGATTAAAGGAAGAATCTTTCATATTTTTTACATATGGGTCTAATGACATCAAACCATGACATGTTAAATGACAATACATTCCTGATGTCATCATACAAATGCCATAATAATTTACTTGCTTCATGAAGTCTTACATGACACATTATTAATTACATCGTGTATAATAATAATTACATCACGTGGTTATTCCATCCCCACCCACCCATCTAGCTTTCCCTGCAAATATCAATACAGGTTCTGCCCCTGAATTCTATTCCTTCTCAAGTTGTTTCTCCTTTATCAATGTAGTTTCTTCTGGCGAAAGAATCCCTTCCAAAGGGCACTTGAGAAAGATCCTATTTCTGCTTTCTGGACAGCTTTGAGCACCGGCATAGATGCTGCGTACGAAAACAGAGACAAGGACGTCGTCTTTCTTTTTAAGGGTAAGCAATTCCTTTGGATTCCTCTTGTCAATGCAAACACAATGAATATTCCAAATTTAAATATGTGAAGGAAGGGATGATACCTGATAAGATGGACTATGCAAGTAACTACAGGTAGGATCTAGGTGTTTTCTATGCAGACATAGCTAGACAGGAATCATAGCCTCATAAAAATCCAGCGTACATTGATTCACAAAACTGATCTCTTTAATCTGGAATTGGCAACAGATCTCCAAGGGTATCTGTCAGAAATCTACTGGGACTTCCCAAAGATTGAATTAAGACCTTGACTGTGGACTGAAACTCTTCCTAAAAACAGTGTCCTCACTCAGAAAGTTGTATAAAGGAGTACATTTCTTGACTGTCCTTAGTAATAAGACACTAAGATACATGTCACACAACAGTTCCAGGGGGGAAATGTGAGACATACTTCTATCATTTCACAGTAAAAAATGGGCTAAATATGGGCTCAATATTGCTCCTATGGATTATTTTCAAGTGTGTATTCTATCTTTCTTCAATCATGGAGCCTAAAGGACCATATGTTGGGCTCCCAGTCAATGATCAAGGGTGGACAATCTTAGTGTAGTAATGCAGTGACATCACTAAAGTGGACTGCAATAAGATTTCTGTTTGATTTTTCTTATTGCTATCTCCAAAACTAGGGGATTGAATTGATCGGTAAACTTAATGCTCTTACCACATACCTATCTCTACTAGTTGAAGAAATGTTTGCAAAGTTTCATGGATGTCTATATAATTAACTCTCTGAATTTGGAATATGGAATGCCCCGTCTCCCTAACCAATGTTTTATTCTTTCTGACAGACATATACATTTTGTAATCTTTTGTTTAACAGGAAACAAGTATTGGTCTTCCAGGGGAAATATTATAGAGCTTGGTTACCCAAGGAACATCCAGAGTCTGGGCTTCCCACACACCATTAAAAATGTTGATGCAGCAGCTTATGACAGTAATTCAAAGAAAACATACTTCTTTTCTGGTTACCATTATTGGAGGTAAAGGAAAAATGTCTATGCTACATTTATGATATTGTCTTACCCTATAATGCTCAAACTGTACCATATTTGCCTTGCTTTGTTTTATTGAATTGGATATAATTTTTAATTATCCATCACTGGGATTTTACTCTTACAGAATCTCTTCTAGCAAAGTGGAACTTGCTATGATACACCTCTTTAGACAAAACATTATATTGTTTTCCACTTACATTTTTGTTTGGTGCCTTAGACTGCACTCTTATAATATATCAGTTCAAATCAATCTTTATTACAGTCAAAGACCAGCATAAGGAGTGTAGAATATCAAAAAATTAAAACATTAAAAAATACACAAAAATACACAAAAATCTAAAAAAAATCTAAAATGGTGGTAAAAACAATATATGGACATTAAAAACATAATAAACTAAATTTAGCTAACTTAAACAATGCAATAAATCTTTTACCAAACACTTAGATGCTTAGATGCTCATTAAATCTAATTTGTGGCACAGGTCAATTTCTGATGTATTTTACATATCAGTTCGAAAGCATGCAAATGTGAATAGATTAATAGGTACCCTTAATGGGAAAATGTCTTTGGACAGTGCTGGCTGCCCCAGCCAAGAAATGTCTTTGAACAATGCTCTGGCTCCCTCAACCAAGAAACAGAGATGAGCACTGTGCTCTAGAATCAGGTATGACTGGACAAGGAAATTTTTATCTTTACTATAGATTAAGGAAAGGGACAGAGGAAATTCATCTCACTGGACACACTGACTTTCAAATGTAAGAGCTTTTGAGTAGGCTAAAACCCAGTTTGGTCCATATTGACCATCTGGTTCATATGACAATGATCTAAATGCCTCAAAAAAGCCACATGGCAATGACCATTTATGTAGATCGTCATTTTTACAGTCATTAGATATGAATTTTACCTATCCACCAGAAGCTCAAGACAGCATAAATAACACCCTTTTCCATTTTTCTTCTGCAGCAACTATTCCGTGAGATAGGTCAGGATGAGAAACAGAATAATTCAAAATCACCATAGTTAAAAATCGATTTGACCACCAAACCAAATGTTATGTAATCTTTGATTCTAGAAGTAATACAGAGCTAACAAGTATGCTAGCTGGTGATACCAATAGAGAAAGTTCCTGAAGCAATTTGGATTTCGAAATAATCCTCCCCCTCCTCCTCCTCTTCCTTCTTCTTTTTAGGTATGATAATGAGAAGAACTCCATGGAGCCAGGATATCCAAGAAGAATAAAAGCTGACTTCCATAACATTCACTCCAAGGTGGATGCTGCTTTTATAGATAATGGTAAGATCATTTGTGTTAATTTAATCAAAATCCTTTGTCCATCAGGATTCAGAACGGACCAATGAAAATCAACTAAATTGCAGATGGGAAAATCACAGGATTGTAGTTGTGGGGAAAATAGGAGGAGGAAGATATATTGAATATTTGCTGCCTTGAGCTTTTTGTAAAAATAATAAAGGCAGGATACACACAAATAATAATATTGTGATATAATATGAAAGTCTTTGGGAATAGCCTTAGGTTTACTAGGTTGATGACGGAAAATCAGGAAACTTTAATTCTCATAACTGAACTCAATGTTTCTTCATTTCAAGAAAAGCTTCTTCAGTAGATTTCTGGATAAATACTCTGTGACTTACTAAATCTCTTAGTTTTCAAAAAGTACAAAACATTCGTACTGAGAACCCAGCAACTGATTTCTTTAAAACCATTGCAATGCTGAATGCCGCTTATCGGTTTATCATATTTAAATGTTCTTAGACAACTGATATAATTAGCAATGCCAGTTCATTCATTCACCATAACCATAAGCAGTCCCAAGAACAAAACTTGCCACAGATATGTAACTTTAATGTGACAGAAAGGAAACATGATTAAATATAAGCATGTAAACTTTAATCAGAGTTGACTTCTAAGTGAAAGAAAATCAAATTGAATGTTTATCTTAGCCCGCTAAATTAATGTGTCCAGGCCCAAACTGCTTTGCAGAGAGCATGCACATTTCCAAATGCAACACTCATTCTGAAAAAGGCCTACTATATGCTAGAAAAATGCATCACTGTACATCACCAGTTAGTTCCTCATTCTAACTATTTATATTGCATATATTTTAGGGATGCTAATAAAATTCCATTAAAAGTGAAAGAGGAACAAGACAGGTGAAAAGATCATAAACAGTTTGGAATTAACTGCACTTGTTTAATTACCCATCTTGTTTACTTCTTTAGGACATTTCTATTTATTTAGTGGTCCAAAGCAGTATGAATTTGACTCTGCAACCAAGAGATTTCTGGGCATAAAGAAGAGTAATAGCTGGTTGGGTTGCCAATGATATGGCAGGAAGAAGAGACAGGAGCCAAGAACTGTGGAATCCATTCATCCTAGCTCTCAAGAACTAGCTGATGTTGTCAGTTAATGATGATTACTTGGTGTATTCTCTGCTTGTGAGCCATGAAAACACCAAAACAATGTTTTTATAAGGGAGAATTTCAAGACTGAATTTAATTTAATGTAACTTATTCTAATGTATTGCTTTGTAAAGTTTATGTTATTAAAATGTGTTTCTCAATAAAATCATTGTGGTTGATTTCTTTTGGGGCATTGTCCTACCACATGGTGCCTTGGGAAGAAATTCTTCTCATTTGAGCTCTATGAGCTTTAAATTCTTCTCATTTGAGCCTGCTAAGAATAATGCTTCATTCAAACAAAGAACAGGGTTCTGATTTTGATATCATACTGCTCCCTCCAAAAACCTAGTTATTCATTTTGGGTGCCCCCAAATTCTATATGATTTTTCACAATCAAAATCATGGCTGGGTAGTTGATAAGCCAATCAAGGGAAAGATCATTTCTAGCAGGCATTTCTGATATCTCAAACTTTTTTTTTTTTCTATTATGTGCCTTTTAGTCAGTATTATCCTCGAGAAGTTTGTTGGATGTAAGTGACCATATGTCATTGATGACAAAATATGTTGAAATATTGCAAATGAGGTAATAACAAATATAACCATATTTGATTTCATACCCATCCTAGTGATGATTGTTGTTGTTGGAAATGTGTTTATTTCAATATGGTGCATGAACATTTGCCTTAATGCTCCCTCAATTCCAATCTCCAATGACACCTTTTATCTCGTTAATGTCAGTTTCGAATCAAAATCTGATCAATAAATCTTACCATCCAATAAAGTTGCCTGCTCCCATCATCATGCTTCTTTCAATGTATTTCATGAATTCTATGCAATAATAACAGCTATGACTTTTTGAAATACTAAAGCATAATTTTCATGGTTAATTTTCCAATGGAAGTGTGCTCTCATGCTTTCAATTGCTCTCGTAATTTTTAAGTGGGAGGGAATTCATACTCATATTCATGATCATACTGAAAGTAATTGCAAGGTATCATATCTTATCATTTCATAACACATCTCAGTGGAAGAGAAAATTGAAAGGCTGAGTGCAACCCCCAGTGCTCCTACCCCAGCCAGCACCTCTTCAGACAAGGCCCAGGAAGACGAAGAAGGTTCCAAACAACTGTACATCCCTGTGGATGGACAGGCAAGTACCACCTATTTTCACTATCTCATAACTGTTAAAACTCGAATGGTGGCAACGCAATGTAATTTCCCTAACAGTGTATCAACAATGCTGTGCCTATGCACTGTGCAAGCTCTGCTTAAGTGTACACACACACACACACACAAGAAAAAAAACATGGAACACTTCAGTATCATATGTATCTCCAATCAATGGTAGATTTTGGTAGATTTTCTCTGCGATGTTTACCATGGAAAAGTGCATTTATATTTTGAATGGCCATTGCTTTGATTACCATTAAAAGGAAAAAATTAGATGTGATTACCGCATACATTCTCTGCCTGTGCCCGCTGTGCATAGTACTTGTAACTGTATCATTGGAAGTGCACAAGTCAGGGCTGAAAGTGTGACCCACTTTGACCTGCACATGTTTGTGCGAGATCATCTCATTCAGCACAAGGCCAGCATAGGGACCCGGCCACTAGAGACAAAAATGTTTACACTGATGAGATAGGGAGTATTCTGGGTCACCCCCCCTCCTCTCTCTCTATCTCTCTCTCTCAAAAAGAAACTCCAAGTACTCTTTTCATGTTGTTTCTATCCCCTGTGTATATAATAAAGTCTGCATGTATGTTCTTGTCCAAAAGGACAATCTGAGCTCTTTGCCTTGGAAATGATTATGGAAGTTAATTAAACTGGGTTTAAATGCATGCATTAGGCACAATGATTATGTAGGGAAAAATTTAGCCAAGTTCAATCCTGAATACTTGATAAAGCCCAACTTTTGCCATCCAAATGAACTTACTGCAAGGAATGTATATATAACCTCTCAACAGTTATGATGTTTTACCATCAAATTTTCAAACATGTAAGAGGTGTCATATTGCACTGTCAAGATGTAAGGTAAGTATATTGGAAAAATAATGTGATAAAGTGGAATCATACCAGTCACCATAGCAACATTTCAATTTTTTATTTTCATCCAATATCCTGTAGGTTAACATTTAAAAGTCAGTTGGGACATGATGATTTATTTCACTTCCTCAAAAACACATTTTGTCATTTTATATGAATTTGCTATTACAGGAGTTCTCTGTATGCATAATGTTTGACAAGAATATGTTTAGTAATCATGACAGAGATGTACAATCGGTTAACAATGAGCAATAAAATGATGTTTTGAATGTCTGGTGAACTTGCACACGGCAAGTTAAGGTTTAATCTTCTTGTTCTGACGCTTCCCTCAAGCAATCATTACATGTAGTGAGGTGAACAGTATTGTTGCTTCATTCACTCAATTCTATCCAGTAGATTATTTTTTTTTCTTCTCTGATCTTTTGTAGGTCTACCTTGGACATGACATATCGCTGCCAAGCGCACAGTTTGATATGGTGTCGAGTCAAACAAAACATTCTTTGTTTGTGAAGAAATTAGCGGTATGCATCTGGGGATCCGACAACTTGCGACAGCGGTCAGTCACCGGAAGGGCAAGCAACAGATTTAAAGACCGAGCAGTTGGCGAACAACTAGAGCCCGCAAAACTTCAGGCAATTCGTGGTAAGACTGCGATATATTTATTTAGTTCAGTGTGTCTTTTGATTTAATAAAAGACATTTCAGTGTTTGTCATCACAATGAAGAAGGATTCTGACACATGCTTAATGCTGACACATGCTTCTGAGCTTCTCAGACAATGTGATTTTTTCCACATGAAGTGTTTGTATAACATTCCTTGTGGGGTGGGGGGATACAATGTAACAATAGTTTCGGTTTACATCTGGAAAGCATTTCACTGTCATTTTTGTTTTTCCAAACGTAACATGAGCCGTAAACAGTATTTCATTCACAATGCAGCCTTGTTACATGAATTTCTTGATATTCGATTAGAGAAGTTTTTTTTTTTGTGATGAGTATGTCAATACATAGTCTCTGTCAAAGTGATACTAACAGTGCTCTTGTTTTCTCTTATGTGTGTTTGTGTACCAGATTGCTTCCTACACCGGCTGACCCAGCTGAAAACTCCCGATGAGGAAAAAAAGAAAGAGCTCGGGAAGGTGAACGCATACATTAGTGAAAAAATAATGGATTTGAGGAGGAAAGTAAAGGCAACCTAAGGTTATGAAGAGTTTATACACTTACACAATACAATTAGTTCATGTTTATGACCATTATGGACTAGAGTTTTCGACTTGTGCGACGTTGACTTAGTGAGGTTGAATGTATTATCGTGCACACTGTGCTTCCTGGGATGTAGGCAGCAACAAAGTTCTTTCACTCCACATCCCCATGTCATGTTTTCATTTCCACCTGTATTGTGCAGTGCCAGGTGGTCTTAGGTCATCCTGTATATCTTCTACCTCCATTTGTCAAGTGTTGGGATGCAATTGTTCTCTCAGGACACAGCCAATTCAATTCTAGCAATTTTTTTGTTTTTGTTTTTTATATCATATTATTCATACTGTGATCCATGATGCCAGCAAACAGCATGGTTTATTGTACACCCACATACCATAAATATTTATTTCTTGCCAAACACCATTGCCATATATTATTTCAAACAAGTTTCTTCTGTGCCATCAATTTCTGTTATTACTCTTCATCTATGATTACAGCAGCTGCCTCCATTTTGATGAACATTTATATAATGTATACGAGTAGAACAATCATGTAATCTGTAGCACAAAGAAATGAGACATGGAAATTGTTTGGAAATTCAAACTTATTTTCCCACTATGTCAAACTGGGGATGTTGTCCATAGTCAGGGTATTAGTCAAGTAGTTGAGTGCACTAAGCACCAAAAGCAGTCACCTAAAATGTAAATAGAGTGTATGCATGAGCATTTGATAGTTCAAATGTCTACTGTATTCATGGCGTCATGATGTTCTTTGTTTTTAATGTTACCAGTATCTTCTTTTTCATGTCTTTCAGAGTATTATACATGTTTCTTGCCACATGATCATTCTCAGTCTAAACCAAATAATGGCAATTGTTTTAACACTACCTCATAGATTATCTCTTCAATTTATTTCCCCATGATGTCGAGAAAAAACTGTTTACTTGGTATGTTGTCGATAGGGAAAGTAGTTGAGTGCACTATGTATTATAAAACCAGTCACCTAAAATGTAGATAGAGTATTCATGACCATTTGATAATTCAAATGTGGACTGTATTTATGGCATCATGGTGTTCTTTGTTTTTACTGTTACCTAGCTTTTTCTTATGTCTTTCTATGTACACTGTATTATACATGTATATTTCTTGCCATGTCATCTCTCTCATTGTAAACCAAAGAATTATTTGATTGTTTTAATGCTACCTCACAGATTATCACTTGCCAAACAACACAAAGAGTGTATATTGGTATTTACTATGTCATAGAACGTAGAAAAATTATTTGCTATGGATGTAAAGTAAGAATTTTGAACTGGCAAAGATGCACCCCGTTAACGCTGCATACATATTGGTCTGCTCACTGAAGTAATATTCTTCGTGGTGCCAAGCAACGGAGTTGATTTATGATCCACCTACTGTATCTGTATTAAAAGTTCATCATTTGAAGTCACAGATATTGAACATGTAAAAAATAAATCTTTTCGTAATTTATATAGCATGAGTTTGTGTGATTTTTTTTGGAACGTGTTGTTGTACGTAAGCCTCCAATGGTTTTTTCAGATATATTTATGTCTCATTCGACCAAGACTTGGTTGGTACACCTGCTGGACTTCTTAGCATCATTCCAAATCTACTTTTCCTATATACAATGTCCTGCCGATGTGCACTAACAGTCTAGTGATGGAAGCATCCAAATACTCTGAAACTGCTCTTTACTGGAACTCTTCTACTCCTCCTGGTTTCTACTGGTTTGTACTGGTTCCAGTGTGAGTAGCTACTGCATGGTTATTGTAAAAATTCCAACTGGTTTCTACTGGTTTGTACTGGTTCCAGTGTGAGTAGCTACACTAGTCTTCTACTGGTATTATCCCATTGTCCATAATAAACCCAGTAGAGAATTGGACCAGTAGAAACCAATAAGACTCTTCTGGTTTTAGCTTCTAATGGTTTCTATAGGAATTTTCCACCTGGGTGGCAAATGCCTGAATTAGTCCCTGCAGTTTTCCTGGGAAGATGTTTAGAAGTGATTGGCCTCTGCCCCTTCCTAGGACTGAGAAACAATGACTAGCCCAAGACATCCAGCTGGTTTTGTGCCCCAGGTGGGACTAGAATTTATGGTCCCCCAGTTTTCAGCCTGATGTCTTAACCAGTACAGTTAACATAACCTAATATTTTATTAGAATTAGTAAAACCATGACAGAATGATTGAAGAGTTTAAACAAAGTCAGAATCACATTTAAATATTGTCAGATTCCAACAGGAATATTAGGAACAACTAATACAGTATATACCCACTTTGTTACATTCGAATTGTTGCATTTAGATCTTGGACAAAAAACAGACATACAACCACCCCACAAAAAATATGTTCCTCTTGGCTTCTAGGTGCTTGCTAAGAAAGGATTTTTAGAAATGACCATCAGATCATTAGTATTTTTATACAGTAATTAACACACTCTGATGCTAAGAAGTTCTACTCCCATGTCCCACCTGAAAAGAACTCTGTTCCAGCTGCCAGTTGCCTTATAGTAACACCAGGGGTGGGATTCTACTGGTTTGGACCAGTTCTATAGAACCAGTTGTTACGATCCTGTGAAGTTCGGAGAGCTGCCAAATTGTGCCCCTGGTTGGCCCTGTCTCTCTCCGCCCAGTCAATCCTTATTGCACACGCGCAACATCACACGCATGCCCGACATTGCATGAATGCATTCTTCCCCGTCTAGTCACTCCTTAAGGTATTTCTTTTTTCCCCTCCCGATAATCAGCTGTTCTGATGATCAGCTGTGCCAGGATCCCCCTTGTTGTCTTACTGCTTTGCCCAGGAGGCTTCCCTGAGTCCCAGGAGGCCAAAAAATGGAGCGCAGGGTGAGTGGGTGCTGTGCAGCCCCTCCACAGCATGTTTTTTGCCTTCCTTGGCCTTAGGGAACCTTCCTGGGAGCAACAACACCCCCCCCAGGAGACTTCCCTGAGGCCCAGGAGGCAAAAAAACAGGGGAGATTGCTGCAAAAAGGAAGAAGCCATGCCCACACCCACCTAGCCACACCCACCTAGCCATGTCCACAGAACTGGTTGTTAAAAAATTTGAATCCCACTCCTGATTAACACGCTCTGATGCTAAGGAGTTAGACTTACTACTCCCCCTCTCTAACTGAAATGAACTCTGTCCAGCTGCCAGCTGCTTCACATTTGGTTACCTCAGTTCAAACAGACAGATGTTTTTCCATTCCTTCACTCAGGAGCAGACGGGGGCTCCTTACAGTACTAAATGTCGGTACTGCACCAAAATATCTATGCCTTCCACCTATGGAACTACTTCCGGACTCAAGGCAGTGAGAGCGATATTCCCTTATTTGTTTCAATCATCGACCATCACTGAGCCAACCAATTGTAAATCAAATTTCTCCTGCGTTGTCTGATCACAAAGTTTCATTGCGAACCATGTGTATCCAGCTAGTAGAATTATAAAAGAGAAGGAAATCTTTCTTGTAAAAGTACAAAGATACCGATAAGTTTTAAAGTGTTTTCATATAAAAGAGGCATTATGAAGCAATTTTATACCTGTGTTAATGGATACAATTCTGCCACAATTTCCCTTTTACATCTAAAATAATAGACTTAGTTCAGAAAGCACGAAACTCAGAGAGTACCAAAGACTCTACAGTACAACCATGAACGATGTATTCTATCTTCTATTGAAATAACAATCAGAATCTAAATGGATAAATGTGTTGGGATCTATCCCAACCAGAAACCCTGGATGACCAAGGAAGTCCAGCACCTCTTGCATGACAGGACCAAGGCCTTTAGGTCTGGTGATGGGGCAAGTTACAGTGCTGCCAGAGCTAATCTGAAGAAAGGTATTCGGAAGGCCAAAACTGATTATAAGAGGAAGATTGAGGATAATTTTTATAGCAATAACATAAAGCAGGCGAGGAATTCAATAAATTACGAACCATCAACCGACCAATGTCATCCCTGCTGAGGGGGATTCTTTATTGGCAGAGCAACCGAATCATTTCTTTACTCACTTTGAAGTGGAGACATCAGAGGCAGATAAAATACAACCACCAGCCAATTATAGTCCCCACCTCATTGTGGAGGAATAGGAGGTGAGGATCATTCTGAGGCTGTGGACCCTAGAAAGGCTGCCAGTCCTGATGGTATCTCTGGCCAAGTGCTTAAAGACTGCGCTAATCAGTTGGCTGGAGGATCTTCAATCAGTCTTTATCTCAGTCTACCATTCCATCTTATTTGAAGGCTTCCACCATTGTTCAGCTGCCAAATAATTTCCCTATCAATAACCTCAATGATTACAGACCAGTGGCACTCACTCCTATCATCATGAAGTGCTTTGAGAAATTGGTCTGCTGGCACATCATTTCTGGTCTTCTGCATACATTTGATAAACACCAGTTTGTATACAGAAGAAATAGATCTACAGAGGATGTTATAGCCATCACTTTTCACACTGCTCTGACTCATCAAGAACAGCACGGGGGCTATGTGATGATGCTTTTTGTAGATTTTAGTTCTGCATTTAACACATTTCTTTCACATAGACTAGTGTCTACATTTCTGGACCTTGGACTTTCTTATTGAATCTGCCTTTGGATTATGGATTTTCTGTCTGGCTGCTTACAGACTGTCAGATTAGGTAATTGTTATGAACTAATAAAATGCTTAAATAAAGTTTTATCAAACCTTTAGAAAAAGCAGGGTTCTAATCCTGCACGTCTGATTGGCCGATAATAGCGATATCGGATTGGTCCATTCAGGAGAATCTGATTGGCTGTTAACGAGCCACTCTCGTTGGTTCAAGGGGTTAACACTCCACGATTCTCATTGGTTACTAGATCAGCAGCCTGCCCTATAAAAGGGCTGCTGCTGCCCTAGGTTTTTGCTCTGTTCAGAATGATTAATAAAGAGTTGAAGTTCACTGTTCACTGTCTCATCTCCGTTCCTTGCACCCATGCGCAGAACTTAACACTGGAGATGAGGATGGGATGCGGAGACGTCAGAGCTGACTAAACACTACAGAGCACCAAACAGAGCACGTGGTTGAAGGCACATCGACAGCGGAAACCATGTCCAGCGGCGCCATACCACCCGTTCCATTTGACCCGGCACAAGAAGACTGGGACTTGTACATGGACCGGTTCCAGATGTTTCTGGAGACCAACAACTTGAAGGATGCCACTGCGGGAAAAAAGCGAGCGGTATTCCTGACCCACTGTGGACCTGCCATTTTCAAGATGGCCAAGGCAGGGGCAAAACCGGCTGAAGTGAAATCCATGAACTGGGACGTCCTCGAGCCCCTCCTACGGGCCCACTATGCACCTACCATACCAACGCTTGTCCGGAGACATGAATTTTACCAGAGAGACCAGTGGAAAGGAGAGAGCATTGCAGATTTCATCGCGGATCTCCGGAACCTGGGAGGCCTCTGTGGGTTCACCGACCTCGAAGAAGCTTTGAGAGACCGAATAATTCTGGGATTAGATGCACCACATGTGCAGAGTAAGCTGATGGTGAAAGGCGACATCAGCCTTGCAGATGCCATTGCTGACGCTACTGCAGCAGAAGCAACCAGGAAGTCGGCTGCCCGAATGCGCTGCACCAACGCACCGCTCCGCCAACTCGCCAGCGAAACCTCACCTCGCCTAGAGAGACACACAATGGCAACCCACCACGAGGACCTCGAATCGTCATCAGAAAGTGATGAGGAGGAGGTAAACCGGCTCTGGTCTGAACGTGACCAACGCCACCAGCATAATCAAAGACTACAGCATCAATGCACGGGTTGTGGGGCAAATCACCCGCGATCAGACTGCAAATTCCTCGACGCACTCTGCCATTTTTGAGGGAAAAGAGGCCACATCGGAAAGGTCTGTAGAAGCAAGCAAAGATCCAGCCCACTTCAGAGGGGGACCAACTACCGCCAAACCACAGGGAATCATCCTGTGAGTCGGGAACATTTGAACCACCAATGGAACAACCACTCCTACAGAAATAAACCACTGACCAATTCAACAAAATGAGAAGAGGTACACCAAACCATTACAATTGGTCACGCCTCATCACTAGATGCAAAGAGGATCCGAGTGAAGGTCGCCATCGAAAACCAGCCCTGCGTGATGGAAGTCAATTCAGGATCGTCCCTCTCGATGGTTTCCTGGAAGACCCTTAAACAATTAATCCCTGCCGTCCAGCGGCAAGACCTCAGAACCCAAAGAATCATACTCAAGGATTATCAGGGAAACTGAATTCCGGTCATTGGATCCAGCCTAGGCCAGGTCTCATTCAAAAACCGTACTGCATCTTTACCATTGACTGTTGTCAACCGTGATCGGCATAGCTTGTTAGGCCTTCAATGGTTCGCCCCACTCGGGATCGAGGTAGCCGGCATTCACCAAACCAGAAGCGACGACTGGGAGGAGGCCCTTGTCCAGGAATTCCAGGACGTCTTTGCAGACAAACTAGGCAAGTACAAGGGGACCCCGATATCATTTAACCTTAACCCTGAAGTAGCCTCCATCCGCCTTAAGCCTCGTCAGGTACCTTTTGCCCTTAAACCAAAGATTGACGAGCAGCTTGATAAATTAATAGCCCAGGGTGTTTTAGAACCAACAGACCACGCTCCTTGGGAAACCCCAATTGTAACACCCATCAAACCGGATGGATCGTTAAGGATTTGTGGGGACTACCAAGCCACCCTGAATCACGCCCTTCAACAGAACGCTTACCCGGTGCCGGTGGTACAACACCTTCTCCATTCCCTAGGGGGCGGAAAAGTCTTCGCTAAATTGGATTTAGCACAGGCGTACCAACAACTGCCTGTAGATAAAAAACAGCAGAGGCACAAATGATCGTTACGCACCGAGGCACCTTTAAATGCAACCAACTCCAATTCAGAGTCAGCGTAGCCCCAGGGATTTTTCAAAGTTTGATGGAGAGACTCTTGCAGGGGATAAAAGGGGTCATACCATACTTTGATGACGTTTTAATTGCTGCCCCGAATAGAGAAATACTAGAAGAGCGTCTTAAATTGGTTCTCCAGAAATTTAAAGACTCCGGCCTTAAGGTTAAAAAAAATAAATGTCAACTGTGTACAGATAAAGTAGAGTTCCTGGGGTACCTAATCGATAAACAAGGCATTTACCCTACTAATAGCAAACTAAAAGCAATCAAAAATGCCCCAAGACCCAGAAATAAGACTGATCTCCAAGCTTTTCTGGGGCTCATTAATTTTACAACATCTTCCTGCCCCACAAAGCGACTGTAGCTGAGCCCCTACATAGACTTCTCGACAAAAAAGCAACCTGAGTCTGGGGGCACCGAGAGGAGCATGCGTTCTGACAAGTGAAAAACTTATTAACCTCAGATGCTGTTTTAATGCAGTATAACGAGACTTTGCCTTTAACAATTACATGTGACACGTCACCGTTTGGAGTAGGAGCCATTTTGAGCCATGTGTTACCAAATGGTAGTGAGGCCCCTATTGCCTATTTTTCAAGGACCCTATCAAAGGCTGAACGTAACTATAGTCAAATCGATAAAGAGGCTCTTGCTGTTGTATCTGCTGTGAAACGGTTTCATGAATATGTATATGGACGAGTTTTTACTATTGTTACCGACCACAAACCTTTGCTGGGGATTATAGCGGGAGACAAGCCAACCCCTTATATATTATCACCTAGAATGACTTGCTGGTCAGAGTTTTTGGCTGCCTACAATTTTTGACTGCAACACCGCCCGGAGAAAGCCATTCCCCATGCTGACACACTGAGCCATGCACCACTTCCGGAAACCGTCGATGACCCAGCTCCAACCCTTACAACGCTTCAGATTGAAACGCTACATTCACCACCGCTAACAGCTAGAGATATTGTGATCGATACAAAACGCAATCCTATCTTAGCGCGAGTTCTTAGCTGGGTCGAACGGGGATGGCCAGTAGAACAAACCCCTGATGACTTCACCCCCTTCAAGAACCGGCAAACAGAACTTTTTTCGCAAAAAGGCTGCATCCTATGGGGGGATAGAGTCATCATCCCAGAGCAGTTACAATGAGCAATATTAAAAACACTGCATGAGGGTCACCCCGGCATCGTGCGTATGAAAGTGCTCGCACGAAGCTACATGTGGTGGCCGGGCATCGACAAACAGATTGAAGCCTGGGTAAAGACTTGTTTAAAGTGCCAAGAAGTTAGCAGTGCCCCACCTAAAGCAACTCCAACAGAATGGGAAACACCCCGGGGACCGTGGTCCCGCATCCACATTGACCTTGCGGGACCTACTAAGGGACATACGTTCCTCCTAACAGTGGATGCCTATTCCAACTGGCTCGAGATCCACGAAATGAAGAGTACTACAACCGAGTCCGTCATCCGGAAATTGAACAGCCTATTCGCGATGCATGGACTGCCAGACATTCTGGTCTCCGACAACGGACCCCAGTTTACTGATCTACCCTTTGAACAATACTTAGTGGACCAGGGTATTCGCCATGCGCTAACTTCGCCAGTTCACCCTGTGGCTAATGGAAGAGCCGAGCGCATGGTACAATTTGTTAAAAAAAACCTCTACAAAATGGACTATGGGGACATTGAAGATAAAATAAACAGAATACTCCTTCTCCAACACATCACTCTGCACAGCATCACCAACAAGACTCCAGCTGAACTATTGATGGGACGCAAACTCCGTTCCCACCTAGACCGGCTTCACCCATCTTACGAGCCAAAGAAATCCTGTGGATCTAGCGGAAAATGCCACGAGTTCAAGATAGACGACTTAGTTTTCACCAGAAACCTTTCCGGCGAACCATTGTGGGTCGAGGCAACTGTAATTCAAGCCACCAGACTCAGGTCGTACCATGTGACAACCTGCGACAGAAAAATATGGAAACACCATATAGATCAGTTTCGCTCAAGGCTACAACCTAGTTTCCGTGACTCCGGTAACTCCCAAACTAAGGTGGGAGGAGATGTCGAAGAAACCGAATTTGAGATGGTGGAAAGCAGGAGCGAAAGAAGTCAGCAATCGGGCGTAACGAATGAAGAAGAATCAGGGAGGGAGTGTACTCGCCACAGAGGAACACCTCAACAGAAGCAAGCCCGCAAAGATCGGAAGACAACAACGAGAACATTAGAGGCACCGAGTCATCCAATGAGGATACGGAACCACCGGTACCTGACTTGCCCAAAAACGTCCTGCCGAAACCGGGTTACAGACAGGAACTGGTGGGACAGCGTAAATCTAATAGACAGTCAAAACAACCTTCATACCTCAGGGATTACGTCACCGCACCCCTTAAATGGAACCCGGGGGGAAGGGGTGTTATGAACTAATAAAACATTTAAATAAAGTTTTATCAAACCTTTAGAAAAAGCAGGGTTCTAATCCTGCACTTCTGATTGGTCATAATAGCAATATCGGATTGGTCCGTTCAGGAGAATCTGATTGGCTGTTAACAAGCCACTCTCATCGGTTCAAGGGGTTAACACTCCACGTTTCTCATTGGTTACTAGATCAGCAGCCTGCCCTATAAAAGGGCTGCTGCTGCCCTAGGTTTTTGCTCTGTTCAGAATGATTAATAAAGAGTTGAAGTTCACTGTTCACTGTCTCATCTCCGTTCCTTGCGCCCATGCGCAGAACTTAACAGTAATCATACCTCTTCAGGCCTTATTCATAGGGCTGCATGTTGAGTCCCTTACTCTATACTCTTTATGTGCATGACTGCATTCCCACTCACGCTAGTAATATTATTGTTAAATTTGCAGATGATACAACAGTGGTGGGACTCATCTCCGGGAGGGATGAGTCTGCCTACCGAGATGAGGTGTACCAGTTGCTTTCATGGTGTGGAGACAATTACTTGGTCCTTAGTACCAGTTAGACCAAGGAGCTTATAATGGACTATAGAAGGAATAGATCAGACATCCAGCCCTTGCTTATCAATGGAGACCAAGTGGAGTAAGTGGCCAGTTTTAAGTTTCTGGGTGTTACCATAACACCCAGGAGTGCTCACATTGCAGCACTGGTCAAAAGGGCCCAGCAGAGATTATACTATCTGAGACTTCTCAGAAAACAACAACTGAATGAAAAACTGCTGGTGACCTTCTATCACTGCACCATACAGAGTATTTTAACTTACTGCACCTTTGTATGGTTTGCCAATTGCACAGTGGCAGATAGGAAAGCACTCCAGAAGGTTAATGTCATTGCCCAGAAGATCATTGGTTGCCCTCTCCCCTCTTTGGAAGAGCTTTATAGCTCCCGCTGCCTTAAGAAAGTTCAAAATATTCTCAAAGATCCAGCTCATCCTGGGAATCCTTTTTTTGAACTATTACCATCTGGCAGATGGTACAGAATAATAAAAACAAGGACAAATAGGCTGAAAAACAGCTTCTATCCCAGGACAGTAGCTCTTTTGAATTCTGCTGTATAGTGCTTCCCCTTCCAGTTATCTCATCTGTAGCAGTTATACCATCACTACCTTATATAGCTGATAATGCTGTTCATAAAACTCCATGGCACAAGTTCTTATAATATGATACATGTAACAGTCATGGTGGGATAGAGTTGGTCATAAGTATATTCTCTAAACCCAAGGTTCTTTCCATCTTTAAGACACTGATTGGATAATGAATGGTGATCTAATTGTAGGGCTACTCAGATTTAAGGAGAGACTCATTCAAAATCAGAATTTCCCTCCTCCTAGTGTAAACCCTTGGCACTTCATATGACATAAAAGTCCCTTTTTCCTTCTTAGGGCAGCTATCATGGCACAACCATTTGTTGAATAGTTTAGCAGTTAGTTAACCATTTGTTGTTGAAAATCACATTGGCACAAGAGATTTGTTGAAGTACGAAATAAAATGCATTGAGTTCCATTTACTCATTTTGATCATAAGTAAATGAAATTCTGTCCCAGATCATCCTGCTTTGTCATATAAAATACTCTTTGAATAAATGCAGGGAATACTCCCATGATTAAACATGTTCCAGAAAAGCATCCAAAAAACAGGACATTTAAATTTAGTGATGAAAGTAAGTGTGACTCTTTGGTTTAGAATAAAATAATTCAAGACTTATACAGCTTAATTTCTCACAAATATAGCAGATCAAACTAAAATATGAGAAAACTCAAGCTTAATGGGAATGAAGTGTCCTCACTCTTTTGCCACTGTTTTCATGAATTTTGCAAAATAATGTAAATAATAAAATGATGAATATGAAGGTTGACACCAGCTAAAGAACTGGCAGCTGTGATTTCAAATTGATGTATACAATTACTTTTTAAAAATAAGTCCTTGACAATTATTGTCAAGGAATGGAATGGAATGGAATGGAATCACTTCCTCCAAAAGAAGTTTTTTGTTCAGAAGAATAGGATAGGTTGGGACGAGATAGAACTGGCTATTTAAGCTTCAAAGATTATCTTTTTTGCTTAATGCCAGAATACCAAAGAATTTAATTAGGACTTCATAATCCATTACCAATTACAACCATTACCATTAGCATTACAAATCTTGATAAACACCAATGAATAAATGGTCTTTCATGGTAAGAAACAATAGTTAGATTTTTCTTGCTAAGCAGTTAATACACAGAAATATGTTTAGCTAGTAAGTCAGCATAGGCAGAATTTGGATAGTAACTTTAGTACTTTAGTTACTTGAAATCAATTACTCTAACAATTATTATACGGATTTTCAACAACTACAGAGAGAATTATCTTTGCCTAATGTACATCAAACCAAAGCATATTTTCGTTGCTCAATATGGACCAGATGTCTTAGCCACCTCAAGGAAGTCTGAAATGCTATCATTTATCATGGAGTCTCTTTCTTAAATCAAACCAGCTTTGAAACTACATCTCAAATGCAAAATATATTTAAAGTTGTAATTATAAGGGGCAGTGGGTGATTATAGTCATCCAAGAAATCCCAGTGATTTTCAGAGGCACTATCCCACACATAACCAGACAAAAGACCTTGTTGATCATGTTTCAGGGATCTGGTTCCAGAAATCAGATAGTGCTATTCTTGATGCTAAGACCAAATTGGCAGTGGAGTTCTTCAGATTTATGGTATTGGGAATGGAAATGAGATTAGAGACAGCTTGGAAATTCATGATTACTCAGATGAGTGAAGATCAAATTCATAACAGTGGTTACACTTTTTTTTTTTTTTTAAAGATAGTGATGACATGATCTGGAGTTGGGGTATGTTTCAATTAGTCCTTTGCCTTACTCAGATCATTCTGCTGATGCTGGAATTCTCTGAATCTGTTCCTGCTGCAGGGAGGAAGGAAGTATTTCAATTAATCTAGATGTCGGATCAGCATCTCAAGAATGGGCCCGTTTTCCCCTTGCAATTCAAAAGTGGGCCCATTCTTGAGGTCTCACCAGGAGTTGGCTGAGGCTTGGTCACTGTGTAGAAGAAAGCAGCTGTGGTCTTGAATTGGATATTTGTGGATTCTCTCTTAGATCCCAGAGATCTGTTTCTCAGAAGAATTCCAGGAGATGAAATTAAAAAAAAAAGCAATGTTCAGAGTGTGGAAGAGAAGTAGGAGGTATAATTAGGGGCATCTACAGATAATAGTCCTAGGTGTGGCATAGTGTGATTCCAGCAGTGGTGGAGCCAGTAAGTGCTTCATAAAGCCTCTCAGACTCTGAAGTTCACCCATCCAGCCTCAAGTAGAGACATGCTTTAAACTAAGGTACAAGAACAGAGGGGGTCAATTCAAAAAAACAGGCCAGCAAGAGACTAGACTCAAATAAATAATGTATCTCAGCTGTGTGTTGGTTGGTAGTTCAGCTTGGCTTATTTATTGGATGCAAAACAAAATTCTGAGAATAAGTTTTCAGCTCTGTTTCTGCCATGAACTCTGAATTCTACAACACTGTATCTCTCATCTTGTCTTTTGGATTTATTGGTTGCCTATTGGGTTCCTGGTCTTGAGCTGTGCCTAGTCATTGATCATATTTATGGTTGCCACCTTTAGAGATTATTTTCTTTTGTCTTGGCTGGCATATTGCATGTATCTAGCTTCCTATCTTCTTGGCCGAAAATCAGCAATGTTGATACTGAAAAGTTATTAAAGTATCATTTGTGCCAATAAGATTGACAAAGTGTAATTATTTTTCTGCTCTTATTCCTCTGATGATAATTAGCTGACTACCTTGTTCAAGATTAGGGATGGGACCAAGTATAATCTATGAGGACACTGTGCCAATATTTTGAGGCGTCTTTCTGTAAAGTCACTCAAATCCGACTTTGATTCTGCAAATCTTGAAGTTAACCAAGGCATGGTCCAACATGGTTACTTGGGAAGGCTTTGTGTCTATTGGTCTTGAGGAAGTGGAGATGATCATCAGGGATACAACTGTAGCCACTGGATGCCAATTTCTGTTCATCTCATTAATTCCTGAAAATCAGCTTGTCATTTCTTTCTTGTGGTTCCTATAGTTCACATGACAATCTGGTTTATTTTTTGCATTTCCAGTGCAGACAGTGTTTTTTGTCATAGTCTTAATTGGGATTCTATCACCCCAAGGGACTTCCCATTCTGCATCACAATTTCCTGGACTATTTATTACATCTCTTTGTTCATCCTCCGTAGCATGACTGTTTCCTTGGAACCTGTATCATCGTTGAGCTTTTCTTGGAGAACCCATTCCTTAGGATGTTGATGATAATGCTAGAATATCTCACCAGGTCTTTCACCATTTGTAAGGTTATAGCACATAAATGTGTTGCCATCTCTTTAATTCCTTTATTGTGATACAAATACAGAGGTGGGATTCTACAGGTTTGGACCAGTTCTATAGAACCAGTTGTTATGATTCTGTGCAGTTTGGAGGACCACCAAATCATGCCCCAGGTTGGCCCTGCCCGACTCTGCCCAGTCAGTCCTTATCGTGCATGTGTGACATCACGTCCATGCCCAACATCGCTGACTGTGCTTTCCCCACCTAGTCACTCCTTAAGGTATTTCTTTTTTTTTTCTCCTGACGATCAGCTGTTCTGATGATCATCTCTGCCGGGATCCCCCTCACTGTCTTACTGCTTCACCCAGGAGGCTTCCCTTCACACACACACACCTGCTCCATTTTTTGGCTTCCTGGGATAAAAAATGCCCCCCAGGAGGCTTCCCTGAGGCCCAGGAAGCCCAAAAACAGAGCACAGAGCACACACACACACCCCTGTGCTCCATTTTTTGTCTTCCTGGACCCCAGGGAAGCCTTCTGGGAGCAAATATACCTCCCAGGAGGCTTCTTGGAGGCCCAGGAGGCAAAAACAATGGGGAAGGGGCCTGCAAAAAAAGCCACGCTCACCCAGTCACATGGCCACGCCCACATGGCCACGCCCACATAACCAGTTGTTAAAAAATTTGAATTAAACCCCTGTACAAAGAGGCAATCAATATCTATGTTTTTCCTTGCATTTATGATAGCAGGGCTTGATTTTTTCTTTGTTTGGTTAAGAAAAATTGGAAAGCACCCATCCCAAGTTGCTTGACACTTGCCAATGAAGTAAGCTAAGAGGAAGTTATATCTTATAATCTGATAAATTTAATAAAAAATATTTTAAAAATATGCTGTTTATATATAGCTACATTGCATTGCATTATGCATTTTATGCTTAGCTGAGAAATGTCTGATGCTTTATGTTTAATCGCTATAGTAGAAACAGCAGATGTACAATATTAAACCACAATGTCCTTCCCCTCCAGTCCTTCAAAAGCTGTTGGAAGTAAAAGATTTATACAAACTGAAGAGAATCAGAGTATATATAGCATATAGATTTAAAGCCAGAAATATTTCTGTAATGTATAATACCAGAAAGCTATGACAAAGGGACTTTATACTTGATGCTACATGCATCGACAGCAGTGAGAATTGTATTTGCACAATATTGGAAAAATGAGAACACCCCATCAGATGAAAACATAATTCAGAAAATATTGGATTGTGCAGAGATGGATAGACTGACACTGAAAATAAAAGATAAAGGAGATATAGAGTAATACTCAACATGGGATAGGTTTTATCAGTGGTCAGATATAAGAGGTAGAAGTTAGATGAAGAAAGACTATAATTATGTGCATGAAAAAGATGGATGTTGTCTATGACTGTAAGTATGCTAGTACAATGAACTTGATTATAAATAAGGTAATAATTATTAATATTGCTATAATTACTATATATAATAATATTATTATTGTTATCATTATCAGTATATCTGTTGCTTTTTTGGTAAAATGAAATGCCCGGACAATACTTGGTTTTCAAAATATTTATATATAAATAAAAAATTATATATAAAAAAAAGCAGTTGGAAGGTTATCAGAAATAGTTTGGCAATCTTAAATTGCTAAGAAATGGCAGACGCCATCATAAGCCAGTCAAAGTTCCCTTTTGATGACCAAGAAGATCCCATTTCATGAACTTCAATTCCAGGAATAATAATAAATTAATTGCAAAAAGGGAAAGAAAGCAAACTGCTATAGTCCCCATCTTCATTTGATGTTGAATTAATATTGGATGAATAGCCAGGTTAACAGGTTAATAATATTTATTTGTAAATCAATCAATCAATCAGAATAGAGCTGGAAGGGACCTTGGAGGTCGTTTAGTCCAACCCCCTGCTGAAACAGAAGACCCTGTATCATTTTGGATAGATGGCTGTCCACTCTTTTCTTAAAAACCTGCAGCAATAAAGCACCTACAACTTCTGAAGACAAACTGTTCCACTGGTTAATTGTTCTCACTGTTAGGAAGTTTTTCCTTAATTCCAGGTTGGAATTCTCTCCTTAATTAGTTTCCATCCATTGTTTTTTTCTCTTGCCTTCTGGTGCTTTGGAAAATAAGCTAACTCCTTCCTCTTAGTGGCAGCCATTCAAATATTGGAATACTGTATTTATTTAATACATGTTATATAATATATATTATGCAATGTATATTATATAATATATATTCTGAGCCTATCTGGTTGCAAAGATCTTATTTTTTTTCCTGCTCCTATTTCAAAACTGTAAACCCCATATTTTTAATAACTTTTGTAGTTTCATGGGTGTTATCAGAATTGTTAATGGCGGAAGTGACAAAAATGACCAGCACAACCAGGAATTATCTTACTGAGTTGCACAACTTTGCAGGATTTTATCGTCATGCAGTAGCTCAAGGGAGAAGAACAGGGCTGAAATCAAGAAATCTTCATTCTCTTTTTCCTAGCAGAAAATGCTAGGAAATACTATTTCTGGGACTATAGGTACTTTGCATATCTCATTGACTTTGGGTTTGTGCACATATTTGTGTAGATAGAGATGTATGTGTGTGTCTGTGTATGCATATTTAAGTCAGTACTTCTTCCAAAACAGAAATATTCATTCAAGTGGTTAGGATTCAAGTGGGTTAGTGGTTTCGAAAAGGAACATATAACAAAATATGCACTGCACCATTGTCATGCAAGCTCTTCCCTTTTTGTACATGTTGTGACATGTATGAAAGAACGTGAATTGCCAGGGCATGATACTCAGTTAGTCTTTGTGATAAAAATTTCAGATCCTGCAGATACTTCTACCCAAGAATAATTACATGAAAGGATTATGGAGAGAGGTGAAATTTCTGTAGAATGGTTTCTTTCAGTTCAGTAGTTCAGAGACAAGTTAAACATTTCAGAATATTGGAACAAAAAAATATTAGCTTTGCTGTGGTTTCAAATACACTACAGTTCAGCCAGAAACAGTTCTCCAAATGTGCTGACTCCATGCAATCCAGAACTGTGTTCCAACTTGTACTATTTCTGGGACTATAGGTACTTTGCATATCTCATTGAGTGTGGGAATAAAACTTTTGGTTTGAGTAATGATTAATCTAATGCTTTATACGCACGTGCTTGTTTAAAGGTCACTGAGATAGTGCAAGGAAATCTCATCATGAGAACGGTAAAAAATGAACACAAGGATTAAGGAAACAGCTCGGACAATTGTAAACAAATCTGTACTATATCTAATTATTGTAACCCATCAGGGGGTCATGCTTGCTATGTTAACCATGTACTAAAATCTCAATAAAAGGGAGTGCTGGATTTTGTTCTGAGCTCTCATCCTGAGAACACTTGCTTGTGTCTTATCCTTTCCATGAGAGACCACCACAAGTGGTGACCCTGACGTGATCCACTGCAGGTGGTACGTGTCCGGACCTCCGTGTTTCCTCGCCTGGAATAGGTAAAGTACGTACTTAACTATTGCTGGACAATAGGATTTTTCAGGGAACATGGGGGGGGGGACTTTCTCAGCCACAGGAACATCATGTTAGTGAGCTGCTGAAGTTAGTCAGGACAAATTTCCTTACCTTTAAACCCTCTGCAGGGGAGCATATAGTTCTTTTAAAAGGTAATGTGAAAAGGCTGCTGCAAGAGATCTGGCAGCAATGCCCCTGGTACTCAGAGAGGGGCTCTTTAAAGTTAGACACGTGGAGGAAAATTGGAACTATCCTTCATGAGGAACCACGGGCAACAGCTGAAATTTTGACATATTGGAAGGTTGTTGTGACTGCTTTAGAGACCCAGCAACAACCTCTTTTAAAACCTTTAGTGGAACCTCCTCCTTATAAGGGAGTTGTGTTGCACCCTCCAACTCCAAAACTGGAGTATGTTTTCTCACCCCCAACAGCGCCTACGCCTGTGGAGGGGAAACCCCAGCCACAAATGGGAAAAGTTCAAGCAATGATGCATCAGGCTTTCAATGAGGGGAAGTTAGAGCCTGATGAGATTCCCCAGATAAATTTGTTTCCAGTTAATAGGCAAGTGAATGCTCAAGGCAACCTGCAAGCGGAATGGGTTCCGATTCCTTTAGCAGTACTTAGGGAAATCAAAAAAGCTGTTAAAGATTACGGTATTCAAAGTCCTTTTACAAAAGGTGTCCTGACAAGTTTGGCTACCTCACACATGATTCCTAATGACTGGAAAGATTTAATGAGAATGATATTGAGCTCTACTCAATATGTGGTTTTTGATTCAGTTTCCAGTTCCGCGTGGCTTCGGTGGCAGCAGGAATTCGCGACTGTTCGTGACTCCTGCTGTGCTTGCCGCCGAGGTACCCCCGATCCAAACGGGTCGGGGGGATATGGCTGCCCTGTAGGGACAGCCAAAGAGAGAGGGGAGCCGGACAGGGGGTAGGGGGTATCATAGACCCCCTCCTCGTCTGAAAAAACCCCTTTTTCCCGAGGTGGTGGAGCGGCGGTCAGTAATGGCCGCCACGAAGAAGCCTGCAACCGGGTAAGATCGTGCTGGAGGAAGCAAGAAAGGTGAAAGTGCTGGCTGAGCCAGATCAATCAACATCTTTTAAAATTGCTGGAATTGAACTGTCTGAATTGCTGGAGGATACATTGTATCCCTAAGGAGAGCAGAAAGCGGTGGAGAAGCTCTTAAAGGGAACTTTTTTTTTCTTCACTCTCCCACCCCATAGAAACAGCAGATGAAGATTTGAAATTTATTTGGGCACTGAAGGTGAACTATTTTGAAAGTTGAAGTCAAGGGATAAAAGACTTCTTGGACATTGGACTTAAAAATTTAAGGAATTGGAAAACCCTTATTAGAGGTATGGATTTTTGATCATTTAAAAATTGATGTTGCAAGTGGGAAAGGAGAGGAAAAAAATTGGAGCAGAAGTGGAAAAAGAAGGAGATTGCCTAGAATCCCAAAGAAAGATATATGGTAATTGGATCTCTTTGATTAAACAGCAACCCCAGAAAGAGAAATAGAAGAAGGAAGAAAAGTATTAACTTTTGGAACTTCTTTTGAACTATTTTTGATTAAAAATACTTGGGTGGTTGTTTTGGGAGAAGTTTATTTTTTCATAATGGCATTGCTTGTGGATGAACTAAAGACTGAATATCAAAAATATAAAAAGGAAGAACAAGATGGAAAAGATACTTTGGGCACTTTATTTCAATTTTTAGAAATGGCGTTTTGTACTTATGAAAAGTTGACTGCGCAGCAGAATGACTGGGACAAAGAAGAAGAGGAACAAGAAGCCATCTTTGATGAACAATGGGTTTTTTTCCGGGGAGGAGGAGAAAGAGGATAAGAAAAAGGGGATTTTAAGGTTTGAAAAAACAACCAAAAAGGAGAAAAAATGAGAGGAAAGGTGGATGCAAGGTTAGAAAGCAATGGAAAGGGAGTAAGAAAAGGGAGGAGGAGAGACAAAGGGGTAAAAAGGGCAAGGAGAAGAATAAACAAGAGAGAAAGGGGGGGGGAGAAGCCTCAATGGTGGGAAGCAAGATCTAAAGAAAAAAAAGCTTATTTAGAGACAATGGGTGAAGGATAAAAAAAGGGGGGGATTCTGGAAGGTACATAAGATTGTGTTTTTATATGTGTATTTAGAGTAGAATCTTTCTTATAAAATGGATTGTGTAATTTTAGAATGTACTAAACAGAATCCCAAGATAAATTAAGTGTTATATGAAGTATTTTTAAGTTAGGGCAATGAGCTAAAGACGTCACTCCAATTAGTGTATAGGAGAAGTATAGTAAAAAAAAAAAAGATGAATGGATAGTTGGAAATAGAACAAAGAATGTTATTGAAAATGGTAATAAGATAGGGAAGGATATATAAAGTGAATATGATATGTAAATCTCGCCTGTGTGAAGAGTTTTAACTCGGGATCAAGCAGCTTTCAGAAAAGATGTTTTAAGTTTTGTTGCATTTTGTATGATGATAAAAGGCAATAAAATTTTAATTAGCAAGAAATAATTTGGATGAAAAGGAGAAGTTGGGATAAGATATGAAGTTAAATAGATAAAGTAAATATTGATATTATAATTTGGAATCATTATGTTCTACTGGTTTTCTTCTTTAATTATTACTTTTTTTTTTTTTTAGAAAAGAATTTATAAGCTGTAATGCTTTGTTTGTTTGTGTACTGTTCTTGTAAAATTAATAAAATTTGTTTAAAAAAAAAATGTGGTTTTTGATTCAGAGTACCAAAGGGAAGCTATCACGAGAGGACAGAATTCGGGGGGGGCTGTATATGCCAGACCAAATCTATGGGGCAAGCTTGTTTGAATCCACTGCTGATCAAGCTATTAATTTGCCTGATCACGTATTTCCCGTGGTTATGGCGGCTGTCCTTGGGGCGCTGTCCCGCATCCAGGATGTGGGAACCCTGGCATGGTCTTTTTCTCAAATTAAGCAAACAGCATCTGAGCCCTAGAACGATTTTGTGGAAAGGCTACAATTGGCTATTACCCGGCAAATCTCTAATGAGGAAGCGGCAAAGGAACTTTTGCTGAAATTGGCAATTGAAAAATGCAAACGCTGACTGCAAGCATATCTTACAGCCTTTGGTGGCTAGAGGTGAAGTTACTCTGGCTGATCTGTTAAAGGCATGTGCAATGGTGGGTTCTCAGGCTTACAACATGGAGAATTTGGCTATGGCATTACAAAAAGGGATGAAACCTATGGGGAATTGTTTTAATTGTGGGAAGCCTGGCCATTTTAAAGCCCAGTGCCGTGCCCCTGGGGGGGGGATGGCATTTAACAAAAACAAAAATAAGGACGTCCGCCCGAAGCCGCTCTGTCCGAAATGCAAAAAAGGGTTTCATTGGGCAAATCAATGTCGCTCTGATCAGAACCAAAATTCAGGAAACTAAATTTGGGGCGTGCAGCTAGCCCCGCTCCCAAGGCTGTCACAAAGGCATCGCCTGTAACTACCGGGAGTGCAGGTTTGGGTTTAAAAATGTTGAACTCAATTGATGTGACTTTTCCTAATCAAGTGTACATTGAGGACACTCATTTGCATGGGCCACTGCCAGAAAAAACAGTGGGATTGGTACTTCCCAAGTCTTCTGCATCAAAAAAAGGGTTCTTTGTTATTCTAGGGGTTATTGATCAAGATTATAAAGGGGTTATTAAGGTACAATTGTACACTGATACTCCTGCATCATTAATGGCCAGTGACTCTATTGCCCAGTTATTATTACTTCCATACATTCCTATGAATCCTTTAATTGGGATCCCATGAACTGGCGGTTTTGGGTCCGCTGAAATGGCCAGTTCTCCAGTTGCTGCAGAATTGCTAGCACTGACAAAAAATTTGACTACAGACCAACCTAAAATGACAATTGAAATTCAGGGAAAATCATTTTCTGGCCTTATAGATTCCGGAGCAGATGTCTCTGTGATACACCAGAAGGAATGGCCAAATGAATGGGCGTTTGAGGATTCTCTGGCTGTTTGTGGAGTAGGTGGTATGTAGTTTGCAAGAAGTAGTGTACATTGGTTGACGGCATTGCAAAGAGCAACTGCCGAGACCGCAAAGATTCAGCCTCTTGTGTTGCCCCTGCATATAAACTTGTGGGATAGAGATTTGCTGTCACAGTTCCGCACAAAAATTGTTATTGGATAATGGAAAAATTACAATTGTTAACCTCTCAGCCAGTTTGGATTGACCAATGGCCACTTCCACAAGAAAAGCTTATAGCTTTACATCAATTGGTAGCTGAGCAGCTACAATTAGGACACATTGAGCCAACTTCTAGTCCGTATAACACTCCGGTGTTTGTTATCAAAAAAAAAAAAAGTGGAAAATGAAGATTTTTACATGATTTGAGAGCTGTTTATCAATTGATACTTAACATTGAATTTGCTTATCTTTCCCAATCTGTTGATGCTAATCTTATGAGTTTGTTTTTAGCCCTGCAAAGCTGTCTTCATTCTCGCATACATTCTTTGCATGTAGCACATATTCGCAGCCACCCGCCTCGGCCATGTCCTGTCTCTCGCTTCCCCATTTTACTCCATGGGACTCACATAGCTATTTTCATCAAAATGCCAAAGCTCTTCGTAAACAATTCGGGCTCACTGCTGCAGAAGCAGCAGCTATTATCCATCAATGTCCTAGTTGCAGTGCCCAATCCAGTGATCTTCCTCAAGGAGTAAATCCTTAGGGGATATCTGCTTGTCAGCTATGGCAGATAGATGTCACACAACACCCTCCTTTCAAATCATGGCACCATCTGCATGTCACCGTTGATACCTATTCAGGATTTATTATGGCAACACCTCAATGAGGAGAGGCTACAAAACATGTAGTCAACCATTGTCTCCGTACCTTCACACATGTGGGGCCACCAATGGAGATAAAAACCGATAATGGCCCTGCTTACATCAGCACCACCTTTGCGGAATTTTGTCATCAATGGTCAATTATACATAAATTTGGCATTCCCTACAACTCCACTGGTCAGGCCATTGTGGAACGAGCTCATCAGACGCTAAAACAAGCACTCCTTCATATAAAAACAAAAACGGGGGAAGTAGATGGATATGGTTTGCCTTACATACAAAACTTTCTTAATATTACCTTATATACTTTAAATTTTCTAAACATGACAGGATCTCCTGCTGCTATGGCAGCCAGTAGGCATTTTGCTTCCTCCCCTTCTGCAGGAGCGCCAAGACCGAAAGTTTGGTATAGGAGACTGCCAGATCCAATTGGAGAGGACCTGTCCCGCTGATAACTTGGGGCCGAGGATACGCTGCCATTGAAGATGAGGGGACAGTTGTTTGGGTTCTTGCTTGCTGTGTTTGTCCTTATCATCAGCCAAAGGGGCAAGGGGGTGGATTTGGGGGAATGGAAAGGAAACATGTTGATCCAGGACATGGGGAAGATAGCAAACCTTCTTAACAAAACTGATTGTTGGGTATGTATGCACATGCCAACTCACAAAACATCAGGGCTTCCAATGGCTGCAGTACCTCTGGCCGAAGGCGACTGGTGTAAGAGACAATGCTATGGTTGTTCGGGGATGTGGTCTTACAGTTGGACTCCAAGTAACATAACTACCTTACACCTTGGAAGCCGGATCCAAGAGGTGGCGGGTATCTGTTGGACCCACAATGAGACGGCAGAGAATATGACTTACTTGGGAGCATACCCGTTTTGCAACAAAACAATTGTTATTGGCAATGGAAGTTGGGTTTATTCGGTTGACATGAAAACTAAAAATCTCACTTACTTTGTACATAACATTTCTAGATTTGATATCACATCTTTGATCAATGAAAATGGGTGTCCATATATTCCTGCCACATGTTGTCCCACCACGAAAGAAAACCAGTTATCTAAATGTGCGGATGGGACTAACGCACCATTGTCCACTTATTTGGTTATGTTAATGGAGTCCTTTGCAAAACTAATCTATGCTGAGCCAGGTAAGGTTGGTCATCTCCTGGGAGCAAATTTATGGTTGCTGTGTGGCCGGATGGCCTATGATCACATGCCAGCATGATGGAAAGGGGTCTGCACCTTTGGGAAAGTAATCCCATCTCATGTCATTTCAAAATCTTTGGGGACTGCTCATATCCGCAATGCACATTCTGCAACGGAAGTAAATTCTGTTTTGACCCAGGACAACTGGACACAAATATCAAGGGGAGTTATTCCCCCTTTAGGAATCATGATGAGCTATGGAGATTTGCATCGTTTAAACAATTGGACAATGACTATGTTTAATGACACCATTAAAATGCTAAGGCTGCTTGAAGAAGAGCAAGACAAAATTCGTGACTTTGTCCTGCAAACCAGATATGCGGTGGATACTATTCTGGCTGCACAAGGCAGAGTTTGCACTGTGATTCATACACATTGTTGCATGTATATCCCTGCTTATTCTCCAAACATTACATCTCCTATACAGCATATGGAACAAAACTTGAAGAAGAATCCATTACAATCGGAGGGTGAGGGACTGGACATGTGGTCTGCACTTTGGTCCTGGTTGCCAAATGGTTCATGGATTCGTCACCTAATTGTTGGAGTGATATTGCTTTTTATACTTTCTCTCTGTGTATTATCCAATGTCTCCCTGGACTTTTAGGAATGTGTCGGGTGAAGCCTCCGGAAGGAGAACTGCTGTTGCAGATGGCAAAAAGCTATCGAGGCATCCGCGATCATCAAAAAACTAAAACAGGGGAGATGTGGGAATAAAACTTTGGTTTGAGTAATGATTAATCTAATGCTTTATACACACATACTTGTTTAAATGTCACTGAGATAGTGCAAGGAAATCTCATCATGAGAATGGTAAAAAACAAACACAAGGATTAAGGAAACAGCTCAGACAATTGTAAACAAGTCTGTACTATATCTAATTATTGTAACCCATCAGGGGGTCATGCTTGCTATGTTTACCATGTACTAAAATCTCAATAAAAGGGAGCGCTGGATTTTGCTCTGTCATCCCGAGAACACTTGCTTGTGTCTTATCCTTTCCATGAGAGACCACTATAATTGAGTCATTGTCAATCCCATTAATGGAAGAACAATTATACCTTTGTGCAACAGTATTAATAATACTGCAATAATTAATAATACAGTACAGCCTCAATATTAATAATCATGATAGCATTCTGAAAAATAAAGTATAAACAAGACCTGGAAAACTTTTGTATAAAAAGTATAACCAATATTTATCATATTATTTAGGTAATTTTCTTCACCCTTTTACAAATAGATAGATAGATAGATAGATAGATAGATAGATAGATAGATAGATAGATAGATAGATAGATAGATAGACAGATGAGAGATAGATGAGAGACAGACAGAAAGATAGATACCAATATAGATGATAGATAGATGATGGAAGATAGATAGATGATAGATAGATGATAGACAAATAGACAGACAAATAGATAGTAATAGAGATAGATGATAGATGATAGATGATAGATGATAGATGATAGATGATAGATGATAGATGATAGATGATAGATGATAGATGATAGATAGATAGATAGATAGATAGATAGATAGATAGACAGACAGACAGACAGACAGACAGACATATTGACAGACAAATAACATTTGATTGCTGTAAGTCAAGTGTAGAATTTTCTTTTTAGAATTGTATATTAATTCTTGTAGCCAGCCCCCATTTAAAAAAGCCCACAAAATTATTGAAGTCCTGATAACTCAAACCAAGAAGAATCTATGCATCCACAACAGACATTAAACAGTCCACATTCATGTTAATGAATCTGTTACTTTGAGCCCCAAAGCAAGCAATAATATGACAAAACCTGACTTCAAGAATATTTTTTTGAGCCCTTGAGTGATGAGTTTATTCAACTGTGTTTTCAGTTGGAGAGTAAATATGGTCGATTTATTATAGCATGTGAACCATCCATTGTGATTTGTCAATGGTGGTTGATATCTTGAACTATGCCAACACAACCGTTCTGGATTATTCAGTCTAGCATGATGAAATAAACTATGCACAGAAAAATTTGTGAACCAGGTTTAGATACCTAACATTGATATTTCTGGAAAAGTGAGTTATTTTAAATGCTATCTGACAGGGCTTCGATGCTATGCTGAGGCTCAAATTTTCTGAGTATCATCAATATTCTGAATCATTCCTCAAAGTGGTATTTTTATAAATTTGTTTTAAGACATCTCTGAATTGCCTGTGCTCTGTCTTTTCCATATGAACATATGTTTATGAACAAATATTGCTTACAAGTAGCATACACAGTTTAGCATTCATTATTTTACCCTCCCTTTCTGTCAGATGTGAAATCTTGTCATTGTTTATAAAGATTACATATTTTGTTTCTTTTAAAAATGCCCTAAATTTCTCTGCATCGTGGGGAAAAAATATTATCTATTTATTGTATGGCACATTCCCATCACATTTCAATAAATAAAGCATGAGATAAAAATATAAAATATGAAATATAAAATATAAACCTATGTCTAGATTACAGATATAATTTTTGCTTCATTTTCCACAGCCAGGAAATCAACAAAGCCTCCATTATAAACTCTATTTTGGCACTCTGTCATTATATGTTGAATAGTTGGTTTATTTTTTGGCCCTGCACTCACAAATCAGTGATGATATTTTGCTCCATTTATAGAAGGTATCAGCACATCCAGCATGGCTAGGGCAAATTTGATTCAGTATTGTCCATATTGCACAGGGCTGGTCAAATCCAGGTGGTTATATTTTTCAAGATGCAATCAGACTTTGCCATTGTAGGGGGCAATTTTCTATCCAATGTTGTTTCTACATATTGTGCAAATCAAACTAATCTTCTACAAGTATTTCAGCAGTAAAAAATAGCTGGGTGTCTGGATCTCAACCTGTTTTGCTCCAGGCAGAAGATTATTTCAATAATCTTCTTGGAGGTGGGCACTTTTTTAATGTCTTTCTTCTGAGGCAGGTGTGTGACTCAAAATAGCCAGCCAATATGTGGGAGCAGCTTGGATCATCCCACAAACAATGCACATTGTCTCGTGCAATTATACATCAATCCTATTTGTGTATGGGCTGCTAAGCCATACTGGGGCATAACACTCTGCTGCTGACTAAACCAAGCTGAGTGCAGATATTCTCAGCATGTCCATTGCTGAACCCCAACGAGTGCCACACAATTTGTGCAGGATGGGGAACAATGACTGGTTCACATCCACGATATTCCTTAAGTCACACATATCCACTGGCTGGTTCTAAACAACAGTTATTTCAAAGCGTGAAGTGCAAAATGAAGCTTCAAAGATATGGCAGCCAATTATTTTATTCATTCATTCATTTAGCATATGACAAAATAAAGTGTCAATATAGATATAGATCAGTGATGGAATTCAAAAATTTTTACTACCAGTTCTGTGGGCATGACTTATTGGGTGGGTGTGGCTTGTGGTCACGTGACTGAGTGGGTGTGGCTTAGTGGTCATGTGACTGGGTGGGCGTGCTTGGTGGTCATGTGACTGGGTGGGTATGGCCAATTCAATGTCACTCACATCAAGGGGTGACCCACCTGGCCCCTCCCAGCCATTCCTTGTCACACAGCCTCAACTTATCTATAGTTTTGTAAAAATGTTCAACTTTTTTGACTTTATTATCTGCATACTATAGATGTACTTTCATGGACCACTGAGAGGAGGAAATGACTCACAGGCTTTACTCAAGAATGTGATAGGCTTTTAAGGGGCTGCCACAAAGAAAGGGGGACAATGTATTTTCCGAAGAAGCAGAATGCAAACAAGAAACAATGGATGGAAACTGAACAGAGAGAAGCAACCTAAAACTAAGGAGAAATTTTCTGTGAGTGAGAACAATTAACCAGTGGAACTGCCTGTCTCCAGAAGTTCTGGGTGCTCAATCACTGGAAGTTTTTAAGAAAAGACTGGACAGCCATTTCTCTGAAATGGTATAGGATTCACCTCAAGGTCCCTTCTAAATATTATTCTGACACCTTTCCCAGGATTTCCACTCAGAGTTTGGTATCCTCAGTTTTCTTACCTGAGTTGGGGTTGGACTAGAAGACCTCCAAGGTCCCTTTCAATTCTTGTTAAGCACATGTGTATTTTATGCTCTGGACTATTGACATTGAATGCATGTAAACCCTGAAAAATATGTGGTAGTCCTCGGCAAAAGAAAGGCAGAAAAATCACTCTAGGTGTAGGGACAGTGTAAAATATTAACACATGATAAATAATGGAACAATTAAAAATAATAGCACAGAGTTTTATCTCTCTCGCTCTCTTCCTATTTTTTTTTCTTTCTTTCTCTACTTTCCTCTTTCTTTCTTTCTTTCTTTCTTTCTTTCTTTCTTTCTTTCTTTCTTTCTTTCTTTTTTTCTTCTCTCTCTCTCTCATACACACATGCGCGTACACACACACACACAGAGAGAGAGAGAGAGAGAGAGCACTTAACAGACAAGCATTTTGGAAGCAGCTCCTTTAAATTTCTCCAAGGCTTGAGTGGATTCCCCCACCCCCTCTGTCAGATGGCACTCCTTCTCACTCCAGCACTTTAACTCACAAGGGGAAAGCGATACTTGCAGAGTCCATGCCTTTCTTCCTTTTCCCCAGGGAGAAAGAGGACGTGGGGAACGGAAAGCTAGGAGAGCGATCGCAAGTGAGCGACCAGGTTGGGGGCATGGCCAGCCAGGGATTGCCACCAGTTTGGCGACCCATGCCAAATAACCACTACCGGTTCGCCTGAGTAGGTGCGAAGTGGTTGAATACCACCTCTGATATAGATGTAGATACAGATATAGATATATAGTAGACAGTACAATATAGGAGATAATATATTAAGATAAAAGCATAATAAAATCTGTTAAGTCTGGAGCATGGGTGCGAATGATGGAGATGAGCCGGTAGTAACAGTGAACTTCAAACTCTTTATTTACATACTGTGACCGCTCAGCTCGAAGGCTGCTCTAGCCTTACTTATATAGGCAACTCATTAACTACTTAACCAATAGCGAACCTGGAGTGCTAGCTCCATTAACCAATGGGAATGGCCTGTTAATGGCCAATCGGATGCTCCTGAACGGGCCAATCCGATCCTGCCATTAACAGCCAATCAGAAGTGCAGGGCCAGAACCCTGCACTAGACTTCAAGCTCAATGATAACTTTATTGGTATTATGCATTCACAACAAAATCACCATAATATGGAGCCATTATTCCAAACTGGTTTCCTAGTTTTAACCCTAGTTAATCCTAGTGATCTCCTGGCTATAATCACATCACACCCTATTAAATTATCCCCCAAGGTATGGGAAAAGGGTAACTTTCAATGATACAAATCTTTAAACAGCCTTTATCTGGAGGAAATCTTTATTTTACGGGAAATGAGTCAAAGAAGAAATTCTAAGGTAATATAAGAGTTGTTACAAAATACAAGGAAGCAGTGTGAAAAACTGGAATCAGTAGCTACAAGGCAAATTTATCAAGTTAATTAAATAAGAATTCCTTCGAGGTATTTTTTTAAACTGTTAGATCATATTCCTATGTTTTAGTTTGTACTAATGGTATATTTGGTGCTCAGTTGGATCCACACATCATTTTTAAAAGATTGTTTTGGCTCATGACTAACTACTGATTTCTAGCATAAAGAAGGAGCCTTTATCACTAATTGAAAGCATGTTTATTCATATTTTCAGAATGCTGACTTGGTCTTTTTTATTTAAAGATATTAATCACATGTCACAGCAGCTGACTTTTTTTTTTTTTTAAGAAAAACCCCATCTAACATCTTTAGATATAATATTGTAAGCATCCAATGGGTTTAAACATTAATAATTTCAGTAGGGGTTTAAGAGATCTGTGGCCCAGTTAGATCATATGAAAAACAAAGTGATGCATAAGCAGCACATATTTACAATAAATAAAGAAGTGTTCAGAACCAACATTATTCTCTAGGTATCTGCAAACTAGACCAGTGGTGGGTTTCAATTTCTTTTTACTACCAGTTCTGTGGGCATGGCTTGGTGGACATGGCTTGGTGGGCATGGCTTGGTGGGCATGGAAGGAGAAAGATACTGTAAAATATCCAGTCAGAAGTGGTATTTGCCGGTTTTCTGAACTAGTCAAAATTTCTCCAGAACTGGTCAGAACCCACTGAATACCACCTCTGAACAAAAATGGCCCTGGTATCAGTAGTATGAGATGGATTGAGAGACAATAACTAACCCCAAAGTCACTCTTTCCAGGATAAAGTGGGATTTCTAAAGCCCCCCTGAGTTATTTTTGCCTTATAACTGGTATATCAGGGGTGTCAAACTCAACACCGGAGGCTGGATCTGGCCCATGGGGCTGCCCTGAAAACAGCAAAGGACTGGCCCACGGTGCCTCTGCAAGTGAAAACGGAGCTTGGGAGGGCTATGTGGGACCCTTTTGAGCTCTGTTTTCTCCGGCAGAGGGTTGTAGGAGACCATCACAGCCAAAAATGGAACTCAGAAGCCCGTTTTCTCTAGCAGAGTGTTTGGGCCGCCACAGGCACCCCTGACATGAGCGATGTTGAGCTGACCATGCCCACTCTGGTTACACCCACTCCGGGCCCCCAAGGTCAAACACAACCTTGTTGCAGCCCTCAATGAAATTGATTTTGACACCCCTGTGGTGTATTGTTCTGTCAGGCTCTACATTTTTTAAAAAAAAAAATGTATACTTATATGAGCCATGATGATGCAGTGGTTAGAATGTGATACTGCAGGCTACTTCTGCTGATTGCCAGTTCAGCAGTTCTATTCTCACCGACCCAAGGTTAACTTGACCTTCCACCATCCAGTCAGAGCTGGAATTAGAAATGAAACATCTTCAAAGAAAAACTAGAAAGTCCAATTGCCTCTTGAAAAAAAAAAAAAACACCTTTAGGTCAGCCTTCCATCCTTCTGAGATCAGTGAAATGAGGAATCAGATTGTTGGGGGCAATATGCTGACTCTGTAAACCACTTAGAGAGGGCTGTAAAGTACTGTGAAGCAGTACATAAGTCTAAGTGCTTTTGCTTTATATATTATTCATTTTTCTTATCTGTAAGCATCCCAGACTCATCAAAGAATCAGGCAGCCTCAAAATTGGATAAATAAATAAATATTTACTAAACCTTGTCCAAGTCATTTATATGTATCTTGACCAGCACAGAGCATAGAAGGAAGTCTTGAGGGATAACATTATGCCTTCTTCCAATCTGATGCAAATACACTAGATAAATTTGTTGAGTCCAACTGTTTACCCAGCTTTGTAATAGCTGGGTAAGCAGTTGGACTCAACAAATTTATCTAGTGTATATGCATCAGATTGGAAGAAGGCATAATGTTATTTCCCCAAGACTTCCTTCCATCTAATAGTAGCATTACTCAATCCATATTTTATTGTCTTCTTCATTAGAATCTCATGGAAGTCATTGTTCAAGTCAAGATGTACTATGTCTACTGCATTCCAGTGATCAACTGAATTTTCATCAAGAAAGAAAGTCATTCTAGACTTCTAAACATTATATCACACTGTGCTGAACATATTACAAGCAGACGTTTGAGAAACAAAGCAAAGTCATGCTATGTGTACAAGATGCTGGTTGACTCCATGCACAAACAAGCAATATCATGTCTCTTGTGTAATTATTTGCAAATTAGGTGCAGCCCACAAAACAGAAAATACCAATCCCTCCACTCCCATCCTAAATTTATTTATTTATTTATTTGATTTGTCAATTGCTTACAAGATAATAAGTATAGGTATATACATAGTTATGAATACATGAAATGGGTACATATAAGAAAAATAAAAGGAACAATAGGACAGAGATGGTAGGCATGTTGGTGTGCTTATGCACGCCCCCTACAGACCTCTTAGGAAAGGGGTGAGGTCAATAGTAGACAGTCTAAGATTAAAGTTTTTGGGGTTTGGGGAAGAAACTACAGAGTCAGGTAGCATATTTCAGACATTGACCACTCTGTTGCTGAAGTCGTATTTCCTGCAAGCAAGTTTGATGCGGTTAACCTTGAGTTCGTATCTATTGTGTGCTCTTGTATTGTTATGGTTGAAGCTGAAATATTCATTGACAGGTAGGACATTGCAATGTATGATTTTATATACCATACTTAGATCAGACCGAAAACGGTGTAATTCAAGGTTTTCTAGGTCTAGAATTTCAAGTCTGGTGGCATAAGGTATTCTACAATGAGTAGAGGAGTGGAGAACTCTTCTTGTGAAATATTTCTGGACTTTCTCAACTGTGTTAATATTAGATACATAATGTGGGTTCCAGACTGATGAGCTGTATTCGAGTATTGGTCTAGCAAATGTTTTGTATGCTCTAGTTAGTAGTGTGATATTACCAGAGAAAAAGCTACATAGGATTAGGTTAACAACTCTCAATGCCTTTTTGGCTATGTAGTTACAGTGGGCTCTAGCACTTAGATCATTAGAGATGAGTATTCCAAGGTCCTTTACAGAGCTTGGATCTTGACTATTCAACTTGTATTTTATTTTCTGATTATTTTTTTTTCCTAATATGTAAGACAGAGCATTTATTTGTTGCGATTTGAAGTTGCCATTTGTTTGACCATTCTGATACATAGTCAAGATCTTTTTGAAGGGTAGCAGTATTGTCTGTGGTATTGAACAGCTTTACATCATCAGCAAAAAGAACGCAGTTGCTCTTAATATGATCACAGAGGTCATTTATGTAGAGTATGAAGAGAGTTGGTCCTAGAACAATGCCTTGGGGGACACCACTATTGACAGGTACAGAATTTGATAGGACACTCCCAATTTTGACCATTTGTTGTCTGTTTGACAGGAATGTTTCTATCCAGTTATGCAGTTGTCCAGACGTCCCTGTCCTATTGTTTTTATTTTTCTTATAAGTATCTATCTCACATATTCAAAACTATATTTATTCTTATAACTATATCTTGTAAGCGATTGACAAATCAAATAAGAACTAAAATACAGTAAAGGAGAGGCAGACTGCATTTGGTATCAAAAGAGAATATAGGAAAGACGTTTGAAGGAAACCATATATGCAAACATCTAGGAAAACAAAGGAAAGAACATGGATAATGAGAATGGAGCATTTCCAAAAAGGAAAAGGCTGGTACTGGTACAATAACCATTCAGAAGAAAGAATATCTCCTGCAGGCATCATATAAAACAAAAAAAGTGGGTGATGTTTGATTGCATCTGCCATCGTAACTTTTTGACTTTCTAGGAATGTCTGTGGTTGTCCACTTGAACTCATGAGAAATAGGAGATAAAATAGCAGTCTCTTTAGCATGAGTTATCACCCAGATGTAGTACTTGCACATAAAGAATGAAGTTCCTGAGAATTTGCAGAAGGAATCCTCTTGTCAATGATGTTCTCAGAATAAATGTCTGAGCAAACCACACATTTCCTTTTCCTCTCATGAATACATCTGCACAAAAATTAGACATTGGAGTTGGGAAAATCCTAACAAAATGTGTTTCTTTTACTGTGAGGGGAAAAAAAACACCTTCCAGTTAACTCTGCAGTCATATCAAAGCAAATTCCTTCCTTAATCTAAATATTTAAAGCACTAATACTATGCCAAAAACTGGTGTGTTTCTTTAAGCATAGCTTATTCTCATAAAGTGTTTGAAGGCATATTTCGTAAATATATAGCAGTGGTGGGATTCAAATATTTTTACTACCAGTTCTGTGGGCATGGCCTAGTGGGCATGGTGGGGAAAGATACTGTAAAATCTCCAGCCACAAGTGGTATTTGCCGGTTCTCCAAACTACTCAAAATTTCTGTTACCAGTTCTCCAGAACTGGTCAGAACATGCTGAATACCAACTCTGGTATATAGTATAATAGTTATGTGATGAGGTCTGGGGAGAGCCAAATTTAGGTCTACCCTCAGCCTTGGGGATTCACTTGGTGACTTATTCTTTCATCTCAATCCACGTTACATAGTTGCTTTTATGGGGGTAAAATAAGAGGAGATTCCTCCCCTATACACACATACACACATCACTTTGACTTTAACTGTTGGAGATGACCTGACTGAGCCCAAGGATGGGGTCAAATGCATCCTCTCTATGCCCCCATAAGAGATCTAAGTCCAGTCCCCCACAATTTGAAGTTCATTGACTCTTATCTGGTGTCAATTTGCCTTATCACTTAGTAGATCAGATTCCTGTGTATAGTTTGCATGGAATAAACTCATAGTACTTTTGAACTCTATCCTGGTTTCTGATTGCCTCTGCTGGAAATTAATCTAGAGAATAAACAAAAATATGAATAAATGCAATTTAAATTGTATTGGTGTAGACAAATTCAATAGGCTTGCAAAGATATTCACATACCCTGATGATCACTGATCACTGATGATCCATGAATGCTCCTTTTTCTGTTTAGCTTATGGCCAATATATCTAACCACAATACACAATCACATTTGCTAACAATCCTCCTCATCTAAATGCACGACTTTTCCCTTATGATTTATATTCTCCTGGAATTGTAACCTTTGTTATATTGATAAAAGGCATTTGATTCACAAACTGGATCTCCCAATTCCTCATAACAGTTGTGTTTACAACTCTGCCATTTGAAGTGGGGTGTGGAATCACTTTGTTACAATAGCAACTAACAAACACTTATTCACATTTTTCAAAGATTTAGCATCTCTCTATAAACTGTTCTCTTTCTGGAGACAAAGGAAGACAATCCTTGATATGTAATCACATTCATCCTTGATTGAGCAGTCTCTGTTGCTCTTAATAGCAGGAGATCATTACAATATGCTATTTTTAATAAAATGATCAGCTGCCCAGAACCCAGCAGAACATACAATTCTGAGCACACTACTATTCGTCCATGTATTACTACAGGAACTATGCCAATTTCAAGTAGGCATCCAGATGGAATTTGTTGTGCTAGTTGTCTAACTTTAAAGCCATACATGTCACGGGTCTAAGTGACACAAGGAATTTCTTGTCTCCAGTGTTTCTGCCTCTTCCACCAGTGTCAGATCTGTCCAGCTTGGGCAATTAGGAAAGAAAGACCCTTGACTCCATTTATAGCTAAAGGTAAACTTTTACTAAATGCCAAGTGGTTATGGCATTAAAAAGCCAGACCTGAACATCCCACATAAGCCCAGGCCACTAATCCTCTCTCAGGTCATCTCCCAGTGACCTGGAAGAAGAGACCCTCTTCTCATTTGAGATAAGTTTCAAATAAGAACTTGTAAAAAAAAAGATTCCAAAGGAAAAACAGAAATAACATTTAACCACAGTATTAATGCCATTTCAAATATCCTTCAGAAAGAAAACAATCTTTTAAGATGCAAAGCCGTTAAGGTGGAAAGCTATTAATAAGAATGAAAATCTTTACTATAACATCTTAGTCATTTGTAATGGTAGGAGTTGATGTCTACCAGAAAGACCTAACCTTATGGAAAGCAGAGAGAGGGAGAGGAAGAAGGACAAACACTTCTTTAGAAGTGTTTTTCCAGACACTGAAAGCATCCTGTTTCTGGCCCAAATTTAGAACACATTGGGGATTAGGTATAAAATAACAACTGCTAAATGCCCCAGGTTTAGAAGGCAGGTTTGTGCAAGAAAAGATGGGTGTTCATAACCCTGAAGGCAAAAGATAAAAATCACAGAAACTTTATACAATAATCTGAGGAAAGTTCAGAAATAGAGTGGGTTGAAAAGGCAGGAAAATTCCCGAAACAAAAGGCGTATCTGAGCCTGGGCTACCTGAAGTGTCATACAAGATAACGTCTTCACTCACAACAGGAATTTCCCCCACCTAAACTCTACATCTGCTTAGGAAATTTTCTGTCAGGATCAGAATTTGGAAGAACAAGGATTCCAGGAGGAAGGGGATAATTATTCGGCCCACATTATCTGCTCTCTTACCAATAAATGTCGGTGAATACAATCCATATTTCCTGGCTTCCCTATTCAATATGGAAGCACATAATTCAAAAAGGTGCTTCAGGATGTCTGTTTAAAAGCCTTGGATCCTCCATAGTTTCTCAACAGATAGCTGTCTGGAGGCACATCTGAGGTCTTCACAACAGAGCAGTTTGAAGAAGATGATCCAGAGGGCTCTTTTGCTCATCGAACACTTTGCCTTCAATGAGCCAATCCTAATGTTGGCATTATACCAAAAAACTAGTTTGTGTAGAAGTTAAGGCATCAAACTAGAAACTGGGAGATTGCGAATTCTAATCTTACCTTGGGCACAAAGCCATATGTGTGCCCTTGAGCCAGTTACTCTCTCAACCCTAGGAAAGAGGCAGTAGAAAACCATTTCTGAAAAACTTTGCCAAGAAAATGACAGGGTCTTGACCAGACCTCATTCAATGAGACACAATTGAATGGAAGAAAAAAATGTCTGCCATAGACAGCCACAAGATAGCAGAGGGACATTACTGTGGGGAAAAAAAACAGATTTATTATGGGAAAGAGAACTTGAAATATGTATGTTCAAAATATACAACAAATGTATAAAATATGAACATTTATATACATATGTCTATACTGAGTTTTATAATTACCCCTTGGTTGGGGTCTCAGGAGTGGGTTCTCACCTGAAATGTGTCTCAAAGTGACAGTGACAATCTTATCGGCGGTGTAGGTTGCCCTTGCTGTTATTAACTTACAAGTCAGATAAGATGTGTGGGTGTGTGGATGCTATTTTTCATGGATATCTCCTCCTTCAGAAGCCTGACACTGTGAAAAAAATTCCTTACAGGATAGACAAAAGGAAAGGAAAGACATTATGAAACATCATGAAAGAACATCTACTTAAATGAAGATGTCATAAAAGGACAAGGTGAAATAAAAGGACATCTAAAAACACACATCCTGGAAAAAATACCTTGCAGATTTTTTTGGAACAGGAAATGGGCTAGTCTATATCATTATAATAATAAAAGTGAGATTAGGTAATCATTTCAGTTGAAGCAAACTTAAGTCAATTTGCAAGGCACCCAAACACTATATAAGTAGACAGCACATCTTAAAACTAACTACCCCTTGGCTTGGAAGCAGAAAAACAACAGCCAGAAGCCTCTGGCTTGTGCTCTTGGGTGGGGCCATAGCTTTTGCTTTGCCTGTAAAACAAGAAAAAGAAAAAAATGGTTCTTATGCAGGTAAAGCCAAAGATGCAAATGGAAGTGTATATTGATGCAAGGTAACTGTATATTTATAATAATGTAAGAAATATAGGCAATAGCAATAGTGCTTAAACTTGACAGCACTCTCTATGTGGTTTACAGAGCCAGCAATGCCATTAATATTAACTATCTAATTATTATTATTTATTTCTCACACACATAAATGCATACATGTAATTATTTTATTAACTTCCAGAAGTAAATAGAAAACCTGAGATTAATGAAAATAGAGGAAGGTGAGAAAGAGATTAAAAAAAAACCCTTGCAAAGGTTGAAAAGTGATAGTTTCAAGGAATATAGAATTATCTAATTATCAGAAGATCTAGTATTACACAATAAAGTGTTTTATTTGGACCTCAGGTTATGTTTTATATTTATAAACAAATCTAAAATCTGAAATGTAATCTAAAATCTATCTAAAATATAACGGAAAATGTAACTGCGTTCAAATATCAAAATATTTTCTTACAAAGAGGACTTGAATAATAGTTGGACTATCCACACCCATCCCAGCAAGCACTGTGGACAGTTAAAACGATGAAGAATATGGGAAATTACTGGCCTAATCCTGTAAGGAAGGCAAGAAGGAAACATTCTGGTGTTGCTTACAGAAACTGCCTCTCCGTTAACTCTTATTACATTCTTGGCAGGACTAGACTTCCTGTCTCAGGAACCTCTCTGGAGTTTTTCCCCCCTCCTTTGCTGATATTTTGCTTGTGTAGAGTGACCATTCAAAGTTACAATGGCATTGAAAAAAGTGACATGACTATTTTTCACACTTATGACTGTTGCAGCATCCCCCAGTCATGAGAGGCCAGGCGAGGAGATGCATGCCTCGATGTGAGTGATGTTAAGTTGGCCACATCCAGCCAGTAACATGACCACCAAGCCATGTCCACCCAGTCACATGACCACTAAGCCACACCCACAGAACCGGTTGTTAAAAAATTTGAATCCCATCCCTGCTCTACGGTGATGCTGGATAGATTGCTGATAGTTGAATCTTTTGTCCTCTAATTTCTATCACTTATAACATGTAGAATAAGTATAACAGAACTGATATGCTCATATTGGCCTTAAATAATTAGATATGCATTTGATGAAAGACTTCTAAATCATTCTAAAATATAAGCAAATTAATTAATAGATGTGTATAATTTACTATTTCAGAGGTACCTAGAAAAATATTACAACTTTACATCAAATGGAAAACAAGTCTTTAGAAGCAGAATCAGCAACCCCGTGGCAAAAAAGATCAGAGAAATGCAAACATTTATCAGATTACAGGTAACAGGAGAAATAGACTCCAATACGCTGCAGGCAATTCAAAAACCCAGATGTGGAAACCCAGATGTGGGCCAATTTTCCTTCTTTCCAGGTCAAACCAAGTGGCAGAAGAAACATCCAACCTACAGGTAATTTTTCAACTCAAGGGAAGGTTGACATAATTCATATTGATGCTGAAAGCTTGAAAGGAAGACCTCCTTCTCCTGTTAATTCTTTCTTTCTTTCTTTCTTTCTTTCTTTCTTTCTTTCTTTCTTTCTTTCTTTCTTTCTTTCTTCTTAAACAATTTTATTTTGGTTTTCACAAAACACAGAAAAATAAAACATCTTTTTTTAGTGAACAGCTTGGTTCCAAGTTTTCAAATCTCCATACATATATAATCTCATTTACATTTTCATCTTTCATATTCAATTTCATATCTTACCACTATAAATATTCTTTATTAATTTTCCCCCTCGAATACTTCCCTCATGCTTATTTTATAACTCTCTCATTCATTTCTAAATCTATTGCATATATTTTTCAAGGTTTTCATACTTTCAAAATAATTATAGTTATACTTTTACTTTCCAATTGTCTTATGTACAATTTCAATCCATACCCACATTTTAAACATTGCAAAACAAGGTTCCTCCTATAGTTGCCAATTAAAGTGTGTCATCTTCATATCTTTTTCAAAGGATACTGAACTACACACCAGATATGGAAAAAGATAATGTTGACAAAGTCATTGAGAAAGCTTTTAAAGTTTGGAGCCGAGTTACACCATTGACATTCAAGAAAGTTCCAGGTTATGCAGACATATTTATCTCTTTCCATTCTAGAGGTAAATAAGCTATTTTACATGTACAATCTGATAATATGTTCCATATATAAAGGGCTTATGGAATCCCAACTAGTTGGCATTTAATATTTGTTTTCCTAGAGCAAAGGTTTATATTAGAATTCCAAATTTTTTATTACTATAATTATCCCAAGTAACATCACTAAAATGAAGTTGATCCCTCCCCCCCAAAAGTAGACAGAAGCAAAATTATGAACACAGACATCTTGTGTAGTGTTGTGCATTTACATATAACTCCATGCATGCAACAACTGATCCCTTGTTGTTGTTTTTGGAGTGACTTTGATGAAAAACTTAGATATTTTTTAAAACTATCTTTTTAAATCCATGATTTTGTTAATCCCTCCTTCTAATAATTGCAAAATTGACAGCTCTACCAATGATGTTAGTTTTCTGCCTGGGAGCCCATCATCTATGTTTGTGTTCAGTATCTTCAAGCATCAGACTAATTTGGAGTTCCAAAATTAAGTCATTAAATTCATTAACTTGTTAAAACTCTTGATAGAAATAAATTTCAGTTCTTCTGATCATCCTCGTTTCTTCTGTTGAATCCAAGCACAATTTAACACAATTTCAGTTTTGCTTAAACCTGATGAAAAATTAAAGACATAAACTTGAGTATGACTGTAGTGTAGATGGCATATTTCAGTAAATCTGTTTCTAAAGTTTACACAAAAACATTAACCCATTTCAGGGACGAAAGCAAATGTCTGAGATGAGACAATAAAATAATTTTTTTTTGTTATATTTAACTCATGGAGATTTTTATCCCTTTGATGGACCTGGTGAAACACTTGCCCATGCTTATGCTCCTGGTCTTAACATTGGAGGAGATGCCCACTTTGATGAAGATGAATTCTGGAGCTATGGTGTAGAAGGTAATAATAAAGATAAAAGATGTAAGAATAAAATCATATTAAAAAGTTGTTATTAAACATCCCAAAGATGCTTTTTCAAAAGGCAGCTAGACTTTGTTTTCCTTGAAGAAGATTTGCTTCTCATCCAAAAAGCTTCTTCAGTTGGATGAGAAATGAAACATCTTCAAGGAAAAATGAAGTCCAGTTGCCTTTTGAAAAAGCATCTTCAGGACAACCATGACCTGCATGATTGAGAATCTCCATAGACATTCTTAAATATCCTTGTCCTCAAGAACAAAATTGCACAGAGAAATAAGTGTCATGCCCCCGTCAGAGCCTGAATCTGCAGGGGAAGATGAGCTAGAACCTAAACCAACAGAGATTGAGGGTCGGGGGGTAGCTTCCTTGTCTTCAGAAGAAAATGGGGATTAGGACAGGGAGGAACAGGGGCAAGATGAACATGAGAGACAGAGCTCAGGCAAGGAGCAAGGAACATCTCCTCCCTATCCAAGAGCTTGGAGAGTGGAATGAAGGCATGACCAGAGCAGACTGAGTAGGCTATTCAGGAGAAGAGTGCCCTACCCCTCTTCAAAAGGCATACCTGGAGAATGAGATTTAAGGAGATGCTGTGGGAGGGGGCATTTGTTGGGAACAAATGCTGAGTTCCTGAAGTGCTGAGTGCCGACATTTGAATTTTCGAAGAATCCTTGCATTCTTTCTGGTGTTCTGTATTTTTGTTTCCTGAACTCTTTGACTTGCCCTGCTGGATTTATTGCTGTGCAGCCCTGGGGTACACAATGCTGGGATGGACTCATTAGAGCCAGAGGCTGCTTGAAATTTATGTGGGGGTTTGTACTCACTTTGCTCCTGGATTTGCCAGAAATGTGGGAGCGTTTGGGGAAATTTGGAGCAATAAAGGGAAGGTTTGAAGTGCAAGCTGTTTATCTCTGTGCCGTGGCCCAGGTCATCACAATAAGATTTATAGTGACAACTTACCAAAATGGGGTGATAGCTTTGATCTAACAATGTTTCCTCTCATAATTACAGTAGTTTAAAGCAATAACGTTTGAATATATTAGAAATGTTATTCTAGGAGATTTTTGACTGTAGATAAGTAAAATACAGTAGAGTGGTATGGTGGCCTAGAGGGCACAGAACTGAAGAAGAAGCTTCTTGGATGAGAAGCAAAACCAGTGGTGGTATTCAAAAAAATTTATTACCGGTTCTGTGGATGTGGCTCGGTAGGAGTGGCAGGGGAAGGTGACTGCAAAATCCCCATTCCCTCCCCATCCCACTAACCTGCTTTCCAGCTCTGTTCTCCTGTGCAGGGCAACAAAAGGAGACCAAGTTGATCAGCTGGGACTTGGGAGGCAGAGAATAGATGGGGGTGGGGCCAGTCAGAGGTGGGTGGTATTTGCCAGTTCTCCGAACTACTCAAACTTTCCACTACCAGAACTGGTTTTCCAGAACTGGTCAGAACCTGCTGAATGCCATCGCTGAACGAAACGTCTTCCAAGAAAAACCAGAAAGTCCAGTTGCCTCTTGAAAAAGCACCTTTTGGATAAGTTTTAGAATGGGTGTTTACAATATGATGTTTCTCATCGCCCATTTAGGTACCAATTTATTTTATGTTGCTGTTCATGAGTTTGGCCATTCCCTTGGACTCTTCCATTCTCAAGATCCTAATGCAGTGATGAATTCAATATATAAGACGCCCATGGCAAATCAACCAATTCTATCTTAGGATGATATTGCTGGCATCCAGTATCTCTATGGTAATTTAGAAAATGTGTGTTATCTAAAATATTGTACCGTGTAACTATTTCTGAACTGAGAGAGAACTAAACTCAAGCTGAGTTATCTAAAATGTCTATCTAAAAGTCATCTCTTATCAGCATGTAGATAAGGAAACACCAGCTTTTCACCAGCCTAAAATGATAGTTGGGACTTCAGCTTCCAGTCAATACATACCTCTGGAGGTTACCACATTCAGGATTTTATGCAAAACTTTGTGTATATTGTATGCTTAGCCAACAGAAAAGTATTCCACCTCCCACTAATTTTATGCATCTGACGTTCTTTTCGGAGCATCATCAAATCCACCTCAAGATCCAGTAGAAAAGGGTGAACCAAGAAAACCCAGCAGCCATGGCAAACCAGCATTACCATCTGCTTGCAATCCTGGCTTGACATTTGATGCTGTGACCACTTTTTGGGGAGAAATAATGTTTTTCTAGAATAAGTAAAGCCTGTAATTTTCAACCAGAATCATCTTCTTCTTCTCCTTCTTCTTCTCCTTCTTCTTCTCCTTTTCCTCCTCCTCCTCCTCCCCTCCTGTAACTTGAAATATTTATATCTATTTATATATTTTTGTTCAATTCAAGGCTGTAATAATATTTAATAATCCTGCATGTTGTTTTAATGCAAAAGTTCTATGAAATTATTTTATGGACTGCATGCAGCCAGAGGATAAGTTGCTTTTCCATGATCTGCGCTGTTAAAAATTTAATAATAAATCCTAGTATAAAATAATGCCCCAAATGCCTGATACCATTCAAGACATCTTCCATAGCACCTCATTTCCTTTTTCTTTTTTCTTTTCTAACTCCTGTCTTTCTCCAATTAAGGAAAAAATGCTGTTGGCAAGATTTGAAACTTCAGATATTAAAAGTTCTTTTAAAATGCTTCCAGGGGTATAGGGCTTTAAAACAAATATGTGTTTTTAATAGATATTTTTGGCGAAAACACTCCCAGTACAGACAGATTGATTTGAATCTGATTTCTGAATTTTGGTCATTCCTACCATCTAGAGTTGATGCTGTTTCTGAAAATAATGAGAAAGATGAGGCTTTTTTTTAAAGGTAAGCTATTATTATATATACCAGGGCTCTCCTCTCCTTGTTCTGTATTTGATTCAAAAATGTATTTTCTTGAAAAGCTGGACAAGAAAATAGCACATCTTTGACTCGTTAAAGCAGCCACCTCTTTTCCTGGAATTGTGTGGCAGTCTTCTGCAGATGTAGGGAACATCTTTGAAAAAATACAGCTGCTTTAAAGAGTTGCAAGTAGGGGCTAAATTCATGCCCTCATGTTCCCTAAAGTATTTTTTGGAGGACAGTTCCATGGTACCGTAACACAACTGTGAATTCTAGGTTAAAAGTACCAATTTAGCCAAAGAATTTTGTTTCATTTGGAGAGCAAATAATCTCAGGCATATAACCTGTCTTTTGTATGTTGCTTGGTTTATTTGAATTATAGGCACTTCTTGCAGACTTCCTACTCATTCACTTTTAGAAATCCTTGGTACTCATAATCTGCTTGATTACAGGCAACCAGTTCTGGGTTGTGAAAGGAGATTACCTGCTTCCTGGGTACCCCAAATCCATCCACAGTCTGGGCTTGCCCGAAGATGTCACAAAAATTGATGCTGCAGTTTTCAGTGCCAATGAAAAGAAGACATATTATTTTTCTTCAGGAGGTACGACATAAAGTCACATGCAGTGCAAGAGGGCTTACAACTGGCTTTCAAATGTTTTTGGCAGCATTGAGGTTGTCTGCCTTTTTAAAGAAAGTGTGCTAAATGTTTATTCTAGCATACCTTTGAGACTCCAACTAATAAAATGGTCACTTCATTGGCTGTATATTTCATTTAAAAAAAGAATTGTGGGCAATTCATAAAAACAATGCAGACCATTTGTATGCATACTTTATTTTAGCAGCAAGTGGCAACATGTTGTATTGCCTTATATATTTAAAACAATGTAGCATTATTTCATTTCCAAATTGATTAGTGCTCTCTAATGGTAGCCACAGATATTATTTGATTACTGAATAGGAAAATTTATTCTTTTCAGAAAGCAATTACTAGAGAGCTGGATTTGGGGGGATAAAAAGTAAGTTGAATTACAGTACATTTTGATGTCTATAAAATGAATTTACTGATTAAGCCAATAAGGACAAAACCTCATGCACTGTATTTTAGACTTCAGCTCTGATCTATAAATAATACAGATTAGTAACAGTTGTCAACTTTGGATACAGAAGGTCCCAATTTTAATTTCTGGCAACTCCAGACAGAGTAGAAAAGACTCTGCTCTTGGTGTAGAAAGCCTCTGTCAGAGTATTGATGGCTTTCTTTGGCTGATCAATGATCCAGCTCAGCTGAGAACAGCTTCCAATTTTCTTTCAACAAAGCAGTTTATAAGTTCCATTTTTAAAGAAAACTTGGCTCCAAAGGAGCTTATAAGAGATGGGCAGACTGAACCCAGGGGAGGGGTGAAGAACATCATTAGACTTGAGTCCCTTCTTATCCACGAGAGATTTAAGTCCAGCTTCCTTGAATTCCATTGATTTTTGTCTACCACTCATTTGCTTTGACTGTTGGTAGTTCAGATTTTTGTAGTGAGCTTTATCATGCAATAACTCTATTCATTTGAACTGCCTTGGCTCCTGATTTCTTGTTCTTGACAGAACCTATAGTCTCCACTGATAAAACTCCAATTTCCAAATTTTCTATATAATGATTTTTAGCTCTCCTGTGTTTGGTCAGATTTTATCTTGAGTGTTATGTTTAGGTCTGCAATATCTCTAGTTAAAAGGGATGCAAAAAAGCTGAAATATGTTCAGAAAAGGGCAACAAGATCATCTAAGGACTAGAAACTAAGTCCTGTAATAGGACATTTAAGAAATGAAAAATATGTACACTTGTGAAATCTGAGAAGGAATACGAGATTATTACTCAAATACGTAAAAGTATGTCACACACAAGGTCAAGGAAGGCCTGTTGTCTCGTGTTCCAGAATGCAGGATATGGCATAGTAGATATAAATTACAGAAAGACATTCCAAACAAATGTTAGAAAAACTTCCCAACAGTGAAAATTATAACCCAAAGAAGTGGAGTTTCCCCTCCATTTCAGGTTCAAGCCTTATGCTTGGGATACTTCTGTTCCCTTGCATCACAAGATGAGTGACATATAAATTTGATTTGAAACATTTGATACATAAACAAATATTTTAATTTAGATTTCTTTTCTGAATGTTAAACTTGGATTCCTTCCAAATCTATGATTCTAACTCCAATTTTGGATTGGCTTAAGTTTATTCCTTTTTCCTTCCTTTTCTAAGTTACGATGAAAACAGCAAAACCATGAAGAGGAAACACCAAAGAATCCAAGATGGCTTTCCAGGCATCTCAGGCAAGATTTATGCTGCCTTTCACTACAATGGTAAGGAACAACTCTTAGAAGATGCAAGTAGGAATTTTTGCCAATATCGCTTTTTTTAAAGGAAACGTAAATAAAGCATGCTTTGAAGGGCTAAATGACTTAGTTATGTCCTTCAGGATTTCCCCATAAGGATATTTTCTGGAAAATTATACAGTAAAGCAAATGTAATTAATCTTTATTTCTTTATTACAACTTATAGGCCACTCCAGTCAGAACCAACCTGGAGTGGCAGGTTAACTACTTGCAATTGTAATAATGTAAAATTAAATGCAATTTTCATTTAAAATTTAGATTTGTTCACTGATTTCAATGCAAACCTCTCTTTGCTCACCAAAATTCATGGGGGCCTGATCCCACTCCAGTTTAGATGAGTAACACAAATCTTAAACCTTTCCATCATCTCTCTCTCTCTTTCTCAATTTTATTGCTCGCAAAATGTAGACAGAAAAATCATTCCAGGCAAGTGTGTTCATTGTTGCATTTCCACAATAGTTGAAGTAATTATAATGACTCTACCACTTCATAAATATTTTTCCATTTGTTTGAAAATGTACATTATATTCATGTTTGCTTTCTTTCCCCTTTGTAGATGTATTGTACTTCTTAAAGAGAAGAAATCAATATGAGTTTGATCCTAACACCAAAAAAGTTACTCAGATCCTAAAGGCCAAGAGCTGGTTTTCATGCTGAGAAGATAAAGAAAAAACCGATGAAACATAACTGGCTACTTTACATTTAATGTAATCCAGTGTTTTCTGCGTGTGTGAAAATATAATTATTAAAATATAATAATATATAATGTACTGTAATAATAAAATATAATATATATAGTATTCTATTGATAGTGATTATTGTCCTATATATGATAACTGCTGTAAGATTATTACATGTGCAAAAATGAAAAGACTAAAATACCTACAACAGAGGAATGAGTGGTGAAGATGACAGAATTAGCAGAGATGGCACCATCGATTTGTCTAATTAGAGACAAAAAAACCATTTATTAGTAACAGGAAATCCCTTGTGGACTTTTTTCTGAAAAAAATAATAAATTGTGATTTATGGGTTTGATGATCAGAAAAAGTAGATTTTGGAAAGAAGGAAATAATGTTGCCACTTTTATAGAGACAGAAAGGATAAAATATAAATCTAGTAGTATCTGCTATTACAAAGATCAGAAACTGTTCCTTTATAACTTTTACTTTCCTTTCTTTTTCTTCTCTATTTCTTTCTTTGCATGTTTTCATTTATTATTTTTCTTTACTTTTTTCTTTCAAAATGTGTATTGCTCTTATTTTCTTACTTTTTAAAAAAATAAAAATTACATATGCAAAAAAAAAAAAATCAGCCGTCCTATCATCAATTCACCTTACCTACGGATTATAAACCAACTCTGGTGATATGTCTATGTATATGAGTAGAATGATCCTTTTGATTCTGCTAAAATGTTCTGCCAATTTTTTAAAATGGGAGTCTACATGGCAGTGAATTTCAGTCAAAAAAGTCATAATGATGGAAGCCACTGTATAGTTTTTGATGACAGCTATCATTTTATTATGAGTAAAAATAAAAATAAAAAGGAAAGACTTCAAGGAAGCCATGCCATGCACTTGCCTTTTTTTAGTCAATCCATCTCCATGGATACCTTTGTTGTTATTGTTAGTCATGAAGTCATGTCTGACCCATCGCAACCCCATGGACAATGTTCCTCCAGGCCTTCCTGTCCTCTACCATCCCCCAGAGTCCACTTAAGCTCACACCGACTGCTTAGTGACTCCATCCAGCCACCTCATTCTCTGCCGTCCCCTTCTTCTTTTGCCCTCAATTGTTCCCAGCATTAGGCTCTTCTCCAGTGAGTCCTTCCTTCTCATTATGTGGCCAAAGTATTTGAGTTTCATCTTCAGGAACTGGCCTTCTAAAGAGCAGTCAGGGTTGATCTCCTCTAGGACTGACCAGTTTGATCGCCTTGCAGTCCAAGGGACTCACAGGATACTTTTAGCCATTTGAACAAATGAATGTTCATGCTATATATAGGCATTCAGCTATTTGTACAATCAAGTGGTGCCCATTCATACTTTTCTCAATCTCACCAAAAGACCAGCTTAACTATTCTGCTATTTCCATCAGAAAATCTGGTAGATGTTCTTCTCATCCATTACAAAACAAGATAAATAAATAAGAAGATACTTTGCTGCCCCTTTTCTGCTTTCTGCACAGAGGTGGATTTATAAACTGTACAGATGCGGATAGATAACTCAACAAGACGTCCATAACAAAGAACATTTATTGGTTCATCAGGTATCCTCATAACTCACATTTGTGATGAAGTCCTTCTTTAATGATCAATTCTTTGTATATCTGCCTTGTAGTAAAAGATGGTTATCTCCTAACCCATCTCGTAGCGATAGAAAGAAGCTGCCATGAGCTGGAGAGTTCAGGCAAAAGTGAGGAAAACTTCCCCCAACCCTTTGAGGGTCAACTTAGTGACCAATCAGGATTACAGATGTGGCCACGTGACATGAACTACATTTCCCAGGATACCTTTAATTACATTTACCATGATGCATTCCCTTAAGGGGACAGCTCATAATTCCTAAGTAACTATCCAATTCCCCTAGACTGGCTGGCACAGCACAGCCCCTTTAAGTTATTCAAACCTGGCTGTTTATTTAAATTAGCTTAATTATTCTGCTACTTCTGTCAGAAAATCTGGTAGATGTTCTTCTCATCCATCACACAAGATAAATAAATAAGAAGATACTTTGCTGCCCCTTTAAGTTATCCAAATCTGGCTGTTTAGAATAGAATAGAATAGAATAGAATAGAATAGAATAGAATAGAATAGAATAGAATAGAATAGAATAGAATAGAATAGAATAGAATATTTATTGGCCCAGTGTGATTGGACACATAAGGAATTTGTCTTGGTGCAGATGCTCTCAGTGTACATAAAGGAAAAGATACATTCATCAAGACTCAAGAATCATAAGGTACAACATTTAATCATAGTTATAGGGTACAATAAGCAATCAAATCATACTAGGAAACAGTCAGTAAAAATTGTTAGGATACAAGCAACAATGGACTACCTGTTTCTCAACCTTGGCCACTTAAAGAGGTATGTGGACTTCAATTCCCAGAATCCCCTAGCCAGCCATGCTGGGGAAGTCCACTTCTCTTGAAGTGGCCGAGGTTGAGAACCATTGGGCTACCTCATTCTGCCAAATGGAAAACATGTCTCTCTTAACAAAAGGTTCCATTATATCCATAGGCATAATTGAAGAGCGAGTTTAAAAGAGAAGTTTTTACATCCAGTGCTACATAAAAACTTCAGGGACCACACACAAGTGATCAATGTGGAGTATCTGTTATGCACGCTATAAAGTTGGATTATACTGTAGGTTGGTTTTATAATCTCTGGAAACTCCTAAAGCAATTGGAAGGGATCCAAAGTATTTCTTGTAAAACTTATCCCTTAGGATACAGTTCCAAAACAAATAAATATATTCCACCATGGTAATAAAACTCTTCCAGACATTCATTGGCACATATATTGCAATATAACAGAGAGAAAACATTGTATAAACCTTTTGATGTTTGAAGTTCATTATTCATTTTTAATGAACTTCCATTAATCCTGAGCCCTACTTGTAGCACTTCACAGTTTCCCCAAAAACTTTAACCTTAGACTGTCTACTATTGACCTCACCCCTTTCCTAAGAGGTCTGTAGGGAGCGTGCATAAGCATACCAACGTGACTACCATCCCTGTCATATTGTTTCTTTTTATTTTTCTTATATGTATCCATTTCATGTATTCATAAGTATGTTTATACTTATACCTATTATCTTGTAAGCCATTGACAAATCAAATAAATAAATAAATAAATAATCCTGAGCCCTACATGTAGCGTTTCACAGTTGTTTAGCACTTAACAGTTGTTTATTTGTACATACTCTTTGTACATACTATTTATACTATCCTTTTTAGTTGCAGAATTGTATTATCTTTCACTAACAAATATGCCAATTACATTATTGTTGCAATATCAAATGAAGAGTGCATGATAAATAGATAGATGAAAAATAGATCTGCAAAGATGGATAGTGAGATGCCCAAAATTTGGTGGAAAAATAGCTTAACTATTAAATTTATATTCTGTCTTTTTTACTGATCATGAAAACTGACAAACACCTGTAGCTACTTTACACTAACTGTTTTCATACAAAGCAGGTTAGGACAACATGCCAAATTTGATCAGTATTAATCTGATGGTATACAGCACATTATGAGAGTTCATTTGATTAATTTACAGTTTAATGTGTCATCCAGCCCTAGAAAATGGATTGAAGTAATAATCAGATTCTATAATCAGATTCTATATTTATGAACACAACTATGGAATCAGATCTTTGGTTCATCTATCTCAGGGCTGCCAAAGTCGTGGTATCATGGCAGTGTCACATGACATATTGGGACTTTTTTTCCCCTTTGCTAAACCAGGCAAGGGGATGGCCAGCACATGGCACATATGGGCGGGGGTCAGGAGTTAGACAGCCATGATCTATCTCGTCTATCTACACTAGCTCTTAGTTGCAGGCTATCTTAACTGGGTACTTTTGATGTACCATTAAACTCTGCTCTATCACTGAAGCTATGGCCTTCTCTAATATTTAAGCATTGATCAAGATCAGGAAGCAATCAAGATCAAGGGAGTATTAATACCCACTCTACAAAACCTTAGTGAGACCACATCTAGATTAATATATCCAGTTTTAGTCACACACTATTAAAGAGATGTTGAGACTCTTGAAAGAGTGCAGAGAAGAACAACCAAGGTGATTGGGGACTGGAAGCTAAAACATATGAAGAACGATTGCAGGAACTGGGCTTGGCTAGTCTAGTAAAGAGAAGGACCAGAGAGACATGATAACAGTCTTCCAATATTTGAGGGGCTTTCTGAAACTTTCTGACTGTGAGAACAATCAACTAATGGAACAGCTTATCCTCGGAAGTTGTGGGAGCTTCATCACAGGAAGCTTTCAAGAAGAGACTGGTTTGCCATCTGTCAGAAATGGCGTAAGGTCTGCTTATGTGGGGAATTGGACTACATGACCTACAAGGTCCCTTCGAACTCTGTTAATCTGTATCTGTATCCATTTAAAATACCTGACAAGATCCAGATCTATGAAGAAAGTATCATCATGAATATTTAGAATCTGAAGTTTATATCACATTCTTAGATTCATTCTTCCATGCAATTACTAGGATGATGTATGTAATTTTCAGTCATTTTCTCAAATTTCTCAGAAATACTCATTTCTCCAGTCCAGTCCAATATGTTTATAAGCCATTACTAAGATAGGGAAACTTCCCTTGCATCACTGCTCTTACATTATTCACATCCAGTGAAGCTTCCCAGACTGTGCTGAAGCTTATTAGAAATAGGCAGCCATTCCTTCAACAGCAAAGAAAGGACTTCAAACATACGTACCTGAGCGCTTCCTTCTCTAGATAGTACTGCGGAAGAAAATGATGTTTTCTGGAAACTGCAGGACAGTTAGAGTATTTGGCTACCAGGAGGAATTGGCAGCCACATTACAGGTGTATTATGTGAACAACAGGAGGGTCCTCTGGTACATGGGTGACATTTTTCTATGATAGGAGTGTGTGATAGATTAACTTTGCTCCTTAGAAATTGTCAAAAAAAAAAAAATCAGTTTGTAGAAGAAAGGAGAAAAAAAGTATAATGACTTAAGAAACTAGTTTGCTCAGGAACCTCCCATGTCTAATTTAATTCCCTATATGGACACAGTGGCTCAGTGGCTAAGATGCTGAGCTTGTTGATCAGAAAGGTCAGCAGTTCAAATCCCTAGTGCTGCATACCGGAGTGAGCTTCCATTACTTGTCCCAGCTTCTGCCAACCTAGCAGTTCGAAAGCATGTAAAAATGCAAGTAGAAAAATAGGAACCACTTTGGTGGGGAGGTCACAGCGTTCCGTGCGCCTTTGGTGTTTAATCATGCAAGTCACATGAAATACAGATTAATTCATTAACTGTGGAGTGAGCAAGATCAGTTTTCTTATCGTGATTCATATATTAATCTGTTCATCGGTACAAGACTGTTTTGTGTCATAACTATTTTGTGAATGTAGACAACACAATTTATTGCCTCAATCTCAATTGCTACGTTTTCCTTCTCCCTGCCTTCTCCTTTAACTCTTTACTCCCGTCTGCAAAATCATATGCATATATATTCTTCCCATAGGATAACATTCTATTCATCTGATGAAATGCACAATTATTCTACAAATTCTTATATCCTAGTAACTGTTCATCTTTACAATGCCACAAAACAGTGAGGATTTTTCCTAGACTAACTCTGAGATCCTCTTTCCAGAAATCCCAGGTACATAATGCAATCTGGAAGAAATATTAAGGAAAAATAGTGTGAAATCCTTGATATTATATATTAATAATTATTTTTTCTGGTATCTATTTCATAGGATGTTTTAATATAAGCTGTTTAAAAATGCTAACAGGGTAGGCTTCCATAAAGAGTTTGGCTTAGGTAATATGGGGAGAAACACGTATGGAAAAAACAATTCCCATGCAATGGAAACATGGCTATAAATAATGAAAAGTCAGCTTTTGAGTCAGAAAAGCAGAAGAGGAGATGTCCAAATGCAGATATACAGCTTTTCATTTATTTGTAAAACATCAGTGAAGGGGGGGGGGGGAATTAAAAAATGAACCATATCCAAAAACAGAGGGTAATTAAGGCTGTCATGAGATGTTAGCTCATTATCTGATATTTCAACACAACATTGCTACTTCCCTTTGTCCCAAAACATCCTGTTCTGTCTTTTTTTTACCCAAAAGAAATGTTAGTTTGCTGCTAATGGAGTCATATAAATCAGAATACTGGCAGGAATGACGAATAGCTTCTGATTCTTATTACAAAAGTCTAGAGGAAATAGACTTGGTGGTCCAGCTGTGTGAATGTGTTGAACTTCATAGATGGTTCAAATTTTCTTTCAGCCAGAAGACCTTCTTGGTTCTATGCACTATTTGGTATCTTACCAGCTAATGTAGCTTGCCTAGAGACTTGCTGTTGAAGGAAGAATCAGGAACCTACAATTCCCAACAAAAGAAAATTAACACTAGCCATGAAAAAGCAAGAGTTTCCATATAGAATATAAGCTTGCTGATGGTTTACTATGATGTTCCAAATCTATGTCAGGGGTCTTCAAACTCAACAGCTTTAAGACTTGTGGACTTCAATTCCCAGAATTCCTCCTCCAGTCATGTTAGCTCAGGAATTCTAGGAGTTGAAGTCCACAAGTCTTAACTTGCCAAGTTTGAAGATCCTTGATCTATGTCAGGGGTCTGCAACCTGCGGCTCTGGAGCCACATGTGGCTCTTTCAGCCCTCTGCTGCAGCTTCCTGTCAGCTGATCTCACCCCTGGCTGACCCCTCTCCTCCCCATCACTCCTCGCCCGGGCTGAGAAGATAAGGGTGATGGTGGGGAATGGAGACTTGCTCCCTATTCCATAGCAGGAGGTGACTGGGTGGGAGTGAATGACGTTACATTGGCCACGCCCACCCAGTTACACCTGTTGTTAAATTATTGGCTCCCTGGGTTTTCTTTTCTATGGGAAATAGGTCCAAATGGCTCTCTAAGTGTTTAAGGTTGCAGACCCCTGATCTATGTGGTCGCTAAGAGTCAATGCCAATTTGATGACAATATGAATCATGATCAATTTATTTTTAATAAAGAAAATGTGAATGTTTCTAATTTTTTAATATCAACATTTATTCCCAGTGCTGCCATTTTCCATATTAAGAAACATTTTAGTGAAAAAAAACCCTCTCTGGATATATGGTCCACCTGGGCTGCAAACCTTTAGATGATCATCAAATGTCAACCAAAGAGTTGGCTGGCCTATGTAATATTGTTGTCATCCAATGGTCATCCAGGTCATCACTGCAGCCCAGATAGGGCACTCTAGAGAAAGAAGGCATTCTAAAAGTTATGTGGAAAGAAAAAAAAACATTTTTCTAATAATATTAAGATTTTTAATAACAGCTTTCTTATAATATAGATCAAGGTTTGCATAACTATATTCCAACTGAGACTGCATTTGGCTTTTGAGCTACATGTGATGTAGGGCCAAGTAACCTAAGAAAATCTGGTTAACGCCAGAAAAAAATGTGATTTGATTAATCAAATACCAGGTCTCATATCACATTAGGCTTTATATGTATTAACCAGTAGCTTTAATAGCACCCAGAAGAAAACTGGGAGCTAGTACTGCACATACAACAAGGATGCAATTTATAAAAATCTGGGGACACCCAATACTGCATGTTCCACTGCATTCTGGACCAGTTGAAACTTTGGGGTAGTCTTCAAGGGCAACCCCCTGTATAGTGGGTTGCAGTAGTCCAAACAGAAGTAACCAAGGCATGAGTGGTCTGAGGCCTCCCAAGCCATGCAAGGTGCAATTGCTTAAGAAAACAAAGGTTCCCCTAGTTGCACTTGCCCCCTGCTCCTTGAGCAGTAGCTTCAAATCCAGGAGGCCCCCAAATTGCACACCAGTTGCTCATTATTAATGCAGAAATAATTCACACCTGTCAAAGGCAGGAAATCAGGAAATCCAGGTGGTTCAAATGAATATATAGGTTTACTTCAAGCTTAAGCTCTCTACAAGAATCTGATCTATTACCAGTCAAAGCAAATTGGAGGTAGATTAGAGTCAGTGGAATTCAAGGTGTGCTGGACTTAGATCTCTTGTGGGAATGAAGGGACTTGAGGCTGATGAAGCATTTAACCCCTCCCTCGGGCTCAGCCTGGTCCTCTCCTACAATGCCTTAATTAACACTTGTTTGGTCTGTTGTAGTGTGCTTTATGTAGATCAGCCTTGAGATCTGAATGAACTTTCCTAATTCTGAGTAAAGTATAGACCAGGGGTCTCCAACCTTGGCTCCTGGAAGCCTGGCGGACTTCAACTCCCAGAATTCCACAGCCAGCGGAACTCTGGGAGTTGAAGTCCACCAGGCTTCCAGGAGCCAAGGTTGGAGACCCCTGGTATAGACATTTGCTGTAGAACAACTAATGGAAAATAAAGACCTAAAGCTGTGGGGTCCCTGTGCTTTCTGAGCTTGGTTGTTTTCTTGCAGACATTTCCTTACCATACTGGGTAACACCATCAATGCACTGAAAATGTCTTCAAAAAACCCAACAACATCAGAGAGCACCAAGGACCTCATTGTGCAACTCTGAGCTACAAATATTCCCTTCTATCAGTTCTGAAGCTGTTGAGAGAATGTCCTTGTCAGGTAAACTACTCTCACAAAGCTTTACTTATAGGTTGAGTACTATGACAAAATCACCATCATCCCAGAGTCACTGAAAGTCATGTGGCATATAAATTGAAATTGTCATTGTCGTTATCATCATCATCATCATCGTCTCCTTGTTTCTATTCTCACATAATTGTTGGAGTTCCAAGTAATGCACCCATAGAAAGTAGAGCTCAGAAGCAGGTAGATTCCTCAAATAACAATTTATTGGATACATCATATTGGCACAACTGGTAAAAACCAACTCTGAAAGTTTTCACCTAATTAAAAAAATGAAAGTTGCCCCTTGCCTCAAGTCATCAGTCACATTGTCCAATAGAGGTGCTGGCTGGTTGCTTGGTTACTCCTCTCCTCCTCTCCCCAGCACCTGTTGGAACGTCCTTGGTTCCCACAGGAATTATTTTTTTGTTTTAATTACAAATCCCAGCTATCTATAATGGCTGTTTCTACATACCAGCAAATACTTGAGGAAGAAGGAGAAGAAAAGGAAGAAGGAGAAGAAAAGGAAGAAGCCATTTTTAATGGACAAAAAAATTCAATTAAGAAAGAAAATAGGAAGAGAGGAAGGAAAAATGAGAATTTAAGATTCAATAAAGCAACCAAGAAAAAGAAAAATAAGATGAAAAAAAGGTACAATGTTAGAAAGCAACTGAATTGAGCCCAACATTTATGTTGCCAAAGTGAGACAGTTATTAAATGGGCTTTGCCCCATTTTATGACCTTCCCTATTAACTTTCCTTGTTAGAAAAATCAGAAAAGGTGATCACATGACCTTGAGACATGGTAACTATCATAACTCCACAATATTCTGATTTGCTAGTTAGTTAAAGTTAGCCTGGATGGATTATCCATTAAATGGATTCATAATGGGGTCAAAGACTGGATCAAGAATCTGAATCGAAGAAGGATCAATCTCAAATGGGGTATCGAGTGGTATCCACAAGATTTGTCCTAGGACCTCCTTTTCAGTACATTAATTAAAACCTTAAGTGAAAAAGGTAGAGGGAATGCAAATGATACAAAACAATATGGAGCTGAAAATATAAATAAAATTAAAAACAATTGGTACGGGTGAGGAAAATGTCAGTTAACAGAGGTATATGCAAATTTCTTCATTTAGGAAAAAAAATCAGAAATGCAGTTATATGACAACATATCTTATCATACTAAAATCCTAGTACTTGTGATAAACATCTTGGAATGTAATTAATTATAAATTGAAGTGAGGTAGCTGCAAAAAGAAGAACATGAATTCTCTTAGAAGATTTTTGAAAGTTCCTAACTTAAAGTCCAACAATGAACCAATTGCCCAGAAAAATTGTAGATTCAAACAAAGATTAGAAAACCATATGTCTCAAATATTTTGGATTTTTGCATTGAGCAAAAAATTGGACTCTGTGGCCTCAATGACATATTCTAACCCCAGGATTCTCTGATTAGTTATGAGGTCTTGTATATATCTTCCTCCTTTCTAAACTCAGCCTAAATACCAGTAAAATAAAGGTTTCCTGGGAGTGTGAGAAGAAAATATCTTCGAAAGACCAACAAGCTAAATGAGATGCACACCCTGGGAACATCCTTCTTTCTTGCAAATTTTGTCTTTATTTTGACTTTTAACCTTCAATGGTGAAACTTGTGTAAGGTGAAAATAATGCTAAGCATTACTATCTGAGTATGTTCTCATAACTGGAGGGGGCTCCTTTTTTTTTTAATTAGCCCAAGGAGTTGTGAAAATGTTATTGCTCATGGATGACTCCTTCCTTGATTGCCAATCGGAGGACAGTGAGTCAGAACAGAGATAAGTGTTCAACTTCTATATAAACTGAGGGTGGTTGAAACCCAGAAACATTGAAAGGGGAATAAATATTTTATAGGACAAGAAACATCTGCAGTGATTTTAACTATGACAGGACTCTCAATTTGGGTGTTTCTGTTTCTCACCTGCAACTTATCTGCTTTTGCCACTCCCGTGAATTCACCGATCAATGACGCTGACATGGATTTAGTGAAGGTAAATATACACTCAAAAATTGCTGAAGTTTTACTTGAACTCTAACTTTACTGAATTCTACTTTTAACTTTTCTATCCTGGATTAATTTTTTTTCCTTATTGATATCAGATTTACCATTGTGTCTTGTGAGATGTGTCTCATCTTTGTATTATACTTCGTAGTAAAAGTGTCGTTATTTAAGACAATGGGTTAAAGTCCATTTCTATAAAACAGTCTGTCTCCCTTAAGCTTGCACCATCATTTTAAAAAGCTACATCTTTTCAGGGGTTCATTTTGTTTAAAAAAAGTAAATTCTATTTTTCGGGACTTTAACCTTCAAATTTATGGAAAGAATCTTCATCCTCTTCCCCAAAGCCATAGAATGATTTTTGGATCTGCTGGATATTATTTTATGTTATTAATGCCTACATGAATGACAAGGAAGGATCTGAGAATCATAGAATCCCATCAAAATTTCCCTCACTTGGTTTCTTTTAGTTTTAATTTTTTTTTAACAAAAAATTCAGAGTGACTTTACTTTTGTTTCCTATCAGAAATACTTAAAGACCTTCTACCAATCCAATGATGAGAGAAGACCTAAGGTCCGTATGGATGAAAATGAAATCTTGACTGAAGATCTCAAAAAAATGCAAGAATTTTTTGGGCTGAATGTGACTGGAAAGCCTGACCTGAAAACTTTGGCAGTGATGAAGAAGCCCAGATGTGGTGTACCTGACTTGGGGTCATTTGTTCTTTCAGATGGCAATCCTAAATGGGAGAAAACCAGTATTACCTACAGGTAAAAGGATTTACATACTTTTTTTTTTTTAAGGTATCAGCTTAGCATATAGGTAGGGGTATCAGAGAAGGGGGAGACAAAAAGTCAAAATCGTAATCACATGATTGATTCCCCGCCCCTTTCATGTGTATGTCACGTGACTGTGACTGCCATCTTCCCTTTTTTGACCCTCCTTCCAGCAGATGCCCCTGAATCAAAAGAAAATATGAGCTTTGATTAGTCTTAACATCGAGTCCCTTTAGTGATGAGAAATTTCTCTTAATGTTTTGCAAACTTTCTTATTTTGTAGCACATTTTCAAAGACCTGTTTAAGACTAGGAGATATTCAAAAGGAGAAATCTTGTTTAGTACACCAGGGTTCAGACTGGCCTCCCACTGACAACAAGTATTTACTTTGTGAAATCACAGAATGTTTATCAGTCAAGTAAAATATTTTTAACATTGATTTAGCTGGAAGCAGATATAGGCCATCACATCCAGCAGAATCTCAAAAAACTTGTGGCTGAAAAAGAGGCAGCTTTTGCACCAAATCACATCTCAATGCCTTTTAATGTAGTGTTTATTGTTTTTTTTTAAAAAAGGAAACCTAAAGAGAAGCAAATTAAATCAGGATCCCTTTCTGCTCACTGAGATAGAAATCATTGTTAGTTCTGCCATTATTATTATTATTATTATTATTATTATTATTATTATTATTTCTTTTATTCATTAAGCATGAAACTCAGTCAACTGAACATTCAAAAATGCATCACAAATACCATTGACTGGTGCTGATGGTTGATACGGGTTGCTGCCAGAATCCTAGGTATCAACTAAATACCCTGTTTCTCCAACAATATGGCCTCCCCCAATAGGAAGTCCCAGCAGGTTTTATAGGCATGAAATGAAATTAAGCCCCTCCCCCAAATTAAGGCCTATATTAAAACATGTGAAATGGGGGGGAATGGTGGGGGGGAGCTTGCCGTTAGGAAGTACTTTTGTTGCACACCCGGATATGGTGCTGCCTGCATTGACCCCGATATGAAGTGCCCCACCAATGCTGAGGTCAACATCCAAGCCATCGCTGCCCGCCCACCCGAAGATGCAAGGGGGAGAATTAAGTCACCTCCCCCAAAAGACGGCCTAGCCATTTTTTGGGGGCTCAAAAAAAAAAAGACCCGGCCTTATTATATGAGAAATACGGTACCTTCTTAAGATGTACAATGTTCTGAGTAGCTTTTGCAGTTCTGCTGGTGTTATTGCAGGAAGCTGCAATTTCTTGATGTATTTAGTAAAATTCTCGGACATGGTACCAAGTGCCCTGATGACAATGGGTATCAATGTTACATGTTTCATCCATAATTGCATAGTTTTGATGACCAGGTCACGATATTTCATGATTTTTTTACCAGTTCTTTTTATTCAACTTGCTGTTGTTGCTGTTGTTGTTAAATGCTTTAAACCCTTATGAAAAGAAACTTTGCTAAGGCCTACCCAGACTCCGTTTAATATGATGAATTTCCATTTGAGCCACTTTGGTCTAGTAGTTAAAGCAACAAACTAGAAAGTTGGAAACCATGAATGTGTTCAAATCCTACCTTAGCCATAAAAGTTGGTTAGGTAACTTTTGGCCAGTTATTCTCTTTCAGTTACCAATTCACCTTGCAGGTGTCTGTTTGGGGAAAATAGGAGGAAGAAGGTATGTTGGATCCTTGAGTTATTTGTAAAAATAATAAAGGTGGGGTATACATAAAATAAATTTTAGGTTCAGTAAAAAAAAAAAAAGCACTGCTTTCTGTGTAAAAGGTTCCTTTCCTGCAGGTTCAGATGGAATTGGGATAGTTCTGGAATCCTGGAAAGCTGCTGTGATTCAGTATCTCCAATATTGGTTTAGATAAACCACTCTTGTGGCTGCCTAATAATTTACTCCTCTTTCATTTCAAAGGATTGTAAGCTACACTTCAGATATGCATCCATCCGATACAGATGAAGCCATCAGAAAAGCATTTGAAGTCTGGAGCAATGTTTCACCTCTAACTTTCACAAGACTCTATGATGGTGAAGCGGATATTATGATCTCTTTCTCTACCAGAGGTAACCATATAGGTTTAGCCCTGAGCTGAGCCTGGCTTCAGGGACCATTGCTGAAGCAAAAATTAACTGCCTAATTGAACTCCTTACTTCTTCTACATTTAGACCATGGTGATAATTCTCCGTTTGATGGTCCTGACGGAATCCTGGCTCATGCTTTTCAACCAGGGAAACATCTTGGTGGAGATGCTCATTTTGATGAAGAAGAATTTTGGACAAAAGATGGCCCAAGAGGTATGTCTAAATCATTCTTGAACTGTAAACATACAGATTATGCAAGGATATAAGTACCTGAAATTTATCTACAGATGTAGACAGATGAGATGGTAGACCTGGAAATATCAGACAGCTTCCACAATAGAGGCTACTATCTCTGAGAACCTGGATGAACTTGACTAGGAATTTACTTTATTTACTTAAACTGTAAAGAAATCATTATTGCAAGTAGTTTGCAATCACTGAGCAGGTTGAATGGTACAAAAAATAGACCCAATTCTATTTCATATCCTGCCTTTCCTTTCCCAACTCCCCAAGTCTTCAGATCAGTGGTGGGATTCAAAAAATTTTTACTCCCGGTTCTATGGGCATGGCTTGGTGGGCCACATGACATGGCTTGGTGGGCGTAGCTTGGTGGGCGTGGCAGGGGAAGGATATTGTAAAATCTCCATTCCCACCCCACTCCAGGGGAAGGTTACTGCAAAATCCCATTCCCTCACCACCCCACTAACCTGCTCTCCAGCTTTGTTCTCCTGTGCAGAGCAACAAAAGAAGACCCAGCCGATCAGCTGGTACTCGGGAGGCAGAGAATAGATAGGGGCGGGGCCAATTAGAGGTGGTATTTACCAGTTCTCCGAACTACTCAAAATTTCCGCTACCAGTTCTCCAAAACTGATCAGAACCTGCTGAATACTACCTCTGCTTCAGATTTATCTCCCAACCCACACTGCCTTTTCTATTGCAGCAACTTTGTTCTGGTGCAAGCAATGGAAAGGAAGTTTATAAACAAAAAAAATTTTTTAGAGACAAATGAAACATGCTTTAATTTATAGGTAATTAAATTAGGTAAATTATAGGTACCTATTTATAGGTAAATTAATTACCAAGCCCTTCTCCTTCTCTGTCCACTATGATTACTAAACCTAAACGGGACTATTTCTTCTTCTTTACATGCTAAATGCCTAATTTTGATTTTTTTTTTTTTAATCTGAAGGAGTAGTAGATCAGTTATGAATTTCTCATTGCTTTCTACAAAAAGGCTTTTCTTTTTCATTTTTTCCCCTAGGCCGTAATCTATTTCTTGTTGCTGCTCATGAGATTGGCCATTCATTGGGTCTGTCTCATTCCACGGATGCGGGAGCCTTGATGTTTCCCAACTACTCCTACACGGCACCAAAATTATTTCGTCTTCCACAGGATGATATCAATGGCATTCAAGCTATCTATGGTATGGCCAAGAGAAATCAAATCCTAAATTGAATGGGATGCTCTTAGACTAGAAAGCATGCCTTAGTCAGCATTAGTGGTGCAGTGATTAGAATACAGTATTGCAGACTTGTTGCCAGGAGTTCAATCCTGACCGGCTCAAGGTTGACTCAGCCTTCCATCCTTCTGAGATCAGTAAAATGAAGACCCAGATTGTTGAGGGAAATATGCTGACTCTGTACACTGCTTAGAGAGGGCTGTAAAGCACTGTGAAGCGGTATATACATCTAGTGTTATTGCTATTTTGCAACTTGATGACCAAATGTAAACAAACATTTGCCAAGCAGTACAAGCACTGCTACTTGCAAGCTTCTATTTATTTAAGTAAGATTTCCAAAAGAAAAAAATTCTGATACCTTGTAACTAACATATTTTTCCAGTTATATTTCTTAAAATAGGGTAATAATTATTTTCATTCTAGCTAAAATTCCCCACTACTAGCAAAGTCACATTGGAATTTGTACTACTCCAAACACTAACATTAAAAAGCAAATATTGATAACTACAATTGTTTTAGCATCTATTTAATAGCTTCCATATCATTTTTAAAATCATTATTTAGGAAAAACAGAGAACCCAGTACAACCAACAGGACCCTCTACACCAGAAGCATGTTCTGCTAAGACTACTTTTGATGCTGTTGCCACCATACGTGGAGAATATTTGTTCTTTAAGGACAGGTAAGTTGCATTTTTAAAATACTTTAAAATAGTTTGAGCAATATTTTCCCAATAAACAGGATATGACCCTTATATTATTATGATATGGAACTCCAGTTAAATTTTCCCTCTTTGAAAAGATGCCACATTTGCTAATATCATGCCACTTCTGTTTTACAATTAGACACTTCTGGCGTAAACACCCACAGATCTACAATGTGGAGCTGTATTTCATTACTTTTTTCTGGCCAACTCTGCCTTCCAGTGTTGATGCTGCTTATGAGAACTCTGGGCAAGATAACGTTTTAATTTTTAAAGGTGAGTAATGAAAATGCTTTGATTTCCTCATACATTTAATGAGACTTGTTCTTACCATAGGCGGAAAAAGAATTGTTGGGAAAGAAGAGAGAGCCTTTATTCGATACACCAATGTCTCCCTCTAATGTGTGCACCTCTAACAAGCCAATCAGCTGAGAGGATGAAGAAATGAAAAGCTAGGAGTGACCCTTCCACCCTCCCATGCACTTTTTGGTCTTTTATCCTCTCAGTTGATCCTTTTGGTCTTTTATCCTCTCAGTTGATCCTTGGAGGCTTGTTTTCTTCCTCTCAGCTGATCCCAGGCTTTTTTCCTCCTCTCAGCTGATCGGAGGCTTTCTTTTTACTACCGGTTTGGATGAACCAGTTTGAACCGGTAGCATACTGTTGTGGAGCGGTAATAACCTGAGGCAAAACTCAGAGCGAACTTTAAACTGTAACTTTATTACAAGAATAAAGGGTTGCCGCGGCTGCCGAGCTAACAGGGCAGTCAGCTGGTAGCAACAGCTGATGCCGTTTGACAGCTCCTCTTATAGCCGGCTGTCAAACGGCATCAGCCAATAGGAGCGGTCCACTTTCCTGCTAGAAACGTGGACCGGAGTGAAGACTGCGGGTTAGTCCATTGAACGCTACACATACCACCACTGAAATAGACACACAGACCCCTGAGTTATGAATGCCCATGTATAGAATTTTAAGCATCTAAAAAAAGCTCCATCTTTCTTTTAAAACCAGTATCCAGTTTCTCCAGAACCTGTGTGTAACAGTGGGAAATATGACAAGGCTCAGAAGTAATCATTCTTGTAATATTTTGAAATAATATTTTTCTTAATCAAAGTTGGGAAAAGACTAGGGCGGGATGTCAGACTCAGAGCCCACAGCCCAGATGCATCATGCACTGGCCACGCCCACCCCAGTTTTAGCAAATGGGGGCAGTTGTAAAACATGACAACAACATGACGCCACAAGTTTGACACCCCTGGCCTAGATTATCAAGAAATATAATTACATTTAATATTATTTCTTCTCTTTTTTAGGAAACAAATATTGGGTTCTAAGTGGATATGATATCGTTGACCAGGCTCAAAGTATTTACAAATTTGGATTACCAAGAAATGTGAAGAAAATTGATGCTGCATTTAGCAATCCAGAAACTGGAAAGACCTATTTTTTCATTGGGAACAAGTATTGGAGGTATGGATCAGTGTTGTGCAATCTTAATATGATTTGCTGACAATGTTGTTAGTCTTAAGGCATTAATCTTTAATAAGCAATGTATAACTGAAATGTATATATAATAGTGTATTGGTAAGATGGTAATCAAAAGAGGTCAAAATCTGCAAGTTGGTGGGTAGGCATTGTACTCCAAGCCCAAGGCCTGTTGTACATGAATAGAGCATGAAAGTATAACATAGATTTCCTTTGGATCAGCAGCAGATGTTGCCAATCAATCAGCTGTTATCCTGGAGGAACACATCCAAGGAGAACATGCTAGAAATTCTTATGTTTCAGTTTTGCTTACTTTGATTGGTCAGATAAAAGCAAAGTATATAACCCATAAGGTTCTTTTAATGCCTAATATAAATGTGTGGATAATCTGCTTGAATATTTGATTCAAAGGAAATGCAGTTGAATTTGGTCAGGTTTTATTTCAAAGAAAAAAGGGGGAAAAAACCAAATAGAACAAAATCATGAGAGTAGAGGGTGTGGGGGGAGAGAATTTAATTCTGGAGTCCAAACAGATTCAGTAGCTTGGTTTGGATATGCAACTCAATCAAATCTGGAAATCCAACTTGAATCAAATCACAACAGATGGAGACAGATATTCCCCGATTTGCCCATTCTTCATACCTAATATTGGAACAAAAAAAAAAAGCCTTCTCAAATTTCTTCTTCATATTGAGGTACTTCCTAGAAAGCATTCTATTTGCCAGTCCATTCTCAGATAACATTCTCAATCTTGACTGGCTTCCTGGGATTTAGAAGGAGTACTCATTCAAATGTGTTGCCCAAAGTCATTTTTGTCATTTGAAAAAAAAATACCATATTGGACTCAAGACTTAAATGAATTTATTTTCCACTGAAATCCACTGGACTTTGAGCACGATTATCTTCTTCAATGGGAACCAAATCCAGCCATTTTAAGCTGGACCTTTCCCACATTTCTTAATGGCAGGCAGCCATTTTTGGCTTGTGGCTATCTTCATAATTCAGAGGCTGAGTTTGGTTTTCAGTGGCTCAGAAGGTGACTGGTTCTCTGCACCTTCTTTAAAAAGCACTGCAACAACCAAACATCCAAAATTTGCAAGTGGTTTTTGAGAACACCTGAGTGAACGTATCCAGCATGGGAACTTTTGAGGGTCAGGTCTGCCTTTGAGTTGTTCAAGCAATATCAAAGATAGACTGCAGAGTGTTTTTTTAAAAAAAAAAAAACAGAAGAAGGCAGTGGCAAATCTTGGATATGGCCATAGAGTCATTTTCTCCTTAGAGAGAAAAGTATATTGAGAAAATTTTCATTTCTTGTATTTGGCTTGGCTTCTTCAATTGATCATTGCCAACTTGAATCCTTTTTCCTTTAATTAAAGAGACTTCTATATTGCATTTCAATAATGGCATTTGTAATCTCCATTTAGATACGATGAAATGGAACAAAGCATGGAAAAAGGATACCCCAGAAATATAGCCCAAGATTTTAAAGGGATTAAACCCAGAATTGATGCTACTTTGTATGACAATGGTAAGTAAAGGAGTCAGAGGCTATTGTAGAGAAACAAGGTTTACCTAGAACTCAGGTTGACTTAACTTGTTTTTATATTATCATTAGCATTATTAAATGCTTTCTTCCCAGTATAATGGAATATACATAATGGGTTATACACTGCACTGGGCATTATAACTTTTAAACCTTCTGCATTTAAGAGGCCCTTCATTTTAGATAGTGGTTTTTGTAACACTCCTTTAACCATTTTGAATTCTTTTACTTCATCCATTTTTTAAAAATCACAAGAGACTTGTGGCACCATAAAGTCTAGAAAATGTTAAGTGTACAAAGGCATCTATCATCTATTAATTCAGCAAATAAAAATAAATGAAGCCTGCAGCTATGTTCATGCATGGCTTTAAATCTAAATTTTGCTGAATCAGAGTTTGTGATATAAAATACAAGCAGCAATGACCTAAGGACTAAATCACAATTGGTTGGATTCAAATGACTGGTTGTTATGAGGCTTCATATTTTATATGATGAACCCAGACACTAATATCTGTAAATCATTATGCAGGACTTAATGAGCTTTCATTGTACAAGCCCAATCAATCATTGATTCATAAACTATGCTTAAACAAAGTTTAGACCAGGGCTGTCAAACTCCTGGTCCGTTGGCTGGATGCATCATGTGCTGGCCATGCCCATGCCTGGTTTAGCAAAGGGGAAAAAAGTCACGATACGTCACATGCTGCTGCTGTGACAACGTGAGTTTGATATCCCCGGTTTAGACAATATGTAATCCAAGTCTCAAAAATAAACAAGATATAGCTTTGCTTTTTTTCCCCTGTTGGACATTATTGTTGGCTTAAAGTTACAGAATCTCATCCTATCTTAAGAACAAAGTCTGTTCTAATTAATATTAACATGAATGTTTTTACACACCTAGTTCATATCTTCTTAAATTCACATTAGAAATCTGTAAAGAGGAACTTATCTTTAGGTCTGAAAAAAAAACTAGATTTTTTTTTATTTATATTTCTTTTTTTTCCCCCTCCCCCAGGATATATCTATTTCTTCCGAAGAACAAAAGTGTTTCAGTTTGACCCTAAGAATGAAAGAATTGTTCGGCCCATTCGAAGAAGCAATGCTTGGCTGAATTGTTAAAGCATTTAATCAATGCTACTTATTGGTTACAACTAATTCTGATTTACAGGCATCACAGAATTTAACAAGCTTGACTGAGAATGCAGTAATAACCTGTGGTTTTGTTTTTCATATAAATGTAAAGCAAGTCTCAGCTGATTAACTACATTAAACTCTAATTATGTAAATATAATATATTCTGATCATTGAATAAACTATTTATTGTGAAATATATGGTGATTGCTTCTTTTGTTTAAACATATGCAAATATTACATTATTACAGAAGAATTACATTGCTGTACTCTGGAGTAACTAATTAAAGAAATTCATAAGATGCTGGCTAAATTAGCCAAAAACATGAAAAAGGGAAATAATATTTATCCACATTAACTTCTACCTATAAAATATTTCATTTACCATGAATTGATTTGAGAAGTCACCATTGAATATGTTAATTCACTTCACTGAATGTGAGGCAATATGAGAAATTTATATTTGCTGTTTGATGTATATTAGTCACAGATGTAAAAATTTCCAGCAATATGTTTTCATAGTACAGTCATCCAATGATGAAGTACATTCATGAATGAGACTTTCAGTCATCCTGATTTTCAGGATAAAAACATAGCTAAAATATTCTGCAGTATTACTGCGTACTTTATACTGTGGACTCCATAATAATATCTATTATATCACTAATCTTTCCATATCACAATGTATCCTATAGAATTCAGTCTGTACATTTAGGCCTGTAGGTTGCTCTTACTGGAAGAAAGTGCCAATAATGTCCGTTTTTTGGAAAAATTTTAGGAAAAAAAAGAAATATTGGGAAGGTAAGAATTCTGGATTAGACAGGCCTAATCCAGTCTTAGAGATGCAATTATTTCAGGAGGTAACTGGATTTTCTTGTTTTTTCTTTAGTAAATCTCTACATACTTTTAGAGATGCAACACAACTTTTTATGTAGGACACACATTTTTAGAAGAATGTAAACAGCTACAAGACAAAATTGCCATCAATTCAGCGATGATTTCTAGTGACTTTTTACCTATCATCTCAGAGTTTCCTTCATACTGTACAAAATCCGTTTTCCAATACTGATCAAATCCTCTTCATATTTTCTGAATGCTTTCTTGCCTTTGGGAAGCCCTTTCTGTTTTTCTACCTCATTCTCATTCTCCCTCATTGGGGGGGGGCATTTCAGAGCTTTATATTATGGTTATGTGGAGAAAAAGGATGTTATTGACCTTATTTATCCATCAATTATGCAGCTTCCCAGAAAAATTCACATTTCCTGCTTTTTCTGCTTTGAAAATACCCCATGACCAATTGCTTCATGTTGTCCTCTCTTTGTTTAAATCTAGTTCTCGCACTAGTGAAAAAACATGGGACCAAATCTGACTATTGCAAAAACAAGGAACAGAAACAGATCTTCTCATCAAAAGTAAGGGGATAAGCCATCTGTCACACAGAACAGGAAGAAAAGGAAATGCAAGAAGTTTGGAGTGCAAAAAAACAAACTGAGGGCAATACTTGAGTTGCAACAGGGACTGAAATTCTTTTGGTCATGGTTTCCTAACTTTCTGCAATAATTATTTTCCGTTACTTACTTCTGGATGCCTGGGCTCATATGAACAATTTCAAATGAAGGATTCCATCAGCTTGAATATTCATTAGATCAAACTCTAACCCTATTTCTTGGAGGGAGGATTAGTGAGCCTTGAAGAGTGAATATGTTAAGTTCTGAGCATGGGCGCAAGGAACGGAGACAAGATGGTGAACAGTGAACTTCAACTCTTTATTAATCATTCTGAACAGAGCAAAAACCTAGGGCAGCAGCAGCCCTTTTATAGGCAAGCTGCTGATCTAGTAACCAATAAGAAACGTGGAGTGTTAACCCCCTTAACCAATGGGAGAGGCTCGTTAACAGCCTATCAGATTCTCCTGAACGGACCAATCCGATATCGCTATTATCGGCCAATCAAAAGTGCAGGACTAGAACCCTGCTATTTTCTAAAGGTTTGATAAAACTTTATTTAAGCGTTTTATTAGTTCATAACAGAATAAGTGCATTAATGTTAGGAAATTGCCAGCTATGATGGAAGGAGAAGCCAAATGAGGGCCTAGCTTGGAGTCATTGCGTAGTGGAAAGTGGAAAGCTTTATCTTCCTCAGGAGCCAGGAAGCCTTATCTGGTCGTTCCCAGGAGAAGGCAAGTAGTCTGGTGAAATTTTTATAGCAAAAGTGATAGACATAAGGTTACTGACTTCAGCTATTCATGTGTGGCACTGACTGCTTGCATCTGGCAATTAATAGCTATAAGGCTAAAGTCAGGGATGGTATTTTACTAGTTCTGCTTGGTTCAGCCAAACTGGTAGCTTTGAGGATCATCTTTGAATGAACAAGTTCGCTCCGACTATCAGCTTCTGGGCCCACCTTCCTGCCCTCCCCGGCTCTCTACTGACCTTTATTTCCTGGTTTTGAAGCTGCTTTGTGTGACACAGTGGATTGCCATGCATCAGCTGTTGAACATACAAGGAAAGTGCAGGATTTCAGGAGGTTATATCAACCCCTCTGCATGCGTGCAAAGCGTGTCCATCAAGTCACTCCCACAGACCAGTGGTAAAAAAAAGTTGACTCCCACCACTGGCTAAAGTATCTTTTTGCTTCTGTATACCCTCACCACATTTCCAGAAATGGTAGAACATAACTAAAAATTTTAGACTTATCTTTTTGAGGAAGGTCTGCAGAATGAAAACTGTATATTGGCTACAGCTTTCAAGACATTTTTGCATTCTTAATGTACAGTAGATTGTGCTTTAAAACCAAAATGGCTGTTTTTATGTCACATTCTTGGCAATAGTGTGTTTGTTTGGTCTGCTGGGTGTATCTTGTAAAACTTTGTGATCATGGTTTATTCAGTATAGTTAACTGAATGATCACAAATGGGAATCCCATTTTGAAAGTTAACTGAGAATGATCACAAATGGGAATCCCATTTTGAAGAAAGGTACACAGGTTTTTACTACAAATCACCATGCTTTCAATTATTTTGTCCTCAAAAGCTTTGTGTATAAGCACTGGAAAGAAGTGCACTGGAAAGAAGACTTTCTTATTAGTCAGGCACACTTCTGAAAAAAAAAAACTACCAACAAAAACCTTTTGCTTACTTTCATCTCCAGATATGTTTTCACAAGCAAGGAAATACAATTTTATTTAAATAGGGCTTGGCCCTAAACTAATTTTAAACATGTTATACTTGTATAGAAATTATTATTTTATTGTTGACATTTTTGTCTTCTGGATTTTTTTTTTCACTCATCTAACTACTTTTTTGTTGTTCATACAACATGCTTTAACCACGACAGGTAAAGACTGAGCAGCTGCAATCATACAACATAATAAATTTTGCTAATAATTATCTTGCTGCAGCTTTTTTAAGACTTGGCATATGCCTGTATTGGTGAATCTTTTTGGCACCAAAACAGGAGCGCGTGTGCATGGGGAAGCTCTGAAAAACAGAAGAGCAGCCCCCTGGCGCAAGTGTAGGAGCACCAGAAACCAGAAGAGCACCTCCCAGGAGTGGTATACAAGAACCTGAAGAAATTTTGTCCTCCCTTTTTTCTTCTTCTTCTTTTTTATCATTACTATTTGGCTTCTTTTTTCTACTATTTTTATTTTGAACTACAATTGGTTATTTCACAATTGGATTAAGGTTTAGAAGAACCTCAAGATTTTGAATTGCTTAAAATGAGTAGGAAACTAACACCTTCTGGTTCTTCAACTTCTACTTCCTCCTCTCCACCATCTGGAGGACAACGTTCAATACAGACAATGTTAAAGCAAGAAAAAGAACAAGAAAAAGTGACTCTGCAGATGATTATGCAAGGAATTCAAAATATTCAAGCAAGATCAGAGAATATTAAAAAGAGACTAGAGAACATTGAACAAAGAACAGAGAACATTGAACAAAGAACAGAGAACGTTGAACAAAGAATAGGGAAAACCGATGAAAAAGTGGAGAACATCCAACAAATGATGTTGAAGTATGATGAGAGATTCCAAAAAATTGAAGAAGATAAACAAAGAGACAAGAAGATTGGAGATATTGATAATAGATTAATGGTGGTTGAACAAGATAAAAGTGGTATATTGAGATGGGAGATGGATAGATCAGAATTCTATTTTAGATTCCAAAATGTAGAGGAAGAAAAAGGGCAAAACTTAGCTGATATAATGATAGAAATACTAGCTGAAGCTTTGGAAATAACTCAAGAGAAGATGATGGATGGAATAAATGAGGTTTATCAAGTTTTCAAAAGATATGCGATGAGAAATAACTTACCAAGAGAAGTTCATATTAGATTTACAAAGAAAGCCATTCAAACGCAAATATTGCAAGTGGCAAAAGAGAAAACATAGAAATATAAAGACAAGGAGATTGTGGTCTTGAAACAAATACCTAGAAGAGTGAGAGAGATGAGAAGAGAAGAGAATACCGATTCCTGACTAAAATGCTACTTAAAAAAGAGATGAATTATAAATGGCTGATTCCAGAAGGTTTATTGTTCACATGGCAAGAACAGAGACATAGAATTGACTCAATTGAGAAAGCGGAATTATTTTATACAGAATGTTTTGGAGGGAAAGAGGAAGAGGCAGAAAAAGAAATCTCACTAATTGAATTTCAAAAGGACTGCCAAATGGCGATTGAAAAAGAAGAAGGCGCAGTAGGTGGAAAGGTGGAAGCCAAAGAACAACATGAACCAAGATCTATGAGAGCTGCTAAACCTAACTACAAAATATAACCATGGAAGAGAAAAAACTGATTACAATTAATATAAATGGACTTAACTCAGCCATTAAAAGAAGGAAAACCTTTCATAAATTAGAGAAATTAAAATTTGATATAATTTGTCTACAAGAAGTACATATTAAAAAACAATATGAACAATTGTTGATACAGCCAAAACTAGGGAAAATATTTACTTCCGTGACACAATGTAAGAAAAGAGAAGTGGTTTTATATATTAAAGCGACCATCCCAGCAAAATTGATCTATACCGATGATGACGGAAGAATACTAATGGTGGAAATAATGGACAATAATACAAAAACACTCCTGATTGCAATCTATGCCCCGAATGACAAACACGAAGAATTCTACAAAAAATTACATATGAAAATAATTGAACTGGACTATGCTAATATAGTTAGGATGGGAGATTTTAATGGAATTATAGACAATAAATTGGACTATACAGCACAGAAAACAATAAAGCAAAACAGAAAGACTCTCCCTAAATCTTTTTTTTAAATGGTAGATGAAATAAACTTAAAAGATACATGGAAAGAAAGAAATGCTAAAACTAAACAATACATCTTCTATTCAAATAGACACTCATCATGGTCCAGAATAGTTATGATATGGATGTCAACAGAATTAATAACTAATATTCAAGAAATAAATATTGAAGCAAGTACTTGGGCAGATCACAATCCAATGACAATTAAATGGAAAGGACAAAGAAGAAGATCTAGATGGACATTAAATAATACTATTTTAAAGGAAAAAGACTTCACACAGTGGATGGAGAAAGAAATGGCTTTTTTCTTTAGAGAAAACAAAAAGAAGATACATCAATTCAGAATGTATGGGATATAATGAAGGCATATGTTAGAGGCTTGATAATAGACTATACAAGGAAAAGAAATACTATGAAAAGAACACAATTTAATTTCTTATCCATCAATGCTTAAATGTTTTATTCATCCTAACACTCCTCAAGGAGTTTGGTTCTTCTGTGAACATTTAAAAATATATAACTTATACCTAATCAGGAAATGGCAAACTAATTTGGGAGTGCATTTAAGGTAAGAACAAAGAATGGTGTCTGTTTTGAATCTTTGGGGGTCTAATATGTTTACTCCCTGTAATCCACAAGGCATGTTATACCATTAACCAGATGCTATGCTGCAGGGGGTATAAGCTGTTGGTTAGGCAAGAACTATAAATGAATCAAAATAAACAGAAGTATTGCCTCAGTGTGATGAAACACAGGGAGACAGGAAAATTAGTAAACAGTGTAGCCTTCTACATTTACAAAGAAAAAAAAAATCCCATGTGGTTTTGCTTTAGTTAAGCCATTAGGTTAGCATTTTCCATACACATTTTGAATTTTTCAAGAATGTTGTCTTTTTGAAGCCTTTCCTGGGACATGTGTCTTATTTGACCTTAGATACACAATATTTTTCTTTAAATCATTTTCTGTTTTGAGTTTACTACAGCTTAAAGGAGGCCAAAATACTATAAAAGGATAACATGGTGGCATTTCATTTAGGTTAAAAAAAAACATAATGGCTCGCTGTCAGACTGCTCAGCCAATGGGAATGGACTTCAATTCCTGCTCAGTTCAACTGAACGTAACACAAACTTCTCATCTCACTCCCATAGCCAAGGTCAGCTCCTTTGGGAGTTTTTTATTCGATTATGGAAGTAGTGCTTCCCAGCTTCTCCCAACACAAAGCTTGTCAGGCTTAAGGCCTGTATGGCTTCAGTGACAACTGCCACAGAGATTAGAATCTTTCTAATAGCCACTGACCAAGATTGGTTGCTGTGGAATTGTGTGCTTCTCTTCAGATTCTGCCGTCTTCCCTCCATGACCATTTTGCTCCTGACTGGCATGGAGCCAGGAGAGAAGAAGTCCTTACATTTCTAGAGAAACCTTTCAAAATTCTTTCTCTAATAATCTTGACATTGCTATTGCTAAACCTGATAGAACATTGTGAGAGAAAGAGCAGGATCTCTGTAAAGCGAAATCTAAAGAGTGCTCCTGCCAGTGGTGGGATTCAAATCTTTTTACCACTGGTTCGGTGGGTGTGGCTTGGTGCACAGATGCACACACTTTGTGTGCATGCACACACTTTGCATGTGTGCGTGCACACACTTTGCACATGAGCGTGCACCAAACGAGCACTTTGCACAGGCGCAGAGGCGTTCTAACTCACCTCCTGCAACCCTGCACGATCCCAATCGCTTCAGCAGCTGCTGTGCAGAACTCTTCTGTGCCGGGCAAAGTAGCTGCACTTGAAATTCAGAGGATAAAGGTGAGTATGGGAGCCCAGGTGGGCAGGTGGGCCCAACAGCAGAGTGGCGGAGAAAACCAGCTTAGTCTCCACTGCCCATCGCTGCTACTGGCTCAGCCAAACCGGTCCAAACCGGTAGAATACCACCACTGGCTCCTGCCCATCTAGCCATCTGCCTAAACCAAATTCTTCCCACCACCAGGCCATAGTAAGGGAGTGATTGTTGGATTAGGATCTGAGTGGCATGGTGAGAAGAAGCTTGCCTCCCATTCAGAAGGCTGATAGTTAGTTCAATCCTAGGTAGCGGCAGAAGTTTCTCTCTCCTTGGGCGCAAAGAAAAAATATCTGCTGTGAACTCCGTATGGCATCAGGAAGGGCATCCGGCCAGTTAATGCTCAGCTCCACCCACTTGCTCCAGTTCTATCCTGAATTAAGGAATTACAGGGTCATAAAAGGGAGTTTTATTATTGGATTAGGATCATCTGGGAAATGCACCAATTGCTATACTTTAACTTGACTCAATCAACTTTCTTGTTAGTACCAATCACCGGTCTCATTACTAAGGCAGAGTTATAAAGTCAGAACATATTATGCTGGCATAATTTCTACCACTGTGTGGGAAAACCATGTTAAGCCAGCTATCTGGATGTGCCCTTTGATCCTTTGAAGTTTCTCTTCCTACTGACCTCTGGGTTTACTAATGCGACAATTTTAGCAATAGTGCTTACACTTATATACTGCTTCATAGTGCTTTACAACCCTCTCTAATCAGTTTACAGAGTCAGCATATTGCCCCCAACAATCTGGGTCCTCATTTTATCAACCTCGGAAGGATGCAAGGCTGAGCCAACCTTGGGCTGCTCAGAATTGAACTCCTGGAGTAAGCAGTGAGTTAGACCTGGAATGCTGCCTTATAACCATTGCGCCAGCACAGCTCCAATACTTTAAGTGGTTTCTGTCAAGTTTAGTGTTACGAAATTGTCCAAAGCTGTTTCTATGAACGTATGCCATTGGAAATGACATATGTTTGATTCACTATTATACTCTTCTAAATCAGTTAATAATTATTCTGTTACTACGTGAGGAACTCTGTCCTTCCTCCCATTTAAAAAAAAAAAAAAGCCCATTCAGGGGTTTCTTTCATTAGCATTTTGATACCTTTCAGAATGCTGAATCATCAGCACCTCCCAATTAGAAATAAATTGTCATCCATTGTGTGATTGTTGAGACACATTATGCTAAATTACTCAATAGAGGAAACACTGTGCTCTTGTGGTTCATGATGAATTCAAGATGAGTAACAGCTGCTGGTGAGAAAAATTAAAAGTGTGATTTCCCCATCGTGTACCCAAGGATGCATCTGAATAGTGGAAGTTTATAGTATCAAAATATACATAACACATTTGACTGCCTCTGTCTCATTCAATCTTTCCTTCCCTCGCTTGCTGGCTGGATAGTGAAATATAAAATAGGAATTTATCCATGAATAAGTGAGCAATAATCACACAAAAAAGATGTTGAAACTTTGAAAAAAGTGCAAAGAAGAGCAAACATATGAAGAACAGTTGCAGGAACTTGAAATGCTAGTCTTGAGAAAAGAAGGACTAGGGGTGACATGATAGCAGTGTTCCAGTATTTGAGGGGCTGCCACAAAGAAGCAGCTTATTTTCCAAAGCCCCTGGGCAGGGCAGGACAAGAAACAATGGATGGAAACTAATCAAGGAGAGAAGCAACCTGGAATTAAGGAGAAACTTCCTGCCAGTGAGGACCATTAACCAGTGGAACAGCTAGCCTCCAGAAGTTGTAGGTCTTAAACACTGAACATTTTTAAGAAGATACTGGACAGCCACTTGTCTGAATTGGTACAGGCTCTCCTGCTTGAGCAGTGGCTGGACTAGAAGACCTCCCAAGGTCCCTTCCAGCTCAATTCTGATTGAAGGGTTAAAGGTGTTTTAAATATTTGTGGGGTTACACTTCACATGCTGTATGTCCTGACTTTCTAAAATCAATCTGCAGAATAATTGGTGAGATCACACTAAACACGGTAGCATGACCCACAATGCCTAACTTCGTGTAACAATGAAAAGAATTGCATTAAGATTGCATTCCAGGTCTAACTCACTGCTTACTCCAGGAATTCAGTCACAGTTTGGATAGGGGTTGCAATACTGTACAGGTAAAAGGCACTGTTTAGAAACTGAAAGATGTTTCTAGGTAGTCAGGGAGAATTAGAAAGTGTTTTTGCTAGTTCGGTGCTATAAAGTTTTATATAAAGAAGATTTTAAGTCTACTTGCCCTGTGGCACCTTCTCCTGGTTTGTGTGCTCGTTGTTGCTAATCAGAACATGATGAAATGTTGAGTCAGTCCACAGCTGGCTTTATTAAACATAAAGCACAAACATCTGAAAAGCCAGATGAACTGCGATAGCAGAAACAGAAACTGTTTAGCAACTGTTTAAACAAGGAAACCCAATTTTAAGATGAAACCTATTTTGCTTTTATTGGAGTACATGGCACTTTCTTATGGACTCCCCATCCTTTCAGAGAAGGGAAGTGAAGAACAAAATGAACAGCTTGCACAGGTAACAATGCCACGGGGCTCTGAGAAATTTGGAATCAGTGGTACCTGAGGTTGAAAGGCGGAGTTCTTAATATTTTTTGAGGTTGCTCTGTTCCTGCAGGTGTTTAGTTACCAGTCTATGCAACAACCTCAGGGCATAGGAGAGGGAAGTTTGCCGGTTGTTTATATATAGGAGCTTGTCTTGCCAGTCTTGTTTGGGGTATGTTTTTTTCTCCTTGATTGTTCCTTGATTAAGATATTGTGTTGTTTTTTTTCTTCCTCTAACTGTTGATCTGGTGCCATGTCTTACTTCTCTGAATGCTCTGGCTTTGCTTAAGACACTTTAGAGAGGAGTGTCAAACTCACGTCATCATGGCCCTCGGGCTGGGAGTTCAACAGCCCTGTTTTAGAGTGATTTGTGCACTATAGAAATTGCAGTGAGAAATTTGTGGTGTATGGGGGAAGTTGTCCTTTTTTATAGATTGTAACGGTTATGTTGTGCAACTCCAAAGATCCAGTAATCTTACCCTCGCCCTCCAAAAAACATAGACCATCTAACACAGTGGTGGCTCACCTATGGCATGCATGCCAGAGGGGTCACGCAGAGCCCTCTCTGTGGACACGCACAACGTCACCCCAGCTCAGCTCCACCATGTTTCACCATGGCGTTTCTCTCCATCATTTGCAGGAAAATTTCTGCAAACAATGAAACAGAAGCTCATGAAAGAAAAAGATCTCACCTCTTGAAGGTGTTGCTGGTGTCAGGATACCCCGTCTCCCACCAGCCAGCTGGTCTTCAAGGTTCTGCCATGCATGCACAGGTGCCAGAGGTGGTATTCCGCAGGTTCTGACCAGTTCTGGAGAGCCGGTAGTGGAAATTTTGAGTAGTTCACAGAACCAGCAAATACAACCTCTGACTAGCCCTTCCAACCCCATCTATTCTCTGCCTCCCGCGTCCCAGCTGATCAGCTAGGTCGTCTTGGGTTTTGCTCTGCACAGGAGAACGGAGCTGGAAAGCAGGTTAGTGGGGTGGGGAGGGAATGGGGATTTTGCAGTATTCTTCCCCTGTCATGACCACCAAGCCACCCCATGCCCATCAAGCCACATCCACAGAACCAGTAGTAAAAAAAAGTTAATCCCACCACTAATGGGTGCACGCATGTGCATGCACACCCATGCCCCTTGAAGTTTGGGCATGCATGTGCACACTTTGGACACTCAGTAACTAAAAGGTTCGCCATCAGTGACCTATCACATCCATTGCAAAGACATTAAAAACTACTATATAGGATAGAGGAACAGAAAATCGACGTATATAATATAAACGTACAGGTAGTTCTTGCTTACAGTTCATTTAGTGATGTTTGAGGTTACAATGGCACTGAAAAAAAAAAATGACACGACCATTTTTCACACTTATGACCATTGCAGCATCCCCATGGTCATGTGATCAAAAATTGGACACTTGGCAACTGATTCATATTTATGACGGTTGCAGTGTCCCGGTGGTCATGTGATCACCTTTTGCAGCCTTCTGATAATCAAAGTCATTGGGAAAGCCATATTCACTTAACAGCTGTGTTACTGCTTTAACAACTGCCATGATTTCACTTAACAACCATGGCAAGAAAGGTTATCAAATGAGGCAAAGTTCACTTGACAACTGTCTCAACTTAGCATCAGAAATTTTGGACCGAAATGTCATCATAAATCGAGGACTGCCTATATGACTGTCGACTGACAGTCGCAAGGCGTGATAAGCATTCCTTAAATCTCAACTCATGAAGGATCCCAACTAAATCTCTGCAAATATAGCCACAATTAAACCATTTACATTTTAGGTCAAGCCAATTCCAATAGTCATGGCAGCGCGGCCTTCTGACAATACACTTCAACAGACAGATAGACATAAATATTGTATTTAGGGCGGGGGGCACCTTTACTCAGGCACCTTCACTCAATATTAACTCCTGGCATGGACAGGATCATTTGTTTAACAAATGTTTGAAGTTATGATGCTGCTGAATAAAGTGACTTATGGCTGGTCCTCAGATATATGATTCTTGCAAATAACATGATCAAAATGTTAGTGTTGACAACATACATGTATTGACAATGGTTGCAGCATTCCAGGTGGCCATTTGTGCTTTTTCCAGAGAGTTTCTAACAAGCAAGGTCATTGAGGGATGCTGGGTTCACTTCATGGCCATGTGATTTGCTTAAGGACCATGGCAAAAATGTCATAAAATCAAGGGCAACTCACCTAATGATGAAATCACTTAGTAATGGAAATTCTGTTCCCATTTGTGGCCATAAGTGGAGGACAACTTATAACAATGAATGCAAAAATGAATATATGCCATTGCTATTCTACCAAGCAAATGTTTAAATAGATTACAATGTATAAAAAAATTAATGTGAAAATTATGTATTCATTTTTAGACTCAAATGCTTTTCTGTTTTTGTCAGGCATATATCAATCAGTTTTATGAGCAGAAAGCTGATTCAAGGCAGCGAGGATGGAAGATAAATAATTTATCCTTTATGGATAAAATCAAACAAATGCAAGACTTTTTTAGATTGAATGTAACAGGAAAGGTTGATGCTGAGACCCTAGAAGTCATGCAGCAGCCAAGATGTGGTATCCCTGATATTGGACAGTATGTCCTGGCTCTTCCTGGATGGAGAAAAATGAAGCTTACATACAGGTAAAACATAATCTGATGATAGATCAAATGAATCAGATGACACCTAGAACAGGGGTCTCCAACTTTGGCCACTTTAAGCCTGGAGGACTTCAACTGTGCTAGGTGGGGAATTCTGGGGGTTGATTCTGGGAGTTGAAATCCTCCAGGCTGAAAGTAGCCAAGGTTGGAGACCCCTGATCTAGAAGGTCTAAAACAAGACACCATTTAAGGCATGAACAAATTCCTGTAATTGCAGAAATACCAGGTGGGAAAATAGCATACCTACTATTCTGTAACTAACTAACATCTTTTCTCAGTTTGCTTCAGGGAATGATTTAGTCTTTCCTTTTTTGCCACAAAGCTGTGAATTACATAAGATAAACAGCAAAAAGAAAACAAAATAAATTTACTTTGTCCCAAGAAAAAAGAAAAGAAATTATTTGCGATATTCCCTGAATCTAAGTCAACATGCCTCAGATAAGAATAATATAGTACCTCCTTAGTTATATACAGAATAGATCTTAAATAATAGCAATTTTGTCATAAGCTCAGCACTTACAAGTTGAAAAATACTGAAAATTAATTGTCACTCTTAGAACTTCATTTTAAACTGGAAAAACTAAACTTGAATACTTACAGTATCGATGTACAATTTAGGACTTTTGATTGCATTTCTTCTCGTGAAAGTTTGGGAGAACTCTAAAGTTCCCTATAAATAGTATTTTAAATATGAGAGAAAAGAAAAATTATTAATTATATTATATTAATTCATGTAATTTGATTTGATTTAATAATTTAATTTCATTGAAATGAAATATAAGGGAAGTCCCAAAGGTGCTTTTTCAAAAAAGGTGCTTTTTCTTCCTTGAAGAGGTTTCGCTTCCCATCCAAAAAGCTTCTTCAGTTCTGACTGAATGGTGGAGGATGAAAAGGTTTATATTCCTTGCAGTCATCTGGTTGTTAGCACTCTTTCTGAGAGTCGTTGAGGTCACTTCAGAGGTAGTATTTAGCCGATTCGGACTAGTTCTGGCTTACCGGTAGTGAAAATTTTGAGTAGTTAGGAGAACTGCCTCAGCTGAGCTAAAATACAGTTCACCCCACTAGGACTGACACAGAGGGCGATTTTTGAGTGTTGCACATGCACAAGCAAAGTGCTTTCTCATAGAACCGGTAGGAAAAAATTTGGAATCGCACACTGGGCCACTTGGAGGGTGATCTGTGACCTCAGGGTCACCTGAATAGTGCAAATCGGTGTGGAACCTTCTTCGAACTGCTGAAAGGACTGTATTGTAGCCTGCAGACATTAGACAATGCTATTTTGCAAAAACCGTTCACTGGAAGAAAATGCCTTAGGTAGGTGGAAAGGGGAAATTGTTTTGCTCACACCTCAATAAAAAATAAAAGTCATATGAATAACTCTATCCAAAAACTGGTCAACATGAATTGGAAAGATTTTAATCATTTGTTTCAATCTACTTGGATCTGTTTTTTTTTTTTATTTGTATGTTCATTTTTCAGCCCAAATTGTTAATTGCCAGAATAGTGCAAGTGGTTTTTTAATTTGTTTTTTTAATCTCACTTTTATTATTGTTATGAATAACTCAAGGCAGCAACTATACCTAATGCTTGTTTTGCCTCCTATTTTCGCCCCCTGAGGTGAATTAGGCTGAGAGAGAATGCCTTAGAGAGTGCTTTAAACCATTGGACCAAACTGTTTTAGTGAAAAAAAAAATGCTCTGCATTTTAATTTTCTTAGAATTGCGAATTACACTCCCGACATGAGGAGAGCTGATGTGGATGCCTCCATCAAGAAGGCTTTTGAAGTTTGGAGTAAAGTGACTCCTTTGGCTTTTGTCAGGATTCACAGAGGGAGAGCAGACATCGTGATTGAGTTTGCAACAAGAGGTAGAACATTAAATCCGACAGCAGCTTTAAGTTTCTTTAAGCTCCTTTTTATGAAGTGAGAGTACAGCAATCTCGTATCATGTTGTCTTTCAGAGCATGGCCGCTGTCCACGGCAATTCGATGGACCCCTAGGTGTCCTCGGGCATGCTTTTCCTCCTGGTCATTACTTCCGTGGAAATGTCCATTTTGATGAGGATGAAACTTGGATAGCCAATTTGTATGGTAAGTGGCAATAAACCTTTCAGTTTTGAAGCGCAAGAGCTATTTTCACGGTAGCTGTAAATCCTCCAAAGAGGACAATCAGGAATAATAGTAAAGTCATTGAAATGAGTGCCATTGCATTGTTGTGCATGATTATTAGAGGTGGTATTCAGCAGGTTCTGACCAGTTCTGGAGAACCAGTATCAGAAATTTTGAGTAGTTTGGAGAACCGGCAAATGCCATCTCTGACTGGCCCCGCCCCCACCTATTCTCTACCTCCTGAGTCCTAGATGATTGGCTGGATCTTCTTTTGTTGCCCTGCACAGGAGAATGGAGCAGGAAAGCAGGTTAGTGTGGTGGGGAGGGAATGGATATTTTGCAGTATCCTTCCCCTGCCACGCCCACCAAGCCATGCCCACAGAACTGTTAATAAAAAATGTTGAATCCCACCACTGATGATTATCTGAGTGGAATTCCACTGAACCAAGCATGGAACTTTCAATTAGAGGCAGTTCTTGTGTTATGACCATGATTGAGCTCACAATTATTGTTGTAAGACATGATGGTCATAAAATGAGTCACCATGTGACTGGACTCAATTTTATCATCCTTTTTCAGGTGGCTTTTAAGAGAATGTGGTGAGAAAAATGTGGTAGTTATTAAACAAGCACCATGCTCCTTACATATCTTTAGCCAACCTATTGTTCACTATGAAAAGTAAATGCTAGTTGTTGTAATGTTGTAAATTGTAATGTTATGAATTGTGATCACAGGGCACTCCAAACAGCTTTGTGTAATTGTGGGCTGGTTGCTGAACATCCAAAATGTAGTCACAGGATTGCAGGAGGGGGTGGAAATCAGAACTTTGAAACCAGGTCGTAACTCCCATTTTGGGGGTCCATCATAACTTGAATGCTCAGCAAATGGTCAAAATTGAAGGCTACCTGTATGGAAACTCAGTTGTTGTGCATGATTATCTGGGTGGAATTCCACTGAACCAAGCATGGAACTTTCAATTAGAGGCAGTTCTTCTGTTATGACTGTAATTGGGCTCACAATTATTGTAAGTTTCATTTTTGGGGTCCATTATAACTCGAATGGCTGCTAAGCAACTGTTCATAATTTGAAGACTACCTATATGTAAACTCACCTATTATGGGATGATAATCTTGAAGCAAACGTTTTCATCCAGGAGATTTCTGAGACAAGGGCAGGTTTTACAGCTAACCAAGATAAATAAGTAAGTGTGAATTCCATCAAAAGAAAACAGGAGGGGGGAATCTTACCTCTAATTATTCAGATTACTTTATGGCTTGCTCCTATCGCTCGGAACAAGAATTACCTGAAAGTGCCATCATTTCTTCATTTATTTACAGAGCAAAAAAGATTTAGAAATCACCCTGTTGTTCCAGCAGAAGATGTCAGGACTCCTGTTTTGAAAAAAGTCCCAAAGCTGAAAACTTCTGCTCTTCCTCTCCCTTACTCCGCCATTAGTAAGTTTAAAAATTCTCCCTTTTAGTGGTGGGAATTCTTCCTTGTGGAAATGGGGGGGATATAATGACATCTTATCAGTAGTTATAGCAGTGGGAACAGTCTAGATTAATGTCACTTATTTTTATATATAATTATCTCTCCATTTATGGGAGAGAGGTTCTTTTTGCTTTTACATAAATAGATAGTAGATGTTTGGATAGGGCATTAGTCTCTGTTGGCCACCAATATAGTTCTCAGCTTCAGCTGGAGCTCCCATTAAACTGGATGGAGCCAGAAAACTGCTGATGGAGCTTCATCAGCCAGAAGTAACAGATGGAAAAATGGATGTTCTGTGGGCAAAGAAGGAGTAAGGTGTGGACAGCTTTGAGAAGACTAGATTCTGCCCTCCCCAAGCCTCTGCACACACCCTGCACTTACCCGCATCCAGCATAGGCTATGTGGGGACTTCTGGGAGGGGTGGGGTGGGCGTGGCCAGCCAGGAATGGGATTTGGGGTTCTCTGAACTGTACCGAATATTAGCTAAAGGTTCTCCCAAACCCTTGTGAACCCCCAGAAGCCCACCCTTGTGTCAAACTCCCAGCCCATGGGCCAGAGGCATCACGTGCTGGCCACGCCCATGCCTGGTTTAGTGAAGAGGTGTGGTTAGCTGGTAGCAGGTGTGGACAGCTGAGGAGAGCGAGGATTCAGATGAGAAGCCAGGGCCATTAGGGTCCTGGCAAACTGCTGCTTTCAGAGATTGTGGGGGCTGGCAGCAGTGATGAGGAGCTTCCAGAGGAGCCTGTGCCAAGTGTGCGTGGGCACAAGATTGCTCGTAGGAAAGAGCAATTACAACAGCACAGGTGATTTGGGAGTAAGGCTGCAAAGTAATGGCCCCTCCTTCAAGAAGATAAAAGCCAGCTGTGAAATGAATGTACTTTGCAGAAGGCAAAGACGTTTTGAAACTCCAGCTTCATGGACATGTCAGTATCGCGAGTTTGTATTTAAAGATTCTTGTATTGCAAATTATTTCTTGGCTCTTATCTCTTGGCTGTCTCACACAGTTTGGCAAGGCTTGTGCTTATCACAGCTAATTATTTTGCAGAAGCATTAAAAGGTTTCTGTTCCTTTTGGGTTGTGTTTGATTTGTTGGAAAAGGGCGTGGGTCAGAACACAATATGTCATGTGACACCGCCATGATGATGTGAGTTTGATACACCCGTACTGGATCAAATTGGTTCTCTTTAAAATAGGGAAATGTTCCTTATACAAATAAAACATTGTTCTGGTATGTAATTCCTTGTGACGTTCTACTGTATATTATACGCATTTGTTACAAATGTCTCATTTTCTCCATGTAAGCCTCAAATTGAACAATCATATGTACATTTCCTTGAGACTGAATCCCAGTGAACTGAGTAGAACTTCATGTATGCATCTACAATCCATGTATAACCATGTTTTATTGACTTATTTATTATTATTTATTTATTTAGAATTCAGCTTATTCCTTGTTGCTGCACATGAGATTGGGCACGTACTTGGCCTCGCACATTCTAATGATCCAAGAGCACTGATGTTCCCCAATTATAAACCCATTGACCCTGATGATTCTCCACTTTCTGAAGATGATATTAATGCCATTCAGGCCATCTATGGTAAGAAAGCATGTCTGCAGAGTTCATTCAAAAAATATGATTCAGTTTTTAACCTAACTTCCTTTAATCTGTTTAAAAACATGTCCAAGATTTTTCCAGGACCTTTAGTCGGAATAATAGAATAACAGAGTTGTCAGGGATCTTGGAGGTCTTCTAGTTCAGTTCAGGCAGGAAAGCCTATACCTGTGATGGCGAACCTATGGCACGCGTGCCACAGGTGGCATGCAGAGCCATTTGGGCTGCCCCAAGAGCCGCCGGCAAACTTACCTCACTGCGCATGCGCGCACCTCACAACTTTTTCTCTTTGAGGCTGATTGTTTCCTTTCTTGGTTCATAATGATTTAGTTCAATATGAGAACATACTTAGTATGTCAGCAAGATCTACCTGGTAGGTTTCGGGCCCGAAATTGACATATATGTAGCAGTGGTGGGATTCAAAATTTTTACTACTGGTTCTGTGGGCGTGGCTTGGGGGGCGTGGCAGGGGAAGGATACTGTAAGATCTATAGTCAGAGGTCGTATTTGCTGGTTCTCTGAACTGCTCAAAATTTCCGCTACCAGTTCTCCAGAACTGGTCAGAACCTGCGGAATACCATCTCTGATATGCAGCCATTTTATTTAGCTCTATATTCTCATCTTTATGTTTTCTTTCTTTCTTTTCTTTCTTTCTCTTTGCTGGTATAAGGTGGGAAGGTTTCAGGCTCATCACATTCTTATGGTGGGAGGAGTGGTTAGATAGTGAGGATTGTTTTGGCTAGGTGGTTTTCCTTCCCTTGGGAACAGAAGCTGTCCCTGCCAAGACCTGGAGGTGGAGATTGAAGACATTAGGCAACGTTGATTTAATTCTATTGGGGAATGTTACTTTTCTGGGTTGCTTCTAACTTGCAATATTATGTGGTATAATTCCAGTTTGTGTCAGATCCTGAATTACAACAGACTTTGCCAATGTGATGCTTACCTAAATAAAATAAATTTGTTTTGGAAGGTGGATTTTGCTCATTTCTTTATTTGAATGAGTTTCATCACTTAGAAACCTGACAGTAGGATTATTGGGTTAATACAGAAGAATTGCAAGCAATAATTCAGTTTTAAAGTAGCCATAATGATGTTATATGCATTATAAAAGCAATCTGTAAATGATACAATTATTTAATTAAATAAAACTTACACATATTGCATAGCTCACTTCATTTGTCCACAATAGACAAATTTTCCATTCTGAGAACAAGTGTTCCGATTAATCATATTCCATCTGATTATTTTAGGACCATCACAAAATCCTTCAAATGAACCAGTGAAGCCAACGTTACCAAAAGCTTGTGATCCTAAGCTAAATTTTGATGCCATCACTACCTTCCGAAGAGAAGTGATATTTTTTAAGGGAAGGTAAACAGGATTTGCTTACTATAAAAGGAGAAAGGCAGAACAGCTGCGTAGTACATATATGGCATTGAGTAGCTTGACATTGAAAATAAAATGTTTTCGACTCTCTACCGCCACCTTGTGTTCATTGTTGTCCAAAAATTGCTTTTTCTTTTTGGTTTTTCCATTTAGCTTCTCATCTAAGAAGTTTCTTCAGTTTTGAAGAAGCTTGGGGTGAGAAGTGAAATGTCTTTAAGGAAAAATTTTAAAAGTCCAGTTATCTCTGGGAAAAGCACCTTTGGGAAAGTCATGACCTGGATCTCCATAGACATTTTGCCTCATCATACTTTTCTGACTCCATTGCAAAAAGTTGGCAATTTTGATCCATTAAAACTTAACTGTAAATATACATACTTCATGATTCATTTACTCACGATAAACCTTAGAATAGCACCAGGATTATTTTCCTTCAATTTTGGGGGGATTAGAATTTAGAGGAAGCCAATCAAGATAGGACTTGTGTCAAATAAAACATGGCTGAACCATTAGATTGCCAAACTACAGGGTTCTAGCTCAAAAGGATTCTTATTTTCTTAGAACTTGGAGCCTGAAATCTTATTAGGATGAATCTCAGGAAAATATAGTGGGGCTCTGAATAAATATAGAAGCCATTGTCCCAAAGATGCTTTTTCAAGAGGCAACTGGACTTTCTGGTATTTCTTTGAAGATCTTTCACTTCTCATCCAAGAAGGTTCCCAGTTCTGACAGGATGGTATGGAATGGAAGGGTTTTTATTTTTTGTATGGGAGCACAATACTCAGCAGTTAAAGACAGCGAGTTTATTGGCTGGAGAGCTGACAGTCCAGGGTTTGAGACCTGAGTATTGCTCTGAATAGATGCTGGAGAATGGAAGGATCCACCATCCAGTCAGAGCTGAAGAAGCTTCTTGAACGAGAAGTGAAACTTCTTCAAAGACCAAAAAGTCCAGTTGCCTCTTGAAAAAGCACTTTTGGGACAACAATGAAGATGGATGACCGAGAAGCTCCACAGACATTGCACCAAAAATGTTCTTATGTTCAGCTTTTGCCCCTAATTGTACCTTTATGACTATGTTAGACAGATTTCTGTGTTTTTCTAGTAAATTGATTTGCAACAGAATTAGTTGTCTGTTTAAATTCACAAAATAATTATTTTTAGTAATAGGAAATGCACCATCCCATTCATTGCAGGCACATCTGGAGAGTGTATCCGACTAGGTCTGAAGTGGACATGGAACCAATTTCTACTTTGTCGCCTCTCCTGCCATCTGGAATCCAGGCAGCTTATGAAAATATGAACGATCAGGTTTTTTTCTTTAAAGGTAAGACATTAAGGCAAGGGTCTTCAAATTTGGTAAGTTTAAAACTTGTGGACTTCAACTCCCAAAAGTCCTGAGCTAATATGACTGGAGCAGGGATTCTGGGAGTTGAAGTCCATAAATCCTAAAGCTGTCAAGTTTGAAGACCCCTGTGTTAAGTCCGCGTGGACAGAAGCCAGGAGTCGGTGACTGTGTTTCAAGCTCTTTTTATTAGTCAGGAACCGAACTGAGGCTAAAGGAAAACTTCGCGGCTTTTTATTTTCAAGCTGCCGCGGCCGCGGCCAATGGCACCGCTTTGAATCTCCCACGATTCGAATTGACCAATCGCGGGAGATTCTCAGCAAGTCAATTGGCGCGGCTCACCTAGCCAATCCGAACGCCCCGCGCTTTGGCCAATCAAAGCGCGGGGATCTCAAGAATTCAAATGAGGGGACAGAACACCCCTCCCCTCTTGGTTCAGTCCTTACGTTGCATAGTCCCGTAGGTAGGTGGGGCTCCGTCTGGTGCGAAGGTTCGGTGTTTGCTGGTGGAGTCTGGGGGTTTCTCTGGGTTGTACATGGGGTGTAATCTATCGAGTGGGGACCTTATTTTCCTCCCCATTAGCAGTTCTGCTCGGCTTTTATTTGTTGTGGTGTTTGGGGTTATGTGCTGTATGAAAAGTAATTTATTTATTTTGTCCTGGATCTCCCCGTGGTCTATTTTCTGGATGGTTTTCTTTGTGAATTGAACCATCCGTTCCACCCTATCATTTGCCGCCAGATGCGCCGGGGCTGTCAGCGCGTGTCGTATGCCCCTCTCCGCTAGGAATTTTTCAAATTCTAGCGAGGTGAATTGGGGCCCGTTGTCGGAAACGAGGACGTCTGGGAGGCCGTGTGTTGCGAAAAGTTTGCAGAGTTCTTTGGTCCCGGCCTTCGTGGTGGTTGTTCTCATGTTGCTTACCTCCAGCCAGTTGGAGTAAGCATCTTCGGTTATTAAGAAATGTGTCCTTTTGTGGGCCCGGCAAAATCTGTGTGGATCCTAGACCACGGTCCCCTGGGGTTTTCCCACTCTAGGATGGGTGCTGCGGGTGAGCTTGGCCTAGTTTCCTGGCATCGTTGACACCTTGCTACCCAGGCCTCGATCTGTTTGTCCATCCCTGGCCACCAAGCGTAACTTCTGGCCAGTGCTTTTGTCCTAACGATGCCCAGGTGCCCCTCGTGTAACAGTTCCAAAACCTTCCCTTGTAGTTTTTCCGGGATGACCACCCTATCCCCCCATAATATGCACCCTTTTAGTAACGAGAGTTCCATTTGCCGGTTCCAGAATGTCCTGATGGACTCGTCGTTGTCCCTTTCCGGCAAAACCCACACCAGACGTTTGTCTTTATTAGTTTCTCGGGCAATGTCTGACGCGGTTATGGGTAGGTTGGGTCGAGTCTCTATGCTGAGGGTGGTCGTCATGGGTGCTGGGTCAGTGTCTGGTTCAGGTAACGGTGAGCGGCTTTAGGCGTCCGCATGGGAGATAGTCTTACCAGGTCGGAGTGTGAGTCCGTAGTTGTAGGCAGCCAGGAATTCGGACCACCTTGTCATTCTGGGAGACAGAATGTTCAGGGTGGCCCTGTTCCCTGCAAGGATTCCCAGCAGCGGTTTGTGGTCGGTGATGATGGTAAATGTCCAGCCGTAGAGGTACCTTTTTACTGCGGCGACGATAGCCAAAGCCTCTTTGTCCAGCTGGCTGTAGTTCCGCTCCGGTTTGGTGAGGGTCCTTGAAAAAAACGCGATGGGTGCTTCTTTTCCATCGGGGAGAGTGTGGCTGAGGACAGCGCTGACGCCAAAGGGTGATGCATCGCATGTGATGGCTAGTGGTAGGGTCTCGTTGTACTGGATGAGGATGGCATCCGAAGTGAGCAGGTCCTTGGTTTTTCTGAAGGCGGCTTCCTCGCGTTTCCCCCAAGTCCAGGTAGCCGCCTTGTCCAAAAGCCTATGCAAAGGCTCCGCCGCGGTCGCCTTTTGGGGCAGGAAGACATTATAAAAGTTAAGTAACCCCAGAAACGCCTGCAGTTCTGTTTTTGACTTGGGTGTGGGGGCTTCCTTGATGGCTTTAATTTTCTTGTTGGTGGGGTGAATGCCGTGTTGGTCTAGGAGGTATCCTAGGAATTCGACCCGCTCTGTGTACAGCTGGCATTTTTCCCTCTTCACTTTAAGCCCGGTTTCTTTGAACCTCGTTAGCACCTCCCTTAGGAGAGTCTCTAGTTCGGCCTGGTTGGTTGCCGATACTAGTACATCATCGAAGTATGGGACCACCCCGTTGATGCCCTGTAAGAGCCTTTCCATGAGGCTCTGGAAAATTCCAGGTGCCACGCGGACTCCAAATTGGAGGCGGTTGCATCTAAAGGCTCCCCGGTGGGTGACTTTGGTTTGTGCCTCTGCAGTTTCCTCGTCGACCGGCAGTTGCTGGTATGCTTGGGCCAGGTCGAGCTTCACAAAAACTTTGCCCCCTCCCAGTGAGTGTAGGAGATGCTGCACTACTGGGACGGGGTAAGCACTTTGCTGCAAGGTGCCATTTAGGGTGGCCTTATAGTCCCCGCATATTCTCACTGACCCATCAGGCTTAATCGGGGTGACTATGGGGGTCTCTCACCGGGTGTGGTCTATGGGTTGTAATACCCCTTGCTTGACGAGCTTGTCAATTTGCTTGTCTATCTTCGGTTTGAGTGCGAACGGTACCCGCCTTGGCTTTAGGCGTTTTGGGGGAACGTTGGAGTCTAGGCTGAAGGATATAGGGGGCCCTCGGTACTTGCCTAGGGTGCCGTCGAACACTTCCTGGAAATCCCAGGCCAATTGCTGCTCCCAGTCGGCTTCGGTGATGTGGTCGATGCCCGTGACTGTGATGCCTAGCGGTGCGAACCATTGAAGTTCCAGTAGGCTAGGTCGGTCTCGATCGACGATGGTTAAGGGAAGTCCCTTGTAGGTCACTGTAAACTGTCCTGTTCTGACTACAGGGATGCGGTTTCCCTGGTAGTCCTTGAGGATTAGTCTTTGGTTTTCTAGTTGCTTTCTCTGGATGGTAGGCATCAAGCATTTAATTTCTTGCCAAGCTACCATTGAGAGGTAGGACTCGGAGTCCACCTCCATTTTACAGGGTTCGCCTTCGATGCCTACCTCCATGTAGACCTTTCTGGCATCTGTGGTTGTGGCGTGGCCGATGGTGACCGTCTGATGTGTCTCTTCTCTCTGCCTGGCCTCGCCGCTTCGTAGGGCTCGTCCGTTTCACTCCCAGCGGTTGTCTGTTAGCCGGTCTCTGGTCCTGGGGGGTGTGCTCTCTCATCTCCGCTCGCTCGGGTCCCATTGCCTGGGGCTGTGGGTCTTCTTGAGGCGGCAAATGCGTGTGATGTGGCCCTTCTTGTCGCAGTGCCGGCAAACGGAGTCGAAGAACCGGCATTCAGATCTGGGGTGGTCGCCTCCGCAACCGGCACACGCGGTCCTCGACTTACGACTCCACTGGCTGCGCTGGTCACGGCCTGCCTGGAGACGGTGGATGTCTTCCTCCTCGTCGGACGTGCCCGAGGTTGAGTGGAGTTCGCCCTGGTGGGTGGTGGTTTCAGGTTGGGCCTCGGTTGACCTCGCAGGGTTGTTGTTTGCGGTGCGGTCCCCGGCGTTCGGTCTCCGCATGCGGTCTGCTGACTGTCGGGTTGCTTCGGCGGCCGTGGCTTCGGAGATGGCGTCGGCGAGAGCGATGTTGCCCTTAGCCATCAACCGACTTTGGAGAACGGGGTCCCAAAGGCCGAGCATGATTCGGTCCCGAAGGGCCTCGTTCATGTTGGAGAACTCGCATAGTCCTCCCAGGCGCCGCAGCTCTGCAACGAAATCACTGAGACTCTCGCCCGACCGCTGGTCCCACCAATAAAATTCGTGCCATCGGATGAGGATGGGCACGGCTGGAGCGTAGTGGTTCCGGAGCAATGGTTCGAGGTCCTTCCAATCCATCGCGGTAACGTCGGTGGGCTTGGCTAGCGCTTTTGCCATCTTAAACACTGCAGGCCCGCAGTGTGTTAGGAAGATGGCTCATTTCTTCGGTCCCGTGGCAACCTTCAGATCGTTGCATTTGAGGAACATGTGGAATCTATCCGTGTAAGATTCCCAGTCCTCGGTAGCGGGGTTGAAGGGGGTTGGTGGTGCGATGCTGGCCATCTCGTTGGTTGGCTGGCTTCCGTCGGACACGTGCTTCGGTTCAGGATGAGGATCCCATCCTCATCGCCAGTGTTAAGTCCGCGTGGACAGAAGCCAGGAGTCGGTGACTGTGTTTCAAGCTCTTTTTATTAGTCAGGAACCAAACTGAGGCTAAAGGAAAACTTCGCGGCTTTTTATTTCCAAGCCGCGGCGGCCGCGACCAATCGCACCACTTTGAATCTCCTGCAATTCGAATTGACCAATCGCGGGAGATTCTCAGCGAGCCAATCGGCGCGGCTCGCCTAGCCAATCCAAGCGCCCCGCGCTTTGGCCAATCAAAGCGCAGGGATTTCAAGAATTCAAATGAGGGGTCAGAACACCCTGCATTAAGGCTTCTATTATTTGAATTAGAAGTTTAGCAATGAGCAACCTGCAGTACTAGAGTGATATCGATATATGGATCCTGGACTAATTTCAAAAGCTCTCTGCAAACATTCAGTTTGGGTCTCTGTCAACCAGCTGTTGAAAAAGAGGAAACAAGATGTAAATAGAAAAAGAAAAGAAAAATAGAAAAAAAAGGAGGAGAGATTAGGCAAAAGCAGAGATGGCACTGAATTTTCAAAGCTAATAGCCAAGTTTGTGAGGAAGGAGCAAAAATCTGGATGATGGTGAGCATGGTATCATGATGTAAGTCCTCGCTCCTCGGTGTCCATTATCTTACCAAGTTTGATACACAACTTTCCTGTGGAAGCCTTACCAACAGCTCTTGAAAGGTCTGTGTTCTCCTTTTAAAGCCAGGCGATCAAGAACAGCAGCCAAAATCTGCCAGCAAAAGAAAGAGAGGAAAGATGTTTAAACATAGCCCTCCCAAGCTCCGTTTTCACTGACAGATGGGTTGCAGGAGGCTGTCGCAGCCAAAAACAGAGCTCAGGAGCCCATTTTCACTGGTAGAGCACTTGGGCTGCCAAAGGCACCCCACCAACACAAGTGACATTGAGCTGGCCATGCCAACCCTGTTGTGGTTCACTGGCAGCAGGTACAGACGGCTGAGGTCTCAGAGAGTGAGGACTCAGATAAGGGGCCTGCATTTGTTGCAGGGATGGGGCCAGGACTTTCAGGGAGTGGAATGCTGCCTTTGGAGATTGTGGAGGCTGGCAGCAGTGAGGAAGAGGCCCCCGAGGAGCCTGTGCCAATTGCACATGCGCACAGGGCTTCTCAAAGGAAAGAGCAGCTGCAGCAGCACAGGCGACTCGGGAGTAAGGCTGCAAGGTAATGGCTCCTCCCTTAAGAGATAAAAGCCAGCTGAGAAACCGGAGTTCTTTGCAGGACGCAAAGAAGTTTTTGCACTCAAGCCTTGGGGATGTTCGGACTCTCTTAGTTTGTGTTTGGAAACTCTTTGTGTTTGAAATACTTCTTGGCAACTTTATCTAGTGTACTTAGCAGCCTTGCCCAACCTTGGCAAGGCTCGTGCTTCTCAGAGACAATCAGTTTGAAACAGCCCTTTAACCAGGAAGGAACAGAATTCATAAAGAATCATTAAAAGGTTTTGCTGTTACCTCCGTTTCGTGTTTGTTTCCTTTGAACAAGGTTTGGTCAGAACAAACCCTCGCCACACCCATCCTGGCCCCCAGAGGTAAACACCACCCTGGTACAGCCCTCAATGAATTCGAGTTTGACACCCCTGCTGTAAATGAAGAAGAATGTTTGCTTTCAATGAAAGACTCTTGTGTGGTACTCGCATTGGGTTTTGCTTTAAGAAAAAGATTGGGAACTGCCCAGCATTGATTAAAAGATGAGTGGCTATATAAGTGTTTTAAATAAAATAAATGAAGTTGGAAAAAATAAAGAGCCTTGCATTTCAGATGGGCAGCCATCACTCATTTAAACTAATTAAATGGATACATCCATCCATCCATCCATACGTACATTTCCTTCTGGGTCCAGTTCCAAGTGGGGAAAAAGACACTGGAAACATGGAGGCTATTTGGAAAGATGGTTTAATGGTAGACCATATGGCTTGGAGCTCCAAAGAAGGATGATCACATGCTCCAAGATGAAGGAAAAGAGAAGGAAGGGTTGAGATGCTGAGAGTGCCTGGTTTTATACCCTCTGTTGAGATTTGAATTGGAGCTTCTATTCTGATTGGTTGTCAGACTCCCATGGGGCCATGCAGGAGCAACTCTGTAGGCTGTCCTGAGTTCCAGGCTTGATTAAGCCTTGCTGGATGATGATGTAATGGAAAGAGCTTTGAGCAATTCCTATAGCTTTACCTGGAGATCTTTGTTATGTAAAATATTCTGGCCGAAGCCTTAATGGCCCATCATTAACAAAGGTGGGGGTGAGCTTCTATTTCTGAGGTGAGTTTCTGCTTCTGAGTTTCTACTCTTTTTAGGGGAAATATTCTGCCTTTTTAATATTTCCTAAGATATTTCATTTTTCTAGGAGAGGGGAGGGTGCTAACTTCTACACATGCATATATACATACATACAAACATACATACATACATACATACATACATACATACATACATACATACAATGGGGATTATTTAATGAAATTTGAAAATGTTTGGCTTTCTTTCCTCCTATGTCTTTCCACAGGTAATAAATTTTGGATGATTAGTAGGCTTCAAATGCAGCCAGGCTATCCCCAAATCATTGACAAGTTGGGATTCCCAACAAACATTGAGAAAATCGATGCTGCTGTTTTTGATAAAGATACTAGAAAAACCTATTTCTTTGTTGGTAACCAATACTGGAGGTAAGGTTTCTCAAACCCCTTTTAAAAATAATAAGGATCATACTGAGCATTAGTAAGAAAAGATAGAAGGGTGATATTAAAGTGATCTTCAAACAGTTTTTTAAAAAACATTTTTATTGAAAGTTTTAATAATAATAAAAGAAAATGCGGAGTAAGCTCAAAAAAAAAAGGAAAGTAAAGCAAAGATTTTTAAAGGAAATTAACTTTTTAAAAAATGCCTTGATCAAACAAAACAACTTTATACTTCTTTCTTTTGTTTCTAACAATCTTAATTTTGGATCCATGATCTTTAGATACCCAGCGGACATCATAAGATTTACGGACATTCCAATGGAACACTAGAAAAACCTTCCCAGCAGCAGGTTTTGCAAGAAAAACACACACACACAAGCACGCATGCACACAAACACACACACACACACATACAGAGGTAGACCCCAACTTGACCACAATTGATCACAAATTTCCATTGCTAAGCGGAACAGTTGTTAAATGAATTTTGCCTCCTTTTATGACTTTTCTTGCCACAGTTGTTAAGTGAATCTGGTTTCCCCATTGATTTTGCATATCAGAAAGTCACAAAAAAGGATCATATGACCCTAGAATAGTGCAATTGTCATAACTATGAGTCAGTTCAGAAGTGTCTGAATGTTCATCATGTGACCATGGGGAATGCTGCAATGGTTGTAAGTGTGAAAAATGGTCATAAGTCACTTTTTTCAGTGCCCTGTTGTAACTTTGAATGGTCACTTAATGAACTGTTGTAAGTTGAGGACTAGGTATATATATATACAGAACCTCAGAAAACAAATATATATATATATATATGTTCGTCTGACGAACACTATACAGAAGCCTGATGATGGCAGATAAGATTCTGCTGAAACGTTGCTACAACTTTAAAAGTACAACTACTATGACGTGGGAAAATACCCGAACAAAGATGAATGCCATACACACACACACACACACACAAACACACACACACACACATATATAAAGAGAAAAGCACAACCTACAGCCTTCTGCGGGTTGGTAAAACCATGAGATGTCTTCCAAAAGCTGACCCTTTATTCAGACAAAAGGAAAAAAAATTATAGAACATTATATAAATTGGAAGCAATTATTTTAATTGTTCATATTTAAACCAAATTAAACTTAGCTTTATCTTACAGCAAACCTAACTCAGATTTTATCTTCAGGCCCATTTTTTTTTTCAAATGAGGCTAGCATACCCTTAGCCTTCAACCACACTGTGCATCCTTGTTTTAGGACTCGTGTGATAACACATTTCATCTTTTAAAGCAAATGTTGACAATCTCTAAATCAATGGTCTTCAATCTTGGGAAGTTTAAGAGCTTGTGGGCTTCAACTCCCAGAATTCCTGAGCTAACCTGACTGGAGGAAGAATTCTGGGAGTTGAAGTCCACAAGTCTTAAAGCTGTTAAGTTTGAATACCCCTGTTCTAAATAATAACGCAAACACCAACAAACACTGCATCCAAATGGAATGATGTGGAAAGTGGAAAACAGAATAGAGTAAAATAGAATAGAATTCTTCATTGGCCAAATGTGATTGGATACACCAGGAATTCGTTTTGGTGCAAATGCTATCAGTACACATAAAAGAAAAAAAATACATTTGTCAAGAATCATAGGTATAACCCTTAATCGTAGTTAAAAGTTATGAAATGTATTTCCTATATTTACTAATATTTACATAATATTTACTAATATTTATATATTACTTTCCAAACAATCAGCAAATAGAATGGGAAGTTGTTGGTGGTGCACAGAGTGTCATCAACACATGATCACAATGGAGCCCAAAATTTATGTTGTTAAGGGAGAAACTTGTTAAGTGAGTTTTGTCCCATTTTATGACTTTTCTCATCACATTTGTTAAGTGAATCACAGCAGTTGTTAAATTAGTACAATGGTTATTGAATGAATCTGGTTTTCCATGTTGACTTTGTTTGCAAGAAGATCGCAAACGGGAATCACGTGACTCTGAGACACTGCAACCGTCATAAATACGAACCGGTTGTCAAGCATCTGAATGTAAATCATGAGACCATGGGATACTATAACAGTCATAAGTGTGAAAAATGGTCATAAGTCACTTTTTCCAGTGCTATTGTGACTTCAAATGGTCACTAAACAAATTGTTGCAAGCTGAGGACTATCTGTGTTATATAGTTCTCCATCTGATTCTGTTTGCTTGCATCTATTTCATCTTTCCCCACATCACATATTACACCAACAGCTATTCTCACTATCTTTCATTAGGACCATGGGCTGAATTCATATCAGGCAAATCTTGTACCTAATACGTTCCTTAAATTGTTATTTTTCAGGTATGATGAAAATACTCAGTCCGTGGATGAGGATTATCCAAGGAATATAAGCGATGATTTTCCTGAAATTGACGAGAAAATTGATGCTGCCTTCCAGCTCAACGGTAAGGAAAATAAAAGGCATTTTTGAATGTGGATCTAAAATATGACTCATGAACCTGCTCATAGACATAGGAATTTGTTTACTATCATTATTTATTTGTATGTCACTTTCATGGCAGTGATATTTAAAAGCATTAGAAAAACTATAGTGTATCATAAGACAATTTACTTATAATTATCTTTATAAAGAAAAATTGGTTAACAAAGAACCTTAAACAGTTTCACTAATCTGCATAATAATATGCATTATGTAGTGGTTTTCTGCAGTCAATATTAAGGACTAAAAACTGAAATGCAGAAATAATTAAAATAATAACAAATCAATTAAAAAGGAAACACAAACAAGAAAAAAAACATCAAAGGGCAGAATGATGTTTTTCTGCTGTAAATTTTCTGTTTCTATCATTTTTCTATATAACACAGTGTTTTTTCCTTTTAGGTTTCTTCTATTTTTTCCATGGGTCCAAGCAGTGGGAGTTTGATCCAAAGACTAAAAGGGTGATTCGTGTAATGAAGAGCAACAGCTGGCTTAATTGCTAGAAATTGTCTTAAAACACAACTCCTGTAAGAGGAAAATAATATACCGATGATTCTGTTAAAGCACTAAAACTATGAACAGTTATGTATCCCAAAATTCATTTGGGAAGCTAAGATCCAGAGGACCACTAGATGACAGTAAAGAAATATTGAAAATTAGCTTTTTGCTGTCTGCAAAACTGTTATGTGCTTCTATTTTAGTTATAAAATGTTATCTCCTTACTCAGTGCATATTTACTCAATGCATATAAAGCTTTAACAAGAATTTTAACTTCTTGTAAACAGTGACGACATTTTCTTCTGTGACATGGGCACTAATAGTCTGCATGTTTGCTCCCAAATAAGATTCACTAAGTTGAGAGAACTGCATTGCCTGGGGAATATGTGCAAAATTGCCAATTTAAAGCTATGCATTCTGAAATAGTTTTGCAATTTTTGAAAATCTATTTGCTCTTCAAATGTATTTATAATTGATATGCAGTAAGACAAGAAAATGATTTTAATAAAAACAAAGTATTATACTGGGAAATGTTTTTCATATTAAATATGTGATACAGAAGTTACACTTAGAAAATCATTACTGAACAAAAGTAAAGTTGGGTTGAAGATTATGAATACCAGATAAACAGACACGTCCACAAGTTTCAATCAGGAACGTCTATTTTCAATTCTTGTTGTTTGTGAACTAGTTAAACAAATGGCATGATTTGCAAATCCAATCAGCATAAAATCATTGTCTCTATTTCTAAAGAGTTTCAAACTGTGCTTGCACATTGTTTTACACCATAGTTTACTTTCACTAAGTACATAAGATATTCTCCTCCTCCTCCATCATCACCACCATCATTATGAGCTGTGGAAAAGTTGAAAAAGTGCCAAGAAGAGCACCTAAGATGATTAAAGGCCTGAAGGCTAAAAGATATGAAGAATGGTTGCAGGATTTGGGTTTGACTAGTCTAGAGAAAAGAAGGACTAGCAGGGGGACATAATAGCAGTATTCCAATATTTGAGAGGCTGTCCCCAAAGAAGGGGTGGGGGCCAACTTATTTCCCAAAACACCTGAAGGCAAGACAAGAAACAATGGATGGAAACTAATCAAGGAGAGAACCAATTTGGTATTAAGGAGAAACTTCCTACCAGTGAGGACAATTAACCGGCGGAGCTGCTTGCCTTCAGAAGTTGTGAGTGCTTCATCACTGGAGGCTTTTAGAAGAGACTGGACAGTCACTTGTCTGAAATGGTATAGTCTCCTGCTTAAGCAAGGGACTGGACTAGAAGACCTCCAAAGTCCCTTCCAGTTCTATTCTGATTGAAATGAAGGAGGCTTTGATTAGGTTTCACACATTTTTCAGGGCAAGTTATCATGATACGATGAGGATTTTTAAAACAGGAAAAATGAATGCCTAGGAAGGCAATAAACTATTACTTTGTAGCAAAATAGAATCTACTGGTTTTATGCAGCATACATAGTTTTATAAATCACTATCATGTCTATCCATCCCAATTTTTAAAACATCCATTTATTGGAGGTGTTGAGAGTTTTTGATGTTCAATCACTAAGTCATATCTGACTCTTCGGGAGCCCATGGACCGTAGGTTGCCAAGTCCCTGTCCTTCACGGTCTCTCTGTGTCTGTCCAAACTCATGCCTATTGCATCAATGACATTATCTAATCATCTCATCCTCTGACATCTTTTCTCCTTTCGCCTTGAATCTTTCCCAACATCAGGGTTTTTTTTCCAGAGAATCTTCTCTTCTCATATGCTGACCAAGGTATTTGAGCTTAAGCTTCAATATCTGTCCTTTCAAAGGGCAATCAGGGTTAATTCCCTTTAGGATTAATTGATTTGATCTCCTTGCAGTCCAAGGAGCTCTCAAGAGTATTCACCAACCACCACAATTTGAAGGCATCGATTCTTTGATGCTCAGCCTTCCTTATAGTCCAAGGGGGTCTGCAACCTGCAGCTCTGGAGCCACAGGTGGCTCTTTCAGCCCTCTGCTGCAGCTCCCTGTCGGCTGATCCCATCACTGGCTGGCCCCTCCCCTCCCTGTTACTCCTCGCCTGGCCTGAGAAGGTAAGAGTAATGACGGGGGATGGAGACTTGCTCCATATTCCAGAGCAGGAGGTGACTGGGTAGGAGTGAGTGATGCCAAGTTGGCCATGCCCACCCAGTCACACCAGTTGTTAAATTATTGGCTCCCGGGGGTTTTTCTTTTCATTGGGTCCAAATGGCTTTTTGAGTGTTTAAGGTTGCAGACCCCTGATATAGTCCTACTCTTACAGTTATACCTTACTACTGGGGAAACCATAGCTTTGACCAGGGATGTCAAATTCAATTTCATTGAGGGCTGAATCAGGGTTGTGTTTGACCTCAAGGGGGCCAGGGGACGTGGCCAGCTCAATTTCACTTGTGTCAGGGATGCCTGTAGTAGCCTGAGTGCTCTGCCAGTGAAAACGAGCTCCTGAGCTCCATTTCCAGCTGCAAGGGCCTACCGCAACAGTGAAAACAGAGGAGAGGAGAGCCACCCTCAACCCTTGTGAGCTCCATTTTCAGCCGTAATGGCCTCCTGTAAGAGCTCATGAGAGCTTTGCATGGCCCTCACAAGCTCCGTTTTCACTGACAGAGGCACCGCAGGCTGGTTTTCTGTTTCGAGGGAGGGGGGCACAGGCCAGATCTAAGCACTCCATGGATCGTATCTGGCCTTGCGTTTGACACCCCTGGCTTTGACTATACAGACCTTTGTCAACAAGGTGATATCTCTGATTTTTAATATGCTGTCTAGGTTTGTCATAGCTTTCCTCCCTTTTAATGTCATGGCTACAGTCACTGTATGCAGTGATTTTGGAGCTCAAGAAAATAAAATCTGTCATTGCTTTCATCTTTTCTCATTCTATCTGCCAGGAAGTGATGGGAGCGGATGTCCTGGTATTAGATTTTTTTTAATGGTATTGAAATGTTTGGTGGTCTGTTTTCAATACATTTTCAGCTCCTTGACAGATCTATGCATGCTCTTTTCAATGAAGATCATCTTATAAAATGACATCGCAAATTACATTTATTTTCACTCAATTTTCTGATACGTTCTGTCTGCTGCTTCAGAACTGCAGCACTTTTTTTTTTTTTTAATGTGTGTGTTTTTGTGCCCAGGCATCTGTTTTCACAGAATTGTCAAATCGATGTGTATCACTTTATTTTTCTCTATGCTGTTTCATTTGTCATTTTTGTGGTCACTCATGCACGTTTAGAAAAAGCCTTTTGGAGCAGATCACAAATCACTAGAAGAATCAGCTGCTAATTTAAATGTTCTGCCATTCATTCATCGTTTCATGATCTGAACTTTGAACTCAACCACTCCTGCACAAATAGTGAACAGATGTTATTATGGAACTGATGCCCAGGAGAGCATTTTAATATGTAAAAGAATTAAAGCAACATCAAGAGAGCATAGACGTACAATATCTTGTTATTTTCCACAAGATGTGTCTTCAGATCTGTGAACAGTATGCCAATCCTCTTGTGCCATCTAGTGGATTTATGGCTTTCTTAAATTTATGGCTTTCTTAAATTTTGACGCTGAGCTTGTTGATCTGAAAGATTAGCAGTTCAGCAGTTTGAATCCCTAGTGCCACGTAATGGTGTGAGCTCCCATTATGTGTCCCAGCTTCTGCCAATCTAGCAGTTCAAAAGCGTGTAAAAAATGCAAGTAGAATAATAGGGACCACTTTGGTGGGAAGGTAACAGCGTTCCGTGCACCTTCAGCATTTAGTCATGCCGGCCACATGACCATGGAGACATCTTCGGACAGCGCTGGCTCTTCGGCTTTGTAATGGAGATGAGTACCACCCCCCAGATCTGGAAATGACTAGCACATATGTGTGAGGGGAACCTTTACCTTCACCTAAATTTCCACCCAGTGGACCATTCCTAACATTATGAAGAATTAGAAAATCCACTTTTCTCATGCTTTCTTCAAAATCTTCAATTCTATAAAACTATGCTCAATTGATTTGACATTGCCCCCCACCCCCCAAAAAATAGAATTTAGGAACACCCACACAGTATGTCTTTGATTTTGCTAATGTAAAACATATGAAAATGCTGCAGTGGTGAGGAACAGACAGGATGTCCACTGAAATAAATTCCAAAAGGGTCACCATGCTAGTTTGCTAGCTGCTATGAACTACAGTAATTTAAGGACTAATAATGTTACCAGTAAGTCAGGAGTCATCAAACCTGACAGCTTTAAGACTTGTGGACTTCAACTTCCACAGTTCCTCCTCCAGTCATGTTAGCTCAGGAATTCTGGAAGTCAAAGTCCACAAGTCTTAAAGCTGTCAAATTTGAAGACCCTTTCCATAAGTAATCACATAATCACAATCACTTTAATAGATTTGCAGGTAATCTTTGATTTATGACCACAATTGAGTCCAAAATTTCCATTGCTAAGCAAGACTAAGTTAAGGCATTGTTAAGTTAACTGACTTTTGCCCCAGTTTACAATCTTTCTTGCCACAGTTGTTAAGTGAATCAATAGTTGTTGACTATAGTTGTTAAGTTAACAATACAGTTGTTAAGTCAATCTGGCTTCCCTGTTGACTTTGTTTGTCACAAGATCACAACAGATGGTCACATGACCCCAAGACACTGCAATGGTCATAAATACACAAATTTTGATCATGGGATGCTTCATTGATTGTGTGAAAAATTGTCATGTCACATTTTCTAGTTCTATTGTAACTTGGAATAATAAAAAAACAAATGGTTGTAAGTTGAGGCCTATCTGTATAGTGCAAGGGTCTTCAAATTTGACAAGATTAAGACTTGTAGACTTCAATTCCCAGAATTCCTGAGCTAACAAGACTGGAGGAAGAATTCTGGGAGATGAAGTCCACAAGTCTTAAAGCTGTCAAGTTTGAAGACCTCCGGTATAGTGTTTTGTCCTGAGAGAACTTAGTGTGTAATGTTCAAAGAGAGAAATACATAAAGCCATTATCAATAAATTTGATAAGGTTTCCAATTATTGAAACATTTACCTTTGTGTTATACCCAGTGTGTGTGTTTAGGTATGTCAGCATTCCAAAACAAATAAACAAACTCTAACTACAAAACTCCAAGACAAGCATTTTCTCAAAGTTCCACTTTATTAGAGTTGTCATATTGGCACATCTGGGAAAACCCAAATCTGAGAGTTCTGGGTTTTCCCTTGGTAATTGAAAATCAAAGACCCATCCCCTGCACCCACCAGTCCATCACATGGCCCAATCACCATCCGTCCCAATTGGAGACCTTCCTCCAACCACTCCTTGTCCAGGTGCAGGATGACATGTCCTTGACTGAGAATAAGAATGTTGTTATGACTAACTATCTCCACTACTCTATTCGACCCTCCCCTCCCAATTTCCCAGGCACTGGATTGTGGCAGCAGGGAAACTTCTGAGGCTAATATGGCTTCTAAGGCTGACAGGTTTCTTTAAGTATGTAAACAAAACACATACTATTACTATTTCATACCATTACTATTTCACAATATTTTATGTGTGGGGGAATAAGGGTTCTACGCTCCATTAGGATTGGTATGTATGCCATAGGAGTCAGAGGAGAGGGTTCTCAAATTTGATAAAACTGTCTTCAGCTCAGTTTCCCATCTTATTCAATCGAAGAAGAACTTCTGTTAATTGTCAGAGGAGAAAGGCAGGACTAGAAGTCCCAGTTTCTAATTTGTTGTGTTAACTGTTAAACCAAACTCTCTCTTAAAACCTGCAAACAGAAGGTGAGAAAAGAGAAGAGATAGCAAAAATTCTACCTTGTAATTAAAACTTGTGTCTGTTTGTTAAGAATTAGATTTTCTACCGTAAAAAAAAAAAAAAAAATCCTGTCAGGGGTTTTCTTGAAACGTAGACAACTTCTTCTGCCTTTTACACTGTGCACTCAAAAGAAAGTTGGCAGAGACACTTCTTCTTAACAAGGAAACCTTCTGAGAGAGATAAAAAGTGAACCTAGAAAGCAGAAAATAATGTTTTATAGTTCCTGTTCAGACTGTAAGGTGGTAACTAGATTGAGTGTTAGGTAGCAAAAGACTACATGACAACAGAACACTGCTTTAATATTGGTAAGCTAGTCTGAAAATTGTTGAGCTACTTTAATAGGAAGGAGTAACCTTGTGGAACAAGGCAAAGAGCTGTTGCCAAGACAACAGATAAAATACTCCAGGACAGAATAGTAAGCCAAGAAAGCATCTCAGATAAGATTCTTTCTCGTTCTCCCAAAGATAAAGAAAGGTGAATTCAGACTATAAAGATTCATTACTGTAACTTAATAATAAAAATAGTTTTAATATGTATAGTTATGATTTCCTAGTCTAAGTTACCTTAAAGAACTGACAACTATAGATGCATTCAAATTAACTAATAATAGGTACATAATTTCCTTCCTTCTTTCCCTCCTTCCTTCCTTTCCTGTCATATAAGGATATGTGTTGTTTTTTAAATAAAAATGTATCATCATCATCATCATCATTATTATTATTATGCTATATCCATCATTGGATGTTGGCAATCATGTTGCCGATCCTATTTTTATCAACAGCCGCATGAAAAAGTGCTGCTAAGTTCAGTTCAAACCAGTCCCTTAGATTTTGAAGCCACAATGTTCTTCTTCTGCCTGGACCTCATTTGTCTTCAATCTTTCCCTGAGGGATTAAGTGAAGTATGCCGAATTTTTCCAGGTGTTCCATCACACATCAAAAGTAGTCTAACTTTCACTTTTTAATGGTTTTGATGATTTCCTTTGGCTTTCCCAAATGACTTATCATCTCCCCATTTCTGATTTTGTTAAGCAAAAATTACTTATTGGACCTGTGATGACACGGCACGTGGCACAAAGGCAACACAGCCAGAGAACTGGTATGAGACTCTTTATTGGCACCAACTTTGCCGCCCCAATGTCTCATTTACTCTTCTGCTTGGAGAAAAGCTCTCCCACAAACCCGCAGCAGCCTCTGGCTGCAGATACTCCAGTTCAAACGCTGTAAGCAGACTGACTGCAATCAATCATAGAAACCCAGCAATAATTCAAACAGTCAGGAGGAGTGCCAGGAATGTAGGCCACAACTCTCAACATTAGATGAATTCAGCTTTGTTCCCAACAAACGTCCCTCCCAACTGCCTCTCCTTTAAACTCCATCTCCAGATGTGTCTTGTGAAGGGAATCAGGACCTTTCCTTCCTCATAAGCCATGCCACCCATGTTGCTGTCTTCTGCATTGTTCCCTGCACACCCTAGGATGAGGACGGGATTGGCCTTGGTCTTCATCTGAACTCCCTCTCCCTTGTTCTACCTCTGCCCAGCCTCCTTCCCCAGTTTCCTCCACAGCCAATGGAGCCACTCTCCTTCTTTCTGTCAGCTGTTCATCTTCCATCTCACATGGGGCTTGACGGGACCTTGTGGCTTTATGTCTATGCTTCTAGGAATTAAATTTCTGGTTCCATCACATGCATACTGTTAAGTCCTGGGCATGGGCGTAAGAATGGAGACGAGAGATCGGACTGTGACTTCAACTCTTTATTAAACAAGAAAGACTGGAGCAAAAACCCTGGGCAGCAGTAGCTCTTTTATAGAGCTTGCTGCCATTAAACAACCAATGAACTGAGTCTATCGCTTTCACAAGTGTCCAATCAGGGGCTTCCGTTAACAGCCAATCAGACTGGCCAAGCCTGACCAATCGCGACTTGCTATTCACGGGCCAATAAGACTTGCAGGATGACAAGCCTGTTGCAAGATGAAGCTGGTTGTATCGCTGCGATGGTTCAATCCATAACACATACAATATGTGATATAAGTGCCTAAATTGGAAGCTACAAGAGACTGCATTCTATTAATTCATTTGCTTTTTTAACTGCATCCCCTGAAATGCAAAAATATACATGTACAAGATGTAGAACAACACTACATTTTGAACCGAACTATAATTTTTAAAAAGTGGGTTTGCTAACTGAACATACATCTTGACACAGATGATTCTTTCACCAAGTGGTCTTGCCGTAGAGAAATACAAAAGAAAATTATTCTGAGAATGAAATCACACCCTCTTTATCTCTAATTGAAGGTTTGTCACAGAGCAGTACTACAGGTCATGAGAGACAATGTTATGCTAGAGAATCACAATGGTCAAAGGTATCAAAGGCTGAAGAAAAATTGTGCTGACAAGATTCAGTGGCACATTGGTGAAATTTCAGGCCATGTAGGGAGATTGAGATCGGTGTGTTCTGACAAGAACCTTACTCAGCAGCCCTCTTGTTGGTTAATGTTGCTGGTGCCTTGCATCAAAGTTGAGGTGCTTCAAATAAGGAAGGACTATGTTGGGCAACATTGTGAAGTCAAACATAATTTGTTTGAGGATGAAACCTTGAACATAGGATTCATGTTTTGAGTCCTGGAAGTCTTTGTGCTGATAATGGAAAACTTGTTCCTTAGAAGAACCTGTCCTTTTTGTTTTGAATTTGTGTGATGCCTCCTCTTACACTCCTCCCAAAACTTCACGCTGCTTTACTACAAAATTGGCTAGACATTCATCTACATTATGTAAACACATACTGAAATTTACCTGTCTTGTAGTTTTGGAAGAAATATCCCAATTCCAAGCAGGAGAGTGAGGGGTTTTTATACCTTCTCTTGGGCTTTGCATTTGAACTTCCTGTTCCTATGCAAGAACATGTATTCTATTGGCTGTTGTCAGACCACCATAGTGCCATGTACAAATCCTAAAAGTTTGTCTGAGCTAAGCTTGGTTGAAGTCTGGCTGATGCAATAATTCATTGAAATCCGTGATAAGCAGGAAGTCTAGGAAAACTGAATAAAGAAAAGTGTCAACATTTGGGGTAGGCCAGGTCAGGAAGTACACAGAAGAAAGATTTCAAGAATGTTACTGTACTGATATAGGGCATAATTTTGAAAACCTGATTCCCTCTACCTCCTCAGAGAATGCAGTGCACCCAGGTTTGAGACATCAAGTGAAATGACACCAGCAGAGAGGTGGCACCAGCTGCCAAACCACCATGACTCTACTGTAAAGGGTAAAGGTGGGGTGGGAAAACTCAGACTGTTTCTTTAGATGGTTTGGGAGTCCAACCTTCAACATTACAGATTAGCAGCTACAAGACACTGGGAGAGCTGAAGGGGAGAGCCATAGAAAGGAAACTTGACAAAGTTCCTTCAATGTAATTAGCTTGTTATAAATTTGGAAAGGTTTTACATGTTTCAAGATTGTGATGTTACCCTGGCTAGCATTAAAGTTGTCTTTCTGAAATCTGTGTGGTTCTTGTTCCTTGAGTTTGCCCCCAAGACAACAAAGAGATAGATAATTGAAAAAGTATCTCCAAAACTAGAATCAACACAGGCTAATAGAGAATGATTCCCAGCCTGTTTATATAGTGTGTTTGCTAAGTGTTTAATGTATTGATAATATATTCAGTAATGTAGTATTATGTCAGTAGTCCTGTTCCAAGAAGCCAACTTTTCATGCTTACATACAGTATGTTCTACTAAATGCATGTACAACAGAAAGTCTTCTTCAACTTCTCCAAGAATAGAAGAAAGGTTGGACTCTCGGGCAATCGAAGCACAAATAGAGTATCATCACACTATGACACAACTTTCCTCTTCATCTTGGAGTTGATGAAGAAAGCAAGAATTGCCCCAAAACCTGGAGTAGCCTTTGAAGAGCCTTTAACAGCTGCAATAAACCATTTCACACCAATATGATACTTAAACATAGCTGATTATAGTTCAGAAGGAGTTCATATTCATTTAGAAAAATGCTGATTTATGTGTCAAAGTACCATGTAATTTAGTAAGCAGATACAGGGCAATAACACTGCAATGCATCCAGAATAGGCTTTCATTTGCACATCATACACAAACTATGCTATAATTGTACTGGCTGTTCATAAACATCTTTCAAAATATAACCCAGAAAGCTTACACTTAGGATAATTAACAGCAACAGGAGTTTGTCAAACTATTCATATTTCTTTGAAAGTAAACACATTTATCTCTCTTTTTGCAGCACTTCATAAATAGGTGAAAGTAGATAAATTAGAAGACTCATCCAACAGACACATGCATCAGACAGAGAACATACAAAGACAATCTTTCCTCTTTGCAGCACTTGGATCTGTGATTATGAAACTTCTTTCAGTCCATTATCTGGTGCACATGCTTGCACCATAACAGATGGCTTCATTGTGGCTGATGTCTTTTGGTCATCCTGTTGAGAAAGTCTTAGATACCTCTCTTCTTCTTCTATTGTCATGCACACATAAGTGATTCCATAAGACAGCTGACTTAAGCAATCACATCACGAAAAAATGTAACAGATTATGTTCTTCCACTGACTGTTGTATCTCTTCAAGCAACAGCAGTGGTGGGATTCAAATTTTTTTATGACTGGTTCTATGGGCATGGCTTGGGGGTGTGGCATGGGAAGGATACTGTAAAATCTCCAGTCAGAGGTGGTATTTGTCGCTTCTCTGAACTACTCAAAATGTCCACTATCAGTTCTCCAGAACTAGTCAGAACCTGCTGAATACCACCTCTGGGCAACAGCCTTTTTCATTCACAATATGCATACAGTGATAGAAAATGGCTAACCCTTGAAGAGATAAGCAAAAAAGAATAATCCTTCTTACATATTTGATTATACAGTACTATTCTTGGTGACATTTCCAACGGCTTTTGATCAAAGTTGTTTCCAAAGATTATGATAAGTTTCAATAATGATGCTAACTATGACATCAAATGACAACATAACTGTTGTTGACACAGCATGCCTGAAAGAGAAAGAACATTTGTACTAATGACACCACATGAACCAATAAAACAAAATAATGCATATATCAGCAATAACAGAGTGAATATTGTATAAGTACTAGAATAACTTCTTCATATAGAGTCTGGCAGACCTATATCATCTTAGAAGGAGAGCATTGTCTCATGCCCACGCTAAAAGAAACCAGAGGGGTTGATTAAGATCTTCTCTATGGTAGACCTGTCCCTCAGGAAAAGGTTGCTCCATGAGGTTGCATGAGCCTCTATTTTGACAATGGTTCAAAAGATTATGAAAACAGTCCTCTTTAAGACAGAATTTGGAATCATCTGATAGAAATCAGAGATTTATTTATAGTTTTTCATAGTTTTGTTTACCATTTATTGGTTTTATGGAGGAATGCTATTGTTTTCATGTTTTGTCTCATAAGTTGTAAGTCATCTAGAGGTGGAAGAGTAGGTAGCATTTTGATCAATAGAACAAATAAAACAGTTTGATGGTATCAGATTACTTCTAGTAGTTCAGTATAAAAGTAGCTGAATTTCATTGTGGAAACAATTCATTGTTATCAGTGATTTTTTTTCTCCCCTTGATATCCCTCATGTTCCCATCATGCAATGGTTAGAATCAGGTTGGGTTCGTCATTATACTTGAGAAAGGCTAATTTCATAGTTAATACTCGGTGTTCTGTCCTTAATTAGCATTCTTGAGATCCCCGCGCTTTGATTGGCCAAAGCGCGGGGCACTCTGATTGGTCAGGCAAGCCGCGGTGATTGGCTCGCTAAGAATCTCCCGCGATTGGTCCATTCGGATCGCGGGAGATTCAAAGTGGTGCCATTGGCCGCAGCCGCCACGGCTAAAGGAATAAAAGCCGTGATCTTTTTCCCTTTGCCCCAGTTCGGTTCCAACTTTAAATAAAAGAGCATGATTTGAAGTCACCGACTCCTGGCATCATTTCGCGGACGCAACACTCTTTATACATTATACAGGGAGTAAGTCTTCACATATTGAGAAGTGGTTCTTAGAAAGGACAGTAGATGTAATTGCAATGTGGGCAAGCAATAAGCACGGTTATAAAATTGATGTTCTGTTTCGGATCCAACATACTGAATTTCTGTAGCATTCTATAGTGTTTCTTTCTTGGCTGTGTTTTTAATGCGTTAGAAGGAATCCAACTTTTCCTCTACCTAAGTACCGGTGTGTTACCCCTTCATCAAACCTTTAAGCTGTATAATTATCTTCTGAGACATGAGTCATCTTGACTCTCTTAGCTTCCAAACTAGGTTCCCTCTATAAAAGGAGAATGGGATCTCTTTGCCTGCTCTTCTCAAGCCACTTTTCATATATAGGAAGAAATGGAGCTGTTTTGCATCTTCTCCCCAGCTTTACTTTTGATATTTTCTTTGAAATACTCAGCTGCAGCCCCGGCTCTTTTCGCATTGCCAAAAACATCTAACTGGAGTGATTTCTACATTGCCCAGGTTGGTAATGGTTTGCATGTTTTAATGATTTAGGTATACAATTCTAGGTATACATTGGGAAGCCAAAATCCTACTGAATTTTTCAACCGAACTGGGCTTAGCTGTTAGCATAACTGAACAGAACAGAATAACAGAGTTGGAAGGGATCTTGGAGGTCTTCTAGTCAAACCCCCTGCTCAGGCAAGAGACCTATGCCATTTCAGACAAATGGTTCTCCAATCTCTTCTTAAAACCCTCCAGTGTTGGAGCACCCAACCTCTGGAGGCAAGTCGTTCCATGAATAGAATGGAATGGAATAGAAATGGAATTAGAAGAATTAGAATTAGAAGAACTTTATTGTCATTGTACAAGTACAACGAAACTGTGGATGCACCCCAGCAACTGTTCGCAATACAATAAAACCAAAGCACTTAAAAATGAAGATAAGAAAGAAAGAGTACCCACGTCTCCATTTGCAATTTGAGAGTACAATATCTACGAATATACACAAAATATACATCCAACACTGACTGTGACGCTTAGCTGAGTATAATACACAAGAGATGGATTGTACTGTAATATGTTATTATATATCTGAATGAGGTATTGAGATTTCACATCTTTTCACATCTTAATGAGGTAGTGTCTTTGTGTTTATCTGTGGTTCGGATAGGGAAAGTATTTGTTAGTCTAGTAGTGTGGGATTTTATTGACCTAAAGCGCCATCCAGACAGCAGCAGGCCAAAAAAATAATTGGCAGGGTGTCAGGGGTCTTTTATAATTGTCTTGATTCTGCTTTGGCAGCGAGACCTGGCTAAGTCTTCCAGGGAGGGCAGAGGGCAATCAATGATCTTCTGAGCTGTGTTTATCACCCTCTGTACAGTTTTCCTGTCCTCAGCTGTGGAGCCTGCATATCACACACCCAGACAATATGTCAGAGTGCTTTCCACAGAGGCTTTATAGAAAGCTTTTTGAATGGAATGGAATGGAACGGAACGGAACAGAACAGAACAGAACAGAACAGAACAGAACAGAACAGAACAGAATAGAATAGAATAGAATAGAATAGAATAGTTGGAAGGGACCTTGGAGGTCTTCTAGTCCAACCCATTCTATTGTTCTTTCAGGAAATTTCTCCTTAGTTCTAGGTTGCTTCACTCCTCTGTTAGTTTCCATCCATTGCTTCTTGTCCTGCCTTCAAGTATTTTGGAAAATAGATTGACCCTCCTCTTTGTGGAATATATTGCACCCCTAGTCCTTCTTTTCATTTAACTAGACACACCCAATCCCTGCAACCGTTCTTCATATGTTTTAGTTTCCAGTCCCTTAATCATCTGCCTAACATATACCAAAAATATGTTGTGCAGGTATCAACAGGACTTACTCTAAATGTTTTTTGTTCAAATGTTATGATAAACAAGTTGTCATTTTTAGATTCTGCCCTTAATAGCCCTATGAAGAAATTAGGGAAGATGTTTTAACTCTTTTAGATTATGTGACAATTTTTTTTCAATTCTGCTGTATAAATGAAACTCTGCCTTTCTATCTTAAATGATGATACCACTGTCACCATTTAGAAGAAGACATGTGGTTTTGTTATTTCCTTTTCCCATACAATTGGAGAAAATATGTTTTAAATGTCAACAGGGTCTTAAGTCTTAAGACTCAGGCTGGAAATATAACGGAATTTTGCTTTAAATCTTAAGTATGCCCTTTATGCAACCTGCAACTATATGGATCATTAGAAATGTCAAGTTATTGGAAACTTGAGCAATAATTTCCATAACATTGTAATAACTTTAGGAAAGCATTTTTGGAAATTGTTAACCTGCATTAGAATGACCATAACTCTAAATACTAGTAAGGAAGAAAAAATGATACCTTCCTATTTGCATGTTAAGATGTAAAGCTTTTATGCTTTGGTTTACAAAAATGTAAATCATAGAATTCACATCACAATATAATAAGGCACATTTCATCTGTTTCCCTTGTGCACATAGAAACCAGACACATATGTCTGCTTGACAGAGTGATGATAGACATTTCAATAATCTTGCAGCTTCCAGATTACCATCTGTTGGCAACTGATAATTTTGAGAGCTGCAGTCCCAACACATCAAGGAAATTCCAGGTTGGAGAAGATTGTCTAATAAATGATAAAATAGCCATGTAATGTGCTGAGCCACAATATAATTCAGTTTTGCAAGTTTGTAAACCAAGCCACTGTGACTAATGTATGATTATAATTTAATACATATTGCAAATCCATTGCATCCTTGATTTGTTTAATACATCTTGTATTAAGCAAACTATGGCTTTTGTTGTTTGCTACTTCACTAAATGAAGACTATAAATGCAGAGATTAGAGCCATCATTTTAAAAGCAACAAATTGTCATTTAATTAACTATATCACATTGGGCTTGAAAAACCTATATATGTATTTTATTTCTCAGTTATATATCCAGTTTAAATAGCTATAGAAGTATCTTTTTAAAGACTTCTTAAAACGTAATCTTTGCTTCGAAACATCTTCTACAAACAGAATAAGGAGCTTTAACATGTCCCGGCCACAATCAATTCAAATCTACTATTCAACTAGGTTTGGAATTTTATTCCTATCTCATTTTGTAAGTTTTGTCTAATATTGTCAAGATTTAATCTGAGGATTTCACTCTCTAATTTAGTATAGTAATTTTGGGTTGTTGCATTGTAACCTGATTGAAGATTATTTATAAAGAAGAAGGGTGAATGAATGAATGAATGAATGAATGAATGAATATAGCACAATCATTATAGCAGACATGGATCTATACAGTATTTAAATGAGGGCTTCCTAATTTTATGCAAAGCTGTACATTTGTTTGTGATCTCCTCTTCCCCCTTTTTGAGGGGAGAATTGGTGATGTATAAGAGGACAACTTACTCCTTTAGCTCTCTGCTCTTAGGAATACTTTGAAAAATATTACACACCAAAAGAAAGACACCCAGTTGGAGAAATGATCAGTGGCGGCAATTCCACGACAAGGAAAATCCAGCAGATGCAAGCTTTCTTTGGTTTACAGGTCACCGGGAAGTTGGACTACAGCACTATGGATATAATAAAGAGGCCTCGATGTGGAGTCCCAGATGTAGCAAACTATCGACTTTTCCCAGGAGAACCTAAGTGGAAGAAAAGGACACTGACCTACAGGTAATGAATTAACAGTCTTGAAATATTAATATTATTTGCTATTCTGCGATTTAGATGCCTTCTGTTTTTCCAGTAGTCTATACACTACAGATTATAGAGGTATGTCAACATTTGCCATTTGAGAGAGGTGAGAAAATCTGTCTTTCACTTATTGGCTGAAGAAATGGTATAAGTCAGTACTTAGGCTATGTAGGATTTTAATATTTCTCCTAAGACAGGGGTCCCCAATTCCTGGGCAGCACAGCTGGAGGTGAACAGCAGGTAAGCAAGCAAAACTGAACCACCACCACCAAGTCTGTGGATAAATTTTCTTCCACGAAACCAGTCATTGGTTCCAAAAAGGTTGGGGACCACTACCCTAAGATATGACCATAAGGGGTCAGACTTCACTAACAAACATACCAACTGATATCTATGGAGATTCTCAGTCACCAGGGACATGGTTGTCCCAAAGATGCTTTTTTCAAGAGGCAACTAGACTTTCTGTTTTTTCTTTGAAGACGTTTCACTTCTCATCCAAGAAGTTCACTTGCACTACTCAGGGGAACCTGAGAACACAGACAAACCTCTAAGTGGCCTTAATGACTCCAGGAGGGTACTTCTTCTTCTATTGGTCTGTCCGATGTATGTGGCAGGGCACGATGTGCAGGGGACATCATATATGCCTTGGTTTTCCAGGTCAATTTCATCTTTTGGGTTTCTTAGGATGGTTGCTATTTTTCTGTCTGTTTTGAAGGCAGTCTTGATTTGATGCCTGTGTAGTATCTTACTGATTTTGTCTGTAGTACCTCTTATGTAGGGCAGAACAGCTGTTCTATAGGTCTATTCATCTTCTAGGTCTCCATTATGTCTCAGTGTGTTTTTGTGGATCAGGCCTGTGATTTTGCTTTTGTGGAAGCCGTTGGCTGTCAGTACTTTAGTCAGGGTGCATAGTTCAGTCTTTATGTATGTCTTGTCTGCCAGGCATTTGGTTCTGACAATTAGTGTTTTGGCCACGGAGTTTATCTGTGCTGGGTGGTGGTGGGATTGAGCGTTGAGGTAGCGGTTGGTGTGTGTTTTCTTCTGGTATATGGTGTGTCCTAGTGTGCCATCTGTTTTTTTGTAGTACATCTAGGAATGGTAGTTGTTTGTTTGTTTCCGTTTCCATGGTGAATTTGATTTTTGGGTATGTGCTGTTTAGGTGTGTTAGGAAATTGTTTAGGTTTTCTTTTCCATGGGGCCAAATCACAAATGTGTCATCGATGTATCTTAGCCATAGTTTGGGTTTGTGGGTGGCATTGGCTAGAGATCTTCCATGTACAGGTTTGCAATGATGGGTGACAGTGCTGATCCCATAGGGGCTCCTTCAATATGCTTGTGTCTTTGTCCTTTGTATATGAAATATGTGTTGGTTAAGCAGTGTTCTGCTAGTTCCATTATGTGTTTGGGTGGTTGGTATTTATTATTGATGATTTCAAGAGTTTCTTTTATCAGGACTTGAGTGAATAGTGAAACCACATTGAAACTTACAAGCAGATCTTTTTGTTCCACGTGTAGATCTTTGATCATTTTGAAGAGGTGGTATGAGTTTTGTACATGTGAAGCTGCTGCTTCAGCATGGGGCTGTAGCTGCTTTGCTAGGTATTTGGCTAGGTTTTGTAGTGGTGCTCCTCTGGAGCTGACTGTGGGTCTGAGAGGAATGCCTTCTTTGTGTATTTTGGGGAGACCGTATAGTTTGGGGCATCTGGAAGATTTTTCTCTTGGGATGATCTTCTGTTGGATCTCTTTGCTCATGTTGCTGGTTATGGAAAACTCTTTGCTGGAAAACAAAGGCATATATGAAGTCCCCTGCACATCATGCCCTGCCACATACATCGGACAGATCGATAGAAGAAGAAGTACCCGCCTGGATGAACACAAAAATGCAGTAAAAAAGCTGAAACACACGTCCTCATTAGTCCAACACATGAAAGCCACAGGTCATAGCATTGACTTCAATGGCACCAAAACCCTAGCCACTATAGAAAACCCCAGCTGCAGAATTATCAGAGAAGCCATAGAGATTGAAAAAAGACCTGAAAACATGAATAGAAGAGGTGACTCCACCAGACTGTCAATTATCTGGAAGCCTGCACTCACAAACAAAAAAAATCTCCACACCACAAGCCAGGCAAACACCTGGGCACAAGCAGACCCCCCCGCCATACCTTCAGATCAAACACACCCCAACCAGGCACCCAAATGAAACCTAGCTTCCTAATAAATGCTAGCCATCCGTTTACCTGAAGCCAAGCCACACTAAAACCTCCAATACAGGAAACACAATGTTGCCAGCCAATCAAGACAAAAAAGAAATGCTTCAAAACAGACAGAAGATATTAGAAACACCAATCAAGCAGAACACAGCAAACTCCAAGACCAATAAACACAGACCAAGACTCCAAATCAATCAGGATGAAGAAAAAACCATTCTGGCACAGCAGTAGGCTAGCACCAAATTTAAAACAGAAAAGGCTGTGAACGCTTGACTCACAGACGAACACAATACAGAAGCCTGATTATGGCAGATGAGATTCTGCTGAAACGTTGCTGCAACTTTAAAAGCACAACTATAATGAGGTGGGAAAATTCCCAAACAAAGCTGAATACCATACATATAAATACCCGCAAAAACTTGACTGCACATTACATTCAATTTTCTTCGGACCAACACCATCAGAATGATTGATTAAACAAAAATAAGTCACAAATAACTAGAGCATCATCTACAGGATGCTTGAAAGTTGAAACCATCACTGCAAACTATTGTAAACAATTATGGGGCTTTAAACTATAAACTACTATTTATAGGATTTTCCATCTATTAAATTTAAAGTGTTCCCATGCAATATTTTTTTCACAGATTTGTTTTATCCAGTTTCTTTTCAAAATAAACAATACAGGTAATCCTCAACTTACGACTACAATTGTGTTCACAATTTCCATTGCTAAACATGACAGTTCAGCATATTTACCCCATTTTAGGAACATCCTTACCATTGTTGTTAAGTGAATCACTTCAGATATTAAGCTAGTAGCACAGTTGTTAAGTGAAGCTGGCTTCCCCATTGATTTTGCTGCTTGTCAGGTCACAAAAGGTGAGCCTGGTCATAAAACGGTCATAAATCATTTTTTCAGTGCTGCTATAACTTTGCACAGTCACTGTTTAGTGTCAATTGTAATTCCATGTTCCATAGATGAAAATATTTTTTTTTCTTCTCTGCCTTTTCCTTTTGCTATCTTCATATGCCTGATGAAGAATTCTGAAAACCTCAAGAATTTGCACTTCTAAATAAAAACCTTGCCTTGACATCCATTTTGGCTTTTTGCTCTAAGGATCACGATAGCTACGATTGCTTTATAACTGCTTCATGTCCTCTGAAACTCTTTCCCCTACCTGGCTACATACTGTCTCACTCCCAGCTTTTCATAGGTATATCCAGAAATAAATCAAGAGTTCAGGCAAATGTCTCAGTCATCTGGGACATGGTTGTCCCAAAGGTACTTTTTCAGGAGGCAACTGGGCTTTCTTGTTTTTCTTTGGAGATGTTTCGCTTCCCATCCAAGTGAAACATCTCCAAAGAAAAACAAGAAAAGTCCAGTTGCATCTTGAAAAAGCACCTTTGGGACAAGAGTTCAGGCTGTTCAAATGAATGTATACATTTATTGCAAGCTTAAGCGCTTTACAAGAATCTGAACTACTAACAGTCAAAGCAAATTGGTGGTAGATAAGAATAAATGGAATTCCAGGTGAGCTGGACTTTGATCTCTTGTGTGGGCATGAAGGGATTTGAGACCGATGACCCATTTAATCCCTCCCTTGGGCTCAGCCTGGTCATCTCTTACATGTGCCTTCTTCTCCACAGAATAAAAAAATACACCTCTAGCCTACCTCAGGCAGATGTTGACAAGGCTGTGGAGATGGGTCTGAGAACATGGAGTGCTGCTGCCCCGTTGAGCTTCATCAGGGCAAAAACAGGAGAAGCAGATATCATGATATCATTTGAAAATGGAGGTAACTGCTCTTTGTCCTATCTGTCATACTGAATTTCAGATATTTGCCTTTGTTCTTAATAGACTAAGTTTATCCTGGGAAAGAGCTGAGAACATTTTCAGATAATGCAACTATTGAATTTATAATCCCTTTTGAGTTAGAAAGGGAAAGGCACTGATGCTTCTTAGCCAAAAGCTATGGAGTGTCAAACTCGATTTCGTGGAGGGCTGCATAAAGGGTTGTGTTTAACGTGGGGGGGGGCATGGTCAGATTGTTGTCACTCCAGTCGGGGGCGGCTGTGGTGGCCCGAATGCTCTGCCAATGAAAATGGGCTCCCAAGCTTTGCTTTCTATTGCCACAGCCTCCTGCAACCCTATGCTAGTGAAAATGGAGTTCGGGAGCCTGTTTTCTCTGCCAGAAGTACCACGAGGCAATCCTTTGGTGTTTCCAGGGCAGCCCCATGAGTCAGATCTAAGTACCTGTGGACTGGATCCAGCCCCCAAACCTTGAGTTTGACACCCCTGCAATGGCTGCTAAGGTACAGGGCTGGTAGAGATACAGAACAATATAAAAACATAAGTAGAAGATGAGGGGAGAAATTTATCTGGATCCTATTTTGATAAGAATCTATCAAGTTTCACACTTTTAAATCAATTTGTAAAGTGATCCTCCATAGCCCTTTGAAATATATAGATAATCCTTGACTTACATCGATTTCCATTGTAAATTGTTGCAGTAGTAAAATCATGTGACCCGATCTCTTTTTATGATCATTTTTATGCCGTCATTAAATGAATCACCATGGTCGTTAAGTGAATTGTGTGATCATAAGGTGGACCCAGCTTCCCAAATTCAGCTTGCCTATCTGAAGCCAGCTGGGAAGTTCAGAAGTCACAATCATGTGACCACGAGAGGCTGCAACCACAGTAAATACAAGCCAGTTACCAAGTGCCCCAATTTTGATCACATGACCATGGGGAAAGTGCAAATGGTCAGAGCATTATAACATCAATTGTAAAACAAAAAGTTGTAAGTCGAGGAGTACCTGTATTAATTCTGCTAAGACTTATGACCACTACTGAGCCCCAAATTTCTCAACTGTTAAGTGAGACACATGTTAAGTGAGTTGTGCCCCATTTTACAGCCTTTCCTGCCACAGTTGTTAAGTGAATCACAATCAGTTGATAAGTTAGTAACCCTGTTGGGAAGCACATCAAGCTTCCCCATTGACTTTGCTTGTCAGAAGTTCGCAAAAGGGGATCATGTGACACCAGGGCACTGCAACCGTCGTAAGTACATGTCAGTTTCCAAGCATCTGAATTTTGATCACATGACCAGGCCACAAAGGTTGTAAGTGTGAAAAACGGTTGTAAGTCACTTTTTTCCAGTGCCATTGTAACTTTGAATGGTCACTAAATGAACTGCTGTAAGCAGTGGATTACCTGTAAAGGGAGCCAAACAAAGAATTTCAACACAACTGTGTGTGTTATGAAGAAGGGCCTATGCTATTTCAGGTGATACAGCGGAGCTTCTATTTTGATTCAATGAATGCTAGTGGTAAAAAAAACAAAAACAAAGTTAAAGGCAACTTTATCTTAATTTATCAAGGATTGTCTTAAAAGGAAATGGCTCTTTGGTCTTATGTCAAGTCAATAGTTTAAAGGTAAAGGTTCCCCTCACACATATGTGCTAGTCCTTTCTGGCTCTAGGGGACGGTGCTCATCTCCATTACAAAGCCGAAGAGCCAGTGCTGTCCAAAGACATCTCCGTAGTCATGTGGCCAGCATGACTAAACACCGAAGGTGCACAGGACACTGTTACCTTTCCACCAAAGGGGTCCCTATTTTTCTACTTGCATTGTTTACATGCTTTCGAACTGCTAGGTTGGCAGAAGCTGGGACAAGTAACGGAGCTCACTCCATTACGTGGTGCTAAGGATTCGAACCACTGAATTGCCAACCTTTCTGATCGACAAGCTCAGTGTCTTAGCCACTGAGCCACCGCGTCACTGATTTAATTTGGTAGCAATTCTACAATCATTGCCAAATTCTATGGAACCTCTTCCCTTTATAGAATTCTAGTATACTAAGAACGGAAAAATTATTGTGCAGTTCAGACTGTATTCCAACTCTCGTATTATTTAAAGGTCCCATTTTGTTTTTATATTCTTTTTTTTTTTAACAAATTTTATTAATTTTACAGAGAACACAAAACATAAACAAAACTAAAAGATCTTTTCTGAAGGCTGCCTGATCCCGGGTTGAAACTCTTCACACAGACACAAATTCAAACATCATATTCACTTTATATATCCTTCCATATTTTATTATCATTTTCTTTTATATATATATATATATATAAACCATTTTTATCAATTTTATATAAACAATGCACAAGGCATAATAGCTTATAAGTTCTTTTCTAAGAAAAAATAATAAAAGAAGAAAACCAATAGAACATAACAATCCCAAATTATAGTATCAATACTTTATCTATTTAACTTCATATCTTATCCCAACTTCTCCTTTTCATCCAAATTATTTCTTATTAATTAAATTTTTTTTGCCTTTTTTCAATATACAAAATCCAAAAAAAAAAACATAACAAAACCTTTATATATCCTTTCATATCTTATTACCATTTTCAATAATATTCTTTGTCTGTTCTATTTCCAACTATCCATTCATCTTTTTTCTTTTATTATACTTCTCCTATACACCAATTGGAGTAACGTCTATAACTCATTACCCTAACTTAAAAGTACTTCATATAACAATTTTTCTTGGGATTCTGTTTAATAGATTCTAAAATTACACAATGAATTTTATACTCTAAATACACATATAAAAAACACAATCTTATGTACCCTCCAGAATCCCTCTTTTATCCTAAATTAAATTCACCCATTGTCTCTGAATACACTTTTTTTCTTTAGATCTTGCTTCCCCCCATTGAGGCTTCTCCTCCCCCCCTTTCTCTCTTGCTTATTCTTCTCCTTGCCCTTTTTACCCCTTTGTCTTTCCTCCTTCCTTTTCTTACTCCCTTTCCTTTGCTTTCTAACCTTGCCTCCACCTTTCCGCTCATTTTTCTCTTCTTTGGTTGTTTTTATAATTCTTAAAATCCCCTTTTTCTTATCCTTTTTCTCCTCCTCCCCAGAAAGAACCCATTGTTCATCAAAGATGGCTTCTTCTTCCTCTTCTTCTTTGTCCCAGTCCTTCTGCTGCGTAGTCAACTTTTCATAAGTAGATAACGCCATTTCTAAGAATTGAAACAAAGTGCCCAAAGTATCTTCTTTTTTATATTTTTGATATTCAGTCTTCCACAAGCGATGCCATTATGAAAAAAGAAACTTTTCCCAAAACAACCACAAATATTTTTAATCAAAAATAATTCAAAAAAAAAATTCCAAAAATTAATACTTTTCTTCCTTCTTCTCTTTCTCTTTCTGGGGTTAATGTTTAATCAAAGAAGTCCAATTACCATATACCTTTCTTTGGGATTCTAGGCAATCTCCTCCTTTTTCAGCTTCTGCTCCAATTTTTTTTCCTCTCCCTTCCCACTTGCAATATCAATTTTAAATAATCAGAAATCCATACCTCTAATAAGGGTTTTCCAATTTCTTAAGTTTTTCAATGTCCAGAAAGCCTTTTGTCCCTTAGCTTCAACTTTCAGAATAATTCACTTTCAATGTCCAATATGTCCAAACATATCTGCTGTTTCCATGGGGTGGGAGAGTGAAGAAAAAAAAAAGTTCCCTTTAACAGCTTCTCCGCCGCTTTCGATCTTCTTAGGGATACAATGTATCCTCCAGCAATTCAAACAGCTCAGTTCCAACCAATTTGAAAGATGTTACTTGACCCGGCTCAGACAGCACTTTCACTCTTCTTACTTCCTCCAGCGCAATCTTACCCGGTTGCTGGCTTCTTCGTGGCGGCCATTGCTGACCGCCGCTCCACCGCCTTGGGAAAAAGGGGTTTTTCCGGAGGAGGAGGGGGTCTGCGACACCCCCAACCCCCTGTCCGACTCCCCTCTCTCTTCAGCTGTCCCTACAGGGCAGCCATATCCCCCTGACCCATCTGGATCGGGGGTACCTCGGCGGCTAGCACAGCAGGAATCGCGAGCTGTCGCGAATTCCTGCTGCCCCGAAGCCACGCGAAACCGGAAAACCATTTTGTTTTTATATTCTGATAGACCATGGGGACTCCTACCCATTTGATGGGCCACGAGGGACCTTAGCCCACGCTTTTGCACCTGGGGAAGGACTGGGTGGAGACACTCATTTTGACAACGCAGAGAAGTGGACGATGGGGATGAATGGTAGGTATAGAACTGTACACTAATCTGAAAATACTTTGAAAAGGCAATTTGTTCAAAACCAATCCTCTGTATAAATAAACATGCAAGTGACTGTTAATGAACTGAAAAAGAATTTAGCTCTCAAGTCACTATGTATTGTGATGCACAGAGTTTAGTTCAACTGGAAAAAAAATTTGCTTTTCAGCAGCTACAATAGGTTAAATCTTTCTTGATCTCTGGATACAGTACTTCCCAACCATGGAAGATCAGAGCTATCAATTGCTTATAGGTGAATGGGTATAGCAATCCCCTTAACATATGGCTTCTACTTCATGTATAAAAATGCTTCAAAAGCTACATTTTGTGAAAAAACAGCTAAATTACATGAACATTGATTAAGGGGTCCTGGATAGTCTCTGAACTTGGTTGTTTTCTTGCAGATTACCCAAACTAGGTGAGATCCCAGCTCAGAGAACATTCATTTCAACCCTGACCTACAAAAATTCTTTTTCATTGGTAACAATGACTTACAAAGCTTGATTCTGCAGCAGCCCAGAATATAAATATCCTTCTTTTTTCAAAGAATTAGCAATGCCTGTGAAAATAGCATAGAATGCCATTCTTTTTTGTAAATTTGAAATCTTAAATTGCTGTTGTTGTTGACAGTCAATCAAGCTAAGCATGGAATGAAAGCTCTGAATGAAAAGTAATTAATTAATTAAAGTTAACTCAGTTGTTCCAAAAAGAGAGGAAATATTTATTTTTGTATTTACTATACAGTCCAGTATCCACCTCTGTTTGTACAATGGTGTCATATGCAATATTCTGCAATGTGTGTGTGTGTGTGTGTGTATGTATGTATGTATGTATAAGTATGTATGTACTTAAGAATATATATTCTTAAGTTTTTGCGGGTACTTACATGTATGGTATTCAGCTTTGTTCGGGTATTTTCCCATGTCATTATAGTTGTGCTTTTAAAGTTGTAGCAACATATATATATACACACATACTGCAGAATATTGTAGCTGGAAACTGTATCACCAAATTATTATAGGACAATAAAGGACAATAAAGTTAAGACTATTGGCTTTTAGCATTTAACTCAAGTGATTCGTAATTATCACAATCAGTAGCAAGGAATCCAACAAACCTATAGCTATTACTAATATTAACATTATATTTTGTTATAATATAGGATTCAACTTATTCACTGTTGCTGCTCATGAATTTGGCCACGCATTGGGCCTTGCCCATTCTACCGATCCGTCATCTTTGATGTATCCAACTTACAAATATCAGCATCCCTTTAGTTACCGACTCCCAAAAGATGATGTCAAAGGGATTCAGGCATTATATGGTAACACATATTGCTTTTTCTTTTTAAGTTTTCCTCTTAACATTTTAAATTCTTTAGATTTAATTTATTTACCTCCTTCCAACTAGTTTTTTTTTTTTTTTTAGTAACTCATGCAAAACATTTGGGTTCTTTATTTGTGCAGTGCTGTCTCTAAAGTAGGCCATATTAATATTAAGTAAGAGATGTGGTAGCTCAGTAGCTAAGATGCTGAACTTGTCAATCGAAAGGTTGGCAGTTCAGCAGTTCGAATCCCTAGTGTAATGGAGTGAGCTTCCATTACTTGTCCCAGCTTCTGCCAACTTAGCAGTTCAAACGCATATAAAAAATGCAAATAGACAGTGCCAGTCAAGCTGGAAAATATTTTTTTTGCAGAATTAAACAAATGTATATCTAAATTTATATGGCAGAGGAAAAAACCCAGAGTGAAATATAAATTATTACAGGGTGCCAAGAAAAAAGGAGGATTTGGCCTTCCAGATTTTGAATTATATTATGATGCTGCTATAGTAAACTGACTTATGGATTGGGTTAAATTAGAAAATAGAAAATTATTAGTATTAGAAGGTTTTCATCTCCAAGTTGGCTGGCACACCTTCATGTGGGATGGAAAATCTAAACAACATTCATATTTCCAAAGGTACCATGTTTAATATCTGGGGAAAGATTTAAAAAAAACCACTATCCAAAGGTTCCATTGTAGCTATTTACATTGGAAGCAGTCACACATCCAAATGTATTGGGTTATGAAAATATTGTCAGGTATAAAGATTTATTATATGACACTGGAGAGCTTAAAAATAGGAACCAAATACAAATTCAAGGAAAGAAGATGGCATGGTGGCCCTTTGCACAAATACAAACCCATTATAAAAAAGATAGAGAACAATTTGGCTTTAATATGACCCCACAAGAATTAGATAAAATATGGCTAGGAGAGGAAAAGAAAACAATTGGTAAAACATATAAATATCTTTTGGACTACAAATTAAAAGAAGAAACAGTCACAGAATCTATGATAATTTGGACTAAAAATGTGGGTCATAGATTAGATAAGTGGGAACACATCTGGCAAACAAATTACAAATTAACCATGTCAGTCCCGTATAAAGAATACTTATATAAAATGGTTCATCGCTGGCAGCTACCTTCTGCGAGACTGGCTAAGATTTTCCCCAACCTACCACCCACCTGTTGGAAATGTAACTACGCACAAGGAACATATTTTCACATGTGGCAGACTTGCCCATGTGCTCAGAAGTTTTGGAGATATATTAGAAATTGGATTTTACATATAACAAAACAAAATTTAAAACTTGAACCTGAAAACTTTCTGCTAAGTATGAAAGATTTAAACATGGAGAAAAAATATCAATATTTAATTTTGCACATCATAACTGCGGCCAGAATAACCTACGCACAAAACTGGAAACTATTTTCCATTCTTTCAGAGGATATGGTAATTAAAAAAAATACATGAACGCGCTGAGATGGATAGCCTAACCAAATTGTTAAAAAATAAACAAGATAGTGACTATTATGAAATATGGAACGTTTGGTATGAGTGGTTAAAGAAAAGGTAATATTTGATATTTGGATAAGTTATAGAAATGACAGAAGACATGCATTTAATCATAAACTATATAGAAACATTAAAACATTAAAAGAACAAAGGAGTTATTATAACAAGGCTGATCACGTCAATGATAAAGATAAAGAAAAAAAATTAACCATTGCTCAATATATGCTGTAAAACATATATATGTATATGTATGTGTGTGTGTGTTGATTTGTCTGTTTTAAATGTGTGTCAAATAAATGTTTTTTCTAGATTATTATTAAAAAATATATTAAAAATATATATTATAAAAATATATTATTAAATATATTTTATATTAAATTTTTATATTAATAATATATTAAAAATATATTATTAAAAATATATATTTAAAAAATGCAAGTAGAAAAATAGGGACCACCTTTGGTGGGAAGGTAAGCGTTCCCTGCGCCTTTGCCATTTAGTCATGCCGATAACATTCCCAAGAACTGATCTTGTGCAAAAATTCTGGAATTTTGTTTCAGATTTATGCTATTAAATGAGACAATTACTAAATCCATTTGGCAATCTCTTGACAATTCAAGAGCTTAACATACAGATTCAATATATTTATATATAATCTAACATAAATTCTATATATCATCTATCTATCTCAAGGGTGGGCTTCAAAAAATTTAGCAACAGGTTATCTGCCCGGTTGATGGATGGGCATAGGCATGGTGGGCGTGGCCTCTTGCACCATGGGGGGGGGTTGCCCTCCCTGGGCCCCAGAGGCTTTCCTCAAGCCTCCGGGAGGGCGGAAACAGCCTCCCTGGGTTCTGGAGGCTCTCTGGAAGCTAAAAATAGGCCCTTTCCAGCCTTCTCAAACTTCCAAGAGGCCTGTTTTTCACTCTCTATGAGTCTCCTCATGTGCCCTGTACTTAGCTGTATCCAAAACGGGCCGCGGGAGGGACGGGGTGGGGTGGATGGGGGCAGCCAAGAGTGGGATTTGGGGGTTCTCCAAACTGTGCAGAATCTTACCTAGAGGATCTCCCAAGCCCTTGCGAACTCTCAGCAGCCCACCCTTGATTTATCTAGCTACCTACCTACCAACCTATCTATCTATCTATCCACCCATCCATCTAAGTTTGGAAGATCACAAATGTGAATGCATAAATAATACACATATCAGCTACATACTAATCTTATAATGAGTTTTCACTCCTAATTCAAAGAGAATCTGTATCTTCTTCTAGGGCCAAGGGAATTTGGATCCCGAAAGCCTCAGGTTTCACGTCAACCTATTTCCAAACTACCAATCCCATACAATCCAGATCTTTGCGACTCCAAATTTTCATTTGATGCTGTGACAATGCTGGGGAAAGAGTTACTTTTCTTCAAAGACAGGCAAGTGTCTTTTCTTTATCCAAGGTCCCAGTGACAGTAGAATATTACCAGTTTGATTTCTAGAAGAGGAATACGGTCCTGTTTTGTTTTTGTTTTTTAGGAAGGCCAATTTCTAGCTGTATGAACCAGATATAGCCATTTAAGTTCAAATTCCCTTTTGGGGCATAAAGGCAACATCCCCTTTGACAAGATTGTTTCACACACAACTCTTGGTTCTGAAAAAAAAACCCATCTAAAACTCCGCTCTTTTAGCTTCCTGCTGTGGAATGACTCAACAATTTTGCCATTAGACATGACTTTTATGGTGTCTAGTAGAGAAAAAGGAGTGGGATACACAATGACTCACATAAAGATGTTTTTTCTGTGCTGCCTGTTCTCACACTTCTAGAAATAAAACATCAATAAGCAGAATCAAGCCCTTAAAAGCAATCAATGTTATTACTAAAAACTGTGACTAAAAACTGTTGTTACAGAATATCCCCACCCCACCCCACCCGAAGAGGATTGTTTTCACCATTTTTAAAAGGCCATTCAGCATATCTATCTTGGGCAGGTAAATTGATCCAGAGTAAGGAGGCTAATGCTGAGAATATCGTTCTCTGGGTCTCAGCCCCCCAATCTCTATCTGACTGGATCCTGGAGCATCCTCTCCTTACTAGATTGTGTAGGGCAGGTAGATTCTACCTGAAAAAGACAATCCATAGAGGAGTTTATAGGTAAGCAGCAGTCCCTTGGCTCAGAAATCTACTATCAATCAAGGCTGGGTCTGCCGGACAAGTGTCATTCAATTCACTAGCCAATGCTAGGCCATATTCTAGGCCAAGAGTGTCAAACTGGATTTCTTTGAGAGCCGGATCAACACTGTAGTTTTCCATGGGTCGGATGGGGAAACAGCCTGGACGGTCTCCTGCAGCATTTTCCACCCCTCCTCCTCCATGCCCCATTTTGGCTGGAAGAGTGCTGCAGGAGGCCATCCAGGCCAAAAATGGGTCTTTGCTATTTCCAGGCTGGCCCCACGAGCCAAATTTAGGCACCTCACAGGTTGGATCCGGGCCTTGAGTTATTCTAGGCCTTCTTCAGCTTTGTGTCATGTTCAAATGCAGCCCTGCACAAGACAAATTGCAGTAGTCTAAATAAGAAGGTACAAGAGTATGAATTGTTTTTGGCATCTCAGCAAAGTGTTCATTTTCTAGATGATAACATGACCATTTTTTTGTCTGTGTTGTGTGTATAGTCTGTGTAGAGATGTGGGTGGATGAGTACCATGGTGCAATACTAGGAAAATAAAGATAAAACAATCCCAATCCCCATTTTTCTCTGAATTTCAGTAAAGGTCTTGGGAGCAAGGAAATTACTTTTATCTGAATCCTTCTGTTATTTTTCATCTCTAATTTTCGACCCCTCTTTTTAAACCAAGACAATAGGTATACAATTCTGCCTTAATACAACCAAATTAGAATTAGAATTTCTTTGTTTATATTGGTTTTGCTTGCTTTCATTTTATTTTGGGAACTGCTTTGCAACCAAAATTATTGGTCAGAATCATCTTCTAGTAGTGAACCGAAATCCTAACTTCCCAATGTTAAAACTTCCTTCAAGGTAAACAATAGACAACACATTGTTTATGAATACCATATCCTCTAGACACTTTCTTGCCAGACTTCTTATTTTCCCTCAATTTTTAATAGATATGAGGGGTGGATTTTGACCTCACCCTACTGTTTCCTCAGTAACATTTTTAGAAGTGGTTTGCCACTGCCTCCTTCTTCCTAGTGCTGACACATAATGACCGTCCCAAATTCACTTCTGCATGAAGCAGTAGAATTCTGGTTTCAATGTCACACATACCATATATATAAAGGGGAGGCAAAACTTGAAATGCATAGTTGCATCTATCACATTGGCCTTTTGGCTTCTCTTTGGATGCCCCTAATTCTCATATTGGTTAGCTAGGTGGTTAAATGTGTATTTGTGATTGATCAAGCTCAACATAGCACCTATTTTATGAATAAGCAAGCTTCCCATGGAGCTCTTTTGCAAGCTCATCATCATGTCCTGCCAAAAGTCCCAGGGGATGTTTGCTGCGCAGTAAACATCCTCTTTCTTCTTCTTCTTCTTCTTCTTCTTCTTCTTCTTCTTCTTCTTCTTCTTCTTCTTCTTCTTCTTCTTCTTCTTCTTCTTCTTCTTCTTCTTCTTCTTCTTCTTCTTCTTCTTCTTCTTCTTCTTCTTCTTCTTCTTCTTCTTCTTCTTCTTCTTCTTCTATTTCTCCCTCTCAACAGGTACTTCTGGAGAAGGCAGGCTCAACTCACAAGCCATGTGCAACCACTCAGCATTACCAGCTCTTTTCCTCAGCTCATGTCAAATGTGGATGCAGCCTACGAAATAGCTGAGAGAAGCATCGCTTTTTTTTTCAAGGGTTGGTTAATTTTGAAAACATTTGGAGTTGTTTTCTTAGAAAACTTGATCTGTGAATGCGTATTCATCATTTGTGTAATGGTAACCTTTAACCAAGGTTCTAGTTTACCTTAAAATCAGTCTTGGGTGAAAGACTGCTATTAACTATGCTTCTGCCCCATATAATTACCAGGCCTGTACTGGCAGTACAGTGGACGCAGAGATAAAAGAAAATTTCTACTTGCCGTTGCTCTTTTTCAGTCACAAGCAGGAAACATTGCATTTCCCTGATGAATTATGTTCAACTTATAGACAATCATCTAATACTACATTATTTTGAAGGAGGTTCTGGAGAAGAAGTGTCAATAATAACGAAGACTGCTGTTTTGCAGCAATCAACACCCACATTAACCCCAAGATTAACACTAAGTTAGGGGTGCCAAACTCAAGGGCTGCAGGCCAGTTGCAGCCCATGGAGTGCTTAGATCTGGTCCATGGGGCCACTCTAGAAAGAACAAAGGACTGGCCCACAGTACCTGCCAGTGAAAATGGAACATGGGAGGGCTCTGTGCACCCCTCCCAAGCTCCATTTTCAGCTGCAATGGCCTCCTGCAGCCCTCTGCCAGCAAAAGCAGAGCCCATGAGGGCCACATGAGGCCTTCCCAGGCTCCATTTTCACTGGCAGAGGGCTGTCACAGCCAAAAACGGAGCCCAGGAGGGCCACACGCAGGCTGCAGGATGTCAAGCTGGCCACACCCATCCTGGCCACACCCACCCCAGCCACACTAACTTGGCTCCCCTGAGGTCAAACACAACCCTGATTTAGCCCTCAGTGAAATTGAATTTGACACTTCTACACTAGAGTGTTAAGAGTGTTAACTAGACTGTTAACCAAGCAGTAAAGAATACCCCAATCAAGGAACTGCCCACTTAGACAAACAATTGAACAGTAAACAACAGTCTAATCAAGGAACTATGAAGAAGAAAACAGTACCTCCACTAGTACCTACACCAGAGCAAGCTTTTTGTATATAAACCGAGAGCAAGCCCAACTCCCTTCTAGCTGTGATGGTGTTACTGAGGGTGTTGCCTAATGAAACAACTGCAAAGCAAAAGCCAAACCCAGAGAGCACCAAGGAGCCCACTATATTTTGATGTGCTTCTACTATTATGATTGGCCGCACAGTTAGCCAGGCGCTTAGACTGGGTTTGATATTTTTGTCTGCTTAGCGAGTCTTTCCCAAGGAGCTGGGCTAGGCAGAGGTTGTGGTCTGATAATTTTAAAGGAATCATTGAGTCATGGTGCTGCAGTGGTTAGAGTGCAATACTGCAGGCTACTTCTGCTAACTACCTGCAATGTAGCAGTTCAAATCTCACCAGGCTCAAGGTTGACTCAGACTTCCATCCTGCTGAGGTGAGTTAAATGAAGACCCAAAATTGTTGGGGCCAATAGGCTGACTCTATAAACTGCTTAGAGAGGGCTATAAAGCATTATAAAGCGGTATATAAGTTTAAACGCTATTCTTATTGCTATTGCAAAATGTAAGCTGCTCCAAGTAAAGCTGCCTTTTGTAATTGACATAATAGTACTATTAATCATTGTTGTTATTCTACTTTGCATCATTATTTGAAGTTGCTTAGTGTGAAATTTGTAAAAATCGAAACTGCAGCTTAGAAGAGGAGGGTGCCACCAACATCTACGCCAAAGGGCACAATTGTTACTCTGTTTTTAACACCTTGCAATAGGTCCATGAAAGTTTCAGTTTTGTTCAGACTGAGTCAAAAATTGTGAAAACCAATCATGGCAGATAATCACACGGGTTTGAATTGATTCCAGAGCAGTGAAGAAACTCTGTGTGGAAGTGCTTGAGGATATCCTATTAAATATTAGAAATTCAAATTACTAGTGCAAGGTTATGTAGGGTCATTATGTTTATTCATTTTTATTTATTTATTTTTGCCAGGTCCTCATTATTGGACAACCCAGGGTTTCCACATGCAGGGTCCTCCTCGGTCTATCGCAGATTTTGGGTTTTCTAGAAATGTGCCACACATAGATGCAGCTGTCTACCTGAGAGATGAAAAGAAGACCCTCTTCTTTGTAGAAGATGAATTTTACAGGTTTATTGTCTCCTAATAAAAATAGCTTTTAAAATAATCATGAAATTTTGTTCCTTAGTGCTGAACAAGGGACCATGGGGAAAATACTTTCTTGTTAATATTACTTAATATTGCCTCAGCCAGTAAAAGGGATACCCCACATCTATTTTTGCCAACGTACAGAAAGGTGTGATTGTATCCTTAATTACACAACTTTTACATTTCTCATTGTGATAGGATCGTTTCTTTCCTGACGTGCCTTGAAATTTCTTCTTTCTTTATCAGTTTACAAATGGGAGAGATGCATACATGTCAAATACAGATTTCCTTATAGGAATCAGATTGAAACTGGATTTTTCCTGGATTAATTACTTATGAACTGAGCAATCATGTCTTGCCAGAAAATATGTTGAAATAGCATAGGAACATGATTTTAATCAATGAGGAACATTTCAAAACTTGGCCCGAATAAGCAAATATTGATTCAGCTCCTTTTGCAAAACCTTTCACGTTAATTAAAGATGATGCCCAAAGAAACAGACAAGTCATGCCACAAATGGACAAATGCAGGGCACCAAATATCTAATTAAGATTAGTGAAAATAGAATTAAGAATTAAGATCTATTAAGAACAGATAAAGGTAAATATTTCCTTCATATACACATACATATTTGCTATAATTCTCTGCTTGGGGGTATAGTAATGACTAAGATGCTATTGTCAAAATTTGTGCAGATTCAAAGTGTGTATATTTAGAAAAAAGGCAAAGGCATAATTAGAAAAAGGACTGAATTAAACCCTGTGATATTGCAAGAATTATAGCAAAATTAATTTCCAAGTTCACCACAACTGTTATGTAACATGTATTTCAAAACATTACATCTATACATAGAACTTCTTCATGATAATGTTCCTTTTTTTCAAGCTATGATGAAACAAAACGAAAGATGGACAAAGACTCCCCAAAGACCATTGAGGATGAATTTTCAGGAATTAATGGTCGAATAGATGCTGCTGTAGAAGTTAATGGTAAGTATTTTCTCTGTCATGTGATTTGTTTCAAGCATGTTTTTAAAGCATTCTTGTTAAAAACTCTTGCCATTTAATTTTTCTGGATGTTTTTCATGACATCTTTGTTTTTGATTTTCAAATCGTACTTTCTTTACATCATACATACATTTACTCTAGAGTATGTATTTTCCTCATCCTCCTTTTATTCATGATATAATATTGTAGAGTAATTAGGTCAATAGGCCAAAGTCAATGAATTAGTTATTAGACAGGGGAGGGCAGGGGGAGGACTTAAAAATGGATTTCCTATTCCCAAGGCAAGTCCAAGAACTGTCCATGATAGTTGGGATTGATTGATGATTGGTTGGTTGGTTGGTTGATTGGTTTGATTAATTGATTGATTGATTGAATGTATAGGTGTCCTGACTTACAAAGACCTACAATTAAGCAAACAGCAAGCTATTATATGTGGGAAAGGAAAGAGAGAGAATGAGAAATGTACAAAAGATGTTGAGACTCTAGAAAGAGTGCAGAGAAGAGCAACAAAGATGATTAAGGGACGGGAGGCTAAAGCATATAGAGAACAGTTGCAGGAACTGGGTATGTCTAGTTTAATGAAAAGAAGGACTAGGGGAGACATGATAGCAGGGTTCCAATATCTCAGGGGCTGCCCCAAAGAAGAGGCAGTCAAGCTATTCTCCAAAGCACCTGTGGGCAGGACAAGAAGCAATGGATGAAAACTAATCAAGGAGAGAACCAACCTAGAATTAAGGAGAAATGTCCTGACAGTGAGAACAATTAATCAGTGGAACGACTTGCCTCCAGAAGTTGTAAATTCTCCAACACTGGAAGTTTTTAAGAAGAGATTGGATAACCATTTGTCTGAAGTGGCGTAGGGTTTCCTGCCTAAGCATGGGATTGGACTGGAAGACCTCCAAGGTCCCTTCCAACTCTTTTATTCTATTCTAACTAACCAACATACAAAAATATATTCAAAACAAGACCGAAACAAAACAAAGCAGTAGAAGGGGGTTCCAAAATCACTCTGTTCCCCAAGGTAGAACGACCACTTCTTCATTAGTTTCCCAAATGACGTATTCTGGAACTCATTGTCCCAACACAACTGACACTCCATCAAAGAAGGCTGATGGAGTAGCAAAAAATGCCTTTAATGTAATTAAAATTCTTTTGGTTTGCGGTTGTATATTCCTTTATAAATAAAAAAAATGACTTAATAGAGTTTGCAGATAGAAATATCATGGCCCAGTATTGTATAATCTATGATAGATTGGCTATATCCCAATCCTAATAAATAACAAAGTCTGCACTACTATTACTGTTAATCTTCTCATCACTCCTTATCACCCATCCCCTCCCACTTGTGACTGTATGACTGTAACTTTGTTGCTTGTATCCTTAGGAGTTATACTGACTGTTTCCTAGTATGATTTGATTGCTTATTGTACCCTATGACTATCATTAAGTGTTGTCCCTTATGATTCTTGACACGTGCATCTTTTCTTTTATGTATACTGAGAGTATTTACACCAAGACAATTTCCTTGTGTGTCCAGCCACATTTGGCCAATAAAGAATTCTATCTATCTATAACAATAGACATTTCTTTGAATCTTTCTCTTCCTTTTTTTTTTCTTTTCCTTTTTTTTAGGCTTCATTTACTTCTTTTCAGGCCCCAAAGCCTATAAATATGACAGAGAAAAGGAAGATGTGGTTAACATTGTGAAATCCAGCTCTTGGGTGGGCTGCTGATCTAAAGTGACCATAAAGAGGATGACAAATGAGCCAGCTGATGCAGAAACCAAGGCATGATCAACCAGAAGGAAAGAATTGCAGTCCCTCTGGTTTTATATTTGGAAAAATGACTACAGAGCACCATGTTGTAGCTCAAATCCAGTGAAGAAAAGAAAGCAAAAGAAAACAATTCAAAGAATAGAATTTCAGTAACTGTGATCATTCCCAATTCAGAGATGGCCAAATCAATTGAATATGTCATTAGAAATCCTTACCTGATATGTTCAGATAAAATGAAGAAGTGATAACATCTGTATTTTCTTATCAAATGCCGTTCCCTTGCTTCTATGCCTTTTCTAAATAGCCCCAGGAGATTATGTTATGTTTTTATCCATAATTCCTCATCAACAGCAAGTATTAATAACACAATCCTCCAGAGGATATGATGTGGCCAGTGTGTACCATTGTTGGTTTGTGACAGAAGCCAGAGTAAGGGACATTAGTGACAACAGTCCTCAAATGTCTGACATTTTTGAGGCCAAAAAAAAAAATTGTCCACCAGTTTCCAAAGCCTCTTAAGTCTTCCCCAGTTCATTTTTTCTTTCTCTTTTCTTTCTTTTTTTCTCTTTGAAACAATCTTTGACTGTTGGAAATTGCCTGGACAAGTCCCTGTGTCAAGCATCCAGAAAGTATTCAAATCTGACACCGTGCAGCTTTCTTGACAAGATTTCAAAGTGGTTTGCCATTGTCTTTTTCCTAGGGCTGATACAATGACTGGCCCAAGTTCACCCAGTTGGCTTCATGCCTGGATAGGACCAGAACTCAAGGTCTCGTGATTTCTAGACTTAACCACTAACCAAATGGCTCTTCCCCAATTCATTACCTGCAAGAAAATTTTGGAGGGATTCCTCAAGAGAACTGTTCTGAGCTTTGTTTTTACAGTTTTAGAGCTATGCTTAACTCCTAAGAAGATTGTAAACTTCTTGATTCTAACAGGATATTATGTTTCTTCTGAGAACAGGTAGAATAAATACAATTTCTTGTCTGGAACCAATGTACTTTCTTGCCTTTGTGTTTGAGGAGCTGTAAACCCTTTCAGTGGTGCTCCTTTTCCTTCCATGAGTAAAAGAACATTCAAGGAGGATTATTTGTTGCAGGAAAGGGTTTGTGTGATTAATCTCAAAGCCTAATTCTGACATTTTTGCTGTTTTTGATAGATGTGCATTTTGGGGCCCACCAGTTAATCTACTTATCCAAAACTGGTACAAGGTTCCAAATTAGTCATGAATGTTTACAGAGTTGGCCACAGGGGAAAATGTCAAAAATTCAAGATGGCAGCTGCAACCACGAAATCAAAGCGCCACTTTTTATATGTGCTTTAAAGTATCTAAGAATTTAATCATTATTATTTAATCCTTATTATTGCTCTCAAATTACAGAACAGAGAATAACAAAATTGGAAGGGACTTTGGTCTTCTAATCTTCTAATCCTCTGCTTGAGCAGGAGAGCCTATGCTGTTTCCGAAAAATTTATATAAATTGTCTATTTTGTATTTTATATTGTTCTATTTGAAGAAAAAAAGTCTATTTGAGGATAATTTATTGTAGATAAATACTGAACAAAAATAATGAAATTAAATTACATGAATAAACTATCTGCAGAATAAAAGCAATGGTCCTTAAATGAGATTTAATTTAATTATATCAAGCCTAAATTAAATAATAACTTTATATTACTATATGGATACCAAGGGCCAAACCTCATGTTTGCTTTTTAATTTGTTTTTGTTTGGTTTGAGGGTTTGTTTGTTTCTGAATATCAGCTTCTGGAAAATAATCCACGAAAAAATAATGACAGAGGTTAGAACTATGAAGAGGGTGGGGGGAAAATATATGCCTTGTGAACAACTCCTGCCAATCAAAGAAGTTTCATGATAATTGTGAATTTGGGACTGTTCTGATATAGAACCAATACAAAAAACTACTTTGGAAAGGTAACAATTTGAACTATTGTACAATCCCATGAAAGCTGTGCTTTTACTGTATATAAAATATTGTTTTATAGATCATCATTTACTGGGTTATTGTCATTTATTTTGGTTCCTTTTTCTTTCTTTTTTTCAATTTTCCTGTAAAGAAATTAGAACATTGGAATGGTTGCTCCTTCCTTTCTTTTTCACAAAGAATTGATAGATAATTAAACTATGTGATTTGCCTCAGTTGAAAAAGTAATCTTTCTGCGTGAAATGCATTCAGAATGCATTCTCACACATTTTTTCCCTTTATATTAACATAGCTACTATCTGCCATATAATGTAGAACCATATGGGTACAATGTAATTTAAACTTCCCCCTTCTTCTTTCCCTTTCCTTTCTTATCATAAATCACACTGCTTTACTTTATTCCAATCTGACACAATCCAGGTTTGATTATAAATAGTAACATTTCTAATCAGATTAAAATATAATTACTTATTGAATACAAACCACTGGTATGATACAAATGCAAAAATACTGCATTGATAGAAGCATGATTTACAAATTACAAGAGGTTCCACCCGGCGGCGGGGGGGATTTGAAAATCCCAGCAACCGATTTGCTGCCTGGTTGCTGGGTGGGCGTGGCCTACCGGAATTTCTAGGAGGGCCATTTTTCACTTTCCCCAGGGTCCAGAGGCTTCCTTTGGGGCTCTGGAAGGGTGAAAATGGCCTCCCCTGGGGTCCGGAGGCCCTCCAGAAGTCAGAAACAGGCCCCTTTCTGGACTTCCAGAAGGCCCATTTTTCACCCTCCCAGAGCCTCCATGTAGATCCTGCATCCAAAATGGGCTGTGTGGAGACTCCTTGGAGGGGCAGGTTGGGGTGGGCAGGGCCAGCCAGTCGGTTCAACTATCACTTCAGTGAACCAGATGTAAATTTAACATACGGTTCACCCAAACCAGTCCCAGTCGGCTGAATCCCACCCCTGGCTCCACCTGTTTTGTAATATGCTACCTGTTCTAACATATGCCAGTGAAACATGGACACTAACCTCACAATCAATACAAAAGCTATGAGTGGCGCAAAAAGCCATGGAAAGATACATGCTGGATATCACTAGACAAGATAGAAAGACCTGCAAGTGGATTAGAAAACAAACAAAAATATATGATGTCATCAAAAGAATAAAAGAATTGAAATGAAAACGGGCTGGTCACACAGCGAGAACTGTTGGCAGGTGAGCCAAGGCAGTCATGGAATGGATTTCACTTGATAAAAAGCGTCCACAAAAGAAACTTAAAATAAAATGGAGTGACGACATCAGCAAGTATTGTGGGCCTACTTGGCAAAGGAAAGCTCAAGACTCTTTAGAGATTCTCAGTCATCCAAATCATGGTTGTCCCAAAGGTGCTTTTTTAGGAGGCAACTGTACATATTGTACAGTTGTACAACTGTGCAACTGTACATATCACACTACTTACTAGAGCATACAAAACATTTGCTAGACCAATACTTGAATACAGCTCATCAATCTGGAACCCACATTACGTATCTGATATTAATACAGTTGGGAAAGTCCAGAAATATTTCACAAGAAGAGTTCTCCACTCTTCTGCTCATTGCAGAATACCTTATGCCACCAGACTTGAAATTCTAGACCTAGACAAGCTAGAACTATGCCATCTTCGGTCCAATCTAAGTATAGTACATAAAATTATATATTGCACTCTCCTACCTATCAATGAATACTTTAGCCTCAACCACAACAATACACGAGCACACAATAGATACAAACTCAAAGTAAACCGCACCCAACTTGATTGCAGGAAATACGACTTCAGCAACAGAGTGGTCAGTGTCTGGAATACTCTACCTGACTCTGTGGTTTCTTCTCCAAACCCTAAAAACTTTAACCTTAGACTGTCTACTATTGACCTCACCCCTTTCCTAGAGGGCGTGTATAAGCACACCAACGTGGCTACTGTCCCTGTCCTATTGTTTCTTTTTTTTTTCTTTTTTTTTTCTTATATGTATCCATTTCATGTATTCATAACTATGTTTATACTTATACCTGTTATTGTATAATAGTTTGACAAAATAAAATAAATAAATAAAAAATATGGCTTGGACTTCATGCATAAAAGATCTCTACATTTTATGAAAAAAAATCTACATTACATGAATATTGACTTAAGGGGTCCTTGGTGCTCTCTGAGCTTGGTTGTTTTCTTGAAGACAGTCTATAGAGATTCTCAGTCATCCAGGTCATGGTTGTCCCAAAGGTGCTTTTTTAGGAGGCAACTGGACTTTCTTGTTTTTTCTTTTGAGGATGTTTTGTTATCATCCAAGAAGCTTCTTCAGCTCTGAAAGAATAATGGGGAATGGAAGGATTTATATCCCTTGCAGACAGCTGGTCATTTGCATCCTTTTAAAGGGTCATTGAAGCACTTGGAGGTTTATCTGTGTTCTCAGGATCACTGAGTGTGGTCCTGTAGTCTGCAATTTTTCCCCCTCTGGAAATCAGGCCATACTTCCACACTATTTAAAGGGTGTTCATCTCAAATGGTATAGCTAAAAGTCTGTAGAGATTCTCAGTCATCCAGGTCATGGTTGTCTCAAAGATGCTTTCCCAAGAGGCAGCGAGACTTTCTTGTTTTTCTTTTGAAGACGTTGGATGAGAAGTAAAACATCTTCAAAATAAAACCAAGAAAACACCTTTGGGAAGGTTCAAGTCTGTATTGGTTGGAAACATGTGGAAGAGGTCTTCATCCTGCAGTGGCTAGGCAATGGCTAGAATGATGATGATGATGAATAGTTCCACCTAAGATCTAGTATTGTACTAAGTTCTTCCATATTCTAAGAAGAATTCAAATAAGTGGGAAAAGAGCAGAGAAAAACAAAATGGTCAGTCAGAACATAGGATATTAAGTTTTTAAGAGAGGGATTGAAAGACTGAAGTGTTTTGAGAAGAAAAAACTGAGAAGAGACAGGGTAACACTAATCAAATATCTTCAATAATGTTACATAAAAGATCAAGACCTCCCCTAAATTGTCCCAAAGCAGACACAGACACTACCTAGAATATTAATAAGCTCCTTGTCATTCTTCAACCAAGACTATTTGAATTTAGATTTCTGCACTGAGTAGAGGACTGGACTCAGGGAACTAAATGCACCCTTTCTGATGAACTCTTGATTTTACTAAGCTTTCATTGGATGGCATAGGGCCAATTGATCAGACTCCTCAATAAGGAAATATCAAACTATCAGCTTTCTAAGATTGTGTTGAATACCAGTCTTAGATTAAACCAATTGCTTGACCATGTGCCAAGATAATTGATGTGGCTCTTTGTGTTGATTAGAGATTCAAGAAGTTGGAGTTACAATAAATGTCCATACTTGTTTTGGAACCAAAATATTTAAATATAGTCTCCCGCCTGGTCAAAATCACCAACACTCAGATTGACACTGTTAGACTCCCTAAATGGAGAAAAGTGCTAAATTTCTGTGAACACAGGTGATGCTCTAGTTCATTGTCCCCAATATTCCTACCTGGCCATGAATTAGAAGCCAGTGTAGTAATTTGATACTAAAATTAGTACTGTGATTTGTGGAAAGGACTGTTTGGAAGTGGTAACCACTTCGAGTTTTTCTAAGAATGCTTTGTGTGTGTGTATGTGTGTGTGTATGTGTGTGTGTGTGCATATATATGCAGGTCTTGGTATGTTTGGGCCTTTTCCCCTGTAAGATTGAGAGTATCTTGGCAACGTTGCCAAGATACTCTCAATCTTACATGGGAAAAGACCCAAAAACACAAAGACCTGCATACCTGTACCCGTGAAAATCTACGAAAACAAATGTGTGTGTGTGTGTGCGTATGTATGTATGTATGTATGGAAAATTGGGATTTAAAATGCATTCAGGCATAGAATGGAATGGAGTTGAGTAGAGTGGAGTGGAATGGAATAGAATAGAATTACAATTAGAATAGAATAGAATAGAATAGAATAGAATAGAATAGAATAGAATAGAATAGAATAGAATGTGATTGGACACACAAGAAATTTGTCTCTGGTGCATAAGCTCTCAGTGTACATGCAAACAATAAAGTAATATAATCATAATAATGATACCAATAAGAGAAGGTACTTGAAAAGATGGGAAGGCTAAGAGTAATATAACTATACTACTTGGGTAAATATCCTTAGATATAAGACAATACTATGGGGATTAGGTTTTCAGCAGAGTGATGGCATGAGGGAAAAAACTGTAATCTTACATGACTCATTTTTTATGTGATATCTTTCCATGAATATTTAAAGGAAACTGTTGCTCCATTGTTTCTAATTCTGTAACAGTTTTGGCCATTCTTCAAAGTAATAAGGTATCTGTCATCCATATACATATGCAGCTTTACTCCTTTTGCAAACTTATTCATGGTTCAGTAAGGTTCACTCTTAAAAAATCTTCAGTCACTTGACTATTTTTGTTCCTTTTGAGGAAGAACAAGCAATGACAGAGTATTTTAGGATGAATAGCTGATTTCTGCTTAAAAAGAAAGTTTTTAAGAATATTTTCTCACCTTCATTTTGAATAAGTAAGAATGAACCTCTGATTAAAAAGAAATAATGAAAAACTCTTATGGAAAATTAATGGAGAACTCTTATGGAGAAGGACTAAGAATAAACTTCTCTTACGAGGAAGAAACAATTTCAAAAATATTCCCAACAAAATGATGAAGAGACATTGGTGACCAGGAGATACTCTCCGCTAATTCCTTAAGGGCAGGACCTACTCAAGCAGTTACTGCCAAATTACTTCTGAAAAACCCCACTGGGAGGACTTCTCTTATGAGCTGAGATTTAATAGAAGTATAGGAAGTCAGAGAAGTTGCAGAGGAGACTATGTAAATAAAACCACAGACTGTGTAAATAAAAATAGGTCATTCCAGATAAACCTCAGCCACTTAATAAATGCATTAACACCAATACATTTCACCCAAGGAAAGTACTTCTAAAATCTTTTCTTCTTTGATAGAATTTTAAAAGCAAGGGCTATCTATTCATCAAACTCAATGAGTATTGGTAGGAAAAAAATGCAGAGCTTTTCTTTGTCTGGCACTAAGTTAAACTAGAACTAAAATATATGCCTTTGTGTTATTCATTATTATTGCTGCTGCTCCATTAAAAATTGATATTATTTTGACTAAGTGCTTTTGGACTACTATTAAATCTGTAACTTATGTATTTCACATGTAAAAGGAAAATATAGTGGAAATATTAATGCAGCCTCCCCTTCCTTACATATTCTCCAGTTTCAAGTGTTTCCATCTCGTCTGACCAAGGCTTGTAGACTTCAACTTCCAGAATTCCCCAGCCAGCCATGGAATTCTGGGAGTTGAAGTCCACAAGTCTTAAAGTTGCCAAGGTTGGATAACTCTGGTTGAGTGCAGCTAGGCTAATAAATATGATATGTTTCAGGATCAACAACTACCCTGAATCATAGGTAGTTCTTTTGCATACTTTTAAAAGAGCTTATTGATTTTTTATGTGGGAAGAGGTATAGGATTCATTTTACAGAGTTCGCAAAATTATGTGACAGAAGGCATTAATGATATCTAAGTATACTGATGTCTTCTTAGATCAGAAGTCCCCAACCCCCCGGGCTATGGCCCACTATCCAGCCATTCGGATAGTGGCCATTCACAGAAGATGTGGGTGATGGTGCAAGCATGCACTCCATTTGATGATTAAGGAACTCTGTCTTATATGATCATATCTGCTTTATCGATCAAGAAAAAGCTACAGAAGGGTGATTTAGCCAATATATTTAGCTAGTTATTTAGAAAGACAGCCCTAGGTAGGACAAAAAGTTTTTAAAAATCTGCATAATAATTAAACTTTACATGGAAAGTTTAATTTGGATAATAAATATTGTATTGAACAAATTGAGTTGTTGAAGCTGTACAATTCTGTATTAAAATGGTTTCTGTTATTGCTATTATTAGAAATTTGTATACTGAATACTGGGCATTGTATTTATTTGATTGATTGGTTGATTTCTATAGCCATCCATTTCAGTAAATGACTCTGGATGGCCACAGAAATCAAATGTTTCATACTCTTAAAAATCTCTAGTTTGCCTGCAAAATTCATCCCATTCTGCTGAAAAAGCAAATAACAAAATCATGAATAAATAAACAAATAACAGCCATTTGTTTTTTCCTAACAGTCTGTCCATCTTTATCATTCTCCAGACACAGACAGTGTGATATCAGTCTCCCTAAGCTGCAATCCTGGCTAAATTGGGAATTGGGCCCCAAAGTTAGATTAAGTCAAATCTGTACAGTCCTAGTTTGAAGATGATCAAGAGTCTGTTTCTTCTTCAAGATAAAAGAATTCCCTTGTTTACTTCCTCTTGTGTAACGTGACACATCACTCATCATTTTGCTGATCTTTCAGTCAACACCAACTTTCTCCATGATTTCCATATATCTCGAATCTGGCTTGCATAGTTCTCCAAGATCTAAAACAGAAGAATATCTTTGTATCACTTTCTCATTCATTGTTATAATTGGTGATACTGGCCATATGCCTTACGCCTTACTGCAGAGTTATGGCTAGGCTTCCTGTAGGAAAAAAAAAAAATCTGGCTTAACTTCCATTTAGAATTTAATTCTGTAGAAAAGTTCACAAAAGCAATTGCTGCAAACAAACCAAAAAGCACTAGAACTGCCTGCAAGAATTGTTATCAGCAACCTTATTTTGAAGTTTCATATTCCCATTTGGGGGCATATTTTGCTCTATTTTTGCTGATGGATAGATTGAACACTTTCAGGCATTGTATGCTTAGAAAGAGTTGTCTTTATCTGGTTGATAGATTGAAGTAGGCTCTCTTCTGTTATAGAAACTACTATATTGTCTGCTCAAATTGGCCAAACAGAGTAAAGATGGTAAAACTCCAGATAGTAGGGGGTTTTTAACAACAGAAGTTATTTACAATCATTGCTTCTCCTTTTATATATAATATCTTGAATGCACTGCAAGGATCCTTAGAATATGTTGCACTAACTACAGCAATTTATATAAAAATAGTTTGAAGGGATATACCTGCCCATTATCACCCTATAACCCTTTTGAATATAAACAGTAAGATTATGCTAGATTCTATCACTTAATTCCAAACTTTTTTGAATCTGCTGACTCTGTTAAACTACTTAGAGAGGGGTGCAAAGCACTATAAAACGGTATATAAGTCTAAGTGCTTATTGCTATTGCTATTATTGAAAGCATAGCCATTTTCCAATATTATATTCTCTATAATGACAGTTGCACAATGTAATGTGTTTCCATTAACAGTTCAAGGCACTTAGATTTTGCTCTATTTTACTACCAGAATGACTTCGCTCTCTTTTTTCTAAGTTCTGCTATATTGTCTGCAGAGTGTGTACAGCCAGATTATCTAGTTTTTAATCTTTGGTGCAGTTGAGTTTATTTAACCACAATAAATAACTAATATTATTTTTCAGAGTATCATCTTACCAATGAACCAATGTTGTTCCATTTTCCCCAAGCATGTCAACCTTATCCTACATCTATGGCATTATACAACTAAATAATTATCATTTGCTTGTCATTAACAGTACTGTGCATTTCTTTCTTTTTATCTTTGATTACAGTAAATACCTAATACTATTTCTCAAAGTATTATTTACCGCTGAACTTTTCCATATTTTCTGAACATGTCAAATGTATCTAACATCTATGATACTATGCAACAATTATATAATTATCATTTGTTTGTCATTAACAGTTTTACGCACTTTGGCTTTTAATTTTTGACCACAATAAATAACTAATATTATTTCTCAAGGTATTTATTAGCTTACCATTGAGCTGTTGTTCCATGTTTCCTGAACATGGCAAACTTATCCAATATCTAAAATACCACACATCAATTAAATAATAATCATTTGCTTGTCATTAACTGTTTTGTACATTTCATCTTTTTATCATATCCCAAGGCTTTTTGAGGTGTCTGTTTATAACTCCCTTCCTTCAAAAAAAAACAACTCTTGATGTAATTCATTGTTATAATCTTGCCATTCCCATCATTTACAGCTGCTTATAAATGGATTTCAACATGTCTTTTAAAAAAAAGCACCTGATTCATTCTTGAGACCAGCCCGACAGTACCAATAAAGATGTGAGATACAACTAAGATGATAAATGGTCATCTGGGGATATTAGGATGTGGGATACATTGCTCCATTTTGCAATTCTCTGGTTTTTATTGTAACTGTTGTGAAATTCCCAAACCAATTTTTGCAGAAGTAGCTAAGTGATTTATCTAAAGGCTGTACCAAAAAAAATGTATTTTGAAAAATTATGTTATCAGTTTGAAGCAAAACCATTTTTTTTAGATCACCTGTTGTAGGAATTATTTTACTTAATTTGACCAACCTGCTAAATCCTACTTCATTTTATTCCTTATTTAGAACAGAGCAGAGTTGTGATTGCCAGAAATATCACCTACCATTTGGGAGAGTTCCTTAATTTTGCAAAACGGACATGGCTGCCTCACCCCTGATAACAAATAAGTTTGAGGCCAGATTTTGAGGTTTCTTTGTTTTGCTAATATGCTTATTTTACAGGTTTCAGGTATTTTCCTTATCAAAATAACTAGCTATTCTCAGTAGTCAATGACAGAGAGATAACAGATAACAGATAATCAAAGTTGGAAGGGACATTGTAGGTCATCTAGTCCAATCCTCGGTCCAAGCGGGAGATCCTATACCATTTCTGACAAATGGCAGTCCAATCTCAAATGGCAATCCAGTCTCAAGTGATGAAGCTCCCACAATTTCTGAAGGCAAGCTGTTCCATTGGTTGATTATTCTCACTGTCAGAAAGTTTTTCCTGGTTTCCAGATTAAATCTCTCCTTGTTCAGTTTCCATCCATTATTCCTTGTCTGGCCTTCGGGTGCTTTAGAAAATAGCTTGACCCTCCCTGTGGCAGCCCCTCAAATATTGGAAGGCTGCTATCATGTCTCCCCTGATCTTTCTCTTCACTAGACTAGCCAAGCCCAGTTCCTGGAACCGTTCTTCATATGTTTTAGCCTCCAGTCCCCTAATCATCCTGGTTGCTCTTCTCTGCATTATTTCCAGAGTCTCAAAATCTTTTTTAATAGTGTGGTGACCAAAATCTGGATGCTGTACTCTAGATGTGGTCTTACTAAGGCTTTATAGAGTAGTATTAGTACCTCCCTTGATCTTGATTGTATCCCTCTGTTAATGCAACTTAGGATTTCATTAGCTTTTTTTTTTTGGCTGCTGCTGCATACTGAGAGGCCTCAGAAGGTCATATAATGGGGATTGAGGCAGAGGTGGGGTGCACACACTGTAACAACTGGTTCACCTACTGCAGAACCGAAAACATGTGTGCGTGCGCACGCCCCCTTCATACGCATATGTGGCTGCAAAAACATGGGGATTTCCTGTGCGCAGCAGCCGCGGTGAGTAGAGCGGGCAAGACATGGAAATCAGCTGGGCTGCCTAGGTGGGGTGAGCAAGCCAGATACATAAGACAGGATAACACCAGGGCGGAGGGGTAGGGTGAATGGGCCCAGCCAGTGGTTAGGACTATTGTATGGGCGAGCTGGTCCGAACTGGCATCAGCCCACCACTGGACTGAGGAGTAAGCACCAATTTTGAACTTTTAAAAAAATCCAGATTATTAAATGGGAAGGTAAAAAGGAACTACAGTAGTTCAATGGTAGAATTTATAATTTGCATACAAATAGATGCACTTCTAGGTAAGACTATGAAAAGTCAAGCTTTATCCTTACATAGCCTTCAGCTGTTTGTCTCTCATGTGTAAAGCCTCTGGAAATGAATTTGGTTTAAGAAATCCATTTCTGCATTTCAGTTCCTTTCTCCACTTTGGCTACAGTGATGGCTTGGTGCTTACACAACTCTTAATTGCTAGATTCTCCACCAATGGCAATTGCTTTCCCTTCTAAAAGCAAGTGTTTTGAGGATGGGTTAAAAAAAATGAAAAAGAATAGCTGCAATTGCTCATTGCTCTTCCAAGTGCTGGGACTAGAAGGGAAACTCTGCAGAACTCTGTCAATTTTACCCCATTAAAGGAAACAAAGCAAAATAAAAGAAAATGAAGAAACAGCCAGCATTTCACAATTGACCTCTAAATGCATGAAAAGAAACAACAGTAAAGACTTGGCCAGTATTTCACAATTCCATTTACTGAAAATTTTATTTCACTTTAAGTAATATATAAAGAAGAGTCCAAACGTCCAGGTTTTCATGGCAGGTAGTACAGCATGCAGCATCCCAGTATGAAAAGACCATCGAGGAGGATGGACACCATTGGTTGGATTGTCATGTCTAGGGGAGACATGATAGCAGTAATCCAATATTTGAAGGGATCCTAAAAGACGAGAGGTGAAAGTTATTTATCAAAGCACCAGAAGGCAAGACAAGAAACAAATGGATGGAAACTAACCAAGGAGAGAAAAAACTAGTGCTAAGGAGAAATTCCCTAACAGTGAGAGCAAAAAACCAATGGAATAGCTTGCCTTCATAAGTTGTGAATGCTCCATCACTGACTTACAAAAAAAGACTGGACAGCTATTTGTCTGAAGTGGCATAGGGCCATGATGGTGAACCTATGGCACACATGCCAGAAGTGATACACAGAGCCCTCCCTGTGGGCATGCGTGCCGTCACTAGCTGTTCTTGTGGTTTCTGATGCACACATGTGTGCCAGTCAGCTGGTCTTTGCTTTCTGGAACTCTGGCACATGTAAAGACCAGCTGGCCTGCCCTTGCATGTGCACTGGCCAGCTGGTCTTTGGGTTTCCAGTGCTCCAGTGCACATGAAGACCAGCTGACCGGCACACACACATGTGCACTGGCCAGCTGGACTTCAAGTTTTTGACACTGCAGCATGCATGAAGATCAGCTGGCTGACACATACATGCACATGGCTCAGCTGGTCTTTGGGTTTCCGGCACTCTGGTGTGTGCATATGCGCATAAAGTTTCCTGTTTGGGCACCTGGTGCTGAAAAGGTTTGCCATCACTGGTCGAGGGTTTCCTGATCGAGCAGGAGGTTGGACTATAAGAACTCCTAGGTCCCTTCCAATTCTCTGATTCTCTGATTCTATGAGTGGAGGGGACATACAAATTTGTCAGGGACACACACACCAACACAGTAGAATGGAGGCATTTGCATTCAGAATGAAGCTGAGACAGAAGACCAAAGTCTCCTGCTTGTACATGTAAAAAGGGAAAAAAAATATTACCTTTCAAGTAGAACTAAAAAAAAAACTTGGGCGGTGGTTACTCTCCCAGTCAACTAAGACTGGATTGAGGATGACATCACTCATTTCTGCTCTCCCACAACGGTAAGTGGCATGTCTTCATGCTGGCATCAGCAGAAGGAAGTGTGGATCAGGCCCGAGTCATTGGTGCTCAGTAGTGTTAGGCAGACAGAAAGGTCAACCACAAACCTCCAGCAGCCATGTCCCAAAGGTGCTTTTTTTTTTCAAAAGGCAACTGGACCTTCTAGGTTTTTTTTCCTTTCACATTTCACTTCTCATCCAAAAAACTTCTTTAGCTTTGACTGGATGGTGGGGAATGGAAGGATTTATGTTTTTGCAGATTTATGCTTCTTGCAAGGAGCATTTGCGTTCTTTTAGTGCAGGGGTCTCCAACCTTGGCTCCTGGAAGCCTGGCGGACTTCAACTCCCAGAGTTCCACAGCCAGTGGAATTCTGGGAGTTGAAGTCCGCCAGGCTTCCAGGAGCCAAGGTTGGAGACCCCTGTTTTAGTGGGTCGTTTAGGTCACCTGGAGGTTTCATGGTGTCCTCAGGGTCACCTGAGTAGTGCAAATGGATGTGGGGCCTTCTTGGAACAGTTGAAAGGACTGTGTTGTAGATTGCAGATAGATGACATCGTATTCCTCCCCCTTCGTTGAGAGATTTTGATATCATTTTATAACAATAATTTTGACATAAGTGGCCTCTTCAGCCCCTCCGTGGGAGAGAATCTCCATAGACCTTCAGCATCCATAAAAATAAGAGAGGCTGGAAAGTGACACCAGCATGGTTTTGTGAACCCACATGGTTTTGTGAGGAGTGTATCTATTTTGTGACTCAAAACTCAAGATGAAAAAGGGAGGTTTTCCTTTGAAGTAAGGAAAGTACCAGGCACCAGTTAAAAGGCGCCAATTAAAATGTCGACCAATCTTGGAATGCCTTTGAAGTGCTGGGAACTATTGAAACCCCTTGGAATGTTTCTGAAGTGGGGGGTGGGTACCAATTGAACTGTTGAACTATCATGCACTTCGCGCATGATATGTCGATGTATGCCCTCGTGTTAGGGAGGTGTTCGCTGCGTGCTATGCACATATAAGGTAATGAATTGTAACCTGTGTTCTAAAAGGTAGATTGTAAACCAAGCCATTTGCATAATGGGGAGGGGGGATAGTTTTGGGTATAAGAGTAGAGCCTTTAAGCTTTGCTTTTCGTTCTCTCCTCAACTGCAAAAAGGGAGGACTCATCTGCAGATGTTTATTCCAATAAAGCCTTTTTCCTTGGATCAACTTTGAATCCTGGTGGTTTTTCTTAGCCACAATCTCACAATTTGGGGGCTCGTCCGGGATCCTCAATGGCGGTTGACTGGAAAGCGGGGACCAGGTAAGAGAGTGGCCACAACCTCCCATTGAGAGGCACCTCTCCCTGAATTCGGTCAGACTCCTGAGGTGACTGGGAAATCCAGACAATCCTTGGAAAAAGAACTGAGACGAAATGCCGGCTGAGAGTGTGTGAGAATGATCTGAGGTGGGGACGCCCACACATCCTTTGACTTCGGAGAGTCCAGGAGTGATCAGATCAGGTAAACTTTGTTTCCTTTCATTTGCAGACCAAAAGAAAGAGGTCCTTAAACTCTCTGGGAGAATCCAATGTCTGCTGGAGGACTGGGCTTAGGAGTCTGAAAGAGAGGGGTCCTTAAACTCCCTGGGGGAATCCAGCATCCGCTGGAGGACCAGGACTGGTGAATCAAGGCTCTGGGAGTCTGAAAGAATAGAAGATGGGAAAGGGACAGAGTGAGGCTCTGGGAGCCTGGAAGAAGCCTGTCTGGGACAGGGAAAATTTGACAATGGCAGAAAACCAATTCCGGTAGATTCGCCCCTGGGACAGCTACTCCAACAGTGGTTCTCCCCAAATCTAAAGGAATTCACTAGACATCTCGAAAAGAAAAACATGATTTATCTTTGTTGAGACCAATGGCCAAAATACTCTTTGATTGATCCTAAATTCCCATATCACTGGAGTCCTGAGGGGGAAACCAGTACCTATTGGATGACTAAATTGCGGGACTATATTCTCCAACACAAAATGACCACTCAAATTGCATACATAGATATATGGTTTCATGTGAAATTTGAAGGTCCCATCCCTCCAATCGAGGGACAATACATGTCTCAACAGAAAAGCAATGAGAGTGAGACAGATGATTGGCTGCAGAGTCCGCCGCCCGCAAATCCTAATTTGAATAACGCGCCCACCAATGTTCCTATGGCACCACCACCATTGCCGGTGGCACAACCCCCTCCTCAACCGCCCCTTTATCCACGGCTGAGAAAAGAAGTGGAAGGATTAAAGAGAAGTGTTCAGGATTTTCCATTCAGAGGAAAACCTGAAGTGGATGCATTTCCCCTTAAGGGAAATGCCCAATGGGGTCAATGCTGCAGGCAACCCAGTGACAGTCTTTGTGGCTGTCCCCATAAAACCAGCCGAGTTGCGAGAATTGAAAAAGATTCTTCCAAAACTTCATGAAAATACTCATGAGGTGGCTGAACAGTTAGATCTATGGATGGGTCCGAATGATTACACGTATCAGGAGTTCATCTGTTTACTCCTGAGGAGCGTGACCTCATTCGGACTTCAGCCTGGAGAGCGTGGGATGCAAGAGTGAATGGGCAACAAGGGGTGGCAGCAGGAGATCAAAAATTTCCCATAGCAGTTCCAAATTGGGATCCAAACACTGCGGCTGCCAGAGCAAGTATGAGGGATATGAGAGCAATGATCATAGAGGGGATAAAATTGGCAGTCCCACAAGGAAGAAATTTAACTAAAGCCTTTGATGTAAGCCAAGGCAAAGATGAATCCCCTGGAGATTATTGCACCAGGCTCCGAGAAAGTCTGGCCAAGTACTCAGGAGTAGATCCCAGCATGCCTGCTTTGGAATCCATGCTGAAAATGCAGTTCATGACCAGGGCTTGGCCAGATATCCAAAAGAAAATTCAGAAAATGGATAATTGGGGGGCAGTGGGAATTGTTGATCTCCTGAAAGCAGCCCAACAAGCTTTTGTGAACAGAGACACTGTAAAAACCAGACAGAAATCACAAATGATGATTGCAGCTGTACAAGCTGCAGCGAAGAATGAGGTGAAGAAAGGTGGGAATTTTGGGAAGGGTCCAACTGGAGAAAGGAGAGAGAATTTTGGGGGATACAATCAGGGAGGATTCCGGGGCAGAGGAAGAGGTTCCAGAGGGGGAGGCATGTCCACCCTAATCTCCACCTTAATAGGACCTTTAATTTTGTTACTATTGATCCTCACCTTTGGTCCATGTATCTTAAATAAATTAATGAAGTTTGTGAAAGATCAAATTGACACAGTACAAATGATGGTGTTAAGACAACAATATGACCCATTGGGACACCTAGAGGAATCTCCTGAAGAAGGATGGAAGACAGCAGATTTGTTATTAACTGAGTTTGAGTCAAAAATGAAACAAGAACAGGGGGGATTGTGAGGAGTGTATCTATTTTGTGACTCAAAACTCAAGATGAAAAAGGGAGGTTTTCCTTTGAAGTAAGGAAAGTACCAGGCACCAGTTAAAAGGCGCCAATTAAAATGTCGACCAATCTTGGAATGCCTTTGAAGTGCTGGGAACTATTGAAATCCCTTGGAACATTTCTGAAGTGGGAGGGGGTACCAATTGAACTGTTGAACTATCATGCACTTCGCGCATGATATGTCGATGTATGCCCTCGTGTTAGGGAGGTGTTCGCTGCATGCTATGCACATATAAGGTAATGAATTGTAACCTGTGTTCTAGAAGGTAGATTGTAAACCAAGCCATTTGCATCATGGGGAGGGGGGATAGTTTTGGGTATAAGAGTAGAGCCTTTAAGCTTTGCTTTTCATTCTCTCCTCAACTGCAAAAAGGGGAGGACCCATCTGCAGATGTGTATTCCAATAAAGCCTTTTTCCTTGGATCAACTTTGAATCCTGGTGGTTTTTCTTAGCCACAATCTCACAGTTTTATAGATATGCATATTCCCAATTGCTAGAACATCACTGTCCTTTTTCAGATTTCTTTAGCAAGATTTGATTGGAGATTAAATCAACTTGTCTTCTCCTGTCAAAATCACAAGGAAGAGAAAGACTTGAGTTTCCACCATGTCCCTAGAGCAATGTTTCTCTTGAACCTCAGCAACTTTAAGATCTGTGGACTTCAATTCTTAGATTTCCCCAACCAGTGGCTGGGGAATTCAGGGAGTTGAATTCCACAGATCTTAAAGTTGCTGAGGTTCATGAGAAACACTGCCTCAAAATAACAGAATTATGGAGGAAGTGGAAGTGAATTGGTGGGGAGATGGCTAAAAATATTCAGTTGCTTGTTGTGTGGGAAAAGCCAATGTTGTCCCCTAGCACAAATGACAACTGTATTTCTGAATGACACTCCCTTTTCCTCTCCCTCTTGCTAACTTTTTGACTTCAACGCATAATAATGTATAAAGAGTCCTCCTTATTTAGAGAGGCCAAGAACTAGATCTAGAGTAGAATAAAAAGTTTACAAGAATGATTTCTTTTAATTAGCATCCAAGAACTAAAAACAAAATAAGGTTCTACATTTAGGCAAGAAAAACAAAATGCACAGGTACAGTATTACCTTGCTCAGCAGTAGTAACTGTGAGAGGGATCCTGGAGTCCTAGTGGACAATCATTTAAATAAAATCCAGCAGCGTCTGCAGCTGCCAAAAAGGCTAACATCGTTCTAGGCTGCATTAGCAGAGGGATAGAATCAAGATCACATAAAGTGTTATTACCACTTTATAATGCCTTGGTAAAGCCACACTTGGAATACCAAATCCACTTTTGGTCACCATGATATAAAAAAGATGTTGAGAGTCTAGAAAGAGTGCAGAGAAGAGCTACAAAATTGATTAGAGGACTGGAGATTGAAACATACAAATAACTGTTGCTGCAATTCGGTATGTCTAGTTTGATGAAAAGAAGGACTAGGGGTGACATGATAGCAGTGTTCCAATATCTCAAGGGTTGCTACAAAGAAGAAGGAGTCAAGCTATTCTCCAAAGCACCTGAAGGCACGACAAGAAGCAATGGGTGGAAACCAGGGATGGGATTCAAATTTTTTAACAACTGGTTCTGTGGGCGTGGCTTAGTTGGTGAGCGTGGCTTGGTGGTCATGTGACTGGCTGGGTGTGGCCAATTCAATATCACTCACATCGAGGCACGCATCTCCTCTCCTGGCCTCTCATGACTGTGGGGATGCTACAACAGTTGTAAGTGTGAAAAATGGTCATAAGCAGGGGTGTCCACCTCTGTAGAATTGGTAGCTCTGAAGAACAGCAGACATAGACCCGGTTCTATGTCTGCTGATGTTTTTGCCCACCTGCCCACCTGGGCTCTTTCCTGATCTTTATTTCCTGATTTTTCAACTTCAGCTGCCGAACGAGGCACAGCTGCAGTTCAAAAAACAAGAAAAGGCTCCTTCTCAGCACACAGTGTGTTAATTAACAGGTGCGTGGCTCATAGGAGGCAGGGAAGCTTGTAAATCCCGAACCAGTAGTTAACCCTGTCATATCCCACCCCTGTTCATAAGTCACTTTTTTCAGTGCCACTGTAACTTTGAATGGTCACTCCACACAAACAAAGTACCAGCAAAGGAGGGAAAACTCCAGAGCAGTTCCTGAGACAGGAAGTCTAGTCCTGCCAAGAATGTAATAAGGGTTAAGGGAAAGGCAGTTTCTGTAAGCAACACCAGAATGTTTCCTTCCTGCCTTCCTTACAGGATTAGGCCAGTAATTTCTTCTCACAACTGGTTCTCCAAACTACTTACAATGTTAACAACAGGTTCTAGAGAATAGGTGCGAACTGATAGAATCCTACCCCTGGTGGAAACCAATCAAAGGAGAGAAGCAACTTAGAACTAAGCAGAAATTTCCTGACAATTAGTCGGTGGAACAACCTGCTTCGAGAACAGTGGTGGGATTCAAAAATTTTTACTACTGGTTCTGTAGGTGTGGCTTGGTGGGTATGGCAGGGGAAGGTTACTGTAAAATCTCCAGTCAGAGGTGGTATTGACCAATTCTCCAAACTACTCAAAATTTCCACTACTGGTTCTCCGGAACTGGTTAGAACCTGCTGAATACCACCTTTGCTCCAGAAGTTGTAAATACTCCAACACTGGAAGTTTTTTAAGAAGAGATTGGACAACTATTTGTCTGAAGTAGTATAGGGTTTCCTGCCTAAGGAGAGGGTTGGACTAGAAGACCTCCAAAGGTCCTTCCAACTGTGTTTATTCTATTTTATTCTATTCACCAAAAGTCCAACTCATGATTTTAACTTGTCAATGCAACATCATATTTAACTACAAATCTGCAATAAAGTTCTTTTTCAAATGTGTTTCATTTTAACTTGACAATGAAGACAGATGATAGACTTGTGGTATTCTGTGCTAGGAATCCAAAGTTCAGAAAGTTTCAAACCCCAAGACTAAGTATTAAAACATACTTTTTTAAAATAAAGTTTCCTCTCAGCTAGATCTTTCAACCTAGCCATTAAAAGATCCCTTCATGAATGTTTACTTTCAGTAAAACTCTTAACTTGGATTCAGTCCCCAGGTGGAATGATCAGGTTCTCCATTGCATCTTCCCAAAGTAGACAAACAAACAGTATTTAAGTAAGAAGAGCCATAGGAAAATGCCTGGTGATATTTGTTTTTCACACTCCTTGAGTATCAGAGAAGCCTCAGCAGGATTCTTTGTTTTTACTGCCAAGGAAACTGAACAGTCACTTGATCGTTTCTGGAAATACAACAGCTCAATAAAAATCCAAATGGACACCCACCAGAGCTTTGCTACTGATTTGGTTCTTTCACACTTAACTAGCTTAATATATAGTCCAATGTTTGACTCTGTTGAGCTGGATGTTGCTGATACTATAACTTTGTGTGTGTGTGTGTGTGTGTGTGTGTGTTTCTCTCTCTGTCTCTCTCTCCATCACACACACACAGAGATGGACACACAACCAGTGAGTGGTGGGCTGCAACCGGTTTGACAACTGATTTGGTGAGTGTGCGCTTTGTGCGTGCTCTCTGCATTCAAAATACAGCAATCTGAAGCTCAACTGCTTACCTTTTAGGGCATCCGCGGTAAGTAGAACAGTTGAGGTGTGGAAATCAGCTGTGCCATGCAAATCAGCTGAGCCAGAAAGACGGAAATATATGACAGGATAGGACGGGTGGGTGGGGCCAGCTGATGGTCGGAATTACCAGATCACTAGAACCAGTCCGAACTGGCAGCAGCCCAACACTGCACACAACCCGAGTCCCTAAGACAGGTTGGCAACCTTAAACACTGTAAGAGCCACAGATGTCCTAACCAGAAGCCCCCCCCCCCCACCATTCAATTCTGGAGTTGACCTGAAATTTGGTTTCCCCACCATAGAGTCTCCTCCTAGCACAGCATCCTTTTTTCTCTTCCTCTCCTAACCAAAAGCCCTATCAATTGTGGAGTTGACCTGAAATCTGATTTCCCCACCATAGAGTCTCCTCCTAGCTCAGCATCCTTTTTTCTCTTCCTCTCCTAACCAAAAGCCCTATCAATTGTGGAGTTGACCTGAAATCTGGTTCCCCCACCATAGAGTCTCCTCCTAGCGCAGCATCCTTTTTTCTCTTCCTCTCCTAACCAAAAGCCCTATCAATTGTGGAGCTGACCGGCAACAGGAAGCTGCAGCAGAGGAATGAAAGAGTCACATGTGACTCCAGAGCTGCGGGTTGCTGACTCCTGCCCTAAGAAAATGTTGCACTCTTTGGTGAACCTCCACCTTACTTGAAAGTAATAGGACACTGAGAATGCACATACTCATAGACTGTGGAATGGGACAGCCACAGCCAACTCACCACAACCAATTTGCCATTGCTCAACTCACCACAGTCAACTCGCCACAGGACAACTCACTGTGGGACAATTCAACAATTCAATTTAATTCATCAAAATAGTTAAAAAATAATTTGAATTTTTGTCATTCACATTTCGTTTTGTCCCTCCTTTGGCATTCTTTCTTTAATTATTCTATTCCTTTATTTCTTATTAGTATAACTCTTTCCTGTGGCAAGTTGTCCCATGGCTAATTGTCCTCTGGCAAGTTGGCCATGGTGAGTTGGCCATGGTGAGTTGGCCATGGTGAGTTGGCCATGGCTGTGACAAGTTTTCGTAAATCCCATAGACTGAAAGTATTCTTCATCTCACTCTATCAAAGGGTAAAGCTGAAATTAATGCAAAGACTAAAATATCAAGCTTTCTTATTTTACCCAGTTCTGGTTTCTCTACCTCATCAAAACTTTCTAATGTAATAAAGGAAAAGGAACATATTATCACTTATGGTGGAGTTGTAAAGAGGCCCAAAAATATTGGCAGAATTTACACAATTGGATAGAAGAAATGTGTGGAATGAAAATAGAATATAGACCAGAGTTCTTTCTGCTGGGGAGCAATACGAGGAAATATGATAAAGAAAACATATATCTAATAATCCATGTAATAACTGCAGCAAGATTGGCATATGCATAGAATTGGAAAAGTAAAGATATCCCAAATGAATTTGATATATTGAGGAAAATCATGAGATGCGCAAAAATGGATAAACTAACAAAGGAACTAAAAAATAAGGAAGATTCGGATTATTATAAAACATGGGACAAATTTTATGGCTGGCTAGAAATGAGGAAGATTCATGCAAATAAGAAGTGATTATATGCATAGTTAATGTATATGGAATAAAATTATATAATATTAGTATTGGATTTAGCAAAATCATGACAAAGATTGATGTTAGGAAGACTGTACCAGGTTCAACATTTTTATTGTAATTTTTGTTTTGTTTGTGTTTATGTTTGTGTGTTTGTTTAATAAAGGACATTTTTAATTAAAAAAAAACTTGCTAAAAAGATAAGCCTTGCTTGAGCTGGCATGTCTCCAGATGGCTTCATGGACATATTCATGTTGTTTCTCAGTACAAAAGAAGTTTGCTATTTTATAATTCTGTGTTGGATTCTTTTTTTTTTTTTTTGGTAAAAGTTTTATTGATTTTAACAACAAACAAAAAACATATAAGACATAAAACATGACATAGAAAAAAAATAAAAAATAAAAATAAAAAAAATTGTAACATTCTTCATAAATTTACAGTGTATCGGTTGGTTTACCACTCCCTTTTGTGCATCCATTTCATAGTCATCAGAATAATTATATTACATAATAATTCAGTTATTATGTTGCTGTGTTGGATTCTTAATTTTCCAGTCTAATCTCCAATCATGGCAAATGTGCTGTACCAAGTACTGATGCTACTTCCTATAATCATACCTCTTTAATATTTTGTTCTTATGCAATCTGTTTACAAGTCATAAAAAGAACTGATGTTTTTCCCCAGTGAGATTTTGATGGTGTATCCACAATTTTATAATATGATCACTAATGCAAGAAACTGTCTTTTCTTGCTACTCTTCCATTTGCACACAATATATTCTCATCTGCATGTGTGCTCAAATGCACAAAATCTAATAAGTTTTCATTGAGCATTTTCTCTCATTCTAAATAGGAAACGTGCTGATTTTACAAGAGTTTGCATAATCCCAGTAAGAGTAAAAGCCATGAGCTCTTCTGGCATTTGATTTAACAGTTGAAGTGATGGAAACAGCACTAGAGAAAGCCAGCTCTGAAGATCTCTGATGATTTTGATCCAATCTCTTTCTCACAATCTACCTTTATAGAGGTACTGTGAAAATAAAATTAAGGAGGAGCATAAAACCAAACACATCATATATGTCACCTGGAGTTCCTGAAGGAAAATCTGTACCTGTACATAATAAATCAGGAAAAATGTTCACTGTGTCCTAGTACAAGCATGATGCAGGGAAAAAAAATGTTTTCTTAATTTTGATTTGTTGAGCAAGTAGAAGCGTTTCAGATAATTTTTCTCAAGACAGCGAGCTGAGTCACAGCACAATTCATAGAACAGAAGAGATGTTCAACTGTAAGAAAGAGGCACTTTCCGACGTACAAGTTCCTTCTAGTTGTTGACAGTGTTGCGCTGAATATATGGGCTTTGTTGGGCATTTCCCATTTCTAAGGCATTGCTCATGGTTTGGTTCTTATAGAATTCTAATTCTTTCAGACACCATCTTACTACGCAATTTGATATAACTGGAATGTTTCGTTCTTTTGTTACACTCCCATGTCTACTTCCTTCACCTGAGTAAGCTTAAAGTAAGCTTAAAAAAACAGCTTTTTAGAGATGAAATGTTTCTTCCTGGCAGGAAACCAAGTAGCAGGTTTCCAAGTGATTAAATCCGTTTAAAAAGAAAAGAACGAAGTCCATCTTCCAAGACAAATTATTTTATTTAGGAAAGCATCAAATTGGCAAAGTCCATGGTAATTCTGGATCTGACACAACCCGGAATTACCCCATAATATCAGAAGTTAGAAACAACCCCCAAAAGTCACATTCGCCAATAGAAGTAGTTCAACATTGCTTAGTGTCATAAATCTCCACCTCAAGGGGCCTAAGCATGGATAGCTCATTTTCCCTCAGGAAGAAGAACCACCTAGCCTAAACAACTCTCTCTATCTCCACTCCTCCCCACTTTGGAATGTGGTAAGCCCAAAACTCTTCCCCACCCATGGCTGCCACAGAGAAAGTAAAAAAAAAGAAAAAAAAGAATACATACTAAGCCTAACTAAAATGGCAACACGTATGTCAATTTCGGGCTTGACAGATTGAAGTAACAGTGGCCAAATCAGGCTCCTGAGACTGTAAGAAGTGAATATTGCATAATTCTACTGTGGCATCCAAAACTCCATCAGAAAAACCTTGTAAATCCCAACATCACATGTAGGGGTATCTTTAGGGGAAACGAATCAGAGTGACAAAGGCAACAATATGGCATTGCAACACAAGGCCCACCCTTTCCAATATGGCTTGCAACATTGCACACAAGACCCAGAGGAGCTGGCAGCATGATACATGTTCCTCATTTTGATGAAAACAGCCTCATCATGATGCTCACATACATGATATTGCTGCATCATCCTTTCAATGCTATGTGCTCTTCTTCCACATACAATTATTAGATGCTGATGCCCCCAAAATCTTGGTTGTCTATCTTACCCTGTCCTGATGTAAAGATCATATTTACTCCCAAAGGGTGCTTTTTTCAAGAGGCAACTGGACTTTCTGGTTTTTCTTTGAAGACATTTCACTTCTCATCCAAGAAGCTTCTTCAGTTCTGACTGGATGGTGGGGAATGGAAGGATTTATATTCCTTGCAGGCAGCTAGACATCTGTATTCTTTTAGTGAGTCATTAAAAATGCAAATGACCATCTGTCTACAAGGAGTACAAATCCTTCCATTCCCCACCATATAGTCAGAGCTGAAGAAGCTTCTTGGATGAGAAGTGAAATGTCTTCAAAAAAAAAAAAAAAACCCCAGAAAGTCCAGTTGCTTCTTCAAAAAGCATTTTTGGGATAATCACAATGTGGATTCCTGAGAATATCCACAGACATCATATTTACTCATTTGTTTGTTCATTTTATATGACTCCCCCCTCTTGTTAAACTGACTTAAACAAGTGAGTGAACAGAATCCAAGATTAAAATAACAATGAAAATATTTGTAAAAACTAAATAGACAGCCAAGAAATCTTAAAAGTTTTAAAACTAATGCCTCACTATCCAATTCCCATGTCTAGGCGAACAGCCATCAACAGAATTGGAGCCACTGTAATAATCTCAGGTTGCCAGATGTTCCAGAGGGCACCACAAGGAAGAATCAGGCTTCCTGGGACCTGCTACACTGTGTTGTTTAATTGATGGATCCAAAAGCATTATTTAATTACTTCCAAATAATTCCATTATCACTAATCTGCTGCTTATCAAAATAAGTTTATAATCACTATTACAGTTTTTTAGGAAATGAATGTTTTGTTAAAAGAAAATTCTTTTGAGGTATCATTGAGACTATCAATTTGCAATTGCACAGAGATGCCAATGACTACATAACAAGGACATCAATAATGTCACAATCTCAATATTACCTAAATCAAAGATGAGACCTTTCAAATGTTGAATGGGAACACTTAGCAGCAAAGAATGCTGGGAGCTGTAGTTCATCTGCAGTTTGGAGGGTTAGGGATAGGGCCATAGATTTTTCAGAATTTTAGAGAAATATATTGGGGGTGTGATTTTTGTGAAACTTTCTGCAAAGTATCTTGATGAATAAATAAACCAAATATATTGGAAGCAGTTTTATATAATTCAGATTGATGGTCTCTCCATGTCAATGCTGGTCAACTAAGGAATAGGCAACCTCCAGACTACTTAATTAGGATTGGGGATAGATCATGAATTTCAATAAGATGAATACACTTGTGTACTAAATAATAAAAAATGGAAATAGCCCAAAGTTTAAAAAATACTTGATATAAAGAAACTTGACACAAATTTTGTTTCAAGGCTTTTTTCGTCTTCATTCCTAATACTTTTATTCAAATTTCACTCAGCAGTTCAGAATTTTCACAGGCATACCAGAACCTCCTCTTTTTGTGGAAGCAGTCACTCTGGAATTTTTGAGATAGTTTCAGGTATCATTGAACAAGAATTAATTTATCACACAATTGCCAAGAAAATCACCATCGTCGTCATTTTAGCCATTGCAGGATGATAGGCCTCTTCTGCATATTTCCAATCAAAATGATCCTGAGGTTTCTTTCACCTATTATGCCTCCAATACTTTCTGATATTGTTGATCCAGTGGTGGGATTCAAATTTTTTTACTGCCGGTTCTGTGGCCGTGGCTTAGTGGGTCTGGCAGGGAAAGGATACTGTAAAATCTCCAGTCAGAGGTGGTATTTGCTGGTTCTCTGAACTACTCGAAATTTCAGCTACCAGTTCTCCAGAACTTTTATTTATATTTATTTATTTATTTGATTTGTCAATCACTTACAAGATAATAGGTATAAGTATAAACATAAGTAAGAATACAGGAAATAGGTACGAATTAAATGGGGACAATAGGACAGTAGGCACAATTGTGCACTTATGCATGCCCCTTACAGACCTATGAGGAATGGGGTGAGGTCAATAGTAGATAGTTTAAGGTTAGAGAAGTGGGGGTTAGAGGATGTAACAAGAGTGTCAGGCACTGCATTTGGGCATTGACCGCCCTGCTGCTGAAGTCTTATTTTCTGCAATCAAATTTGGAGAGGTTAACACTGAGTTTGTATCTGTTGTGTGCTCTTGTATCGTTGCGGTTAAAGTCATTGACCGGTAGGACATTGTAGCAGATAATTTTGTGTGCTATGCTTAAGTCCAACCGTAGGCGGCATAGTTCAAGATTGTCCAAGCCCAAAATTTCAAGCCTGGTGATATAGGGTATTCTGTTGTGAGCAGAAGAGTGTAGTACTCTTCTCATGAAATACTTCTGGGCTCGCTCAATTGTATTGATGTCCGATATACAGTTCAGATTCCAGATAGATGAGCTGTATTCGAGTATTGGTCTAGCAAAGGTTTTGTATGCCCTAGTTAGCAATTCTATATTTCCGGAGAAGAAGCTTCATAAGATTAGATTTACAACTCTTAATGCCTTTTTGGCAATACTGTTACAGTGAGCTCTGGTGCTTTGGTCATTAGATATGAGTAATCCGAGGTCCTTGACAGAGTGAGTGTTGTCAACAAGGTCATATTCACCTAGCTTGTGTTTGGTGTACTAATTTTTTTTTGCCAGTGTGTAGGACAGAGCATTTGTTGATCAAGATTTGGAGTTGCCAATTGTTCTGCATTCTGAACTGGTCAGAATCTGATGAATACCACCTCTGTGTTGCTTTTGGTCTCTTTCATGGATGCTTTTTATCAAGTGGACAAGAAGCTATAGTTGATACAAAATAAGTCACTTGGTTAAGCTGGGCAATTATAGAAATTGAATAAGTAAATGTTAAAAAAAAACCAGATAGACTCCTAGTGGAATAACTGCAGCAGATCAGAATAATATGTATTTTGAAGTCCACTGCTTTGGTTCTAAGCCAGCTTTTGGACCTCATGAAAAATGCTGTAACAGCATATAACTATATCAGAATGTAATTATGATTCACCAGTCAATGCCCAACTAGAATTGAATCTTCCCAACCAGTTGGGTCATGGAAGGGGCCTATTAGTGGCTCCCTGGTCCCCCTTTCTTATGAGACACATGGACTATGTAACACACTTCTCAGTAGTGCCCCTCACACATATTATGCAGTACTTCCCCTGGAAATATAGATTGCCCTATCTCCTTGGCATTGTACAAACTAACTAAAGCAGTTGGCCCTTGATTTACTTAGCAGGGTACCTGTGAAGATTTTTTTTTTAATCGTTTGTTGAAACTTTGAAGGAAGTGTATTGCTGTTTTTTGCTTTAAACTTGAAGAATTTTAAAGTTCTGCTGGTATTAGAGCAAGCTACAAATAGTCCAACAAATAAATAAAGAATTAATAAGTACAATAAATGTACATTATACATTTTATTATAATTATGTTTTCCTTAAACATAGAACATTTAAATTTAAACAACTATCAACTGTTGATTTGTTTTGTCACAAAGCAATTGTTTTTGTTTTCTACTTTACTTTTTCACCTTCAAACTTTGATCTTTGTGTCGAGATGTGATTCTTCTCCAGCTAATCCTTTTTGCTTGCATCTTGCTAGTTTTTCTTGAAATGTTAACTGAAATAGAATGGATTAGTAACAACTCAGGCCTATCTGGGTTACAGAAAACTGAGTTGTATTTCCTTATGTTTATTTATTTATTATTTATTTTATTTATTTTGTCAAGCAATTATAATATAACAGGTATAAGTATAAACATAGTTATGAATACATGAAATGGATACATATAACAAAAAAAGAGAAACAATAGGACAGGGATGGTAGGCACCTTGGTGCACTTATGCACGCCCCTACAGACCTCTTAAGAAAGGGATGAGGTAAATTGAAGACAGTTTAAGGTTAAAGTTTTTTGGATTTGGGGAAGAAACCACAGAGTCAGGTAGAGTATTTGAGACATTGACCACTCTGTTGCTGAACCTCGCAACCAAGTGATACCTGAAGATCTCTGAAATATTTGCTCCTGAATTGTAAAGTTTCTACAACTGGGAATATAAATTTTATTTTATATTATACTTAGATTAAATACAGATTAATTTTATTTTTGTCCTGGCCCCTATCATGAGAGTCAAATGGAATTCTAGCCATGAAAAAAAAGCGCTACCTGACTCTGTGGTTTCTTCCCCAAACCCCAAAAACTTTACCTTAGACTGTCTACTATTGACCTCACCCCTTTCCTAAGAGGTCTGTAGGGAGCGTGCATAAGCGCATCAACGTGCCTACCGTCTCTGTTCTATTGTTTCTGTTGTGTCCGCGAAATGATGCCAGGAGTCGGTGACTTAGTGCAAAGCTCTTTATTGATCTGCTGGAACCGAACTGGAGAAAGGAAAAAAGCCCGCGGCTTTTATTCCTTTCGCCGCGGCGGCCGCGGCCAATGGCACCGCTCTGAATCTCCCGCGGTCTGAATGGACCAATCGCGGGAGATTCTTAGCGAGCCAATCGGCGCGGCTCGCCTGACCAATCGGAGAGACCCGCGCTTTGGCCAATCAAAGCGCGGGGATCTCGAGTATGTTATGAAGGACAGAACACCCCTCCCCTCTTGGTTCAGTCCTTACGTTGCGTAGTCACGTAGGTAGGCGGGGCTCCGTCTGGTCCTACTTGACCTGCGCAACTCCGTTGTAGGCTGGATCCCGGCCGGTTCGGTTGGGATCTCCGTTGCTCCTGCTGCTGTCGTGGGAACCGGCTGGTCGATCGGGCCGGTCCTTTCTCCGTAGCTCCCTCCTGGGCCTTCCGGGTTGGTTGAGCTACGGGTTTCGCCGCTCCCGCTCGGTCTTTCCGGGTCGGTCGAGCTGGCTTGGCTGTTCCTTTCTGGCGAGGGGTCCTGATGGCTGCGTTCCGGTGAGTACTGCTGGTTTATTTTTCTTTGGATTCGGTCCCCTGGGTATTCCCTCCCCCCTTGGCTTGCGTTGCGGGGGTTGGGTTCGTTTGTTTGTGCGTCGGCGGTTTGTTGGTTTGTAGTTCTCGACCTAAGTTGGTCGATGTGGCGTTTCCATGCTCGTCCGTCTGCTGTTTGTAGCCGGGACGAGTGTGGGCCTGTTGCTTGGGTGATGACGGCTGGGATCCATAGAGGGTCTCCCGTCAGGTTTTTTGCATATACGGGGTCCCCGGGTGCAAAAGTTTGGTGTTTGGTCCTTGAGTCTGGGGGCCTCTCCGGGTTATACGTAGGGTGTAACCTGTCAAGCGGGGACCTTAGCTTTCTACCCATTAGTAGTTCGGCTGGGCTTTTATTGGTTGTGGTATTCGGGGTTATGTGTTGGGTGAAGAGTAGTCTGTTGATTTTCTCTTGGATCTCCCCGTGGTCTATTTTCCGGATGGTCTTTTTAGTGAATTGGACCATCCGTTCCGCCCTACCGTTCGCCGCCGGGTGCGCCGGTGCTGTCAGCGCGTGGCGGATGCCCCTTTCCGCTAGGAATTTTTCGAATTCCAGCGAGGTGAACTGGGGCCCGTTGTCGGAGACGACGACGTCTGGGAGGCCGTGTGTTGCAAAGAGTTTGCAGAGTTCTTTGGTCACGGCCTCCGTGGTTGTCGTCTTCATGTTGCTTACCTCCAGCCAGTTGGAGTAAGCGTCAACTGTTATGAGGAAGGTGTGTCCTTTTGTGGGCCCGGCGAAGTCTATATGGATTCTAGACCAAGGTCCCCTTGGGGTTTCCCACTCTAGGACGGGTGCTGTGGGTGGGCTGGGCCTCGTTTCCTGGCATCGTTGGCACCTAGCTATCCAGGCCTCTATTTGTTTGTCCATCCCTGGCCACAAAGTGTAACTTCTGGCCAGGGCTTTAGTCCTCACGATGCCAGGGTGCCCTTCGTGTAGCATTTCCAAAACCTTCCCCTGTAGCTTTTCCGGAATGACCACCCTGTCCCCCCATAGTATGCACCCTTTTAACAATGAGAGCTCCGTTTGGCGGTTTCGGAACGTTTTGACCAACTCGTCGTTATCCCTTTCCGGCCACCCTTTCTCCACCCAATGCAACACCCACGCCAGACGTTTGTCTTTATTAGTCTCTCGGGCAATGTCTGATGCGGTTATGGGCAGGTTGGGTAGAGTCTCTATGCTGAGGGTGGTCGTTGTGGGTGCTGGGTCAGAGTCGGATTCCGGTAGCGGCGAGCGGCTTAATGCGTCTGCATGGGAGATCGTCTTACCCGGTCTGTGTATGAGTTCGTAGTTGTAGGCTGCCAGGAACTCGGACCACCTTGTCATTCGGGGAGACAGAATGTTCGGGGTGGCCCGGTTCCCTGCAAGGATTCCCAGCAGCGGCTTCTGGTCCGTTATGATGGTGAAAGTCCGGCCGTAGAGGTATTCGTGGAATCGTTTTATAGCGGCAACTATAGCCAGAGCCTCTTTGTCCAGTTGGCTATAGTTCCGCTCCGGTTTGGTGAGGGTCCTTGAAAAGAACGCGATGGGCGCTTCTTTTCTGTCGGGAAGGGTATGGCTGAGGACAACGCCGACGCCGAAGGGTGATGCGTCGCATGTGACGGCCAGAGGTAGGGTCTCGTTGAATTGTATGAGGACGGCGTCGGAGGTGAGGAGGTCCTTCGTTCTTTGGAAGGCGGCTTGCTCCCGTTTCCCCCAAGTCCAGGTCGCCGCCTTGTCCAGGAGCCTATGCAAGGGCTCCGCCGCCGTCGCCTTTTGGGGTAGGAAAACGTTGTAAAAGTTCATAATAGGAATAATTCCCAAATTTGAAAAAACACACAGTGGTATAGTCCAAGACGGAATATATTTCGGGAGCGGTTATTTAACCCCCTTGTTCACCCGCGAAGTCCAATAAGGCAATTGTTAGAAAGCGTCAAACCCGTTAATAAACCGTCCTAAGCAGTGATGTCCGTTGCTCCTGTTTAATCCGATTGGCTCATTGAAGCCAATGGTCGGTTGTCACGTAGCTGACTTTCCCTCGTCACTAGAACGCAATTTGGACCGTTGACCCTGTCCCCTGATTAGCCTTAATTGGGCTATTAGGGGCTTCCAAATTGCGCTTAGGTGAGCGGCGTCAGCTCGGTTGCACACGTTGTCAGTTGCGGCAATTAGCAATTGCTCGCTTACTCGTCGCTCCCGGAAGTTATTTTGATATTTCAGCAATACTGCTGGTTGATTAAAATTTACGGTGTGACCTGTTGACAAGGCATGAGCGGCAATAGCCGACGAAGACTGTAATTGTTCGTGCTCTGCCATTGAATCAATCGTTTTTTGGCTTAGTCTTCGGTGTTCATCACATCTAGTAGCTAACGCCCTCGATGTTTCTCCGATGTACGAGACTTGGCATTCTGAACAGAAAATTTGATAAACTACGTCTTCCATCATAGTAGCGGGTTGTTTGTCCTTAAGATGTGTTAACTGTGATCCAAGTTTGTTTGGTGCTGAGAACACCACCCGGATCCCAACCTGGTTCATGATACGTCGTATGGCTTCACTTGTATTGTGTTCATAGGGGATGACAATAGTCTTGGGGCGCTCTTGTTGAGGCTGACTAGCATTAATCTCTTGCGTGCTCGGTCGGGACGTCGTCTCCTTCAGATGTACTTTTTTAGCTTGTTTGATTAGGAGGCGCTTGGGGTAACCGTTTTTTTGTAGAGTTGAGATAATTTCTCGTTCTTCAATCTTGCGGTCAGCCTCTTCGGTACATAGACGCGACGCTCTTGTAAATAGGGAGTTTGCGATGCCTAGTTTAACTTTCACACTATGGCCAGATTCGTAATTTAAATAGCGGTCTGTGTGAGTCGGCTTTTTAAAAACTGTTGTTGTTAATCGTCCTGAGCTCGCCTTTTTCACCAGGCAATCCAGGAAGGGAAGGGTATGCTCTTTTGATTCCCCTTCACAGGTAAACTTTATCGATTGTTCGCATGCATTAAGGTGGTCTAGGAAAGAGTCCCTGTCCAAATTGTATAAAATTACAAAGGTGTCATCAACGTACCGTAGCCAGACTTTTGGGGGCCGAGTAAAGCTCAACAGCGCCTTTTTTTCAAAATGCTCCATGAACACATTGGCTAGAATTGCTGAAATTGGTGAACCCATTGGTAATCCATCTGTTTGTCTATACAATTCCTCCTTAAAGGTGAAGAACGTTGCATTAACACACAGTCTTACCAACGAAACAATATCCACTACTTCCAATGCTGTTCTTTGGGGTAGCGTGGAATCCTCTTCTAATCGTGATGAAATGATTTCTAGAGTTTTGTTAATGGGGACGTTTGTGAACAATGCAGTCACGTCGTAACTAACCATACTGTCCTCCTCTGTCATTTCCACTTCGCTCAACAAATCGACGAAATGTTTTGAGTTTTTAACATTGTGCTCCGTTTTACCTACAAGTGGGGCTAGTAGCGTTGACAAAAATTTCGCCAACCCATATGTCGGTGACCCGATGAAGTCGACGATGGGTCTGAGAGGGGCGTTTTGTTTATGTATTTTTGGAAGTCCATAAATTCTTGGGCATCTATTGTTCTTAGGTTTTATACGGAACCACACGTTCTCTCCAAGTTTTGACTTCAATCGGAAAAGCGCCTGACATGCGTTCTTTTTTAAACTGTTCATCACCGTAGACGCCGACTTCTTTTCGATTTTTTCATACGGCCCTTCAGCAAGATGTTGTCTCATTTTGTTGATATAGTCACTTTTATCCATTACTACTGTACAGTTTCCTTTGTCAGCTCTCATAATGACAATGGATTCGTCAGCACGCAATTCCTTCAACGCCTTCCGTTCCTCTTTAGTTAAATTCAACTCACTTTTTGTTCTTTTATGGAGTATCCCTGCTACCTGGGTTCGTACTATGTCAGCTTCTTCTGACGATAATTCTCCTAGCGCCGCTTCCACTTGTGGGATGATTTCGAGTGGCGATATGTTTTCCTTCAGAATGTTAAAGTTGTGTCCCTTTGCCAGCAACCCCGTCTGATGTGTAGAGAGCTCTTTGGATGAGAGGTTTTTTACTCCCATGATACCTGTGGGCGTTTGTGGTGGGTGTTGGACCATGTTCAGTCGGTCAAATTTTGCCGCCTGTCTTGTTCTACATATTCTGTCCATTCGAGTCTGCCATACATCTGCCGTGGTTAACAAAATCTCAAAATCTTCCTTAGCCAGTATGCTGCGTAAGGACTCGGTTATGTGTGTCCTTTTTTGTCTGATGCCTCTCAATTTATCACAGATCTCGTGAAGTCGGGCTTTCAACAGCTTTCGCTGGGCATTTTTTATAATATTCTGAAAGATCTGCCCTCCTGGTGGTGTTTTCAAACACAGAGAGGTTGGGATGATATGTGCGAGTAAGCATCGGCGGTTAAAAATCCTGTGGTTGGCAAACCGGGCTTCCAGCTTTGCCTGATTGATTAAATCTCCGGCGAGTCTCCGGACAAATAATCCGTAACGTTCACGTAAACGGGAAAAGAAACTTGTGACTGTGGGATTTGAATCCATAATAGGAATAATTCCCAAATTTGAAAAAACACACAGTGGTATAGTCCAAGACGGAATATATTTCGGGAGCGGTTATTTAACCCCCTTGTTCACCCGCGAAGTCCAATAAGGCAATTGTTAGAAAGCGTCAAACCCGTTAATAAACCGTCCTAAGCAGTGATGTCCGTTGCTCCTGTTTAATCCGATTGGCTCATTGAAGCCAATGGTCGGTTGTCACGTAGCTGACTTTCCCTCGTCACTAGAACGCAATTTGGACCGTTGACCCTGTCCCCTGATTAGCCTTAATTGGGCTATTAGGGGCTTCCAAATTGCGCTTAGGTGAGCGGCGTCAGCTCGGTTGCACACGTTGTCAGTTGCGGCAATTAGCAATTGCTCGCTTACTCGTCGCTCCCGGAAGTTATTTTGATATTTCAGCAATACTGCTGGTTGATTAAAATTTACGGTGTGACCTGTTGACAAGGCATGAGCGGCAATAGCCGACGAAGACTGTAATTGTTCGTGCTCTGCCATTGAATCAATCGTTTTTTGGCTTAGTCTTCGGTGTTCATCACATCTAGTAGCTAACGCCCTCGATGTTTCTCCGATGTACGAGACTTGGCATTCTGAACAGAAAATTTGATAAACTACGTCTTCCATCATAGTAGCGGGTTGTTTGTCCTTAAGATGTGTTAACTGTGATCCAAGTTTGTTTGGTGCTGAGAACACCACCCGGATCCCAACCTGGTTCATGATACGTCGTATGGCTTCACTTGTATTGTGTTCATAGGGGATGACAATAGTCTTGGGGCGCTCTTGTTGAGGCTGACTAGCATTAATCTCTTGCGTGCTCGGTCGGGACGTCGTCTCCTTCAGATGTACTTTTTTAGCTTGTTTGATTAGGAGGCGCTTGGGGTAACCGTTTTTTTGTAGAGTTGAGATAATTTCTCGTTCTTCAATCTTGCGGTCAGCCTCTTCGGTACATAGACGCGACGCTCTTGTAAATAGGGAGTTTGCGATGCCTAGTTTAACTTTCACACTATGGCCAGATTCGTAATTTAAATAGCGGTCTGTGTGAGTCGGCTTTTTAAAAACTGTTGTTGTTAATCGTCCTGAGCTCGCCTTTTTCACCAGGCAATCCAGGAAGGGAAGGGTATGCTCTTTTGATTCCCCTTCACAGGTAAACTTTATCGATTGTTCGCATGCATTAAGGTGGTCTAGGAAAGAGTCCCTGTCCAAATTGTATAAAATTACAAAGGTGTCATCAACGTACCGTAGCCAGACTTTTGGGGGCCGAGTAAAGCTCAACAGCGCCTTTTTTTCAAAATGCTCCATGAACACATTGGCTAGAATTGCTGAAATTGGTGAACCCATTGGTAATCCATCTGTTTGTCTATACAATTCCTCCTTAAAGGTGAAGAACGTTGCATTAACACACAGTCTTATCAACGAAACAATATCCACTACTTCCAATGCTGTTCTTTGGGGTAGCGTGGAATCCTCTTCTAATCGTGATGAAATGATTTCTAGAGTTTTGTTAATGGGGACGTTTGTGAACAATGCAGTCACGTCGTAACTAACCATACTGTCCTCCTCTGTCATTTCCACTTCGCTCAACAAATCGACGAAATGTTTTGAGTTTTTAACATTGTGCTCCGTTTTACCTACAAGTGGGGCTAGTAGCGTTGACAAAAATTTCGCCAACCCATATGTCGGTGACCCGATGAAGTCGACGATGGGTCTGAGAGGGGCGTTTTGTTTATGTATTTTTGGAAGTCCATAAATTCTTGGGCATCTATTGTTCTTAGGTTTTATACGGAACCACACGTTCTCTCCAAGTTTTGACTTCAATCGGAAAAGCGCCTGACATGCGTTCTTTTTTAAACTGTTCATCACCGTAGACGCCGACTTCTTTTCGATTTTTTCATACGGCCCTTCAGCAAGATGTTGTCTCATTTTGTTGATATAGTCACTTTTATCCATTACTACTGTACAGTTTCCTTTGTCAGCTCTCATAATGACAATGGATTCGTCAGCACGCAATTCCTTCAACGCCTTCCGTTCCTCTTTAGTTAAATTCAACTCACTTTTTGTTCTTTTATGGAGTATCCCTGCTACCTGGGTTCGTACTATGTCAGCTTCTTCTGACGATAATTCTCCTAGCGCCGCTTCCACTTGTGGGATGATTTCGAGTGGCGATATGTTTTCCTTCAGAATGTTAAAGTTGTGTCCCTTTGCCAGCAACCCCGTCTGATGTGTAGAGAGCTCTTTGGATGAGATGCAACTTTTGGATGTAAAAGTTCAGTAACCCCAAGAATGCTTGTAGCTCAGTCTTTGATTTAGGGGTGGGGGCTTCTTTGATGGCCTTGATTTTTTTGCTTGTGGGGTGAATGCCGTGCCGGTCTAGGAGGTAGCCCAGGAATTCCACTCGTTCCGTGCAAAGCTGGCATTTTTCCCTCTTTACTTTTAGCCTAAATTTAGTTAGGACCTCCCTTAGTCGACCTTCTAGTTCGGCTTGGTTGGCTGCCGACTCTAGGACGTCGTCGAAATAAGGTACCACCCCCTTGATACCTTGCAATAGCCTCTCCATTAGGCTCTGGAATATGCCCGGTGCCACGCTGACTCCGAATTGGAGTCGGTTGCATTTGAATGCTCCCCGGTGGGTGACAATGGTCTGCGCTTCTGCCGTTTGCTTGTCGACCGGCAACTGTTGGTATGCCTGGGCGAGATCGAGCTTGGCGAAAACCTTGCCCCCTCCCAGTGAGTGCAGTAGGTGTTGCACTACTGGGACGGGGTAGGCGCTTTGTTGCAGCGCGCCATTTAGGGTGGCCTTATAGTCCCCACAGATTCTCACCGACCCATCGGGCTTGATCGGGGTGACTATGGGGGTTTCCCACCGGGCGTGGTCTATGGGCTGCAGGACCCCTTGTTTGACGAGCTTATCAATTTGCTCGTCTATTTTGGGTTTCAGTGCGAATGGCACCCGCCTTGGTTTCAGGCGTTTGGGGGGGACGTTAGGGTCTAGGTCGAACGAGATAAGGGGCCCTCGGTACTTGCCTAGGTTTCCGTCGAAGACCTCTTGGAACTCCCGGGCTAGTTGCTGCTCCCAGCCGTCGTCGGTGACGTGGTTGACTCCCGTGAGGGCGATGTCGAGCGGGGTGAACCATTGCAGTCCCAGTAGGCTTGGGCGGTCGCGGTCGACGATCGTTAGGGGGAGTCGTTCGGTGCGCCCCTTATACGTGATGTTAAAGCTTTTGGTGCTGACTACTGGGATGCGGTTTCCCTGGTAGTCCTTTACAATGAGTCTCTGGCTGTCTACGTTCCTCCTTTGGAGGGTGGGCACCAACCGCTTTATCTCGTGCCATGCAATCATGGAGAGGTAGGACTCGGAGTCCACCTCCATTTTGCACAGCTGGCCCTCGATGCGTACCTCGACGTGGACCTTCTGGGCGTCGTTGGTGATGGCGTGGCCGATGGTGACCGTCTGGTGGGTCTCCTCTCTCCGCCGGTTGTCGCCGCCTCGCGAGGATCGTCCGTTCCGGTCCCATCGGCTGTCCGAGGGGCGATCTCTGGTCCGGGGTGGTGTGCTCTCCCTCCTCCGGTCGCTCTGGTCCCATCGTGTCGGACTGCGGTTTTTCTTCAGGCGGCAAACCCGGGCGATGTGTCCCTTTTTGTCGAAATGCCGGCAGATTGAATCGAAAAACCGGCATTCCGACCTGGGGTGGTCACCGCCGCAGCCGGCACAGTTGGTCCTCGACTTACAACCTCGCCGGTTCCGTGGGTCGCGCCCTGTCTGGAGTCGGTGGATGTCCTCCTCGTCCTCGGACGTGCTGGATGCCGAGTGGAAATCGCCCTGGTGTGTTGTCGTCTCGGTTTTTGGCTCGGTCGACCTCGCCGGGTTGTTGTTTCCGCCGCGGTCCCTCGTGTCCGGTCTGCGCATGCTGTCGGCGGAAGTTTGGGTTGCTTCTGCGGCTGCGGCTGCGGTGAGGGTGTCTGCTAGGCTGATGTTGCCCTTAGCCATCAGCCGGCTCTGGAGGGCGGGGTCCCACAAACCGAGCACGATTCGGTCTCTCAGAGAGTTGTTTAGGTTATCGAATTCGCAGAGACCCCCTAGGCGCTGCAGCTCGGCGATGAAGTCGCTGAAACTCTCACCCGATCTCTGGTCCCGCCGGTAGAACTGGTTGCGCCGGATCAGGATGGGTACCTCTGGAGCGTAGTGCCGCCGGAGAATGGGTTCGAGGACGTCCCAGTCCATCGCGGTCGCATCGGCGAGATTGGCCAATGCTTTGGCCATCTGGAAGACCTCGGTCCCGCAGTGAGTGAGGAAGACGGCGCGTTTCAGTGGTCCCGAGGCGTCCTTCATGCCGGTGCACTCGAGGTACATGCGGAATCGGTCAGAGAACGATTCCCAGTCCTCGGGGGCGGGGTTGAAGGGGGCGGGCGGTGCGATTTTCGCCATCTCGGTGCTTCGTCTGGCTTCCGTCGGACACGTGGTTCGGTTCAGGGTCTGGATCCCATCCTCGTCGCCAGTGTTGTGTCCGCGAAATGATGCCAGGAGTCGGTGACTTAGTGCAAAGCTCTTTATTGATCTGCTGGAACCGAACTGGAGAAAGGAAAATAGCCCGCGGCTTTTATTCCTTTCGCCGCGGCGGCCGCGGCCAATGGCACCACTCTGAATCTCCCGCGGTCTGAACAGACCAATCGCGGGAGATTCTTAGCGAGCCAATCGGCGCGGCTCGCCTGACCAATCGGAGAGCCCCGCGCTTTGGCCAATCAAAGCGCGGGGATCTCGAGTATGTTAATGAAGGACAGAACAGTTTCTTTTTATTTTTCTTATATATATCCATTTCATGTATTCATAACTATGTTTATACTTATACCTGTTATCTTATAATCACTTAAATAAATAAGTAAGTAAGTAATCCCTCCACACTGATTAATGAAGCAAGCAATGCAGAATCCTCTCAAGAGAACACCCTCATCAGTAGCATAATTAAAGCTCCACCCCTTTCTGATATCCACCAGAAAAGTGTGAGCATCAAAGCATTCTCACGTTCTCCTGCACTGGTGTTACCTAACTTGGTAATGAAATGACTGTAAGCAAACAACCCAGCTCAGAGAGCACCAAGATCCTCATAGTTCAACCCCAAATATCCTCTTCTATCGATTATCCTGTTCATATTT